>OY986980.1:16304189-17003296 GCA_963920545.1 Lepidium didymum
TGTCCTGCAACAAATAAGTGACTCTTTTGTGGGTTAATGACCAAACCATACCACTACAGAAACTCATAAAGTGTTGCATTAATCTCTCTTAAGGATGCAGCTCTGCCATCGAAAAAGATTGATAATGTCATCTGCAAAAGCCAAATGCAAGATAACATGATTTGCCGCCTTTGGGTGGTACCCTATCAGACCTTGGGAGAATTTAGATTGGAGCATTCTTCCCAAAACTTCCATAGCAATGATAAACAAATAAGGGGACAAGGCATCGCCTTGCCTTAGTCCTCTTTTTCCCTGAAAATAGCCACATAGCTTTCCATTCACAGGAACTGAAAAGCTTGTTGTGGAAATACACTGCTAAACAAGATCAATGAACCTTTGTGGGAGTTCCAGCGCTTTAAGAGCTGCGAGCATAAAATCCAGGCGAATGGAATCAAACGCTTTCCGGAGATCTACCTGTAGCATACCTCTAACGGAGATGGATGAAACATTATATCCTTTGGTCAGCTGAGTTGCTTGGAGAACATTCTCAACTAGTAACCTTCCGGGAATAAATGCAGATTAGGCCAGAGAGATTAACTCAGGCAAAAGCGTCTTGAGATGCCCTGCAAGAAGCTTGGAGATGCATTTGTACACCGTATTACAACACGATATCAGTCGGAATTCTGTTATCCTGTTGGCATTGATAACCTTTGGGATAAGAGATATGATAGTGGAGTTCCACTATTTTAGCATCCTTGCACTCTGAAAGAACTTAGAGACAGCCAAGATGACATCTTCACCAAGAATGTCCTAGCAAGCAACAAAAAAAATTTGATGGGTAACCGTCAGGTCCCAGAGCTTTTCCTCAGGGAAGAGAAAGCATTGCTGCTTTTATATCCAATCTGGAGAAAGGCTAATTCAACATTGTAGTTGTTCCATCAGAGCAGCTGAAGAGAACTATTTTTGCTATGTCTTGAGTGGAGCATAGTAGAGCAGTAAGTTGTGGTTTGCCAAGGGAGTTCTGAAAGAAGTCCGTGCAGTGAGTCTCAATCAGAGATGGAAGCTCAAGGCGATTATCAAGATCATCCAAAAGGAAGTGTATATGGTTTGCCGATCGGCAAGCTGCAGCTCTCTTATGAAAGTAGGAAGTGTTTCTATCACCCTCCCGCAACCATGTCACTCGTCATTTTGTTTATAGAAAGATTCCTCAGCCAGAGCAAGAGTTAACCACTTTCTATGCGCTTTATTTTCCCCTATCGCATTTGCAACAGATGGAGATGTGAGCACTAGCTGCTGGCAGCAGAGAAGAGCCTGAAAAAGCCTCTTGAGTGCGCAGTTATATACCAGAGAAGTTAACTTTTCCGAGCTCCTTGATTAGCTGCTTTAGTAGCTTCAACTTCCACGAGATAGCAAACATAAAAGTTCCTGATACGCTGGTCTGTTCCCAAAACCTGCGGATCACTTGTTAAAAGGATGGGTTCTTCAAAAACATAGTGAAGAATTTAAATGGTTTCTTCCTCTTGTCCGTCCTCGGATTCATAGTACGGCAAGAGGGACAGTGATCTGAAAAAAAAAAGGATCTCCAAACTCGGCAAAAGAAAAAGCGAAAGCCAAGAACCAATCACTGTTTATCAGTACTCTATCCAGCTTTTTACAGATAGGTCGAGAATCATTTTTATTCCACCATGTGAAATGAGTACCTCGGTAAAAGAGGTCAGAGAGAAAGACTGAACTTACACAATCTTTGAACTGTGTCATAGCTTATGTGATTCCAGCTTGACTTGAGTGATCTGAAGGGTGTAGCACCTGGTTAAAATCTCCAAGCAGAGCCCATGGTTTTCCTAGCAGCATGGGGTCCATAGCCAGCTGCATAATTTCCTCCCATAAATGGAGTTCTCTACTTCAGTATTAGAGGCATAGATAAATGAGAAAACTGATTCACGCCTAAACCTGGCAATTGAACTAAGCACGTAACCATCTGTCTCGAGTTTGCAAGTATCAAAACTGAAACCCAAAGATCCCATAAGACCCAAATACATCCCAAATCAGAGTGGATGTAGTTCTTCACAAAAGACCAACCTGGTAAGACCGAGTCTACCAAAAGACGAGCCTTATGCTCTTGGACGTACGTCTCTATTATTCCTCCAAAAAGTGGGCGATTCAATTTACACCATCATGTGAAACCCTCTCCATGAATCTTATTATTAAAGTCACGCACATTCCAACAAAAAGTGTCTATCATTAGGAAATCAACAACCGTTGGAGCCACGCCCCGCGATGTTCGTTAAAGTTCTTTTACTAACTACCGTAGTAAATGGCACTTCCTCGGGAGGTGGTGTATTAGTCTGTTCCTTGACTGGCGTAGAGAGCACAGTAGGAGAAGGATCAGGAGGTTTTAGATTGGTTTGTTCTGGAATGGTAACGACATCATGAACCGGGTTCCCATTCTGCAGACCTATATCCACACTGAGTAAACCACAATCTGATATTTCAACCGCTGAAGAATGCGTAGCCACAACCCGTGGGGATGAAACAGCTGAATCAACTGGAACCGATATAGGAGGGACCAAACAAAGCTGAGGCTCAGGCTTTTGAGAAGCTGAGTACAACTGTTTCTGAGGAGGCAACATCTTGCATCTGACAAGAAGAAGAGGCAATATCAACCTCCACTATTTTGGAGAGAGACACATGAGATGGAGGATTTGGTTTCACAGAGTTTCTTCCCATAAGTGGGATGATCTATTTCTTCGCCCTTGGGCAGACTTCTAGAACATGGGAATTTGAGTTACACCCAGTGCAGATTTTAGTTGCTTTCGAGCAGCGACGCAAAGTATGCCTAACTTCTTTACAATAACTACATATTGGAGGCATCTAGGGGCTGAAAATTTTGACTGGCTTTGTTATTCCAGATTGAAAACGAACAAACACAGTTTCAGGTAATGGCTTACGAGGGTCAACCATTGTGAAAACTCTAGCAACATCTGCGTGTAATGCTTTCTGCGTGGAAGGATGACAACGTATCGGTTCTCCCACCATTCCCGCTATATGCTCTAATCTATCAACAGAGAAGAATTGATAAGGGACATCGCGAAACTCAAGCCACACCGGCACAGCTGTGAGCTCAGGTTTAGTAGGGTGAGGAACCGGAAACCAATCCGCAACGACCATGGTCTTTCCCTCAATCTGCCAAAGTCCATGGTCGATGACTTTAGCTCTAGTCTTTGCATTTGGAATGCGAAATAGATAAGCAAATCCCTCAGCTTTAGTTACTGTAATGTTTTGATCCTTTCCCCATATGCCATTCACAATAGCATGAACTGCTCCAGGCTTTGGTGCGTCATAATAGAATTGTCCCAAAATATAATTATCCCACAAAGGTCACCTGAATCCAACAAAAAGGGAGTTCCCTTCTTCTCCATCTTACGTCCAGCTCCAGAGGCAACCGCTTTCCAGGATTCTCCAAACTTAACCGCATGTGTCAGGACCTGAGGCGCAGCCACTGTTCCAGAGGTACCAGCAGCAACAGACGGGTTCTCAGAAGGAATTGGCAGAGTCTTGTTCTCCAACGTACCTACAGGGGCCACAGGTGTAACCTCGGTAACCTTCTGAGCAGAGACAGGTTCAATTGCATCTTGATTCAAGGTCTCGGCGAACTGAGGAGAGCTAGGGTTCGTTTCCACAGTGCCGAGAGGGGTCGGGACTGAATTCGCAGGCAAGAAAGCTACAGGGGAGGGGTTAGCTTTCTCAATCGACACTTCAGGGCTCACGGAGGAGGCCTGGGATTTTGCTTAGCTTAACTGCGGTGAATGGGAGGAACGGCGTGAACGACGCGATGACGAAGAGTCCCGCCGCCGGTCTTTTTGCTTCCCCATAAGGAGGGGAGGGCCTTGGCTGAGGAGGGGAGTGGCACCGTTGCCGTGAGAAACAACAGAAAAGGAAGGAAAGGGGCGAGAAGACGAGAAAAATCGGAGGGGAACAGTTCAGAAATCGCCTTTTTTAGTTACTGTTTCAGATTTCTTATTTTTCATCGGAAAGAATCAGCTTGTGGGAGCAGAAGATGATGAGATGGAGATATTACCTGCCGGAGAAATCTCCGACCTCTGTCTTCCGGTAACTCCACTATTGCTTAATTAGCCACCTTTAACCGGCGGTTAAACCGGAAAAATCCATATATATAAAATTAAGAAAACATAAGATATGTAAGTATTTGTTTGATAAGGTCACGCTTTGTATATCTTAATACTCACTCTTATGTCGTCGTGTTCTTTCCAGGGCTTTGGACATAGAACTCACTCTTCAACTCCCAAAGAGCTTCCCTCTGGTCTGCATGACACAAGTGCTTAGCATGAGAAGCAAACACAAGTGTTGTGTAAGAAAGGGACAAGATTATCGTTAAGCACCAGCTCCATGTAGTTATCCTACGACAATGAATCATACTTCTTTTTCTCTGTGAAAGCAGATCGAGTGATTTTAACACGTGATGAATCTCTTATCTTTGTGTGAAATTATGAAGGGTTGACTTGAGATACAATAATGATATGCTTCCACACCACATGGTCACTGATTCCCGTATAAAGTATATGGGTTGAATTGAATATTATCGTCAACCAGATTGAGCATGATGGTGAATCAAGAGTAGGGCCACATTCATTGCTCTTGCCGGCACTGAATCGTCTCGGCGATGAAGTTGACTGATGCGAGGGTTTGATTTCTCTTCTGGCTGATGATTTGATTGGAAGAACCGATCAAAATTGAGGTCAATTTCAGAAAGAAGAGATGGAGGAGAGGCGTTTCACGGCAACGTTCCTTTCGCCAGTTCACCGGAGTTGCATCGGGAGACTTCCCTCCGCCCAACATGTGGCAGCTCAGGAATGTGATGTCGGCTTCTCAAGTGTTCTCCTTCATGGGGTGGATGTCAGACCCATTACTCTTTCAGCACTGTTTTCACAAATCTCTGTAATTTCAGGTTTTGGGTATGCTACTTTCGTAATTTGATTTGCATATATTATAGATAGAAAGTAAATTGCAAAAATTACTCGGTTAGATGACTATTTTGCACAAAAAACGCTTTAAAATAAGCATTAAAAACTCAAAAATTTTAAATTTTGAATATATTAAAATTTTAAACTAGAATTTAATTTTGTGTAGATTACACCAAAATCGCTCCGTTGTTAAATGATTAATAGAATTTTTTTAATAGACATTAATTGAGTTCACAAATGGAAAAAAGTAGATGTCATAAATCCAAAAACAAATTAAGAAAGTAGCAGTGCGTTCATAGTGAGCAAATACAAAATGGTCTCTCAAACAATAAAACATTGCATTTTGTTTTGCTGGCCCAACACACAATCGATAGCCCACCTTCTTCAGCTTGCTCTCTAAGGAAAATATTAGCATTAAATGAAAGATATATAGCATATCTCAATGTTCAAGTCGTAATTATTTAAGGTATGTGAGAAATATCAAATATCTGTTAATATTTTAGATTAGCGGATGAATAAGTAGTTAGTGGTTAATGAGATTGGTATAAAATCTGACAAATACAAACGTTTCAATGAAAGATGTTTGTAGGCGTCCCAACAAAGATGGTAACTAATTTGGGAAATTATATCAGTAGATAACTGATAACTGAAGAATTATCGGATATAATAATAGTTATTGGTTAAGTATTGTTATATTACCTGATAAATAAATTGTTAGATGTTAAAAATTGTAATACACATCTTCCAACCCCTAAGTCATACACATCTTACATCATACATATAACACTTTTGAATCATAGTTACATTTTATGTGCTAACAGTTATAGTTATAAGATCCGTTAAAGCATATTTTATCTGCTAACTCGACAACTTTTATGAAGCATCTTCTATGTTTCGCTTGAAGGTATGTCGCGAGGGTCAAGCACAACAAAAATCCAAAACTTGTTTTTGACTTAGTAAGTCGGATTCCGTTTGGATCTACTATGGATCTTCTAATTAAAAAAGATGAGTAAATGAAGCATGAACATATGAAACTAAAAGGGCTAATCTTTATTAATTAAAACCAACATAAGAAAAGAGAAATATATGATCCGTTAACACTTAGTTTATCTGATAACTAATATAATACCTACTAACAAATATATGATCAACTAACACATATTTTATCTGCTAACTCAACAACCTTTGTAAACCTCCTCCATCAATGTTGATTTCCTTCCTCCCCCACCACTGTCGTCCCCAAAATCTTCTTCTATGGTGAAGTCACACTCATCACATTTCTTTTCCTGGAATTGATACCCGTCACAATTTTTTGTGTTGAGAATAGCACAACAATTTCATTGAATCATTAATTCTTATAATGAAAATCTGTGATTGCAATCGAAAAAGCAAAAACAATGCAAATATATCATTGAATCATATCTGATTCCAGATCTCCACACCATTTGATACTCATATGTGGTTTTTAATATAGCATCAATACACAGAGCAGGTTGAATTTAAAAGATATTGAAGAAGATCTTTACATGTAATTAGAGAGATACAATTTCGAAAACAATAATAGTGTTGATTTTGAAATTGAAAAAAAAACAGACATGAACATGAGACATAAACATCTGGGAATGTGAATAAACTCTCGTACCTTCTTTGATCTAGGGTTTTGAATGTGATGGTTGGAGACGGGGCAAGAGGCGATGGGGGAAAATACATTTTTTATTTTTCCATTCAAAAATGTTGTCTTGACATCCATTTGGTGGATCACAAGGTTATTAATGGATACTAAACCGATCAAATATCGTATAAAGAAGATCCTAACAACCGGATCATATGTATCGAAGTAATCAATACCTTCCTTTTGTTTAAAGCTTGGATAACTAAACGAGCTTTAAACTTATCGATTGTTCCGTCGACTTTCATCTTCCTTTTAGATTTCTTCCTTCCAAAATCAGTAATTCATCCCGCACATAGTTGTTCTAAGGCAAAATATATATGCAGTAATTATGAAAGACAAAAGCGATCACTAGTAAAAAAACTGCAAATACCCGCGAAATTTTCGTGGCAAAATACAAAGAAAATTCGTGGCTTTTGGTGGCTTTAGCCGCGAAAAGCCATGAAAAAATTTTGTGGGTATGGCGTCGTGGGTAAATAATTTTGTGGCTTTCCGCGGGTAAAGACACCCGCGAAAAGCCACGAAAAGTTCGTGGCTAATTCGTGGGTGCTCTAGCCACGGAAAGCCACGAAAATTTCGTGGGTTATTTGTTGAACCCACGAAATTTTTTTTGGTATTAACCGTGTAATTCCCACGGTACGTGTCGTGGGTTATTAGAACTACCCACGAATTGCCACGAAATAATTTGTGGGTATCTACCCAAAAAAGTCCACGATTGTTTTCGTGGGTAAGCCAAAAAAAATTTTTAATTTATTTATTCGATAATGGAGATTAAATTTTTTAAATTTATATAATATTTAAATAATATATTAAAAACTTAAATTGTTTTGCAATTTGGAAACCAAAGTAAACAAGTCCAAAATTTAAATTAAAATGAACGAAAATACTACATGCTATGGGTTTTGGTCGAAATTAAGACGGATTGAAGGCATAGGGGTCGTGACTTCGTCTTCTTGTTGAGACCTGGATGACGTCCCCGGGCATCTGCGTAGTCGCTCCATCAATATGTCAAGTTTCGCGTGGATGGTTCCCATCTCGGCTCTAAGTTCGTCGATCTCGCTTCGATTATGGTCTTGGGTGCCACTCGGAAACTCGACAATGGGCTGATAGAATTGAGTCTGTGCACTACCGACACCGTATAAATGTTCGTAACGTGGTGTACCCCGCTGCATCAGAAATGTTTAATATCTAATGTGTAAATTAATTAGTAATAGCCAATTTCATAAAAACGAAAAAACGTACCTCAACATATAATTGGTTAATGACAGCCCGAGAAGGACCGGAAGTGGAACCAGCTGTGTCTGGTGAATCTTGAATGTGAGTAGTCGCAGCTTCAACCTCTTTCACGAACTCCTCACAGCGTTTATCGACGAATGTACCATCCTCGCGTGTATGCGTGGTCTTCACCAAATCCACAATCAACGGTGGATCTAAAGCTTGAGCCTTCTGCCTCTAAACAAACAAAAACTTATATGTTATACAATTTAAGAAATTGATATATATAAATATAATAATAAATATTTGGAATTATGAAATAACACTAACCAATTCATATTCAATCTTCGCGAAAGAGTTAGGCCCGGCAGTGTGTTTGTGCATACCGTTGTCGTCTTTATTTGTTTTCCGCCTAGTTGTTGTAGCTTGACTCTTACGAATGGCAGCCTCCGTCTGCCACCCCTCCATGAGGAACGCCCAGTCATCCTCGCTAATGTAGTTGGGTCTCTTGTTTGCTCGCTTCTTCCGACTAATATCTTCTCCAATTCCTTTCTTCGTCTTTTCCTTCCAGTGGAAAAATATGATGTCCTCGTACTTCGGGTCCCAGTTGTAGTTTTGCTTATGTTTGTAACAAAATAAAGTTACTTAAAAACGATTATAATTACTTAAATAACGTTTAAAAAACTAATTATAGAACTTACCACAAATGTTCCCCACCAAGATTGAATTTTTTCCGATGCTACGTTTTTCACATCAATCCAGTTCTTCCAAGAACCCCAAAAATTGCCCTGCCAAGTGTGCTTAATAAAGTTTATGACCGAATCATCGATCCCAAACCTTATTAATTTATTTGAAAAATTTAGCTTTTATTTGGTAAAAACGTAAACATGGAAGTGTTAAAAATTATATGTTTTACCATAACGCTCTGTTTTCCTTATCAGGATGCAAAAGGGGTTGTGAAGCCCTGGTTGGAGCTTCGTATACCGCCTGTAAACGGTAACGATACTCTCGCGATGCACCCCGAGATGATCTCGGTAATTCTAAATGAGTGGCTGATGACGTAGTATAATCGGTCTGAGAAGAAGACATAACTACGAAAACATAATTACAGGATGTTAAAAAATTCATAAGTAACTAAAAAATGGATATATATTTAACTTATACGTTAAATACATCACATTTATATAATATAGATTTAGTAATTGTATAATTTTATTTTTATGAATTTTTAAAAAGTTATAAATTTATTTACAAACCAAAAAACAAAAAATTTAATTTTAATAATTGTTTAAAAATAATTTAGCATTTGGCAATTTACGGTCTTATATATGTTTAATTTTATAGATTGTACCATTTGTGTAGTTTATTTTGCAAAAGTATACGATATAAAAACTATTAATTATAATCTACAATATTTCATTAAGATTAATTCATTATGTAAACTAACACAAAATTTAAAAAAATTATATAGTTTATCTAAAAATTTAAAAAAATTTAGAAAATTTTCTATAATTTTTTGGTAAATTCTATTTATTTCCAAACACCAAATCTAACTGAATCTAACATGGATAACAAGTTTTCAACCGAAAAAAATGACAAAATCGCGAAAAAAAATTGAAAGAACGGAAAAAAAATTTTTTGTACAAATCCTCAAAACTACCATTTACTAACGATTCTCCTACCAAATTAGGCCACTAACAACCTATGTTAGTGTTTATAAAGATTTTGAACAATCCTAACCATGATTTGTACAAAAATTTTAAATTTTTCCACAAACCCTAGAATTGGGGATTTCCGAAAATGAGGAAATTAGGAGACTTACCTTAGAGAGAGGGGGAATCGGAGGCTGGTGGACGTCCGGCGAAAGTCCCGGCGGTTGTAACTTTGGCGGAATCGCTTATTTGAGTTGCGGATGAGAAAATTATTGGAAATGACGAAGAACTGCGCGATGGAGAAGATGAAGAGGTACCCACGAAAATTTTCGTGGGTACATTTAAATAAGCCACGAAATACCCACGAAAAGCCACTAACTTTTTCGTGGGTCCAAATAAAATTGGCAAAACTTGTGGTTCGAACCCTCGACCTTTTGTGTGTTGCGGGGAGGACATTACCAATTGAGCTAAGTAAATTCACTGACATAGATTTACAGCTATTAATATATGAACCTTTATGGAGCCAAATTCCGCTACATTGGTTTTCGTTAGGTTGTCATGGATTTTTTAATTACTTTGGTGGTAAAAAAAAAGTACGAACCGATTGATGTGACTTTACATCCTAGTGGTCAAAAAAGCCTTCACCAAATTCAGGCCGCAAATTACGCTGTCGGCAATTGATTCATGAACAGACAATGTAGCAAGCGAGTAAAGTGTAACGAATTTTAACTTCACTCCATTATTGCTGAATAGCCAAGAGTTTTGAAAAATAGTTGGTGATAGGCACTACAGTCCAAAAGACTGCCATACCATTATTAAGAAATGTGCAATTACGACTTTGCCACATCAACGCCATAAATTACACTATTGGTCATTTAATGCTAAATTGTCGTTACAACAAAAAATTCTTGGCTTATTGAATGTTATTAAGGGCAAGTGCTACTCTGTTTCTACATAAATTAAAAGTTTAAAATTGAAATCATATATTATATTTCACATAATATCAAATTATATTACATTTTTTTTCAAAATGCATTATAAACATATTTTATTACAACAACCTATGCATTTGATTTATTCGTCATCGGAAGTGGAATCATCTTCGGAACCTTCATTATCGATTAACTCGTCTTCGGATGTGAACACATCATTTGTATCTTGGTTGGGCATATCATCATAATTGTCCATGTCTTCAACAATATGGGACTCGACTCGCAACAGCCTGGATGCTGAGACGACGTTATTACTTGATTCATCTTGAAATGCTGGTTGTAAAGCATCAGTAACATTACGAAATCCTCTGGGTATAACTTTAGTACATGCTAACCACTCAGACACGTTCCTCCTGCTAACCTTTAGATATGGTATGAAACACGCTTGATCGCATTGTTCAGGTGTAATAAACGGATCATATTTCATGTACTACCTATTTGCAGCGACATCTACAAGTCCTGAACGACTTCTACGCATTCATGTCCCACTTGTGATATCGTACCAAAAACATTTGAATATAACCACCTTTAACCCTACTCCTCATCGAACTCAATCAATCTGATTTCGTCTACTATGCCATAATATTTTGTATCAGTTGTTCCTCTTACACAAACACCAAAATTCGGAGTTTTTTTGTTTGCATTCCTACTCAATGTGCGGAATAGGTATCCTCTGGATGCAAAAGAAGGTCAGGATGTGTAAGCACGACGTGGACCTTGTACGAAATTAGTTAGCCATTGGGGTGCATTTGGTAACATCCTTCCATTATTTACATGTAATAAAATATATATATAAACTTTGCATTATATCATTGAAATACTAATTATTTTAAAATTACTTACATATTATTTGCACCAATGGGGCGAAGTTGTTGTCCTTAAATGTTTGAAGGTCATTTGTAGTCATTTCCGGATATGTTGTTTGCATTAATTCTTCAAATATCATGTATATAATATTTTGTATATTTTAGAACCTTCATTTAAGATGTATATGTTATATATGAAAAATGTATCTTTCATACTACTCTAATTCTGGACAGTTATTCATGAGGAATGTCTGCATAACGTTGTACTATTCATCTGTTATCCAACCCTTTGATGGTTTACCGATAAAGCGACCCTTCTGTTTAAATATTGTTGGGACATCGTCGAAGGCGTAGTAGTTAAGGTTATCACCATGGCATCCTGCATTTCCTTGAGTCAAAGGTTTTTCAAGCCAATGGGTTGTCAGCGCAGAAATCTCTTCCTGTACACATTGGGCGACGATTGACCCTCCAATTTGTGCTTTGTTCATAACCTTTTTTTTAAGTGGTACATGTACCGCTCAAAGGGATACATCCACCTATATTGAACTGGTCCACCTAAGATGGCCTCGTCTGGAAGATGTACCGGTAGATGCTCCATAACATCAAAAAACGATGGAGGAAATATCTTTTCTAAGTTGCATAGTTTTACAGCAATATTTTCCTTCATTGTTTGAACATCTGCTTTCTTTAATGATGGAGCACCGATGTCTCAGAAAAACAGAGCGATCTTTGATTAATCATAATAAGAAGTGTATTAGCAATTAGTATATTGTGTACTGGAAAATTAAGGAAAATTGCAAGAAATATAACCTGATATCGCGATGTGCACGGATTTGAGAAGAAGTTCCATAAAAGCAAATGGGAAAAGCCTTTGCATTATGACATGACAATCATGGCTTTTCAAACCAGAAAGTGTCGCATTACTTTCATTCACACATCTACCAAAATTAGAAGCATACCCATCCGGAAATCGAATTTCATTATTCAACCAACTAAGGAATTTGGTTTTAGCCTCGCCCGACAGCCGAAAAATTAGAACTGGAGCATTACCATTTGTTGGTAGCTCTAACGCTTTTCGGTTGCATATCATCGCCAAGTCCATCCGAGATTTTATATTGTCCTTAGTTTTCCCCGGCACATTCAAAACTGTGTTAATAATATTATCAAAAAAGTTCTTTTCAATATGCATAAAATCCAGGTTGTGTCTTAGCAAGAGATTCTCCCAATACGGCAGGGACCAGAATATACTTTTTTTATACCAATTATGATATTGGCCATAACCGTGTACCGTTTTAGATGGATCGTTGTGTCCATTGCCACCACAGTCAGGAGTTATTTTTAGACCTTGTATATTGTTGATGGACTACAACTCGACCATAACGGTGCTTCATCTTAGACAGCTTTCGACTAGGTGAACGCAACAACATTACGCCGATATGAATGATCAGCTCGCAAAAATATTCTATGGCAGTCAAACCAACTATGTTTTCGTCCATTTGGTAACCAAAATGATTTGGTTGAATCCATACAGTATGGACATGCGAGTCGCTTGTGAGTCATCCAACCAGATAACATCCCATAAGCTGGGAAATCACTAATCGTCCAGATTAGTGCCGTTTTCATCTTAAAATATTGTTTTATAGAGATATCGAAAGCATTAACTCCATGTGTCCACAGCTGTTGAAGCTCTTCAATTAAAGGTTGGAGGTATACATCTAGACTTTTCTTAGGGTGTGTTGGACCAGGAACCAAAATACATAGGAATAAAAATTCTCTATTCATACACATACCAGGTGGTAGATTGTATGGAGTGACTATCACCGGCCAGATTGAATGTGCCTTTCCACTCATGCCTAGTGGATTAAAACCATCTGTTGATAGCCCTAGGTAGATATTTCTTGGCTCAACAGCAAACCCCGGATAAATATTCTGGAAATGTATCCAAGCAGCTCCGTCTGATGGATGATTCATTTTGCCTTCATCTGAATCGTGCTCGGCATGCCATCGCATATGTCTTGTAGTAGATTCGCACTATTAATCTTTTCAAATGATCAGTAATGGGTAGGTAAAACATTCGATGCTTAGGAATCTTTTTCCCTTTACCATTCCACGGATGGTACCGCTCACTAAGACAGAAGCAATATTGCTCGAGCGTGGCATCTTCACCCCTCCAAAATAACATGCAATTATTCTCGCATACATCGATTTTATGAACGGGTAAGCCAAGTACCTTCGTAATCTTTTTCGTTTCATAGTACGACTCAGGAGCAGTATTCGGGCCAGGTAAAATCCTTTTTATTGTACCGGCAATATCGTCAACAGCACTCTCTGATATATTGAAATCCGTTTTCCATCGTAAAATACATGATGCCAAAAATAGTTTGGTATTCTCTTTGCTGCAACCTTCGTATAAATGTTGATTTGCTTCCACGAATGCCGCAAATGACTTGTCATCGAACGTCTGTACTTCGTCTGTTTCAAGTGGTTGCTGATCTTGCAGGAATGATATATCTGCACTGGTTTGGAATGCATCGTGCAACATTTCTTCTGGATAAGCTTGATTTTGAGATCGATAATAACCCCCTATGTTGTCTCCCCCATCAAAGTATGTTGCATTCGATGATTCTCCTTGTTCCACGAAAGATTCCCCATGGTTACTCCATACATAGTAATTGCCTTTAAAACCACCTGTGAAAAGATGACGCGTTACCACGCTAGCAGATTGGAGTTTTTCGTTTTTACACCGGGCGCATGGACAAAGTAGTTTCCCAGTCGCGGTGAATGATGGTTATTGGCAAGCGAAGTTAATGAACACTTTTATCCCAATGGTGAATTCTTTAGTAACAGAATTGGTTGACGGATCAAGACGGTGATCCATCCACGCTCTTGAATGGTTTGATGATGCCATAACAAGTTTTATAAAACTTTGTAAAGTTTTTGTTTTGGACCTCTTTCCTGATAGACAATATGAACAATTTTTGCACCCTTTTATAAAACAATGTACGCTATATGTTGTGTTGTAACCAATCCAAGGTTATATTACGCGAACCTCATCGGACGGCTTAGATGATTGTATCCAAAGTGAGATAAAACTTGTGGACATAAACATTTCAGAAAGACATGATTTGACAAGACCTTATAATGGGTAGTGATGCCTTTCTTTATCCAACGGCTCTTAGTAATTCGGTCAAAAGTGATGCAGATAAGTGCGCATAATAGTTTCGTACCCCATGATTTGATAAGTCATTTTAAAGGTAAGAAGTTACACATCATTCAACGGCTCATATCTATTATATTAAAGCAAACAAAAATAAGTGGACTACATGGTTTCGTACCAATCTGATTAGACACCTCTTATTAGTGGTAAGATATACTTCCCCAAATCCAACGGCACAAACCATTTATGTAAAAAGTAACAAAAATATGTGGATAGAAAGGTTTTGTACCCAATCTGATTAGACACATCTTATCAATGGTTAGATATGCCTTCACAAATCCAACGGCACAAATCAAGTCTGCTAAAGCTTACAAAAATATGTGGATATCAGTGTTTCGTACCAATCTGATTAGACACCTACTATTAATGGTTAAATATGCCTTCACAAATCCAACGACACAAATCAAGTCTGCTAAAGCTTACAAAAATATGTGGATAACAGTGTTTCGTACCAATCTGATTGGACACCTATTATTAATGGTTAGATATGCATTCACAAATCCAACGACACAAATCAATTTTGCAAAAGCTAACAAAAATATGTGGATGGAAGTGTTTTGTCCCAACATGATTTGACACCTCTTACGAATGGATAGATACGCCTTAAAACATCCAACGACTCATATCAATTTTACGAAAGTTAACAAAGTCATGTGGACAAAACAAACTGTAATTGTGTTGATATCATTTAATTAGATGGTGAGGCTATTTAATTGGAATAAGACAACAAAATTGCCTAGTTAAATAATCAAAACACATAAGGAAACTAATCTTATTATAGCATGACGTTACTGACTTACAATAAAAGAGAGTAAGTGGTGTACAAAACACACACTACTGAAGAAGTTACACATTACGAACAAACGTTTATTTAGGTTTAACTAATAAAAACAAAAGCAAATCAGGAATCACATATGACCATCCTTAGTAGGTAAAGAGGACCACTTATTGCACTCTAGACATCCCTTATCTATGGATCCACTCCATGCTTATCCTTTTCATGTCTACCACCATGCATGCTTACCCAATCGCTTGATTTCTAGAGAATCTAGAACACCATCGCGTAACTCCTTTTCCATGGCATCTACATCCAGATTTAAGTTTGGGCTTTCCGGTCTTTGGGCAAAATCATTATCACTACATTGACTTAAAGTACTTTCACAGTGACTTTCTGACTTGGTCTTCAAAGGAGATGGTTGTACATCTCCGCATACGCTTTTCAATAATTCATCGACATCCAAATCCAGGTCAGGACTTTCCGGCCGTTGTGCATTTTCTTCTTCACTAAAACTATACGTGCATCCATCCTCACACATAGGACTTGAGTTTTCACCTTTGGAGTCTGTATCATTTTCCAACGAATATACGGATATCTCCTGACTGCATGCTTCATACTGAGTTTCAGTTTCTCACGAGAGTTTCGGAATGTACCAGTTGTGCGGTTCTTGCAGTGATTTAGTATCTTCTTTAGGAGATTGACTACTCATTTTTTTGAAACCTAAAGGTTAACAGCGATATTCACACGAGAAAAGATAGTGGGATGCACAAATATCAACTCTTATATTTATAAGGACAAATACCCACGAAAAAGCCAGGAAAAAATCACGGGTAATCGTGGGTGTGTTTGTTGCCACGAAAGGTTATTGTTCATCGTGACATTGCGTGGACTTTGTAGTGATTATGTTATCCATGACCCATAAACTAGTACAAATTTTTATTTAACAATAACACAACACTACAATACGGGGTAAAGATAATACAAGCTTTTGAAACATGAAGTTCGGAAATACTAGACATTACAACACCGAAATTCATAAAGTTTATTCATAACACGCAATACAAGCTAATTTCAGCCACATTGGTTTAGGTTTCGAGACTTTATTCATCGCCATCAGAGTCTGGGACAATTGCAAATTTGTACCCAGTTGTTGCTTCGTATCTGGCCACCATATCATTACCGCCTATTATCTGTTACCGACCGCATGATTGTGAGAAAATCAGTACGGATTTTTACTTGAATCCCAAATTAAATGTATTTAAAAAAGAAACCTTTATGATGTTGCGAGCAGTAATGTTGAGGTACATATAAGTCAAGTTGAAACGGCAGACAGTCACATTTCGTAGAATAACCACTAAACCAACCATGGTAGCGAGCCTGTACTCGTTATTGCTGAAGATGTTATGGTGCATACTACCGTCAATTGTCCTAGATGGATCCTTGAGGGTTACAAGAAGATCTCCTTGGCCGTTTGGTGTTATTGTAGAGATCAAAGCCACAATCTAAAAATGAGACTACTTACATATACAAACCACTCATAACACCAAAAATAAGCAAACATTTGTAACATAACTATTTATTAATACCTTCTTCACTTTAACATATTGCGTAGAGGGACATTGTATTTCGACAATCTTGGTCCAAAATGGTGGCGTCTTGTTATTATATAAACCTACATGGACAAAGAATGGAATTAGTTATTATTTTCTTTAAACCATATAGTAATGGTATATGATTTAATTTTATATTACCCTTTGCGCCTTATGTATTCTACAGTAGAAGTCCATCGAGGGGTACTAAAATCTGAGTAGGCCGCTTGTGGCTCATTATAGACATCCCAAATAAAGTCTTGTGTTGGGCGGGTCTGAGAACTTTGACCTTGCAACACACATCCATCGTGAGCCCTTTTTTGAAAGAAGCCAATTTGAACAGGACGGGCTGGTCCAGGTATAAGTGGTGATTGGTATCGGGATGGTTGAGTTGGCTGGAGGGGAATGAATGGCGGAGCTTCAACTACGTTCAAGTTATCAAACGGTGGACTTGAAGGCAATGGAGTGTTAGTTGTTTCAATTTCTTGTGAGTCTCGAGCTCGAGTTTCCTTGTAGTATCTCCAAAGGTCATTGTTAGACATTTTGATAATGTATGTTGGTTTGTTATGATTTTCTTGTTACAATACTATGACTTATATAGATAAAAATCTAGATGTTAGGTAGTCTCGAATATTTTAAATAATTTTGTGGAAAAAAAAATTTACAAAAAGCTTGACGTGACTTAACAGCTATTGGGCAATAAAGCTTTCGCCAAATTCATGCCGCAAATTACGTTGTCGGCCACTGAGTCCTGAAAAGACAATGCAACAATCGAATAAAGTGGGTCAATCGAGTAACAGTGACATGCCAAATCAACGCCTTAAATTACGTTGTCGGTCAATTTATGCTAAATTGGTTTGTACAATAATTGAAAGTTTATTACTGAAATCATTCATAATATTTTACTTAATCTCAAATTATATTACATTAACTATTAAAAAAACATTACAAACATAATTTACGACAATTTTAACATTACAAATAGAAAATGGGATGCATAAATTCGACTAGTATAGAAACACCCACGAAAAAGCCATGAAAGTTTCGCGGTTTTTCGTGGGTTTCTCTTTTGCCACGAAAACCTACGTGGATTTTCGTGGGTAAATTGTAAAGGGCCACGAATATTTTCGTGGCTTTTAGTGGGTTTACCTCTACCCACGAAAAAATTCGTGGGTTTTCGTGGGTAATAGTCGGTGTTCCATTACCCACGCAGTTTTCGTGACATATCGTGGCATACTTACACACGAAAACTCATGAATTGCCGCGTTGTTCCATGGGTACATCGTGGCAATTCGTGGGTTTTGGGCTATACCCACGAAAATTTTCGTGATTTTTTGTGGGTATAGCCTTTTTTTTTACTAGTGGATGGTTATATGATAACTATTGATTAGATTCTGTTACTTTTCGTATAAAAGACTCATTGGTTATACAATTTTTTTAAATAACAATAATACACTGGCCAACCGAAGACTACTTCTACCTTCCAAAATCGCTAATCATTTGCGAATGTTGTTCGAAGACTAAACATACATGCTAAATTGCCAATATTAATATATATATATATATATATATATATATGTGTGTGGTTATATGACCGAAGATAGGATCAATTTAGAGACAAAACATACAAGATTTATTTTGATTTATTTGTTATTATCTTAAAAAATCATCTTAATAGCCCAAGCTGTAAGCGTTAAACAAACAAAGACAGAGTATTATTTATAATATTAAATATTTTACATTACAATTCTTTCTTGAACGCATACTTAAGCAGCACATAAACTCACCAACAGTCATCTCTTTCACGCTTATTTATTAGCCATTAGATTTTTCAGTTCACGGCGTCGATTAAACCACATTTCATAAATTCCGATTTTACCCTCTCTATTTCTTCCATCGGCAAAGTCATTGTCACCATCCTCTCTTCGGACTTCGCCGCCGCAAAAACAACCACCAATCCCTCTTCACCTACCCCTTCAACATTACAGTACACAAATTCCGGCGATTTTCCCATTACTTTAGCTTCATACAAATCTACTCCACTGAGATCCACAAATGTCAGTTTCGCTCCATAAACAACGAAATCCAAATTCCCATCACAACTCTCTCCGATCTCTTCGATTCCACATCTCTCATCTCTCGCTTTCGCCAGAGATTCAACTAATTCTTCAACCTTGGCGTCAGCCACCGGAAAATCAACGTGTACGGAACTTATCACCTGACTGTTTCGAATCGCTTTAGGTTTCAAATCATTCAGATCCTTTTTGATGATCGTAACAGTTGCCGATTCTCGCTCTATCCTAACCTTAGCTATGCATTTCCAGATTATCCCAACCAGAATCTCGAATACCGGAATCGAATCATGTTCGTTCGCCAGAAAATGTGGTCCGGCAACCACGAGATTGAAACAATAAGTCTCCATTTTTTTGTCATTGGGAGTGATCCAGAGATCTCCCACCGGGTCGACCCGTTTGATCGAAACCGGGTCTTTAATTGTTGGGTTTGGGCTTTGAAACCTTCGGTCTCTCGTAGAGGTTGTTGGAACATAGATATTATGGCCGGACATGGCATTAGCCCATAAGTTGAAAGAATTGAATAGAGAAAATGAATCTCCAATGATATTGGCCCAGCTAAGGCCCATAGCTACTCCTCCACACTTAAACCGAGTCATCTGCAGAAACAAAAGTGAGAGAAATAAGTTTGGAGTAAATATTAGAATTGTAAATTACTATTGTATTTGTAAATTGTCTATCAATTGTTGAATCCGTTGCATGCTAAATTGCTAATATTTGGCATGCAATACAAAGTTGAAAAGTCTGAATGTTTTATTAAATTTGCTACCTAATTCGACATTGATGTGTCTTCGACATTAAATGTTTTTTCTATACTACAATTAACACATATAAACTGTTTTTATGCTGTTCTGTCTATCTTGATCAAGTCATATGGAATGGACCTGTAAGAAAAATGACATCCCACATAGAATCCTAATCTATTCTTAGCTATTAATAAATATCGGCCCCAATCAACATTACTAATTATTCGTTCTTGTTGACACCTCTTTATCAATTTTCGCAATACAAATTTATAGATATGCTATTTAATTAAAGGAATTTTTGTTGTCAACTAGAACACTATTAAAGAGAGCATTCAATAATGCTATTGATGTGTATGTGTGAAGTAGAGGAGTGTGACAAATTAAAAAAAAAAAAAGAGATAATTGTTGTAGTTAGAGCAGATTACCTGAACATAGATCAGAGGAGAGAAAGCCAACTCCGGTCCAATGGGTTGATGGTAAACCAGAAATTCATCAACTGACCGGTCCGGTTTGCTGAGGCATTCTTCTACAGTGAGATTGCATTGACCTTCCACGAAACGAGTGCCACTGTCATTGCATTTTAAGTACGGACAGCCCGAGTCTCTCCGTGAGAACCTGCCTGTGGTCCAAGCCATCTGGTCGAACAGCAAGAACATGGCCTCCTTCACGTGTGTCACGGTTAAGTCACGTGCTGTCTCGGACGAGTAAATATACACCGCTTTGAGGTAGTGCAGCTTCATGGCTAGGTCAAGACCGGTTGGTTCGTGGGTGGTACCACTCTCAGTCGGTCGGATCGAACCCACTGTCGATAGCCGGATGTTGTGAACCGGACCTTGTCCCTGTCCTTGTTCTTGAAATCGACCCATGATAGTTCTTTCGGCTGAGTTGAATTTGATTCTATGTAATTTTAAACTAACTAGTCGATATATGTAACCAATATAATAACATATATTATATGAATTATTTGTCTTTGCTTCGACCTTGATCTCTCTCTCTGTATCTCTCTAGCAATTTGAATAATATAATTTTTGTAAGTGATGTGAATGAAATGTAATGGGCTGTTGTGTTATATAGAGATGATTGATTGCATTAACCTGTTATGTTGTAAGTAGTTGGAACTGTTTAATTTATTGCAACTATCTTCCCAATGTATGATGGATCCAATTCATGGTTCATATACTCTACTATTTATATATATATTTCAGTGTCCTATATATATATATATGTCTTTATGATACCAAAAAAAAATATATATATATATATATATATATGTCTTTATGTCTAATCCTGCATTTAAGATAGAAATGCATTGCTGTTGTTTCTTCACTGAATTATTTTGATAAGACCACATTAACGTATATCATAAACATTACCAAAGCCAATGGAAAATACGAAACCCAAAAAAAGAGAAACAAATGATGCCTAGAACAAACTATCTAAAGGAGAAATATTCTGCATAGTAAATGAAAACAGAGGACCACGTGTGTGGAAGAGATTAAATGGGTGCCTCCGACGGGTGATTGACTCAAATTGAATACTGATGGGGCTGCTAAAGGGAATCCGGGAATCACTTCAGCTGGTGGAGTTCTCCGAGACTGCCATGGAAATTGGTGTGGTGGGTTTAGCTTAAACATTGGTGTGTGTGTTCGGCACCTCTTGCTGAACTCTGGTGTCTACTATGGTTTATGGAATACTTGGAAAAGAGGAGTCTGCGTCTCAAGATAGAGATTAATTCATAGATGATTAATTGTGGAGTTTCTTATCAAAGGGATTGAGGACTCTCATCCCCTTTCATTTCTAACACGATTGTGCTATGACTTTATTTTTGGAAACTGGATCGTTAAGGTTTCACATGTTTACCGAGAGGCGAACCGCTTAGTGGATGACCTCGCAAACTTTGCTTTAACTTTGCCATTAAGCTTTCATAGGTTTTCAGACTTGCCATCACCCCTCCGGGATGTTTTTATGGATGATTTGAATGGTTTTGCTATTTTTAGACAGTTTTTTTGTTTGAGTTTTGATTGAAATAAATGTTGTGCGGGAGTTTTTACTCCCGTTTCTTCACCAAAGAAAAAAAAAATTATCTAAAGGAGAAAATAAGTCAGAAAACCGCAAATCACAGTCTAAAAAGATAAATTGTACAAACGCTAAAAAAATTGATAGTTCCACTCCATTATTATAATCTCGAATAGCTCGTTGTTTAGGGCACTTTGATAATACCCCAATTCAACTTTCATTTTTTTCAATAAATATGTTAAATCTTTGTGTGAAATAGTTGAGCAAGTTATACATTCTTTAGGATTGACAAATGAAAGTATTAAATTATTATCATTGTTTGTAGATTGAAATTTTTTAAAATCAAACAAAAATGCAAATATTTTTTCATATTTTTAAAATAATCCATATGTATATGTATATTATTTGTAATAAAATAGATGCCCTAAGTTATATATATTCAAAAATAAATGCCCCATGTTTAATATTTTGTGGTTATTCATACTATACTTTATGTTTGAATCGAAGATAAATGGATCATATATATTTCTTTTAATAGTTCAGAACCAATTATGCTGCTTATTTATATCGGTACTTAGATATATATGGTGATGATGTTTAGACGGTGATAACGACACAATGCCTAACCAGTTAACCAGAAATTACATAGGAATTAGTCAATATGGGACTAAATCTATAAAAAATCCCAGAAAAATAATATTGATGACTAGTTTGATTACGAAATCTTTATTAGGATCTCAAACATAGTTTCATTTTTTCTAACCAAATTTTGTCTATCTCTTGGTTATTTGATCACAAGTTTGACAGCAAAAATGAACTGAATTTCATACACGTTATGTTATTAGTTACTAGTATTAGAATACGTCAAGTTTTGGTGGTTGGACGAGGAAGGTGCATTGATGCTCGAGCAAGGCATTGAGTGAGTGAGTATTAAAGATGATGATAAACACATATTGATTCGTGCCGACATAAAAGCAATTGACCCATCCCTCTCTAGTACTGTCTCTTTCAATTAGTTCATAGTATTGAAGAAGAAAATCAGTTTATGGACACAAAGTTTACAAAAAGAAGATCTTTTTATTATATAGTTCGTATAGTCACAATCTAGCCACGAAAATTGTGGATAGGTAGTAGTTACGTTCCAACAACAAATTTTTAGCAAATAGCAATAGATTTTCAAAAGAAAAACAACGATCAGCCACCATTTTTGTGGCTATACAGTTGCTATACGTTCATTGTTACAAAAAAAAATGATGGTTAATTATTACTTCTTTTTTAAAAAATTCGTGGCTATTTTCAAAAGAACCTGAATTTTCCTATGTAATATTGTTAGTGGTTTGGGGAATAATTAAACTATGGATCAAGTCTTGTCAAATTTAATTGTTGATTGTTTCTAAAGATGTAATTTGGAGACATTTCAATTTAAAAAGTTGAGATAAAAGTTTTTTCTTACTGAATCATATATATCATTATAACTCCTTTCTATTTTTTCTACTTTATTTTGTTCTTTGCTTTCATAAGGATAGAAAGGTTTTTGTTGATTTTCTTTTTCTTTTTCTACTAGATGAATTACTCAAACCCTTCTAAATCTAGATTCTATTATTAAGGTGTTAGTTGGTAAGATTTTTGTTGAGTCTAATGCTCTTTTAAAAGTCAATCATGTTTTACTAAGTGAGCACTAAAAAGAGCATAATGCTCTCTAAATGTTCCATAACTCAATGCTCCTAAATAAAGCTTTTTCTAAGCATAGATCATTGAACCATAGACATATGCCGTTCAAAACCCTTTCTTTCATTTTGTCTTTTTTGGCCAACGCCTGGTGGCTTACAAGCCTCGGCGTTGTGCCTTTTCATTTTTGTATTTGTTTTCCAGTTTATTCATAGATCTCGATCTAATTTGAGAGTTTCAGATTTACAATATGCATCATGAAATTTCTTTGAATCTTCTGATTTTGACAAATATGGAGTGATGTTGTTTTGACGATTTCCGGCTATATCCGTCATGGCTTGGTTCTTTACCATAGATCGGTTTATAGATCTCTATCTGGGAGGCATGTTGGTGGCCTTAAAGCACTAGAATTTGGTCTTTTGTATCGATATATCTGACGGAGTGCTGCAGCAATGGTTTTTGGTGTGGAAGACCATTAGTTTTTGGTGTGGAAGATCATTAGTTTTCTCTTTACATTCATTTGTTGAATTTATTCTACTATGTAATCGGTTCCAACCACTTTCAATGAAATAAAGTGTTAAAAGAGGAAGAAAAGCATAAAGCATTAAAAGTCATTAAAATACTATTTTGCTCTTATTATTAATATGATGAATATTCTGTAAGCTAATTTTTAAAAAAACTTATAATGTCTAATTTTATAATTTTAATACTAAATGCTAGCTATTATTCCAATCACATATCATGTCTATGTTTTACTAATCATCAAGCCTTTAAGTCCAACACACTTTCCTATGGAGATATATACGCAAGTAATGGATGATTACAAACAATTAGGCCAGGATTGGTAAAATAAAGTTCTAGTATAAAAGAGCATAAACATATAAGAAATTAAAAGAGACTATATGCTTTTAATATTAAATTTATGATGTGTGATTAACAAATTGGTAGTAATTAGATTTAAAATTACAAAATTAGATATTATAATTTATTTTTAATATTATATACACAATATTAATCAAATTGATTTGGGTAAAATTATATTTTAATTATGTTTAATGATCTATGTTCGGTAAAAGCTCCTTTTAGGAACATTGAGCTATTTAACATTATGAAACTGTCTATGCTTAGCTAAAATATAATTGATTGGCTTTTAAAGGCATTAAACCTTTTATTATGTTTACCAATCAAGTTCTTAGCAATCTTGAACATCAAAACTCGGTAAAGCAATGCTGTTATTCATGTCAAATAATTAAAATGAAAATTGGCATTCACGGGAAATTATTTTTGGTATAATATAAGTTTTAATATATTTATCATATATCAAGATTTTGAATTCTGGATTTCTATTTTGAATTTGGGATCACGTTCTTGAATTTTGACCACTAATTTTTGGTTGTTGATATATATGTAGAATATATCAAATTAAGTATCTTAAAATCTATGATATTTGATACGATTGAGTTAAATCGGGTAAATTAACTCGCGTCAAACTCTCTCTCTCCACAAATTTTCGCAACTCAATCATGTATGATGGAATCATCAAAGATTTGATCTTTTCGAACTCTGTTTGTAACTCACTATAGACTGGAGAAAGGAGCACGTCCGAAAGATTGAAATATAGAACCATCTGATTATGTTGAAAAGATAGAAGTTGTGGTATCTTTTTCACTCAAGATTGGGTTTCACTACTGGGTGTTCTGCCTGTAACTTCGGGCGGTATTCACGTGATTTCTATTTCTCAATCGTATCCCACGATCAAGATAATTCGATGAACCCGTAAAACTAGTTTGTTTGAATATATTTAGGATACAACTAAAACTATATTTAATTCGTTAGTTGGACATTTTAGCATAAATTCTATACTATTAAAGGAAATCCTTTTAAGACGACTTTGAATTAGTAAGAAAAATACATTTTTAAACTTTCTATATAAAAATTAATTATGAATAGATTAAAAAAAGTTAATAAGTTTTTTTTTTGACTAAGAAGTTCTGGGCTGAAGCTCATACATCCTCTTAGGACGAGATCTAAATCATTTGATATAACTCTTGGAGAACAGACCCCTCTTAAATAGAGTTGAACTCATGATATTTTTGTTAGAGAAAACCACTAGAACAAAAGCCACTTAGTATAAGTTTACTTTTTAATCTATGGAAGATTAAATTTTTAATAACCAATCATATCTAATAGAAGATATGATATATTTTAAATAATTATTTTTACTCATTCTATATTTTATCATATTTTATGAAATAAATTAAAAAACTATATTACAAAATTTCATTAAAAAATATGTTATGCTTTAAATTTTAAAAAAAGGCATAAATTGTTCAACATATAAAGAATTATGTATATAGAATATATACATATTATACATATAGCTATCGTAATAGACAAAAATAACAATACATCAAATTGTTAAAAATCTTATATATTATAAAAAAAATCATATTACATAAAAACATATATATTTTTTTCTGACATATATATATATACACATACTAGGTTCTGACCCGTGCCATACGTGATTTTGTATTTACAAATTTATATCAAATATTAATGTTATTTGTGTTCTTATATCATATAAAAATTAGTGATTGTTTTAAATATGTAGTGTTAACTATATATAATAGAAAATTTTTAAAGCTTAATAAAGATATAAATAAAAGAGTAGATTAATTGTGGTTAATTTTTACAAATTATAACTGATAAATTGTACATTTTATGATTTACTAAATTAGTGAGTTATTAAAATTCATAAAATAATTAGTGAAAAAATAATATTATTCACCACATACATCTATGGATAAAATATAATTACATTTTTGGTTAATTATATCAATCTTTAATCTATATCATGTGAAATAGTTTATATTATAAAATATTATTTTAATTTTTTGAAAACAAACTATTTACATATATTTTAATTAAATTATTATCCATTGCATTTGGACATTTGTGTTTTCCTTTGTATATGAATTTTGCACATGATCACTCTTTTTTTTAGCAAATAGGAATTAGTAAATTTTCTAATATAGTAAACATTTTTAACAAATTTTATGTTAATTTTTTAAATGTTTCTTCCTTTACTAGTATAGATTTTATTCTATAACAAACTATTTTTGTGGTTCAAATTTCACAACTATAATTCAAATATAATAGTTTTAAAGATATTTAGTTTGATATATGCTACATATATTTTTTGGGCGACAAAATTATTAAATTGCCCCAAATTCTGCTTTGTAGATAATATTGATCTCTGTGCTTTTCCTCTTCAACAGATTTGCTCGAAGATAAAGGTACCATCAACAACACCACCAAGTCTACAACCAAAACCATCGCCGTCGAATTCGCTACTCGAACTCTCCAAGTATGTACGCTTCTCTTTTTATGATGTAATCCAAGTGTTGCATGATCTACTATTGTTTATAATTTTTTGAAATTCAGGATGGGCTTACTCAGTTCGTGGTGTTATGTGCACCGTTTCTCTTTGGTTCGATCCGTATGTGTGTTGGAGAACACGACAATACCCAAAACCATATTCATTCTGGATATCTACATGTTAATGCTGAAAAATGATTAACACATGTCAGAATTGTATATGATATTGTAATAAAGATTTGTTTGCGATGGATAATTTTAATTTATCTCCGATTTCAACAAATTTTTCAAGAGATACGCTTGTCTTTTGTTTCGCGCCCAAATTTTTTTTAACATGACAAATACATAATTTTGAAGTGTTAATGGCATTGCACGCAAATACAAGTTTGACCATGTTATGTAAAAAAAATGTTTCATAAAGCTTATATAATAAATATATGTTAATCAATTACATAACTGCAGATATATAAGAAATATTAAAAATGTATGCTAAATATATTAAAAATGAGTTCATACTATATACGTTTTATTCTTTGTATATAAAAATATGTTTCATAGAGCTTATATGATAAAATTATAGTCATTAATTATATAACTATAGATATATGATAAATATAAAATATATGCTAAATATATTAGAAATGAACCATCAATATACATATTATATATATATATATGTTTATTAATTATAGATAAATATATTAATTCTTATATATTTGATAAATAATCTGTATTATATTATTATGGGTTATATTAAAGATTTTCTAATTAATTATAAATGCCCAAATTTAATACCTAAATTAATTGGGTGGTAATATGTACTACAATTTTGTAATGGAAGTTATTGTAATATCTTACAAAATTAAGGTTACAAAATTACGATTGCATCATCCTTTAAAATATATTTAATTTGGGTGTATATCCAAAAAGTTTTCTTATTTAGGTGAGTAGGAAATGCTATATTCGTAGACTAATGTTCACTTTTTCTTTCCGAAATTACCCCTATAAAAGAGAAAGATATGCTCGATCTATATACACAATATTGGTGCTCAATTTCTGACACATACTCATAATGACATTTTGAACAAGTACTTTTCTTTATTTTTATTGGGTATCAGAATATTATTTTATTATTATTTGATATCTATTTCAAATTTTTAGAGCAAAAAGAAATAAAATGTGCTTGTTAGAAGATAACTAGAATGCTATCATATAACAGAAGGTGCAGTGTCTAAGAACTGATCCAGTAAACTAGATCACATCACCAACGGTTTCTGATGTTGTGTTTTTAGCAGATAAATATGTTGGAGTGTAGTTAGCACATATGTGTATATATTATAGAAGGTGTGTTCGAGTTAGCAGGTAAAAGTGTAATTAATATATTATGCATGTGATAAGAAACTTGGTTAGAGATACGTTAAATTGCTAACAATTATTTCACTCTTACCTGCTAACTCACAATCATACTAACAAGCATTATTTAACGTATCCCTTACCATGATTCGTATCACAGGCTTAATATATTATTTACATTCTTACCTGCTAACTCGAACCCACTTTCTATAGTCTCTACATGTATATGTTAACTACATCTCCTACATATTTTTCTGCTAAAAACACAACATCAGATATAATGCACATGCATAATACATTACTTACACTTTACCTACTAACTTGAACACACCTTCTACAATTTAAATACGTACATGCTAACATATTATAACTTTGGATTCTAATTTTTTCATTTTCCATTTTTCCAAAAAACATCACATTTGTTTCCTCTTTTGAGGAACAAAGACATTAATAATGCAACTTCTCTCACATAGATTTTTCATGTAGCATTGCCTTATGAGACTAAAGCCACACGAACTTCCCATCATTAAATGTATTAAATGTGAAATATGGTCATTGCACGTGACTAAGGCTGGGAAGTGGTCCGAAAACCCGCAGGCCGGATACGGGTTTCAAAATTGAGGACCACTTTGTTGCGGGCCTAATGGGGCGGGGTCTATTTTGCTTTGGGCTAAGTGATCTAAGTCCGCAGGTTACGCGGATACCCGCGGGTAAGTGAAACAATATGTTGTTTTCAAAAAAAATGCTTAGACAATGTGACATCCATCCCTAAAAAATAACATGTAGTTAAAATCTCGATTATTCAGGTTTTTTTGGAGATTTTTTGCGGGTTTTATGTCGGTATTATGCGAGTATAATGCAGGTATTATACGGGTATAATGCAGGTTTTAGACGAGTAAGTTGGAGTTTTTTTTCAGCGGGTTGACTGCAGAATCCATATGCTTATGCGGGATGGGTACATATTAGTTTTGGTAACCTGTTTTTTTTACGGGACGGATTCGAATTTCACAAATTGGACCATAAACCTACAGATTTTTTGCGGAGCATGGCGGGCAGGTTGACCCACAACCCATTCCTACACGTGACATATTTGGTCAATAGCTTTAGGCGTACGTTAGTGATATAACACAAGGATAATTTTGTCCATATTACAATTTGTATGTGTCACTTACTTAATTATAGGAAACCAATGTTTGCCTAATATACATAAACTAAACGGTTATTCACCTAAATCACCAATATTTTAATGCATTAGTTTTCTTTATATATATGCATATAATATTTGTAATATTAATTTAGGAGATATATGTTTACTTTATAAACATATATAGATTATAAACAAGCACATATTATATATATAATAAGAGACTATGTCTTTCCATGTTCATTGTTTTGGGTATATCATTTGTGTAACAGAGTGGAAAGTCTTTGAAGGTAGTACATCTTGGTAGTGATTTTCATCTTAAATCCCATTAAAGCTTTGTACAATTTATCCACCCATACGGTTTCTGCTTTTTATATTATACAACAGAATACAAAGGAGACTGTAGCTACCGTGTATGGAAAGCTGGAATGACACTCAAATCAGTTATCAAATCTTGTGGCGTGAGGTTTTAATTAAACTTGGTAGATCTTTGAAAAAGCTCTGTGCTGGTTTATATTCCAAGCTCTTTATTTGTTTCTACTTTTTTTCTTGGTAATTTCCTCCTAATTCCATTTACAAGAAAGCAAAGCAGGCTCCTGAACAGAAGTGTGAGGCTACTTTAATATATAGAATTTGAGCACATACTTGTCAACGAAGGGTTTTGCTCAGATCCTTCAGAGAAAGGTAGTATATTACGCTGAGAGTGATTTCTTTAAATTGGAGCATAACTTTTTTTTTTTTTTGTCAACCTTACTCTTATAATTGGATCGACAAGGCCGGATCCATAATCAAACCCTATATCCAAAAATCCCTCTTTTTTCCTCTCCTTGCATAGGGGAAGAATCAAACTCTGGTCCCTAAAGATTTGTAAAGTGACCACTACCAGTGAGCCACCTATTCTCAACAATTAGAGCATAACTTATATCGTCCAATTTATTATTGATATCGATAGTTATTTATAACAATTCTTTGTTCAACTTGTGAAAATCATAAGGAAAATAAGCATGCTGATTGTTGTGATCTAGCAGTTGCTTGGATGGAATTATTTATATTAAAACATTTTATGAATTGACTATCTCCATTTACTTTGATCAAATAAGTTAAAAAGAGGAAGTATCAAAAGAGCTTGAGGGTATTGATATAAGCAACATTGTATCGAGTTCTTAGAGAAGATACACTCTAAGTTTTGCACCTCCTCCAAAGCCTAAACTAACTGTGAAAGTTAAGAGTGGTGAACCAGAAAAATCTGAGGAAGATGATGAAGAGGAAGTAGGCAATGAAGAGATTGGAGAAAGAAGCCAAAGCGAAGAAAAATCAAACAATGGTGAGAATCTTGATCTGTAATCTAAATGACTAATCAAGTTATAAAACTGATGATCCCTGGCTTTGTTTGCAGAGGATGATGCTGGACAGAGGCCGATGTAGTGAAAAGGAAGGGGTGTCAATTGATACCCATGGATTTTTTATATATATTTTATCTTATACTTAAAACTTGACCCCTCTCTAGATAAATTTTTGACCCCATCAAATATATATTTATCTTAATGCAATAAAATATATTTGATATCAATGATAGAGAAAATTAACTCAATAACACAAATACGGAAACTAATTGACTAAATAGCATATAATTGTTTTATTTAGGAGAGTAGCAGTCGGTCAGGTTGGTGCGGATACAAAAATAACCCTGATAAAATAACTGGCCCACCAACCAAACGATGGTCCACATCAAATTTTGTAAGTACTATATCATATTCAGCTAAATAAAATTTTGCAGTTATATTTAATATTTTGCAGTTAGATTTAGTGTTTTGAATGGTAACACCAAAATTCACGTATTTGGTAAAAAATGTTACTTTGTCACCAATCATCAATAAACACAAAAAAGCGGGACGTATCTCTTTATAAAAAGTGGGACGTATTTGTACCATAATGACTTTGAAATATGCTGAACCGCAAACTAAAATGAAAAGCGTAACATATGCAGTGGTTGGACCGCAAATACACCTTTTCTATTAACAATATATATATTATAATAATATAATATTTACGTGAATGCACATATATTATCTATACACTGTATATATATATATTACAACACATATGAATACATATATATTATATATATAGTGTATGTATGAGCCCACATTTATTCCCTCAAATCTATTATAAATTAGTTATTAACTAAATAATTCTAATTTGGCATGGACATTCGAGTATTTGATCAGGTTTGAGTCGGATACATAGATTTAGAACTCATTCGAATATTTTATCAGATTTGATTCTTCTTCATTCGAATCAGATTTGATAATTTTCTTAAATTTTATCAATTAAACTCTAATTTTAATTATTCAATTTAATTTTTTTTAAATGTTTAATAAATTTTATTTATTTGTTTAACTAAAAATCGTCTCACTTTTATATTTTTACCAATCACAATTTTTTTGTTTCGCTTTTTTTAGGTGACTTACACTTATACTGCATCGCACTTGAATCGAAGCGCACTTTGTCTTGTACCGCTAAAATCACTATCACCAGTGGAAGCCATAAATTTTGCAGATATATTGCGATATATAGTACTTTAATTGTTTCATATTCTTGGCTTTTTGCAGCTAAATTAAACATTTCATCTAATATTGTTTTCTAATCACATCTTTCTCTGTTGTCTTATACAAGTATACTAAGATCTTCACTCTAAATAGCATCATGTTCTTATGCAGGTGGAAGAAAAGATAAAAGATGTGCCCGATCAGGCCCACCAAAATGTTGTAAATACCATACCAAATTGCAGTTAAATTAAAATATTTCAGTTATTTTAATATTTGTAGTTAGATTTTACGTTTTCAAATATATTAACCTATATAGTCCTTCTATCGTCTCCTATTCACATCTTTTTTCATCTAAATTAAATATTTGCAGTTATGTTTTTTGTTTGCAGTTATATTAATCTTTTCAGTTCAACCAAAATATTTGCAGTTATGTTTTTTGTTTGCCTATGTTGTGGGTGAATCCAATCAGTCCAGCCAAAATGTTGTAGATATCCATACCATTCTCGCAGTTAAATTAAAGTTTTGTAGTTAGATCAAATGTTAGGCATCTACATGATCAGTCTGTCTTGTAAGATCCAAGTACAGAGTCAGCTATTTTACTTTTGTTAGTCAGGACTTGGGTTCATTTGTCATGTTTTAAACCTCTAAATCAAAAACTGACTGTTCCTGAAGAATTTTTTCTCCTCAGATCTAGCGCTCCAAGTAGAGACTGAAACCATGTGATTCTCTGATAGACATTCACCCTCTTCTCTGCTGGAAAGTGGCCATTCGCAATCAGCCACGATGGAAAGTTGTCTGGGGCCATAAGCAGAATTTCATAACCAAGAACACATACATTAAAAATATTAGCTGCCAATAAACTATACGAGAGTTACTATTTCAGAAACATAGATAACAAAAGCATTATTGCAAAGTAAGAATATTACAGAAATCTGAAATTTTTTGCACAATTTCACACTTTTCACAGTAAGCCAACTACAAAGTTGTCTACTTCGTTAAACATTATTGAAAAAGACATCAAAAAATAATGCTTAACTAAATGAAACATTTTTTTTGACAAAAAAAAACTAAACGAAACTTAACACAACAACAACAATCAAGAGCCCTCCAATCAGGTCTACAGTTATTTGCAAAACTTCCAGGTTCAGAGATAACAAAAACATTACTTGCAAAATCAGAATGCTACAGAAATCTAAAATTTTTGCACGATTTCACACTTTCACAGTAAACCAACTACAAAGTTGTATGCTTTGTTTAACATTTGTGAAAAAGACATCAACAATTATCAACAATGATGCTTAAACTAAACCAAAATCGATGCAATGCAACACAACAACAATAATCAAGAGAGACAAAATCAATGCAACAAAAAAAATCAGGTCAGGCCAAAAACAGAACTGAATCGCAACCGCTAGGGACCTTGCCCAAGTTTGATTTAGGGTTTCGACACCATGGTTACACAATGCTCGCCGCCCCAAAAACACTACAACCTTGCCTCCACACTGATGCACAACACAGAGAGACGACAATGGGATACATGAAAATACCAAACAAATGAACAACGCTTCCTAGACAAAAAAATTTAAAATCCAAAAACCATAACCCACATAAATGCGTAAATCGTCGAGGAAAAAGAGCTATAGCAGTCTTAAAATTAAAACGCAAGCAATGACGTCAACGCTTGAGAGAGTGAAAAAAGAACAAACCTCCGCCTATCAAGGGTTTAAGATGTGATGATTCGTACCGGCTATGGCAGCAGGGGATTGTTAGACGAGTCGATGCTGCAACCAGAGAGATGCTAAGAACTCGAGAAGAAAAAGATGGAGATGAGAGCAAAAAAAGGGATTTTGAACGAGTTAACGATGGGGACGGTGGAGAAGAAATGGAAAGAGATAAGAAAAACTATTTTTTTTTCTATACTTTAATGAACAATCTTTTTACATTCTAAAAGGACTTGTACTTGTTTAGTGTTGACATTCTAAACTTTTATCGTAAGGATATAACAAATAGATTAGATTCTACAAGTCTATTAAAATATAGTTTTCTTTATCTAAGTTGGTAAGGGTATAAATGTCAAAAAATTTGACACAGTAGCCTACGTCTTTAGCCTTACCCTACAAACTAAATATTATAACTTTTGATGATATTCACTCTAATTTCTCATGATTAAATGTTAGCCCAATATAAAATCAAATAGTCATTCAATAGCAACAAAAACAAAAGCCTGCAGCTTTTTGACAGAGTTTGTGGTAAAGTGGTAAAGTGGTAAAGAGCGGACCTAGGACTTTAAAGAGTTTGTAGGTTCGATTCTCTTGTCATGCGAAACTAAAACACATTTTTCTAGTACCCCTACACAGATATAAGCCTATGCTTTCAGCTCATTTGAATATCCAGAGAGAGAGTCTATTCTTAGGATGCACCTTCCCTAGGAGAATAGTCCAGACCCCTTCCATAAGGTCTGAGAACTATTGAGTTATTAAAAAAATCAAATAGATTCTTATTTTTTAATTTGAAATTAAATTAATATTCTGAATTCTTCTCAATCTGGTAAGTACATGCTCCATGCTAGTAACTTAGACATTTAGAGTTTGACTTCATCCTACTACATGTGAATATGAAACTTTATAGATAAATTGAATTTGAGTTTTGAATCAAGTCTTGTAAATCTAGTTGAAATTAAAATTAATTAGTATTTTTTTAAAAATCATATGTTACATTAATTTGCTTTTTAAACCAAATATTTCACTAAACAACTTAAATTTACATATATTTACAAATTAGGATATAGTAGTAAATTTGTTCCTAATTATGACAGTGAACAAATAAGCATAGAACACTGTAACAAATAAAACAATACTTCTAAAGAACAAGTAAATAAACAAGTACAAAACAGTGTATCATATGAAACAGTAATAAAAAAATTTGAAATTATGAATTAACTTATGATATCATCTTTAATATAAATGTGTGTATAGTGACATGTTTTTAGATTAAATTTATTACGTTTTTCTTTTAAAAAAAATATATTGACACCCATAGATAAAATTTTTTGGCTCTGCCCATAATTTTGTTTTTATCTTCTACGCTTGGGTATGTACAAAGAATACATTTCCTGAAATGACATACATAATTTTTTTGTTTTATTCTCCATTAGATCGTCACCTATAAGGTTAATATTGTTTTTTCCCCTTTCTAACCTTCAAATATTCTCTCAAATTTTGACATTCACATATGTTCTCCAAAATAATTTTTTTAAAAGAATAGAGTAGCGCGGGTCCTATTCTTTTTTTTTTGCTCAACATAAATATTTCATTCAACTTGTTTATCCTTTACAATAAAAATGTTAATCCAATTTGGAGTTATAGAATAAAGCTAAGGATCATAACATCCAAAGGATATAGAAACTGAAGTTGAGCATTCCCAATCTTAGCAATCAAGTTGCTAATATCTTGAAACAAAGAGCCAAGAGGCCATGACTCCAACAAACGCATAACCTCCACCACCTCTTTGGAATCAGTTTCAAATATAACATTATTATACTGCAGATTCCTCACTATAAGAACAACTCAACGGAGCGCTTCAATCTTCACAAATCAACTCGTAAGAGGTGTTCTAATTGCTTTTGCACCCATCCATTGGACTTCACCAGCATCATTCCTTAAAACCCAACCAATATTTGCTGAGGATGCATTCATTTGCCAATTTCCATCCACATTATACTTTAACCAATTCACTGGAGGAGATTACAAATAAAATATTTATGAGGATAAGTAAATAAGGCAAAAAATAAGATGGCGGGCATTATCGTTTAGTTTCCTTGGTAATGGCTTGAAGATCCTTCATGTCTCCCACATATAAGACTTCAAATCCTATTTGTTTCATTTCAAAACGGACTTTTCAGCAAACTACTATTTCTATCCATGCTGATGTTATCCCATTCTTTTTTCTTTGAAATTATCTTTTTTCAGCAAATTAGCTTGTTGAGGAAATTCATGGTGGTCAATGGTGGTGCTTGGGTTCTAATGACGATGATGAGGAAGATACTTCTTTTTTTTTCATACAAAACGACGTCATTTTGCTCAATTTCGTAACCTAAATTATTAAGCAAAACGACGTTGTTTTGTTTCTAAACGCAAAAAATTAAATCTCTAATTAAATGCATAGTAAACATTTTTAAGATTTAATTGTGGGTGTATTAATATAGATAATAAGAAAAAATGATGAATTAATACAAAGAACAAAAAATTGACACGAAATAATTAGGCAAGTATATGTTTTTTCTGTAATAAATAAATAAGCAAAGGAGAGGGGAAATGCGGTAATGAACAATACAGAATTCAGAAAAAAAAATAGAGTAGAATTGAAGATACTCCCGAAAATTTCAAACACATTCTTCAAGTTTACTATATGGAGAATGAAACATGGGCTTTATAGGCCTAATAAAGGTTACTAGGACCAAATCCGGAAGCGAGCATGGGCTTTCAATCCCAATTAAAACAAAATAGACGTTTTCTTGAGCAATAAATCCGATCAAACAGACCAAAAACTGGGAAATATTTCTGTTTCAGAAAAGTATCGACTATGAGCTAGTTAGTCCCTCTACACAGGCCTGCCTCTACAATCTACACCCAAAATGATATTCGTCCTACAAGGACAAATTTGCCACGTGTATAACTATTTCATGCGTAAGTACACACTAACAAAATACACTTACACGCAGCAGATTATAATATTTGGCCAGAAAAAAAAATCTTTCTAAGAAAAATGAGATATTTATTTACAACCTTTGTATATATACCCCTTAAACCCTACTCCTTGGCTTCATCTCCCCTTTTCCTCTGCCTCGTTCTCAGATCACAGAACCCTAATTTCGAAGAGGTAGTTTTCTACTCCATTTTCTCCATCATTTTAGCTTTCCATTGCTCTTCTGATTTGTATCTTCTTGTTGTGAATTCGTTCGCTTGAGTCTCTGTTTTGTTTGGGTTTCATTTCGTCGGGAGATTAGAACTACTCTTCTGTTTAAGCTGAATCTGGATCTGTTTGTTCAGGATCTTGGCAAAGAGATGACGATTTTTTTCTCGTTAGATATAATTTAGTCTCAAAGGTTTAAGGCTGGTATTGATTTGGTACTGTTTATGTTGATTCAGCTTTCTAGTATGGCTTTCTGCAACAAGCTCGGTGGGTTATTGAGACAAGGAGTTATTTCTCAGAACGGGTTTGTTCCCGTTACGTCTATGCTTGGATCTCTCCGGTTGATGTCTACTAAGCTTTTCGTCGGAGGTAAAAATCTTGTCTTTCTTATGAGATCGATAGTTTGTTCATTTTCAAAGAGGGTTTAGTATGTACTGATGATATTTGTACTATTGGTTGCTTCAGGTCTCTCATGGGGTACTGATGATGCTTCTTTAAGGGATGCCTTTTCTAACTTTGGTGAGGTGATAGATGGTAAGCTTCTGTAAAGAAAGATGAGCTGTTTTGATTGATATTAGTGATAGAAATTGAGAAATTGGTGTTTTGGTGTCTGGAGATGAACAAAAGTTTCTGTTTTTATTCGTCTTGTGCAGCTAAAGTCATCGTAGATAGAGAATCAGGAAGGTCCAGGGGTTTTGGATTTGTCAACTTCAGTGAGGAGAAAGCTGCAAATGATGCCATAGAAGAGATGAATGGAAAGGTTTGGGTTGAACACTCAATTTATGTCTTTGTAAATGGTAATTGTTTTTCTTTAGTGGTTCCCAAAATGAATGCTTTTCGGATTTTGTTATTTCAGGATTTGAATGGTCGTAACATTCGAGTTAATGTTGCTAATGAAAGACCAAGTACTCCCCGGTACGGTGGTGGTGGTGGCTACGGAGGAGGTGGCTATGGAGGAGGTGGCTACGGTGGAGGTGGTGGTGGATACGGTGGAGGTGGTGATGGTGGTGGCTACTAAACAGAAGAGTTACTTGTGAAGAAGAGTTAATGGTTCTGTTTAGTTACTTTTCAATTGAATCTTGTGTTAGTACTGAAAAACTCATTACTCTTTTTGTTTACGAATTTGGTTGAATATTTTATTGCTCTAATTAGGAGCACTTAAATATGTTTACCAATCATTTTTCCCTCACTTAAGGGTTATGTACCCCTTTGACATTGACCATTCATAACTTTGATTCAGGTTTCTTTCGAATAGTTGTATGGGTTGTGTTGCCTTAAGATCAAAATTATGTATAAGCCATTGTGAGTGATACTTAAACAAAATAAGAAATTGATATCTTGCATAATGCTTCGTGTTTCTGAAATTCTGAGAAGAGTGATCTCTCGTAATTGTACTAGAAATGAATCTAAAGCTTACAAAACATTATTGTAAGTTGCATGATATTGCAAGATACCTATTTTTACTAAATTAATCGAATTCAATGGGGAATTTGTAACATAATGTAGATCACATTTCCATCCAAAAGTCAGAAAACATTTTACAGTCTAAAATTTTGTTCCTTCAAGGGTTATTTTCCTGACTTTCAACTGGTTGAGTTCTGTGTGCGACGTAAAGGAAGATTGCTCCTCTAATAATATGTGCTTGAGCTTCCTCTTTCATGTAATGAGCTATTAACAGCATCAGGGAGGTCCTTTAGAACCTAAGCAGATGTAACAAGATGCTCTTGATTAGCTTCTTACCCACTAAAGACAAACTCTGAAGTAACAGTAGTATAATAAGAACAATGTGAAACTTTTGCTTCAATGTCCCTGAGTATAACAAGATGAATATTCTTTGTTGTTACATGGTAAAGATGCCACGAAGCATAAGCATCTGTTGGTGCGTATTCTAACTGTTTTTTTGACAGAGGAAAGGCCTCCCAGTTTCCGAGCCTGATTCTGTTTGGCTTCAGGAGCTGCAACGGTATCAGCCAAGATTTTAAAGCACAATAGAACAAAGGTTACCACTTTTGCAACAGCAGAAGAAAATGCAGTACAGTATTTCAAGGAAGATCGGAAGATGATCAAATTGAATCCTCACTATTCTTCTCAAAATCTAAATCAAACTTTTGAAATTAAACCATATGAGGTGAATCAGAGATACCTCTTTGCAAACAAGTGTTTCAGTTAGTGAGGCAAGTCCCCATTTTTTTGAATTTCCACCAAATTTTTGGTTCGCTAAATCTGAAAGATCCTCGATATCTTTGATGGAGACTCCATAATCATGGAAAAGCTTCACAGAGTCACCATCAATTCCAATACCTACCAATATATATGTATCAGAACTGAGTTAACTGAGCATACATGGTGAACAACAAGAACTTTAATGATTTAACATAATCAACAAACCTTTACAAGTGTTGCATCTTTAATAAGATGTTGGAGACTTTGCGGAATACCAGAATGAACAATGTGCATAACATCACAATAATTATTATCTACACATACCTGGACAGTTGCAACCTTCCCCCGAAGAACACCTGAACAAACACGTAACGTTCACAGCTTTAATCATTAGTTAGAGCATGAGAACTTCTCAGAAGATAATGCAGGTAGTCACCAACATAGAAATGGTCATGAATATGTCCCACTACGTTACTAAAATTAGCCCGATCAGATCTTTGAAGCATTGGATGGAATCATCAGTGGTAAAGGAGTCCAATATACGATAATTTTTTGAATTGTCGACCAAAAGGTCAGGCTTTTTTTAAGTCGGGATTAAATCTTTAGATTTATAACTTAAAATCTTTTATCTTTCTTCATGAACCTGAAGAGAGCAACCTTCACAAAGAGATGGAGTTTAAGATTTCAAAAAACATTATCGAGCAACTATCATTAAAACACAGATGAGTTGACAGTCCTAAGAGATATAAAAGTCTGCAGCAGTAAGATCTTGAGAAGACACAAGCATAAGTGAGCTACTGAGCCATCTCGACTTCCTTCCAAACCATAAGAAAGGAGACAACAATGATAGAGTATATCATTACTATCTCATCAAGAATATAAAAGTGAAAAATAGAAATATTAAATATGTATCCAAAGAGTATAAAATGCAATATCAGATGCATCTGATTGCACATTTCCTACTTAAAACGAAGCTGCAATTGAAACAGATGAAGCTTGCAAGCAGATATAACTGTGAAGTGGTTCTCCACAGAACCAGATGCAGCTCACAAAGAAAATGAATACCTTTCTTAAAACTTGGTCTCCACTCAATGTCAAAGCCAACAATAGCTCTTCCAGATTCATCTCTCTTGGTTTCAAGAACCTTCAAAAGCTGCATTGCTCGAGCATCAACCTCTCTAGCAGTCTTGCTATACAAAATTCTACCACCAAACCTAATAGCTGGAAAATTTCTAGCTGCAATAAACAAAGGATAAGTTGCTTAGCTACATAATATCCTCCCTTCAATAACAACATTGTAAGTAAAAATCTAAATGATATAGATCAGGCCATAAATAGATTAACCCAGAAATTTCTAAGCAAAAAGACGTAAAATTTCGGAAATCTTGAAATAGATTGAAATGTGGATTACCTCGGCAACGAGAAATGGGAAATCGCTTAGATACAGTGGGAGAAGTGATGGATCTGGGCAATTGACGACGGATTTGATCTGTACCATGACCGGAAGTTGTAGCATGTGCAGTGGTTTCGGTGGTTGAAGAAGAATGGGAAAATTTGTAGGAAGCTTCGATGGCCTCGATTGCAAGAAGCTCCTCCTCAGTAAAAGCTTCGTCGTCGATGGTGGAAGACATCTCTTTGAGGAAAATAAATTAGAAGTTGGACTTTGGAGGGAGAGACGACGCGTCTTTTACGAATCTCTTCGACCTTTTGAGTTTAAATTTGTGCAACCAATTATTTACTCAGGTTCTTTAAACGAAACCGGATACATAACATTTTGTGTCACAGACTCGTATGGGTCAATTTGGTTCAATCGGTTCAGCACAGATTTCTTTTTTCAACAGTATAAATCGCCCACAACCCACTTAAAAACTTTTTTAATCTAAATTTCATAAATAATAACTATATTAAAGATTAATCAACAGCTTTGTGTTTCGATTTATTTTCTTTTAAAACAATTAGATCGACAATATCTGATCTCTTTTCGAATCACACACACTATAAGATATAATTACACAACTCTCTTTGACTTAAATGAATAATTTTTTAAAGTTTTAAATGATTTTTATGCTTGAAGTTGCAAAATACTTTAAAGAAACGATAAATTTGAAGAAATGTGTTTGATTAAAAGGCTAAATATTTATTTTTGTATATTTTTCCTACTAGAATTCGATTCTAGAGAATCGTGTAACTCGTATTATAGAATTTTGGGTTATAAATGTGAAAAAAGAAATTGATAATTATATAAAAGTAATTAACATATATATATATATATATATTTTGTCTTAGTTTATTATAATATGTCCAAATGGGCTTAGGTTTGAGGATACAAACAAAGGAGTAAAGATAACACTATAGGCCAAAAAAGAAAGAAGAGTCTAGAAACCACATGTAAGAGAAGCCACATGTTCTATCATGATTGAAGCCGGTATGCAGACCTTCGGGTGGAGGTTGCTTTGGCGTAGAATCATCCGTCGCATATTTTCAAGTCCTCTTTTATTCTCAATTGGATCTCTATTGCTTAGCAATCCATCAGAAAACTCTCGATGTAACCCATATGAAATTTTGACCCGCGAGAATCTCCCAGTAACTTCAATGCCTCAGAACTATTACTGCAATTCCAAAATTTTGACTCACGTTATCCTTCCTTGGCTTAGCGGTGGAAAGCAAATGAAAAATTATCACTGGAAAAGAAGAAACAATTGTGAAACCAGACAGTTTAAAAAGCTCCATTGAAAAGCTATGAGAAAGAAAGAACCAAAGTTCTGATGTTAAAATTGGAATACTAGAACCAGTGAAGCCAATTTTTATTCAACACCTAAATTAGACCATATAAACAGACACAAAATTGAAAAAACTAAAAAAAAAAAACCTAACAAAGAGACATAAAAGAGAACTAAAAACAAAAGAAAACAAAACGAATAGATTTAAACAAATCTGATTTGAAATTGGAAAGGGTACTTCTAAGACACATCTTCAAAAATGTTTACGGTCTAACACCGAAAGGTTCGCCGTCCAACGAAATCATCTCACCATCTCTCTGAAAAATTGATTCTGATAAGAGAGGAGTGAAAAGGCAAAACGTTACCGAAAAGCAAATGGAGAAGAGGACTCTAGAGAAAAGTCTTTCTACTTTGTCTCTCTGACTTTTTATATTCAGAGTTGTTTGTAATTAACATAGTTTAGATACAGTTTTAAACGGGTCGACGATCCACATCCTCCCATATATTTTGAAAAGATGCAGATGTACCCAGAACTATGTCTCATTATAATTGACCTTATGGGAAGTTTAAAAATTCTAATCCCCCCTCGATTAATGTCGAAATTTAATTTCCTCCCAATCCCGATTAGAGTGATTTTAAATGGTACAGTAAACAACCCGATTACTGGCCCGATTAGACTTAATCAAACTCAGTTTAAAGACTTGTGACTTAACATAATTTTTTAAGTTTCATAACCCTAACTATGGCGAAATCAACTGAAATTAGAGAGATTTGTGAGTGAAGAACATAAATCGACGATGGATTTGGTGGAAAATGAAGTGGTTACGCGCAGAGGAGGACGAATCGAAGAGGATCTGGAATATGAGATTTGTGAGATATACAACTTCGATGTGGAAGACATTGTTGGGAATTTCATCGATGAACCACCAGTCCAACACAATGATGTTCCTGACAGTTAAGGCGAAGAAGGTGACGAGAATCTTCAGAGCAAGAAGCAAAAAATGCGAAGAGGTTACGGGAATTTGTTCGATGGTCAAGTGTTCTACTCAGCCTTAGCTTTCAAAGAGACGGTTTTGGATTATGCCTTGAAGAACTGTCAAAATATCAGACAAACTAGGTATGATAAGAACAAGATTTTGTTTGAATGTAAAGGAGTTAGGTGTAGCTGGAGGATTTATGCATCCACTAGAGGGGATTCAGAGAAATATGTTATTAGAAATTTTACGTCTACGCATAATTGCTATGAAAATGGTGAGTTTGAGTTGTATGAAGATGTTCTCGCTAAAGAAAACAGAGACTTGGTGTTGTGCATTTTACATGGTTGGGAGCTGCTGTGAAGACGCATAGAACAACTTTGTAGAGTCCTTTAACAACACGTAGTCAAGGCTCGAGAAAAGCCAATGGTGCCAATGCTAGAGATCATTGCTCGCCAAGATATGGTGAGGATCATGAAGAGATTGATGACTGCTTCAGGTCATCAAGGTAGTTGCACTCCATATGTTGAAGACTACCTCACAAGAACACACGACCTAGCTGCAGATTGTAGTGTGTATAGATATACACATTCAATGTTTCAGGTTGTGGATGTAGACTGTTTCTACAGAGTGCATCTAGAAGGTAATACATGCTCCTACAAGCGTTGGGATATCACCGGTATTCCCTGTCAACATGCTTATGTTGTCATCATGGCTCAGAAATTGGACGTATCAGATTATGTAGTTTATTGGTTTAAGACTTCACGGTGGAGACAGACATATGCCAACATCATAACACCACTTCGAGGAGCTAAGTATTGGCATGTGACAGAGGAAAGTAACCTTACAAAGCCGGGTGAACCTGCACAAGCTGAAAGAAAAAAGAGAAGCAAAGTTGAAAAGAAATTGAAAGGTGAAGCCGAGAGTCCAGCCAAAATATCTGATACAACCAAGAAAAGAGTTATGCACTGTGGGATATGTGGAGCTCCTTCTCACAATGCTAAGTTTCACATGGGTAAAAGAGCAAAGGTATATGTTACTTTACCTTTCTATATGAATACGATTCAGTTTATTGCACTGAATACAATCTAACTTGTGTAGGCTACACAAGGTGGAACTGCTTCTTCTCAACATCAAGGGGAATCTACTGCTTCTCAACATGAAGGAGAATCTTCTCAGCAGCAAGAAGAATCTGCTTCTCAACATCAAGGTGGTTGGTTTCATACCGAGTCTTCACAAGGATTCCTAACTCAAGAGACTTGAAGATGAAGTGAAGGAAAACAAACTAGGACTGAAGCTCTCTATTTTGTTTTGTTTCTTCAGAGCTTGGATGTAGTCATAGTTGTTGGATCTATTAATGGTTTTTGTACTCAACGGCACATGTCATTTGTAGTGGATCTATTAATGGTTTTTGTATTCTCTGTCTTTTGTAGTCATGGTTGTTGGATCCATTAATGGTTTCTCAACCTTTCAATGCCAATAAGAGTTTCGTTTTTATTACATTCAAATGCACATGTCTCCTACTTTATGGTCAACTATCACATGTCTCATGCTCTAGATGTTGTTTTCAAGGTCTCGAGTTGTCAATTTTGAAAGATTCCAACAAAAACTTTTGACTTGGAATGGAAATGCATTCACACCATTTTTAAAATAAGAAATCATAGTTAAAAGCATAACAAAAGCATTACCAAACCATTGTGAAATGCCATAACTCAGTAATTAGGGCTGGGAATTCGGTTTATACGGTCGGTTCGGGTCGGTTTTTTCGGTTATCGGTTAACCGACAGAATTTTAAAATTGAACCGTAATAACCGAAATTGAATTTCGGTTCGGGTCGGTTCGGTTATCGGTTAATTCTGAAAATGAATTTTGTGACGAATTGAACCGAAAAAAAAAAAATTGGAGAAGAGAAAGAGTGGAGAAGGGAGAAGAAGAAGATCGGAGAAAACGGAGAAGAGCAGACTAGAAGAAGAAGGAAGAAGATCGGAGAAGAAGAAGATCGAAGAAAAGCGGCGAAGAAGAAGATCGGAGAAGAAGAATGGAGAAGAACGGAGGAGAGAAGAAGGAAGAAGAAGATGAAGAAGGAAGAAGGAAGAAGGAAGAAGATGAAGATGAAGATGAAGATGGAAGAAGGAAGAAGATGAAGATGGAAGATGGAAGAAGGAGAAGAAGGAAGAAGAGAAAGCGGCGGTGAGTGAAGGAAGAAGGAAGAGTGATTAATAAATTAGGTTTAGGATTTTTTTATTTTTTTTTATTAATAAATTTCGGTTAACCGAACCGAACCGACCCGAAGTACTAACCGAAATTGATTTAGAATCCTACCGATTAACCCGAAATTGATTTAATAACCGAACCGATTTGACCAAATCTCGGTTCGGTTCGGTTCGGTCAAATCGGTTCGGTTTAAATTCCCAGGCCTATCAGTAATTACCAAAAGCTTTACAAAAGCATTACATTTTCATGATACCTACAATGACAATATCACCTAACACTAAAGATGCAACAACTCATTTCTTCATCTTCCATTGAGATTCCATGACAATGATATCAATCCTTTCAGCTATGTCATTCTCCATCTTCAACTGAGTAGTTCAAGTTCTTTCTTTTGGTGCTTAAGACCATTGCTTTCTAAGTCTATCAAATGCTTCTCAATCCTTTCAATTGAGCTGCTCATTCTATCAATCTCATTAAGAATTGCCTCATTTGTCCATTTGAATATGTGTTCAATATTGCCGAGATACAACAAAAACATTGAGTCACTACATACTAATGAACACATCAATTCACATCAATTTACACATACATTACCTTGTTCATATATGCTAAATAACCACGATAGTACCGCCGACTTGGGTTATTGTCAGACTTCGACGTTTTACAGACAACTGCGGAACCACACCAACATTTCGAAGGAATTCCTACCACATCATGTCCCCTATACACAACATTCGATTTCCCGGTAGATAGATTGCTCATTTTCCTCTGTAAATCGAATCACAAATTCAAAATTGAAACTATATAACAACAATACAATCGCAAACATTTTGTAACCAACTTACAAAAGATAAACCCAGAAGAAATTTTTGAAAATCTAACCTCTGATACAAATTTTGGTATTTAGGGTACTTCACAAGTCGGAATCGTAAAAGAAAGAAGAGAAAACTACTTGGTTTTTATTTGGGTCGGGTTATTTGAAGATTTACTGGTTCGGTTCGGTTTACTTCAACGCACGACTGGTCATGTATCATCATTTACCACGAATTCAACCGTGGTACAATACTTGGGGGTAAATTAAATTTTGACATTAATCGAGGAGGAATTAGAATTTTTAAACTTTCTACATGGTAAATTATAATGAGACATAGTTCTAGGTACATTTGCATCTTTTCGAAACATTCATGATGATCTGAATCTTTGACTCGTTTTAAACTACTATAATTAAAGTAGCCAACAAAACGCAACAATTATTTTAAAGTAGCCAAACTTTTGTTAGTCTTTCAACAGTTTTCCGTATTGTTTTTGGATAACTAACGGGAGTGTCACAGCACGGTATAAGAACTCTCTAATCTGCTCAAAATCCTTCTCCACCAATCCTCTCAATGTCATCGCAGGAGTACCTTCAAAGAAAATACATATTTAACTGAATCTTCAAGAACCAACAAGTGGACCATTGTAACAAGTACAATATAGAATTTCTCCCGCATATCGATTCTTACACCTCCATGGGCAAGATAAACTAGTGTCTCCATATACTGCATTCCTATTCAAAGTGATGTAGCACAACTCACAAAGCTTTTCAACCTTGTTACCTGACAAAAACATAAGCATTATAATTTGTTAACATGAGGAACTAGTTTCAGTTAACTGAGAGGACCGATCTGAGAACAAAACTTAGATCGACTAATATGTGGAAGTCCATGGAAATCAATGTTTCTTGTCATTGAAAGTGTTATGACCATGTATAGTTAAAAAGTTTGTATAGCCACGATCTAGCCACAAACTTTTTTTTTACTAGAGAGGTAGCCATAAAAGAACGTCAAGTGGTTCTATGCAAGAGTTGACTCCCTCTGCTCCTCCTTTCTTTGGAAAATCAGAACAACACCTTCTTTAGGAGCGCACATTTCTTGGGAAAATGTTTGCAAGCCAAAGCAAGAAGGCGGTCTCAGCATTTGAAGACTGGTTGATTATGATGTGGTGTTTCGTCTCAAGCAAATCTGGAACCTCTTCACTAATACTGGTTCACTTTGGGTAGCATGGGTCAAATTTTCCATATAAAGATTTTTGGCTCCTTAATGCTTCTCATGCTCTCTCTCCTACTATAAAGAGCTGGCTCCTACTCGCGCTACGCTAAAATTGTTCCTCCGCTGTGTCACTGGTGATGGTGCTTCTGCATCCTTTTGGTACGACTCTTGGACGGATCTGGGCCCCTTATTTGACCTCCTCGGTGCAGACGGTCCCCGCTCTCTCCAGATTTTACAACACACAACAGTCTCGGCAGCAATGTCAAATGGTTCATGGTCTCTTCCTCCAGCTTGGTCTCCGCAGGCTGAAGCTCTTCACTCTGCCCTAATCTCCTCCACCACTCCATCGGTCTCATTGGGCCAGACTACTACCCTTGGCGTTCACATGCTGGGAATTTTCTCCATTCTTTCAGCTCCAAAGGCACCTGGTCCCAACTGCGTGCTGCATCTCCTTCTCTATCTTGGACTCGGTCTTTTGGTTTAAGGAATTTATCTTGCGCTTTGCCTGCCATCTCTGGATAGCTATACAAAGCCTTCTCCCCACTAGGGATAAATTGCTAAGATGGGGAATGCAAGTACCAGATCAGTGTGTGTTGTGCAGTTCCACTCTGGAATCGCACCAGCACCTCTTTTTTGATTGCTCCTTCTCTTCGGCACTTTGGTCTCCCTTTGCCTCTTGCGTTCTTGGCATCCCAACGCCACTCTCTCTTGCCGCCATTCTTGCTCTCCCTTGTCTACAACAAAGGGCCGATTGTCACTCCTTCACAATCCTCAAGCTTCTGCTCAAGCTAGTAGCATATGAGGTGTGGCGTGAAAGGAATGCCCGTACCTTTACCGCTAAGGAAACTCTTTCCTCTACTATCTTGGCTGTCATTGATCTAACTATGCGCAATAGACTCCTTTCCTTCCCCGCAGGAAATCAATCTTTTCCATCTCTCTTGGAATCTTATTTTGGATGTATCTCTTTCCCTTTCTAATCTAAGTTGATGTCTTTCCCACGCTCGGCTAATTACTCTATTTTATTAGGTCGGTTACCTCTTTTGCTTGTTTGAGGTTTGTTCCTAGTTGTACTCAAAACACTTTTTTTATTGGTATATATCTTAACATTTGACCAAAAAAACATTAAGAGCGAACATTTCAACCACTGGACACTACTACTTAGATATAATATTGATTCTAAATGTTTGATTATTTTGTTTTTAACTTACCGGTCAATTCAAGTGGACGAAGAGATCCCAGAGAATAAGATGGTTATCAGTTCCACCAGTTACAATACTAAATCCCTTGCCCATTAAGTAGTTTGCAAGGCATGAAGCATTGGCTTTCACTTGTTTTGCATAGACTTTGAAGCTAGGAGCCAAAGCTTGCTTCAAAGCATCAGCTAAAGCACAGATCTTGTTATTATGAGGACCACTTTGAAGAGCAGGGAATACAGAAAAGTTGATTTTGTCCTCAAAGTCATAGATTTCACCCTCAGGTTGCCCCTTCTTGGCTGGTTTTGAACCCTTCCTATAGAAGATCATACCGGCTCGTGGACCTCTCAAGCTTTTGTGGGTTGAAGTTGTCACAATGTCACCACACTCAAATGGGTATGCTGCTCCTGTGAACATGAATAGATCCTCAATTAACTTCTGATATTTTTTAAAAATTCACAAAGTGTTATCCTTAGCAACTAATGTTTAGAATTGTATCAGGCTGAATTCAATTCAAAAGTGGTTTTTCATTTATTTGAATTTGGTTTAAATTATTTTAACTATTCTTTATCCTAACACATTTCAAACTTGTTTATCATTTTATTTTGGAATCAGATTGAAAAAACTTTAAACCCTCTCTTTAAATATCAAACAATATTATATAGAGATTACATTATTTTATAAAATAAAATTATGATGGAAAAAACAGTAAAAATAAACTTAACCACTTAACCACTTGACCAAATATACTTCTTTTTCTATCTTGTTTAGCTTCTAGTAAATATTCCATCATTTTTGTTTCTAATTTCCATAAATGTTCTAATTTTTTCCCGGTATGTAATATACTATAATTTCCTGTGGTTTCAATTCTCAACTTTTATACTTGTATGTTTTGTTATTTAAAACAAATATAGTTGGCAAGTCTTTTTCCTTTTTCTAAACGTACAGTTCAATTGACTTGTATATACATAAAACATATAGTTTACTCAATAATATGATATACAAAATATATAAATTAATTAATTTCATATTTATGATTAATGGTGAAAATAAATATATACCTGAGCAGTAATGAGAGCACTATTATGAGCCATGTCGCAGAGCAAAAAAGCTCCAACCTTATCAGCGACTGCTCTAAATCTGACATAATCCCATTCTCTTGGATACGAAGTTCCTCCACAAATAATAAGCTTTGGTCTGAACTCCACAGCCATCTCCTCAAGCTTGTCGTAATCAATGTAACCGGTGACTGAGTCCACCACTCCACCTTGTAGGGAAGATTCTCAAAGTAAATCGAAGTCGCCGATATATTCTTCCCACTGGAGTTATAGTAACCACGAGTGTTATGCCCACCTGAAGGAAGATCAAGTCCCATGATACGATCATGAGGTTGAAGCAAAGCTGTGTAAGCGGCGAAGTTGGCCGGAGAACCAGAATAAGGCTGAACGTTGACTCCCCAATGATCAGGATTGCAATGGAAGGCCTTAAGAGCTCGTGAGCGGCAAAGATTTTCTATCTCGTCGATGAATTCGTTACCTCCATAGTAACGATTACCAGGTAAACCTTCTGAGTATTTGTTTATTAGTTCGCTTCCTAGAGCTTCCATGACGGCTAATGAAGTGAAATTCTCTGAGGCTATGAGTTCGATTCCTCGACGTTGACGATGTTTCTCTTTCTTTATTAGGTCGTGGATATCTGGATCGACGGAGACCAGCGGCGTGTTTCCCCATGAAGAGACTGGTTCCATATCTGAGAATGTTATTATTGCATGGAAAGAAAGTATTAGACATTTGGCGGGTCTATTATATAGGCTCTGATTCTGCAAAAAATATGTGAACGAGCTTATATTACTCTTTTTTTTTTGTCCATAGCCTAAATGTTATAGTTTTCTGAATGTAATAAAAAAAAATTATTTCAAATTATTTCAAATTTTGATAATGGAATATGGTGCCAAGCTAGATAAGCTAGATTAAGAGTAAACAAACTACTGCAATTATTTCTTGGCGCGCATATTTTTTTTCAAATCTACAAAAAAATTAATCAACAAATAAATAAACAGGTTCTTATTGTTTATTGTCTAAATTATAAAAAAAATTATTCTACAATATTAGATTTTTTAAGTTTTTATTCTACAATTTTTCTCTTCTATTATGCAATTGTACAATATTACCGATTGGAGCCAATAATGTGTAATTACAAAACTATTTTTTTTTAGAATAAAGTAAAGGGTGTAATGTTAGTGATATCGGTTAAAATAGTTGTTGAGTTCTTCTGAATCTGGTGGTTAGGATGATCCAGCTAATGACTGACATCTAGGGTTTGATTTATCTCTTCTACCGATTTGGAAATTAAATAGAAAATTTAAGAGTTAGGATATGCTATGGATCGGTCTTATCGATCAAATTGTTGAAGATATATGTTAAAATAGCAAAGGATATAGTCACATAGGAAACAATTAAATTATGTTATAAGAAATAATTAATAATTCAATTCCAATATCTTACCTTAATTACAATTTGCAAGACCCCAAATGCATTTATAGTATACTTCAAGAATACTTGGCTTTTTAATATGATAGACCATCTCTTACAAAGTTGCAATATAAAAGGACCATACTTCTTCCATATAAAAAAGGACCATACTTCTTCCATATAACTTTGATGATGTTTTTAAAAAAAATATTTCAAATTAAGTGATTTCTTTTTTTATATAATATCAAAGAAACGAAAACCATACTTCTTCCTAAATATTTCATATTCGTATGCAAAAATCTTAAGAGATCACTTAAAAATGAAACACAAAGATTAATTTTTCCTAAAATATCAATTATTTTCTTGCAAATAGTGGCTTAGAACTAGTTGTATACTTGAAAAGGAAATACATATATTTGTTATTCCCAACAAGCTAGTTGGAATAATAATGGAGAAAACATCGAAACCGTATCAATGGATTGACTTAATAAGATAACTTAAAGGATTTGCTTATCCGTATGAACATGCATAAAACCAAAGCGAAGGCCAAGACTAGACTCCATCTTCATTGGCCTCTGACTTTACCAAATTTGATGTGGCAGAGAATGGAGATATTGATGTCAACGCCCTTACATAATCAAATTGGATTATATATATATATATATATATATATATATATATCTACATATTAAAACGGAGTACCATTTGGGATTTTTCTCAAAATGCCATTCAAGACCAGACCAATCGGGAGAATTCTCTTTGGAGAAAAAAAAGAGCATTAAATACAGTGAAAGTAAATCGGTAAAAAAGTATAGGTTAAAATTAACATATAGTTTTGCGACCTTTATGATAGATCTCGGCCGTCTGTTTCGATTTTTAATCTCGACCGTCCGTTTCGATTTTTAGTATTGACCGTCCGTTTTTAGAATTAATTAAAAATACAATTAGGAAAACTAACTATTTTTTATTTATGAATTATAGACAAAACCTCTTCTAATCTCCGTAGCTTTCTAATAGCGGATCAGAAAAATTCTCTAAATTCAAAATAAGACTCCTACTATCACACATAAATTCTAAAAAATTTGTAAAATTTATCCCATCTATCCTAGCAATATATATATTTTTTTAAAATTTCCAGTAATTTTTAAATTTTCCGGCGTCGAATCTCATGTTCAAGAACATGCAAGTTTGCTCAACAATGGTGGAGACAATGCCATAGAATAAGAAGATGTCTCGGAAAAGATAATATATATTTCCTTAAACTAATCCACATTTATCTTTTGTATTTAATCACCTTCTTTTTCGGAAAATGAAGTAAATAGACTTAATTGTTAATTGTTAAGATTTTACTTTCTTCCTAAATCTTTGTTTAATTAACTCTTACTTTCAATATCTTAATTAAACATTTTGAAAAAAGAATAAAAAGATACAATAGAACTCGGCTATGATAGATTCTCTTAAATATATCTTAACAAATTTGCAAATTTGAATATACTGCAACATTTAATATTACAAGTAAGATATCTAGCCAATAAGTAAATTTCCTAAATTATTACTCACAAATAATTTGTGACCGTAATTTTTTAAGTAACCGTAATTGGTTGTATACACTATAACCCTGATTTTTTTTGCTATAAAAGCAACTCATGCCTCACATCCATCCTAAACCATCCGATAGAACAAATTATGATCGATTTTGTCAAGGTTTGTTTTCTCACTTATTTTTACGCTTGCTAATTTCTGTTATATGCACACAATGAATTTGACTAATAATCTTATTTCCAAACTATTTTAAGGTTTTCAAAGCTCAATATGCATGTGGAAGTTCCTTTTTGTCATTTTCTCCTTTTTTTTCTTTCAGTTTATTTAATATCGTAAACAAAAGCAGTGTTATTTTTGATTGAAAGAGTTGTTCTTACTATTTAAGAAATAATAATCTAACAAAGATATAAGAGATATAATTTATATTGATATTCATAGTCATTTTTTTCTCGACCAAATAAAAAAATATAAATATTATAAAAAAAATCTATATTAACTTTATAAAAAATCTAAGAAAAAAAGAATAAAATCAGTTTTGTAAGTATCTTTGTCAGTAATTTTATTGCAGAAAGCTTACTAGGTTTTAAAAAAGCTATGATTACAAATTATCCAATAATTTCTAATTCTTTATATAAAAATAATACTAGCTACTAAATTGTATAAATTAGTTGTGAAATTTTTAAAATATATATTTACATATTACATTATTAATTTTTATTTTATGTAAACATAAACTATTTTATCTTTTTTTTTTATAGAGCAAAGTTTGTTTATAAAAAATAATTATTTGAAAATTTTTCTCAAAATCATAACTATTGTTGGTCTTAATCTCTTACAAATTAGTCTTAGTAGCCATTATTCATGAATTAATATATGATAAATCAATTGACAGTATATATTGCTACAAGTTTAATTATTTTTTGTCAACTTAACTTGAGACAAAACATAGATTAAATAGGTGATACATTGTTCACAAAAGCTAAAGACCGTGACGATCCTCTGGCTATATGGGCTAAGTGATCAGCTTTGTTAAACACTTATCTTTTAATATAACATTTTTTATATATTACTTCATTTCTTCCTATCTGTGAAAGAAAAAATAAATGATGATATTGTTAAATACATTATAATAACAATGAATTTTATAAAAAATAGTATATTATATATTAATAACATAATTTATATACATTGGTTTATGGAACCAAATGACAAAAATTTTAATTTATTAATAAATAATACAAACAGAGAATCTTATATTGATATGTTTAATATCTCAAGAAAAGCAAGCTATCTTTCAGATTTTACAAAGAAAGTTCAACAATATCTTTGGAATATATGATTACAACATTTTCTTATAAATTATTGTGTAAAAAAAAACTCTACTTGATTTTATATTTGTTTTATACAACATTGTTCATCAATAAATAATGAACTATATATACCCTATGGATTCGTTAATGATTGTAAAGGATTTATCCATTAATAAACACATTATTATAAGAATAAATTTTAAGTAATATATTTTTATATAAGAATAAAACTTTAAGTAATATTTAAGATGAAACCAAAAATGATTATAAATCAGTGTCGATTTTTTGCAGATTTACCATTACAAACATAGATAAACTTTAAATATATAAATGAAAATAAAATATAACTATTTCGCAATGTTTACAAAATATAATGTTTTCTATTCTGGATTTATAATATTATATGAAGGAGCAAGATGAAAAAACTTACAGATTTGCATTTTCTTTTTTTTTTGTGTTGGATTTCAGTTCGTAAAAAAAGAAAGATCATATTTTTCCACAGAAACAACAAAAATTTATGTTAGAAAACCATTGTTTTTCTGTAAATCAAAACACTAATTATTTTATTACGAAATCTGATAGAAATTATTTTTTTGTCTTTGTTTGATTCTGAATAATAAATGAGTAAAAGAATGAAACTTCCAAATTTTAAATTTTCTTTACTAGAATTGTTATCTTCTAGAGAGAAGATGAAAAAAAAATTCAGAGTAAAATACCAAATGAATGAAAAAAACTTTTGGCATCTATGATTATGGAGTATTTATTTACATATATATTTTTAACTGAATATGAAAATAATATATTATTTATTTAACATATTCGACTGTCCGATATTAAACTTACTAAACTTACGGTCCAACCCATGTCAGATTTTATTTTTTTATTAGACCAGTAGTCCAATAGCTATTGGATTAGCCTTTTTAAGTTCTTACTTTTATTTTCGTTATATTTAATCAAAATTATTTATATTGTTGTATATATCATTTTCAAATCATTTCCAAATAATCACTAATATTTATATATTTAACACGCAAAAATAAATCAAATATACATAATTACAGTGTAAATCATAAATTACTATATAGTTTAAATACCAAAAAAAAATTTAATAGTTTAAAAATACCAAATCAATAGTATAAGTTACATATATATTTCATCATAAATTATTCTTAAAATTAGGAATGACTTCTGTATAATCAGATAAATAAATTTTATTAATTTATAAGATTGCTTTTTCTTTTCATAAAAACCATAAAAAATAAAAAATGATCTCGTACTATAGCACATGTTGAATCCTAATCTTATATATTAAAGTGGAAGACATTTTCATTTTTGACCGTGTTATAAACATTAGGATAAAATTAACATATGGTTTGTAACAACCCTTAAAAATAGGCTTAAGGTGAGTTTCATTTTAAACTTTTATATAAAAATTCAAAACTAATAAATATTTAATAGAAAAAAAGAAAAAGTTAAAATTAATAAAAATATATCGGATAGAAATTCAGATCTTGATTTGATTCTGGTTCGGATTTGTATTCGATTTTCCGAGTAAATAAATTTAGCACATATTATGTTATTTTCTCGGGTTCGGTTCATATAACTTGATATTTTCGTTATCTTGATTTAAGACTTATTTGGGTATTTTTTTTTTTTTTCTGATATGGTTCGGTTTAATATTGATCGATTTCGTGTTCAAATATTTTTATATAAAAAATCAAAGTTTTAAAACATAATAAAAAACTCTAAAAAACTAAAATTTGGTTCATGATTTGGTTCCGGTTCGGGCTCGATTTTTTCAGTACATAGATTTAGGATCTATTTGGGTATTATCGGGTTTGGTTCCTCTAATTCGGATCAATTTCGGTTCAAGTTTTATACCTCTAAAAACATATCTCAAAATCAATATACCAAAATAACAACACGGGTGTAACAAATTAAAGGAACACGGTTTTGAAAAACAATCAAAATAATCAAATCATATATTATAACGCATGTATAATCTTAGTGCATATATAAAAAAAACTTTATATATATATATATAGTTATTGTAAACTTTTTATATGAAAAACTAGATGATGACCTATGCAATACAAGGTTTTATTTTTAAATTTTTATTTTTACTTTCTTAGCTGAAAAAATTAAATTCAATTACATGAAAGTATGTGGGACAAAATAACCATAAATACCTATTTTGGCTAACACTTGAATCAAGAGAAAGGAATCAAATATAAAAGTCACGTAAGTGAATTTTGGAAATCACTTTTGTATTAGATTTTAACAAGAGATAACTGCAAACGTAATTAAAATTTGATTTGCACTAATATTTTTGTAAATCAGTTGCAAAAATAACTCATTAGGCTAGTGAAATAATATTACCTTTTATGGAAAAAAAAACTGAAAACACAATTATATTTATACATTTCAAAATATATTGCAGATTTCATGTGATGCATGTTTACTTTCAAAGTAGATTTCATCTGAACTTTTTATGATGCATACTTCACGTGAAATGCTCTTTAATTATATTTATTATTTAAAATTAAAATAATAATTATTATTATATGATTAAAATTTTGGTGTCAAAAAACAATTGATTCAATTGGCTTGTCCTTGATTTAACTCTCACCATGCTCCATTGGGAGAACTTAGGCTATGGATTAGACCTTGTCGATCCAATAGTTACTTGTTGACAAAAAAAATTGGTTACATAACCTTAATATAAACAATTATAAGTATAAAAAATAAAAGTTCACAAAAAATTTGTCAAATAAAATCAACAAAGATCAAACCACATAATTCATTAACAAACTATGTAATTGTTTAAATTTTAACAATATATGTTAGTAACCATGTAGGATTTGTAATTTTTATATCTTGGTATATGTGCATTTAGAACTTATTTTTGGTTGCTAATAGTGGGTACAAGAATTGAAAAAATGACAATTTTGTAAATAGTTAAGATTTGATAAATAATTTAGTTTTTTATGTGATTTTATGTTATTTAATTAAATTTTTTTTTAAATAATGGCATAATTGTAAATAATAAAACACATAAGGACATAATAGAAATATTTTAGGATGGAGAAAAAGGATTTGAATGGTCTACTTGAGAAATGTAGAAGAATTGTTAGTGGGTCTATCTGCATATTTTTTACCATTGACTTAATTAAATATTTAGAATTTAAAAGTAAAAAACAAATGGATGGTATGGATGTAGTCAATGTCTTTGTGTAAATTAAAGACCATACATAATATGGATTGACGGGTTCACGGATCCCGCCTTGCAAAAAGCATGCGAGCTTTTTGATGAATTTTTTTAAAAACTCGCACCCATCCCGTGAAAATGCGGGTTTTTAATCCGAAACCCTCAACCGCCCCGCAATAACCTGCATGGCCCGTAGTCTACCCGCAAAAAAAAAACTTATAACCAACCCGTTAAAAACCCGCGAAACCCACGTTATGTTGTCCCAATTTCAAATATCATGTTTTTTTTTAACTCTAAATGTCACGATTTTTTTTGCCGGTACCCGCGGGACCCACGGACAAAACCCGCAAAATCGAAAAAAAATTTGAACCCGTCTTGCCAAACCCACAAAAAAGTGGGTTCCAAATCATAAACCCGAACTCATCCTGCGTGGACCAAAACCCACAAAACCCGCGGGCCACGAGCCCAATTCCCACCCCTAACCATACACTAGTAGGAAATGTACATTATTGTTCTGCATTTACTTTCTATTTTTAATTTTAATTTTAATTTTAATTTTAATTTTAATTTCGTAAATAGAATATAAATATTTTATTTGCTTTCATTCTCATTTATTTCAAAATTTCCATCACATTTTCACCTTGACCAAGGTATGCATTTTATATTCATTCTATTTTCTTACACATTTCCACCTTGGTCAATATATGCATTTTATATTAATTTTATTTATTTAACATGCTTAATTATTTTTAAAAATTTGAAATTAAATTATGGGTCGACGATCTAGATCTCTTGAAAATATCAAAAATATACAGATGTACCCAAAAATATGACTCGATAAATTTGACTTTATGAAAAGTTTAGAAATCTAAATCCCTCTCCACAAAACTTGTGGAGTAATTTCCCTCAAATCCGGATAGAGTTGGTTTAAATGGTACAGTAAAACCGTAATTAGCCTAATTTAAACCTAAGCCATAATTAAATTGTAATTAGCTAATTAATGACCCAATTACAGATCGATTAAACTTCGCTTAACCCACTTAAAAAATATTGTAAGAGAATTTGATATTTAACACAAAAAAGCTTCAGAACCCTAACCCGAAATCTGGAAAATCATCCAAATCGGAGAGATTACTGAACCAAGAAATGAAATTCGACTATGGATTGTAGTGTTTTCGAAGGAATTATGCGCAATGGAGGTCGTACTAAAGATGATTTGGAAGATGAGATGTGTGATAAGTTCGACTTTGATGATGAAGAAAATGTCGTGAAATTCATTGACGAACCTCCAATCCGACATAACACAGTTATTGATAGTGAAAGCAAAGAAAATAACGAGAATCTTCGGCGCACGAAGCACAAAATGCGAAGAAGTGATGACAATTTGTTCAATGGTCAAGTGTTATTCTCTGTGTTAGCCTTTAAAGAAACGGTTTTGGATCACGCGTTGAAGAACTGTCGGAATATCAAGCAAAGTAGGTATGATAAGAACAAGATTTCATTTGAATGTGTAGGAGTCGGGTGTAGTTAGAGGATTTACGATTCCAATAGAGGGGATTCAGAGAAATGGGTTGTTAGGAATTTTAAATCTAGGTATAGTTGCAATGAAAATGGTAAGTGCAAGGTATTGAAGATGCATGTTCTGACTACAATGTTCTTAGATAAGATCAAGAAAGAACCTGAATACTTTATGCCCATGAAGATAGAAGAGTTGGTTTATGCAAAGTGGAAGATCAAAGTCACTAGGCCACAGTTTCAAGCAACTAGGAATAGGGCCTTAAAGATCAATAGAGAAATATTATGATCAATAGTTTGAGAGGTTAAGAGATTACAGAGCTGAGATTTTAGAATCTAATCCTAACTCTATTATTGTTATTGAGTCTCATATGAATGAGGAAGGTGTTGATGTGTTTTCAAGGTTTTAGGTTTGTTTTGAGGTCTTAAGAACATTATGGAGGCAGACTTGTAGACCTCTTATAGGCGTTGATGGGTGTTTCCTTAAGGAAAAAATGAAAGGACAGCTTTTAGTGGGATTAGGTAGAAATGAGAATAATGTTATCTATCATTTGGCTTGGGCCGTAGTACATGTTGAAAACATAGTCAACTAGACTTGGTTTATAAAGCTAATCAAGCAAGATTTAATCTTGGCTGATGGTGATGGTTATATATTTGTGTCTAACCGTCAAAAAGTAATTAGATCTTACCTAATTGAAGCATTTAATACTTACATGTATGAAGCGTTTAACCATATGTTGTTGTTTTCACTTGCAGAATTTGATCAAAGATGTGGAGTTGGTGCTGCTAAAGATAGAGCATAGACACTGTATCTGACACATCTTTGTAAATATCAAGGGAAGACACGACAAGAAAATACAGATGAAATCATTCATCTGGAATCTAGCATGGAGACTAATTCATATAGAGCCATCGAACCGGCCCAACGCCTTTGAGAAGTTTAGGTTTTACTTAATGGGCTCCAAAGTAATAGTGCACACGGACCACACAACTTTGAGATACTTATTGGCAAAGAAGGACGTGAAACCGTGGCTACTTAAATGGATTCTACTTTTCCAAAAGTTTGATTTGGTTATAAAGGACAAGAAGAGAATTGAGAATGAAGCCACATATCACTTGTCTAGACTTCAGGTCGAGGAAGACATACTGATAGATGATAGCCTCTTTATAATATTGCTGAGTACAGAGAAATCCTGAAGCACATGATGGCATATGACCTCGATGTGTATGAAGACGTGCTAAAAGAGAAACCAGAGACTTGGTGTCGTGCATTTTATAAGGTTGGAAGCTGCTGCGAATATGTAGAGAAAAACTTTGTGGAGTCCTTCAGTAAAACAATAATGAAGGCACAAGAAAAGCCAATGGTGCCAATGCTTGAGATCATTGCTTCGCAAGCGATGGTGAGGATCATGAAGAGACTAATGATTGCTACGGATCACAGAGGTAGTTGTACTCCATAAGTTGAAGACTACCTAACAAGAACACATGACCTAGCTGCGGATTGTAGAGTGTACAAATCTACACATTCAATGTTTCAGTTAGTGGATGGAGATTATTCTTACACGGTGCATCAGAAGGAAAAACATGCTCTTGCAAGCGTTGGGATATTACCGGTATACCCTATCAACATGCTTATGTTGTCATCATGGCACAAAAATTGGAGGTATCAGACTATGTAGCTCATTGGTTTTAGAATACACGATGGAGGCAAACATATGCCAACATCATAACGCCACTAGGAAGAGCTAAGTATTGGCATGTGACTTCAGAATGTAAGCTTGTAAAGCCGTATGAACGTGCACAGCCTAGAAGGAAAAAGAGGAGCAAAATAGAGAAAATAAAGAAAGGTCAAAACAAAAGTCCAACCAAGAAAGCAGATCAACCCAAGAAAAGAGTTATGTATTGTGGGATATGTGGAGATGCTTCTCACAATGCTAGGTTTCACAAGAGTAAACGAGCAAATGTATGTATTGCTACATATACACTTGAATACGATTCACTTCTCCATGGTAACTAACTTCTCGATTGCATCAGACTGCACAAAGAGAATCTTCTCAGGTCCAACAATCTCAGGAAGTCATCACTCAAGTTACTTAGTCTCAGATCCAGCACTTCCAGCAGTCGCAGCAGTCTCAAGAGTATTGAAGATGAAGATGAAGATGAAAATCTGTTTAGACTACTCTTTTTTTTGGAGATCTATAAGTTCTATTTACGGCTAATATTACGATGAAGTGGAGTGTATAAACCCTATTTCTTGGAAGAGCCTATCGTGCTATTTGGGGCTTCTTGACCTTTTAGCAATTTAAAAGGCATATTAACCTATTTTTTTACTTTTGGTCTCCATTAGCACATGGTACCATCACTTTCTATCTCCACTAGCACATGTAACAATCTCGATTTGTCAAATTTGATGGGGTATTTGAGTAAAACTTTGACTCACATATTGTGTTGAAAGACAATGAAAATAAAACAATTGTATTCAAACAAAGCCATGAAAAATACATCACAAAAGCATTACAAAAACATTGTCTCATACATAAGCAAATGGCTCATATTCCTACAGCCAAAAGCATTGAATTAACAACCCCAAAATCACATTTTTAACATCCCTACAATGAAAACTTCACCTAAAACTAAGGATGTAACAAGCCACTTCTTCATCCTCACTTAGATTCCACAAGCATGCTATCAATTCTTTCAACTAACTCACTCTCCATCTTCATTTGAATATGTTCCAACTATTTTCTTTGATCTTCAATACTCTAGATTTCCAACTCCATCACATGCTTCTCAAGCATTTCAACTGAATGACTCATTCTATCAATCTCATTCATAATTCCCTCATCCATCCATTTGAATATGTGATCATCATTGGAAAGCTACAATATACCATACAAGTCACTACAAATCTCTGCAAATCACTACACATCAATACAAGACTGAAAATTACCTTACTCGATGAGGCAAACGAGCAAAGGCAATACCATCGATTAAGATTACTCTCAGACTTCCACAGCTTACAGAAAATTGAAGAACCACACCAACAATTCATTGGAAATCCTGCCATGTAACGTCCTTTACGCATATTATTCGAATTTCTAGTTGATAGTCATCATACATTGCTCATCTTGCACCTGAAAATAGAATAATAAAGCAATTTCTAACAACTAAAAATTGAGACATTATGATAATAATAATCTCACATACGTTATGAAAACAAGATACTAACATGACCCAATAAGAAATTTCTGGAATCTGACCTATGAAATCGAAATCACAATTTAGGGTGATTCGTAATCATCTTTGAAATCGATGAAATAAAGAAAATTAGTTTGGGTCATCATGTGGGTTGGGTTCATCTCCAACTTGGTATTGGTCTGGTTTACAATCACGCGACACCGGTTTGTTACCGTTACAATCGATTTCGACCACTATACAATACAAGGGGGGAAATGACTCTGCAAGTTCTGATGAGGAGGATTTAGATTTTTAAAATTTTCATAGAGTCCAATTTATCAAGTTATACTTTTGGGTACATTTGTATCTTTTTGATACTTTCGAGAGAAATTTAAATTGTCAACCATTAGATTATAAATGTACTGTTTGTTTCTTTTCCCATCTTGATTTTGACAAAGAAAATATCTATTATTACTAGAATAAAATTCGTTTTATGTGTAGAAAAACATAAAAATCCTTTGGATAGCTTTATTTGTCTATTTTGCAAACATCAGATAAAATATTACAAATTTGTTATAAGAAAATCAAAATACTCTATTTTTAAATGTATGTTCTGCATGATCTGTATGATTTGCATATTTTTAGCATGATCTGCATGATTTGCATGATCTTCATTTTTTATCTATATTCATCATTCAAAGTCAAAGATATGTTAGTTTTACATTTGACCCAAGTCAATAAGTCATTTTTGCAACTCTCCCTTTTAATAATCATAAAATGGATAAGACATCAAATTTAAATAATGAGGACATTTTATAAGATTGAACTATTTATAGTAAGGATATAAATCTAAAGTTGGTTAATTGTGATTTATTTTATAAAATTAAAAATTTGATTAATTAAAATGTTGACCTTCCACGTGATTGTGTACAAATTTAAAATGTTGCCATTGAGAATAACTTTTATATTATTGGCCCTATATGGTGACTGACTGTTGAATAGTGGAATTGAGAGGAATGTAGCTGAAATTTCTTTTGCGGTTACCAGTTGTGATTGTGGAATTGAATAGAGTGGAATCGTGGAATGGGTTTACTTTTTCATTTACCTGATCACGTGTATCTATGAGATTTATTTATATCATAATATTATGTTATATTCGTTGGTAAAAAATATTGAAATCTTCTTCAATAATTATCATAACTTTAAATGAGTTTATAGATAACAATTATGGTAACAAAAGATGGAATTTGTAAACGATCCAAATATATATCAACAACAAATATGGGATGATTTTTATTAGGTTATTAGTTAAAACATTTGATCTTGTTGAGTTAATAAAAAAAGTATATAAAAAAGTATAAGTCAGTTACAAAAAAAAGTATAAGAATATTCAAAATTTAATTACTAATCTGAATATTTTTGATTTCTTTTATTTCGATCCAAAATGACTAATACATTCAAATTTATAATTATAATTTTGAATATTCAAATTTATAATTATAATTTTGAATATTCAAAATTATATATAATTCTATTTGAAATATTTTGAGATACACATTGGAGTAGAGGTTTAGCTTAATTTGAGATTTAAATTTTTAGGTATATAAATATAGGCTCTATTCGCTTATGTAGTCAGTTATATTTTGGTTTGATAAATTACAATTTATATGGAGTTTAGTTGAGTTTTTTGGGTTTGAGTATTTATACAAATATATATATATATATAACAAAATATTATGGTAGTTTAATTTTTATAAAGTATTTTAATTTTTATTTAATTTTTTAATTCTTAGTTTTATTTTGTTAACAGCTGGATCGACAAGACCCGATCCATAGCCTAAATCTCACCCCTATAATCTTTTGTTAAGCTACCATAATGCAGCGGGTAGGAATCGAACCTTAGTTAAGTTTTTAGATTTCAACATTATTTTGATATTTTACAAACCTAATATTTTAAATTCCACCAAATTCAGTTAGATTTCGCTGTTATTATTTGCTTTTAACTTATTATTCAAACAGATTTTGCAGAAAAAATTAATAAAAATTCAGCTAGATTTCACCATTTACACCATGTATGACTGGACCCAAGTATTACCTAGAGGTTCAAATGATACCCCTTTAATTTGGGGATAATTTTTTTTGTATAGAATTTATGTACTTGTTAAAATTAAATATAACCTTTTTCTTTTTTTTGATACCCTAACCAAATATTAAGTCATGTTTTGATGTTTTGTTTTATTATGACATTTTTGTGAGGCTTCAATATATGAGTAAAGCGGTGAATAAAAATATTACAAATAATAATTAACTATTATAACACTTCCCTTTAATTATTTATTCTTAGTGATGTATTACGCATTGTCTCGTTAAGAACCTTGTCCTAGAAAAATCATGTGAGATAAAAACCATGATGAGGGAAAAAAAGTACAGTGACATAATCTCACCATGAAATAATGGGTGTAATCTTCTCTTCATAAATTTTGTAATTGACGCAACCTCATACTATGAACGTGTTTTCTGAATGTTGAAGTAGGAAGCACTTTTGTGAACAAATGGACTGCATTGTCTGTTGAACAGATATATTGAATATTTATTACTTGTTTTTTCTTGAGCTCTCGAGTATAGCAGAAAATTCTTGGGGGAATATGTTTTGTTTGATCTCTCTTTATATAACCTTTTTTAGTTAGGCGATGCATGCAACATAGTCTTCAAACAATTTTGTCGGCTTCATATATACAATTATTCCGCTTCCTTCTTGTATGTGTTGAGTTATAGATCTGAGCCATACACATTCTCTACATGCTTCATGAAGTGCATTGGTTTCTGCATGATTTGAGGAAGTAGCGACCAAAATTTGCTTTTGGGAACACCAAGAAATTGTAGTACCTCCAATCGTGAAAACATATCCATTTTGAGATCGAGCTTTATGTGGATTTGATAAATATTCTGCATCTGCAAAACCAACTAAATTGATGTTGGAGATTTTAGGATAAAAGAAACCCAAGTCAATGGTTTCTTGAAGAGAACGAAAAACATGTTTTATTCCATTACATTTTCTGCGTGTAGGAGATGAACTATATCTTGCCAGTAAGTTTATAGCGAATGTTATATCTGGTCGGGTGCAATTTGCAAGATACATGAGTCCACCAATAGCACTCATATAAGGTACTTTAGGACCTAATACTTCTCCATTATTTTCACGAGATCTAAATAGATCTTTGTCAATATATTCAGTGATCTATTGACCATTGGAATACTCAAAAGAGTTGTATTATCTATGTGAAATTGTTTTAAGATCATTTTCGTATAATTTGATTGATGTACGAAGATTTCATCTTGGAGATGCTCAATCTGGAGTCCAAGACAAAATTTTGTTTGTCCATGATCTTTCATTTCGAATTCTGCTTTCATGTGAGTCCTTGCATCATTAATTTCTTTTTGAGTTTCAATTATGTTCTAGTCATCAACATACATATTAATGGTTACGAATGCAGATAAAGATTGCTTAATAAACACGCAAGGGCATATTGCATTGTTGGTATATTATTTTTTCAACAAATACTCACTTAAACGATTATATCACACACGCCCAGATTGGGTTAATCTGTAACGTGATCGCTATATAATTTGATCGAACATATTTTTTTAGGTTTTGAGTTCAATGCTTCAGGCATTTTCAATCGTTCTAGGATTGTCATATATATATATATATATATACCATTATCAAGTGACCCATATAGATAGGCTCTTACAACATCCATAAGATTCATATCTAGATTTTTGGATACCGTTAAGCTTATTAGAAATGTGAAGGTAATTGCATCCATAACCGGAGAATATGTTTCTTCGTAATCAATTCTCGGTCTTTGAGAAAATCCTTGAGAAACTAAGTCGAGCTTTATATCTGGTTACCTCATTTTGTTTTCTAACAAAAACCCAATTATATCCAACTGGTCTCACTGCTTCAGGTGTGAGTACAATGGGTCCGAATACATTTTGCTTATTGAGCGAATCAAGCTCTACTTGTATTGCATTTTTTCATTTTAGCCAATAATGCTTTTTTGACATTCATGTACAGACATTGGTTCCAGATCATCGTTCACATCATTTATTTCCCTTGACAGGAGGAATGCAAATGCATCATTAATATCATCAATTTTACTATGTATCCATATCTTTTGAGTACGTACAGAGTTCATAGAAATCTCATCATTTTCCTTAGGCTCACGAGGTTCTATTCTGTCATTACCTTCATGATTTTTTTCTTCCAAAACACACTATGTTACTTTGGAATCATTATGCTTTTCAATTTCCTTCCTTTTTCTAGGAGTTTTGTCCTTAGAACAAAATGGTCTACCACGCTTCAGGCGTGTTCTAGATTCACGTGTGTCATATTCTTTTCCAAAGTTCGTGAGTAATCTCAACTCTAGCAGGGACATTTGCAGCAGGTATGTGAGGTTTCGTTATCGTCTTTGTAACTGCAAATGCATCATGAGTTGATTTGCAATAGTTTTCACATATATGATTCGTCGAACTTCTAGTTTAGATTTTTTTCGTAGAAGGGTCAAGGTGTAATAGAGATGGTACACACTATTTTATTTCTTTGCCTATTTTCTTATTTTCTCCCCTAGAAATGAGAACACTTTTTCATCAAAATGAAAATCTGTGAATCATCTTGTAAAGACATTACTAGTTTGTAGTTCTAGGTATCATATAATGGATGGGGAATCACAACCAATATATATTTCCAACCCTCTTTGTGGTCCCATCTTTGTATGTTGTGGTGGTACTATATGCATGTATACCGCACAACCAAAAATTCTTAGATGAGATATATTTGGTTATCGACCAAATGCCAACTGTAATGGAGAATACTTATGGGAAGCACTTGGTCTTACCCGAGTAAGTGTTTCTGCATGCAAGATGGCATGCCCCCATACATAAGTTGTCCAATATAACTCTTTTTAATTGGATGATCAGAGAACTAAGCCCTTAATTTAATAATTTGAGTTAGAAATCTTGAAAATGTCATATTTCAAGATGATAATATTCAAATATGTCACCATCTGCTGGATCCATCAATCAATGCCATGAAATAGTGGAATGGTACCACATGGTGGATGTATCGGTCCACATATCGCCTTGAATTCGCTCAAAAGAATTTTGGTGATTCTTTTTTAACTTTTCTTGGCACTGGTCTTATAATTAATTTTCCAAGAGAACAAGCAGTACACGTCATTTTGTCATTCTGATTTATCTCATAGGCTTTTAGTAAATGACGATGTGAGTTCTCTATATTTTTTGCATCATTGTGGCGTCGGGTTGTCAGAGCTGATCATGTCACAATGTGAAATCTTCAGGACTTCTCTTAATCACAATGTGTGATTCAGTGATTCAATTGTATCTATATACATGTGATGCAAGCCAGAAGGAAGTGTTGGTGATTTTTCCATGTAATCCTTTTTACTGTGTTATCAGAAGTGATAAATTCTTTCCATTCTCAGTTGCGGACTGAGTATCAAGTCCTTGAAGATATATATCTTTGAAACTCAACAAATTTTTCTTTGAGTTTGGAGAATACAAGACAATATCTATGGAAAATTTGGTTCCATTTGGCAAAGTAAAATTAGTTTTACATATTCCTTTAACCAAGTCTGCAGGACCTGACATAGTATTGACAATCATTTTTTGCAAATTTTTAAATTAGAAAAATATTTTTTGTTTCTTAGAATAGTGTGCATTGTTCCACTATCTTGTATACAAATTTCTATAGTTGTTTCCTTGGATTTCATCCCATTTGTGTATTTGTTTATGTAACAAACATTAATAAAACATAACAAACTTCATTTATAGAGAAAACATACAATAATTATACACATACAATAATTATACATTAGTTTAGCATACAACAACATTACTAAACAAAACAACTCACATGCGTAATAACTAAAAACAAACAACTAAAAACATATTAATTATTTATGGCATATTGGAGAGTATTAATCAGCATTATTGCTACAAGCATCTTAGTTGTCCTGGTGAGTGGTCTCACCGAAGTCATTGACAAAGTTTGAAGCACTGAGGTGTGTTGTTCCCTTAGAATTTTCTATAAGATTTAATTCTTTTCTTCTGTCTTTGAATCTGAAACATATATTGTCACGCTTCCGAGTGACAATCCCTTATATTTCTTTTCATTTAGGAATTTCCTCAGATCGAACCCATTTACACGACCTTTGCATGTTTTGATTGTAAGACCTTCCACATCCTCGTTGATTTCGACGACCACGACCCCAAATTGTTTGATTTTCTCATTCTGGTTTTTTCGTGTGTGTTGCATTCAATTCGGGGAATGCTTTGGTTCCAATAGGTCGGGCGTTGTGGTTCTTTATGAGAAGTTCATTATTCTTTCTGCAATCATAAGAGCCACAATCAACTCTAAAAATCTTTTATATCCACAGTTCATGGATTGCTCCTACATGACATAATGAAATTTGTGAAAAATACGGTAAGTCTTGTTAAGCATTTCTTCTTTTGTAACTGGCTTACCACAATATTCAAATTGTGATGCTATCCTTAGCATGGCAGAATTGTATATTTCCACCTTTTCAAAATCATGGAACATTTAGTTTGCCCATTCGTCCAGAGCTTGGGGAAGGGTTATTTCCCTTTGGCTATCAAATATTTCTTTCAGAGCTTTCCACAACTCAGTTGGATCTTTCAAGTGCGCATAATCATGTGTCGGATTTTCATCCAGATGTTTTTTCAGAAAGATAATCGCCTTTGCCTTTTTTTTGGGCGATGATGAATTTTTCACTTTGATGGTATCATATAATTTTCCTGACTTCAAATGGAGTTCAACATCTGTGGTTCAGGCTATATATTTTGCTCCAATTATTTTGAGAGCTGACTGAAGCTTCTTAATATTAGCCATTTTTGTTTCTAAAATAAAATAAGAAAATATAATTAGAATTTCATTAAATTTAAAGGCATTTTTAACAGTGATTACAAAAAGAAATATAGTATAAATAAGCTAACCAATATTCACTATAAATTCTTTGAGAGTATATTCTCCAACAAAAAACCCTAAATAGCAGAAATGATAAAATCAAATACAAAGATTAAAAATATCCAAAACACTTTCTAACAATTCAAAGAAAAAACAAAGATAAATGACTGGAAAATAGGTATATTTACATATCAAAAATTATTGTTTGTGACTGTTTAAATAGCCGTTTAAGAGGGTAAAACTTTTTAAAAGTATTTGCTTCGTGACAGTATAATTTTTTTTTATGAATACATATATATAGTTAGTTGAACCTCCTTTTAATTATCATGAAGATAAACAATGGCTATGAATTGATGCATTAATTTTTAGGTTTTTTTTTAGTTTTTGGATTTTAGGTTTTAGTTTTTGGATTTTAGATTTTAGTTATTGTTTTCAAAAACTAGAAAAGTTGGTTTTTGGCTTTTAAAGAAATCAATATTGATTTCTTAAAAACTAGTTTTTCCTAATTTTTAGGAAAATCAAAAACTAAAAACTTGAATGAGAAATTAGCTGAATATACATAAAGTAATTAGAAATTCATTAACGATCTCTTTAGTTTCTTAATTAAGCAAATACCAATGAGTAATGGGGTGCAAGAGAGATGATGACAAAACATTAAATGCAGTGACAGAGCATTTAATGCATTGTCCCTACATGTAATGTTTTGTCTCCTGTTAGTTACTCGGTAATACATATGTTACCAGGATAACTCAGCTATTACTTGTTAACTTATATATATTACCCAATAATATATTTATTATCCGCTAACATATTTATATTACCAGGTAATACATATTTTATCTGGGTAAAATATTTATTATCTACTAATTTAAATTTATTATCTTTAATACATTTGTTTCTAGCTAACTTATATATATAGTACCCGTTAATATTTTATTATCAATTTACTTATATATATATATTACCTGGAAATCTATATTTTATTTGGTATATATTTATTATCAGCTAATTTATATATTTTATATGTTAATATATTTTTTATCGGAGAGAATTGGAAGAAAAGAGAAAAAAGATGAAGAAAAGAAAGAGTGTGAGTGAAAAACAATAGGAAGAGAAGAGGAGGGGAAAACAAATATAATGAATGAGAGAAGAGATAAAAGAATATAAGAGATAATTGTTGGGAGCTTGGAGAAGAAGAAGAAAACTGAGAGAGAGAACATGTGGGTGATGCAAGAGGATATGGTCAAAAGTGTCATACATATTTGAATAGTATACTAAGTTTTAGGGATTGTCAATCACCTAATTTAGATAAATGTTGTGTATATACACCCAAATTTCTTTTAAAATAATTCATTATCTCAACTTGAGATTACAATATCATATAGATTAAAATACAAATATCCTTATATAATAAGTCATAGTAACTTTTCCTAAAATTCTAACTCTTTCCACTTGACATGTGGCATAAAGCCTCAAAACTAGCTTTTTAGTTTTTTTCTAAATTTCTTTTATTTAAGAAAAAAAAACAAAATAATAGAAAAATATAATGTAAAAGTTGAACAAAAAACGTGAAACAATAAAACAATCCACAATCTCCACTTTAAATTATTCTAAATATTTTGTATTTAACAAAAAAAACAAAAAACGTTAGCAATTTCCACATTCTTCACTTTTGTTTTCTTTTTATCTCTTCAATGATGAATCATCAGCTACAAAAAAAAAATTTCACTTCTTTTCCTATTGTAATTTCTATTTACTACAAAAAGATACTCACTCTTCCACTAGGTCCTTTGATGTTATATATATTTCCCAAATAACACCAACAATAGGCTCATGTAAAATCAAAGTCCAATCATCTGTTGTTAGGGTTTTCCGGAAAAAAATCAAAAAAATTCACATCAATCGATCTTCTTCATAAATCTAATTTTCCTTTTACCAAAAATATACAAAACAGTAGTAATTTTTGAAAACAATTACATAATGTACATAGTAGTTGTTGATTTTGTAACTGGAAAATATGATATAAGCTTATGTGAAAAGAAAAATGAAATATCATTCCTCATTATTCATCCTATGCATGGCATGGGTCTTAATACTAATAGTTCAATAATCCAAAACGTAGAAAGAAAACAATTGTTCCTTTTTTTGTCAAATTGAAAACAATTGCTCATAAGAAAATTTTCTTTATGAAAAAACACAAACCATTAAAGTGGAGTTTGTAATAGTAATCTTGAATAATTACATGTTACTGTATTTTTTTTGTCAATTTAAACTTTTGTTAAGACAACGATAGGAAACTCAAGAATTACAAAAATCTAAAACCACAAGTTTATCCTCTAAAATTACGAGCAACAAAATCTGTTTTATGATTCAGAGAACGAGGGATCACATGAAGAGAGAAACATCGGAAAAAACTCTACAGTCGCAAGAACTCTTCTAAGAACGAAGAGAAGGCGGGCCAGTCTTAGGATTTGACACCATCTTTAAACTTCGGTACTATCCATCACTAGCTCAACCTCCAAGATATCAAGAGAAATGAGACATTGCATTGCCATAAGACCGCTTCAATTTCGGAATGCAAGGTTGATAAACTCTTCGGGATCGACTTCGCCCCCTCACAAGCACCTTCCACGGAATCTGTGAAGCAAATCCAACCAATGCCAGAGTAAAAGTCTGATGCTCGCCAAGCTTCATCCACAAAGCAGTGATATCCGTCAAATGTTGGATTTGCCACATTTAGCCTAGACACCTCCGACCAACACTGACATGAGTCCACTAGACCGTCATTGATGGTATTTTTGTCTTTCTTATTAGCAATAGCCCATTCAACTGCATCTAATTCAGCATGTTGAAGGATACATCTAGGATCCTTATCAATATTTGAAAAGAATTTCTCATTTATCGCCTTCCAATTATGTTATAATATCCACGAAAACACCAAATTATCCGCTTGATCCGGTAACTGCCAAAATAATTAATCAATATTGGACCAGACTGAAGGACCTAGGAATCTATTACCAGCTGATGAAATATTAGATAAAGCCCATATTTGAACATCATCTGGTACCTTTTACTGTATACAATTGAATAAAAATATGGTTGGAAATTAGAATGAAAAAATAGCTCAAAATGTTAATGTTTATCAGTTTGCCTCGATTTGAAATAAATTGAGTTCTCATCTCTTTTAGACGTACTTTTATTTTCGTAAATCACTTGAGATTCTGAAATACTTTTTTGAAAACCACATTCATTGTTCGATTTTGTGGTTTTCCTTCTTTGTCCATGATTAAAAAATTTTATGTCTGACTTAGATGTAACTTTAGAGACAACAACATAGAGTTGTTAATGTGAAAAACATGATCGTGATAAAAATAAACCAACCTCAGACAAAGATGTAAGAATTATTTTAGGGTCACACATGTATAACTAATATGTTAGGGTCATTATTTAAAAGAGTTAAAATTATGTGGTAACATTCATTAATTTCTAATTTGATGAAAGACTAAATTAGAAATTATTTCTATATAAAAAGAAGGCTTTGGTCCCACAACAACCCTAAAATTACAAAAACGCTATACATCCTATCAACATAGACATTAAGCTATTATGGGTTCGTTGTAGAAGAACCATTGCTAAAATCCAGATCATAAGCCATAGATCCCAAATGTACGCTTCCACTTATATTGTTTTTAATCAGAGACTGACATTTGTTTATGATTGAAAAATTATAAAGTATTTTATAACTTTTGATATGAGAGCTCCATGTTTAGTTTCTATTTGGTAATCAAGTTATTTTATATAATAAATTCGAATTTATTAATATGTGAAATTTTGAAGTTTAATTTAGAATTCTAGAGTCTTTGGTTTATATTATTTTTTCTAAATAAAAAAAAGTTTAGATTTTAGATTTAAAACTTATAAAGTTTATTAATTTTCGGATCTATAAAAATTGCTCATAAGGTTATGTTTCTGAAATTTTTCGGGAATTTAAGAGCAATTTTTAGATCAGATTCGGAACTAAGATTCATGCTCAATTGCTTATTCGAAACTCATATAATTTTTTGAATTTTTTGAGCAACTTTGGTTCTGTTTTTCGCTAATGGCGGCTGAAAATTTTAAAAACAAAAGTTAGGGTTCCGTTGGAGATCAAAAAGTTGAAGACAAGGGCATTTTAGTAATTGTCAAAATTTTGAATTAATGAAACGTGACGTTTCAGCGTCTCTCGTTTCTGATTGGCTTTCCTTATTGGGCTTGGTCCATTTTGAGTGAAAGATGGTTTAAATTCCAATATGTTAGTATAATAACTTAAGAGGTCCAATTCTAGTGTGTTATGAATACGTGAGACTTAATTCAAATATGTTTTCAACTATAATGATATTGCATTATTCTTGCATACAGAACTCTAGATTATTAACATATGTCTGTGTAAGAATAATAATTAGAATTTAAAATTAATAATAATTTTGATTGTGCAAGTTTAATATTTGAACTGGATTAATTGATGTAATATGTTGTCAAAATAATTTTTCTTGTGGATAGTTTTTCAAGAATAATATTAAATGTTGTATGTGTATATATTCATGTGAATATTAAATCGACCCAAAAGTAGGTTTATATTTGACCGAATTATATACATGTGACAATTATTTGAATAACCATGTGAATAATAAATTGATCCAAAGATAGATTATTGTTTATCATGCATTATTGTCAATGTTTGATTATTACAACAAGGATACCGCTGGCAGTTGATATTACACTCCAAAGACTTTGATGTTTATGTTGCAATTGGTATCTTGAGATCGGTTATATAATCGTTTATGTTATTATTGTTTTATCTCGGTTTAGTTGTGAGTTACTAATAAAAGATTGTCTTCTTTTTTAGCAAATTTCACTGCAGTATCTACAAAAGTATGTTCAATTCCAACACTTAACAGTTCCAACTACAAGGAATAGAAAAGTAAAGTTAAGATTGTGCTTAGGTGTATGGATCTTGACCTTGCATTAAAGATGGAACAACCTACTTCTCCTACATATGACAGCATTGATGAGTATAAGGTTGTTTATGAGAAGTGTGAAAGTTCCAATCGCATTGGTTTAATGATCATTTTGGACACCATTCCAGAAACCTTTAGAGGTGTTGATGAGATCAAAGATCTCAAACAATTCTTTGCTGAGATAGACTTGCGTTTTGCAAGTAGCGATAAAGCATAAATAAGTATGCTTCTGTATCGCTTTAGTACCATGAGGTATCACAATAAAGGAAACATAAGAGAGTACATTTTGGAAATGTCTAACATTGTTTCAAAGCTTAAGACTCTCAAGATTGAGCTTCATGAAGAAGTGATCATATTTTTTGTTTTAAACTCTCTTCCTCCTCAATTAAATCAAGTGAAATCTAGTTACAACACACAAAAGAAGAAATGGTCTCTTAATGAGCTTATTTCGTATTGTGTGAATGAGAAGGATATAATGAAACAAGAAAGTTCTGAAAGTGCTCATATGGTTAACACCTCTAAAGGTCATGGCAAAAGAAGGAAAATTGAGGTCGTTAAGAATGATGTTGCTAAAGGTCTAACTCAAAAGAATCAGACTAAGGTTGAAGATATATGTTCCTTTTGTAAGAAAGTTGGACATATGAAGAAGGATTTCCAAAAGTACCACGCATGGCATGTAAAAAAGGTAGTTCATTTGCTATGGTATATTCTGAAGTGAACTTAGTTGAAGTACTTAGAAACACTTGGTGGTTAGATACAACTGCAACTACTAACATCAGTGTTTCACTACAGGATTGCTTGAGCTACCGAAAACCAACTGATGCTGAAAGACGCATTCATGTGGCTAATGGATTTCCGGTGGATGTGGAGGCAATTGTGTATTTTATATTTTTTTTAGTACTCGTTATTTTTTTGGATTTGAAAGACACTCTTGTTGCATCATCTTTTAGATGTAATTTGGTTTCTAAATCGGGTTATTATTGCCTATTTCAGAATGAAAAAGCTAATTTGTCTTTAAATCCAGTTATAATTGGAACTAGTACACTTACGGATAATCATAATCTTTATATATTTGACACTATAGATTTTCATAATGAAAACTTAAGTGTTGAATCAAGGAGTACTAAACAAATATTCGAAGATGCAAATTCAAGAATTTGTGGCACAAACGCTTAGGTCACATTTCTAGAAATAGAATTGAGCAACTTGTGTCCGATGGTATATTGAGTTCTGTTGACTTCACAAATTGTGATGTCTGTGTGATTTGCATTAAAGGAAAACAGACCAAACATAAGAAATTGGATGCATATAGAGCTAAAGAAGTCCTCGAGTTGATACATACATACATTTGTGGACCTTTCCCTACGGTATCTTGGAACGGTGAACAATACTTTATATCTTTCACAGATGACTAGATATGCATACTTGTTTATTATTCATGAAAAATCAGTCTTTAGACGTGTTCAAGAAGTTTAAGGCTGAAGTTGATAATCAACTCGACCGAAGATAAAGTCTGTTAGATCTGACCGTGGTGGAGAATATTACGATCGATATGACGGTTCAAGTGAACAACATCCAGGACCATTTACCAGATACCTAGAGGAGTGCGGAATCGTCCCACAATATACCATGCATGTGTCTCCCATCATGAATGGTGTATCAGAAAGACACAACTGTACTCTTAAGGACATGGTAAGGAGTATGATCAGTCATTCCACTTTACCTAAATCACTCTGGGGAGAGGCGCTAAAGACTGCAGCTTACATTCTTAATCGGGTACCAATTAAGGCAACTGCAAAAACTCCTTATGAGCTTTGGACTGAGAGGAAACCGAGTCTGAAGCACTTTCACAAATGGGGATGTCCAGCTAAGGCTAGGCCTTACAAGCCATTTGAGAAAAATTTGGACTCTAAAACTGTGAGCAGTTACTTTATTGGTTATTCTGAGCTATCTCGAGGCTATAAGTTTTATGATCCCACACAAAAGAACATTTTTGAGACGAGAGCAACAATGTTCTTTGAGGATAAAAAATTTGGGGGAAGAATTGAAGTTAGAGACATTATCGTTGAGGAAGAATCGGATTCAGGTTCTAGACCGATTCATATAGCTGGTTTTGATGAAGCAATTTTGGAACCTTAAGTTGATATTGAACCTCTTCTTCAAAAGCATGATAATAAAAGTCAAATTCAAGATCCAAGAACATGGGCATCAAGAACAAGTACCAGTGCATCAAGAATAAGTGTCGGTGCATTAGGAACAAGTGCTTTTGCGGTGATCCACTAGAGAAAGGAGAATGCTATTCCAGATGATTATATAGTATTTCTTAGAGAACAAAAGAAAAATCAAACCCAATTGGAAGATGATCCTATCAACTTCCGTGAGGTCATGGGTAGTTCCAATTCAGATAAGTGGGTCAAAGCTAGTGAAGAAGAGTATCAGTCAATGCTAGACAATTATGTTTGGAACATTGTCCAATTACCAGAAGGTGTAAAACCTATTGGTTGAAAATTGATATTTAAAACCAAAATGGACTCAAGTGGTAATGTGGAGAGGTATAAGGTTCGTCTAGTAGCTAAAGGTTATACTCGAAAGAAGAGATTGACTATAACGAAACTTTTTCTCCAGTTTCATCAAAGGATTCTTTTAGGACAATCATGTCTTTTGTTGCACATTATGACTTAAAGCTTCATCAGATGGATGTTAAGACGACGTTTCTGAATGGAAACATTGATGAGACAATTTATATGGAGCAAGCAGAAAACTTTGTAATAGGTGATCCAAAGAAGATGGTATACAAGTTAAATAAATCTATATATGGGTTTAAAATAGCTTCTCATCAATGGTACCGCAAGTTTCATGAGGTAATCACCTCTTTCGATTTTAAGGTGAATTTGGTTGAAGATTGTGTGTATCACAACAAGTTTAGTAGGAGTAAGAGCATTTTCATGGTATTGTATGTTGATGACATACTACTGGCCACTAACGATATAGACATGTTGTATGAGATCACAAAATTTATTAATAGAAATTTGAGATGAAATATCTTGGTGAAACATCCTTGTTCTTAGGAATCCAAATTCATCGAGACCGAAATCGAGATGTTCTAAGGTTGTCACAAAGGGCTTATATCAATAGAGTATTAAAGAGATTTGGCATGCAGGATTGCAAACAAGGAGATACCCCAATCTTTAAGGGAGACAAATTTAGTCTTAAATAGTGCCCTAAAGGAAATTTAGAAATACAAGAGATGCAGAAGATTCTTTATGCTTTGGCAATAGGAAGTCTGATGTATGCTCAAGTTTGTACGCTTCCGGATTTAGCTTTGGACCATTGGAAAACAGTCAAAAGGGTCATGAGGTACCTGCAGAGGACAAAGGACTATATGCTCACATATCGAAGATCATATAACTTAGAGATCATTAGATATTATGATTCTGATTTTGCCGGATGTCAAGATAGTAGAAAGTCCACTTCAGGCTATGTTTATCTGTTGGCTAGTGGAGCTATTGCTTAGCGTAGTGTGAAACAATCACTTGTAGCTTCCTCCACAATGGCAGCAGAATTTGTAGCAATTTTTTAGGCATCCAATTAGGGACTTTGGCTAGGAATTTTGTCACTAGGCTGCGAGTTATTGAGGGAATTGAAAAACCACTCAAGTTATATTGTGATAATAAATCACATGTTTTGTACTCCAACAAAAGTAGGAGCGTGACAAAGTCCAAGTTTATCGAGATTAAGTTCCACGTTGTTCAGGAGAGGATACAAAGTGGAGAGATTTCCATAAAATACTTAGGGACAAACTCCATGATAGCAGATCCTCTTACGAAAGGTATTCCACCAAAGCTCTTTCATGAGCATACTGCTCAAATGGGTGTTTCAATGTTTGAGAATCATTTGGTTTAGTGGGAGTTTTTCATTTGATTTTGGGTTTTATGATTAGTTGTGTTTATGCACATTTCATTTTCTGATCAGAAATAAAGTATTCAATTTACTCTTTTTAACAATAAAGTTAAAGGATCTCAATAAGGTAGAACTAGTTGAAAATCGACATGTACTGATGTGATTTCATGCCACACCTTTTATAATTGATCTATGTCATTTGACTATATTGATTTCAGTGATCATGGAAGGTTCAATTATTTTTATCATAACAAAGACAACTATGATCCTATGTTGTTATAGTTAATGGACGAGATTGCTTAGACTCAACTATATAATGACAATCTTGAGCTCATAAAGTCTATCACATTTTTAGGATACATATTTGACCAAGTGGGAGATTGTAAGAATTATTTTGGGATCACACATGTATAATTAATGTGTTAGGGTCATTATTTAAAGGAGTCAAAATTATGTGGTAACATTCATTAAAATCTAATTTGATGAAGGCTCAAATTGGAAATTATTTCTATATAAAAAGAAGGTTTTGGTCCCCACAACATCCCTAACTAGAATTACAGAAAATGATTTGCATCCCATCAATAGAGACCTTGAGCTATTTTAGGATTGTTGTGGAAGAAACATTGCCAAAATCCATATTATAAGCCATGGATCCCAAAGGTATGCTTCCGCTTATGTTCTTATTAATCAGAGACTGACATGTGTTTATGATTGAGAAATCATAAAGTATTTTATAAAAAAAGATTACCGTTGACTCTTGTTAATAGTCATTCCAAAGGTAATTGACAATGGTAATTGCCTCATATGAATTATAAAAGGTAATCTTGTATCTAATGGTGTAAGAAATAGTCTTGGAATCAATACCTTATCACCAACCCTATCATATGTGATAACTCTAGCTTCAATCAGTACATGTTTGCATCTCATAGAGATGTGGAGAAACGAATGGCTTGACTTGAAATGAACCATGGGTGTGCATAAACTCGTAGACTTTTGTGTCTGATGGAAAGGTGAAGCAACTGGAATGAAGCATAAACCTGTAACTTCTCACGTTTGTGGAAATCTGCCTAATCGTTTGTAGTGTTTTCTTTTGTATATCTTTTTGTTTTATTTCAACGTTTCCCGCCACCATAATTGCATGTTGTAATTAGAAGAGACACAATTTAAATAAAATTGTATAGAATGCTCTCTTTATGTTTTAAATTGTACCAAATGCCCCTTTTTAAAACCCTTACACGAAATATCACTTTTTGAGAAAATGTGGTATTTCGTGTGAGGACATAATATAACGTATTATCTACGGTGGACAATAATACTGTCTACCACGGACTTATATAGTAATTTTACGGTGGATATACATTTGCTATCTACGGTGGACATCTATATGGTCTACCATGGACATAACATATAGTGATGTCTACAATGGACATTTACACAGTCCATTATGGATAACGATGTTGCAATTCAATACCATATAAAATATGGTATTTTGTGTAAGGTTCAAAAAAGATAACATTTCCGGTAATTAAATACATAAAAGTGACATTTCATACAAATTTTCCCACAATTTATACTACTTTTGTATGATTGATATGTATCTTTAACGTTTTTTATTTAATTCCTTGGTCAATTTAGTAAACGAGTGATGAAGTAATAGATCAGTACAGAAATTATATTCTATAGTACGAGAAAAACTTATTGTCGACACTCACCAAAATTTGTAGGTCAAAATGTTCGGTTTACCAACCAAGACCTTGCCCAAACTCAAGTTGGAGTTTGGTAAGTACATGTTTTATTTGAAGATTCATGGGATACATTGTGAGTTTGTGACCAGCCAAAGACTCCAAAAATTCAGGAATTTTGAGTGCAAGGAGGCCCTTATCTTGTTAGATCCAAAAATAAATCTTCATATTTATATTGCTTGTGTATAATGTAATCTTCTCTTGTCAATAAAGTTGTGTTTAATTGCAAGACACAATTTCTATGATTGATAATTTGTTTGAACTATAATCTTTAGTACACAACACTCGTTTTGCATAAGAATTGAAAACTTATAGCCATACAAACAATACCGATTTTAAGTTGACCCAGAGAAAAGAAACTCGCTGATATTATTTTAAAAAAGCCAACAAAATACAATTTCAGCAAAGGGAAAAAAAAACATTCTTTTAAGAAGAAGAAATAAACTCAAGAAAACCTTTTTTTACTGTTTGTTTCCGCAATCATTTCGCCTTGTGAATTCCAATTAGGCGAGCCTACAAAAGCATATTATATATATGGTAGGTAATAGAAGGATTACTCTTGCACTCGAGATCTCTATTCCTTGTACTTCATCTCAGACATGAGAAATCCAGGCATCTCATACGAAGCTGAGAACTTCTCGACATCAGCCTTGAGCTGCTCGAGATCTTTGTTGTCCACCAAACCCTTGTTGAAGTCCTTCAACAACTTACCGTACTGCTTCTGGATATCCAATGTCAATGTTACTGCACGGCTCAAGAATTCTCCAATCTGCTCAAAGTCCTTCTCCACCAATCCTCTCGATGTCATTGCCGGTGTACCTGTACCCACATTTATGTTTATTTATTAGGGAGAACCAACAATGAGTTTCAACCGACATTGTGAAGAACTATTCAGAATTTCCCTCTTACCAATTCTTACACCTCCAGGAGCAAGAGCACTACTGTCTCCAAATACTGCATTCTTGTTCAAAGTAATGCTGCACAGATCGCAGAGCTTCTCAACCTTATTACCTGGCAAAAACAGAAGCATATAAACATCAGGACTCGTTCTCTATAACATAAGGTTTCAAAGGTGGTTTTTACACTTACCGGTCAATCCTAGAGGACGAAGATCCCAAAGAACAAGATGGTTCTCAGTTCCATTGGTCACAATCTGGTAGCCCTTACTCATTAGATAGTTTCCAAGGGCAACAGCATTGGCTTTCACCTGTTTTGCATAGACCTTGAAAGCAGGAGTATTAGCCTGCTTCAACGCAACAGCTAGAGCACCGATCTGGTGATTATGAGGACCACCTTGAAGCGCAGGGAAAACAGAAAAGTTGATTTTGTCCTCAAAGTCATAGACTGCACCCTCTGGTTGCCCCTTCTTGGCTGGTTTTGGACCCTTCCTATAGAAGATCATACCAGCTCTTGGACCCCTCAAACTCTTGTGGGTTGTGGTTGTTACAACGTCACAGTACTCAAATGGGTTTGCAGCTTCCTGTAAACATGATTAAAAGTCAATTAAGTTCTGCAGGTAAATGCACAAAACTCAATATTGGCAACTAACAATAGTCACACCCTTTTATAGGCTTATAGGTTGATTTTAGTTACTGAAAGAATTATAAGTTCCAGTGATACTTTCATTTAAGCAAGCTTAGAGGAGTTGAGAACTAAAAACTATTATCCGAGAGAGCTAAATGAGACAGCTCAAGTAACAAGCTCATTTTATAATACACCCTGAAAAACACTAGATTAGAAACATGAATGCAGACCGATATGAGATATGTGTAATTAAGTTTGATGTCAGAGTTCCACAATATACAGATCTTCATTCAAATGTAAAACAAAACCAGATCTAACAAAAAAAAAAGATTCATGAAGAGCAAGATCGATGCACATAAAGTACAGGCAATATACCTGAGCAGCGACGAGGCCACTGATGTGAGCCATATCACAGAGCAAAAGAGCTCCAACCTTGTCGGCAATAGCTCTGAACCTAGAGTAATCCCAATCCCTAGGATATGCACTACCACCACAGATGATCAACTTGGGCCTGAAATCCATCGCCTTCTCCTCAAGCTTATCGTAATCAATGTAGCCAGTGGTGAAGTTCACCTTATATGGAAGACTCTCAAAGTAGATCGAGGTAGCAGAGATCTTCTTCCCACCAGAGGTATAGTATCCATGGGTTAAATGACCACCCGAAGGTAGATCAAGCCCCATGATACGATCGTGAGGCTGAAGCAAGGCGGTGTAAGCAGCGAAATTCGCAGGAGATCCAGAGTAAGGCTGAACATTGACGCCCCACTTTTCCGGATCACAATGGAAAGCTTCAAGAGCGCGTGAACGGCAAAGATTCTCGATCTCGTCGATGAATTCATTACCTCCGTAGTAACGGTTACCAGGCATACCTTCAGAGTATTTGTTGGTGAGAGCACTTCCGAGAGCTTCGATGACAGCGAAGGAAGTGAAATTCTCGGAGGCGATGAGTTCGATTCCTCGACATTGCCGACGCTTCTCCTTCTCGATTAAGTCATGGATCTCCGGATCAACGGAGATGAGAGGAGTGTTTCCCCAGGAAGAGACTGGTTCCATCTCTGAATGAATTGGAGAGATCTGAGATGGGAGAAAACGAGAGAGATCTGAGATCGGAGAGTGAAGAGAGAAATGACAGAGAAGAGTGAAGAGAGGCGGTTGAGTTTAAAAGCGGAGAAGAAAAGGATCTAAATTACGGATTTGCCCTCATTTGCTAATTTTGGTGTTGGTTAGTTTAGGTGTATGTGGTAGGAGAACAAGCGAGTGTGTTTTGACTATTTTACCCTCTCACCAAATCTTAAATCATGGTTAGATTACTAAACTGGCTCCACTGCATTTAAAGGTTGTTTTGGGTAACTCTCCTCTCTGAATTTTTTCTTACTTTTGACAACAAAATGAAATTATTGGTAGAAACAAAAAACTCTTTGTATTAAAAAATTTATTATGGAATTAAAATAATTAAATAAACATATCTAAAGGCTGTGAAGGCATATGGCCTTGATTCAGCCCAGTGTTTATTTAGAATTTTTTTAAAAAAAATATTGGGCTATAACTAACTAGTTGATTAACCAAGTTTTTATTTAATATAGGTAATAGAACTCGATTTCTGGATACACAAGTGCACATAATTTTAGTGAACTTATCACATGCCACTAAATTAAAAGTTACTTGCATTTATTTAGGATTTATTACCTTAAAAATATTATATAGTTATAAATGGTCATATGTTTGAACTTTGGTGGGATAAATTTAGTAATTATTATTGGTGGGATAAATTTAGTAATTATTGTGGAAAACTAGAAAAGTATTTACAAAAAAAGTTATTAAAATTACTATATTAAATTTCTAAAAACAATAATGCATTAAGAACAATTTTAGATAAAATTATTTATGCAAATAAAAACAAATTTGGTCGCGTAAATTATTTTTAAATATGTTTCACAAAGTTGACATTTTATCTTTAATGAAAAAATTATAAATTAAATATAATTACCCCTACAAACCTAAAAAATGTTTTCTTTTCAAAATATAATTGACCTATCATTTTGTTATTCTAATAACATTTTGTCAACAATAGCATCTTATATATATTTTAGTTATTTTAAAAAATTCTTTAAATATAATTTAAACAGTTTTAATTTTTTTTTGATAAAGTTAAACAGTTTAGATTTGGTGTATTATTAATGTTACTTTTTTACCAACTTAAAAACCAGAGACTAATAATAAACATCAAATTCTTCAATAAAAAGAAAATAAAAGTAAAAAAAAAATTTAATTCTTCTAAAAATAACAAATTATAAGATGGTTTTTTAATCGGAAGAACTATGGAAAATTTTATTTTTCTTACACTATTAAATATTTATTATATTTGTATGTGTACAAAAAAAATGTGATACTAAGAGATGATCATCACACAAAAGGATTAAATGACATTTTGCATAAATTAACACAACTACTTAACACTTAACAATTATATATTTAGTTCATGAAAAGGAGCCATTTAACACACATTTTAGTAAACAATAAATGGGCATATTTATATAATCCTCTCCTCCATATGAAATAAACTCGACGATGGAGTTGGTATGGTCGAATATATTTTTTTTTTTAATTTCATCATGCAGTCTGTTTGTAAAATTAAATTAAGTATTTGATTTATAATATATATAGAGAACGGTCAATTTAATATTAAATTTATCTGTTTTGCCAAATTAAATATGAAGTTCTTCTCACTCCAAAAAAAATAAAAATTTCATGTTGACTACGCCAAATCAGTATTTCCGTTAGTCAAATTTAACTAACGTTAAGCGTCGTTAGTGATTTGACTAACAATGATACTGATTTGGCGTGGTCAACGTAAAGTTCGTATTTTTTTTGGGAGTGAGAAGGAGTTCGTATTTAATTTGGTAAAAACGGGTAAGTTTGGTATTAAATTAACTTTTTTCCTTTTTTCCATTTTCTTTCTATCTGGTGGTTCTTGACAATAGATGATCTCAGCTTTCTCGTCACGTAAGTTTTGACTTGATGTTCTGTCTATGTGAATACTATTCTAACATGTATTTTTGTAACACAATATATAAATTATAAATCTAAGTTCAAAATGTAAGAAATTCTATATATTTAAAACATATACTTATCATTGTAACATTTTAAAAAATCTTACCAACTAAAGCATGAGTAGTAGATCTATGTTATATTGTTTATTTAGTTAAACTCGTATTACCTAATTGTATTTTGTTTTGTTTGGCTCGACTTATATAAACATATTAGAATTATACCCGCGTTATAACATGAGATTTATTGTTTTGATTTATTTTAAACCGTGTTTATTTAGGTTGTTAGACCCATGTTGATATTTTAGAATGCTTTTTCTTAAGATTTTGTTTTATAAACCCGAAACCCGAACCAAAATCTATCCGAATTAGAATCACCGAACCGTATCATAAATCCGTGTACCCAAAAAGGAACTCGAAATGACCTAAAAAAGATAAAACCGAATCGGGATAGAATATTATCAAAAATAAAATTTCATTACTTTTAGGGAATACTTTAGGTTAAGATATATTTTAATGAAATATATTATACCCAAATTTCACTCTAGATTAGCAAATATTTAAGTTAAGATATTTTGTTTATGGAATACATGGCGGCCGAATTCTCTTTAAATTTATATATAACTCGGTTAATATGTGAAAGATCGAGTAGATATTTTGAAAAAATTTCCTAAGTTAAGGTGATTGATACAAAAGAAATAATCTATAGAATTAAATTTGAGATAACATCGAAAAAAATGATAGTGCCGAGAATGTGGTAGAAAAGATTACGATAATAACAACAATTCCAAATTTGAAAACAACATGATTAAATATAAAATATAATAGATATTTAATTTAAAGAAATAATCATCGTTCCTCCGAGGAATCATCGTCTTCTCCAAGAAATCATCGTTTTCTACGTCATTGTCGAGCAAACCTGCATGAACATGAGTTCTGATGTCGGAGAGAGGGATGTTCATAATTTTTGTGTGACAGAGAGAGGGCTATTCAAAAATTTTGTGATTTTTGGCAACAATTTGATAATATGTTTAGTAGTTATTGTTATTTTTTGGTTTAGTTATTATTGTTTAGTTTTGATTAAAAATACTATATTTTTAACGAGAAAACAGTCAATTTAATATCAAACTTACCAGTTTTTGCCAAATTAAATACAAACTTTTCTTACTTCAAAAAAAATATGAACTTTACGTTAACTGCGTCAAATCAGTATTGATGTTAGTCAAATTACTAAAAGATTGACATTAGTTAAGTTTGACTAACTACGATATTGATTTGACATGATCAACGTAAAATTTGTATTTTTTTAGAGTAAAAAAAAATTGTATTTAATTTGGCAAAAATATATAAGTTTGGTATTAAATTAACCATGTTTTTAATATATGTATAATAGGAATAAGTATATAATAAGATGGTGACATGTAAATGGCAAAGAAAGTAGGTGAAGTTGTATGTTTGTGAGTTGGTGAGGGTTAAATTCGTAATTGCATATCGATTTTGTGGTCCTAAATGTAGTAGACGCAGGAACAGATCTGAGGTCAACATGTGTTTTTGTGACTTAAGATTTTTCATTTTTGTTGTAATTTCTTTAATATAGTTAAAAAAATGAACTTTTTGAACTAATATCTACTCAGTTATATTTAAGTAGATAGCAATATATAACTTTGTAACGTTAACTCTTATCTTTCTTTCTTTTATGTACTTAGAACATTTTAAAGGATATAGACATGAAATATATTATAGATGATGTAACCGCACGATATTATATTTTCCTAAAAATTTTAGTCATTTATATTTATTTAAATTAAATATATTTTATTTTTTGTGTTTATTTATAATATATGTTTATTTATATATTTGAATGTATAATTATATTTTTAATTTTTTATTAATCTATAATTTTATCACGTAGATTCACTCAGTTACTTAGAATTAATTTTTGAGAACGAAATATCATAATTTTTTTTGTTAATTATAATAGAAATAAATTACATATAAAAATAAGAGTATAATTTATTCTGGTTTTCAACAAGAGTTGAATCTTACCAACTACGAAAAATATTATTGGCTATATGTACATCTTTTAGTAGTAGAAAAATCCAAATTTTTATAAATTTTGCAGATTAGCGTAGATTTAAATATGAGATTTTCTGTTTAAAAAATGGAAAAAAATGGAAAGAAGCGCTTTCTTTTTCATTGTAACGAGAAAAGTTTCGTCCCCGATCTAGATCCAATATATTCTTCCGATCTTTGACTTGAGTTCTGGTGAGCGATAGTTGGTGGCTCCGATAGCACCGACATCGCTCACCTTCTTTTGTTCTACTTCCGGCAATCCTTGAAGTGATGATAACGGCTACAATTTTCAAGGTTCAAATTTTCTCCGGTGAGTCTCTTTGGTTCTTGTCTTCCTCCGGTGTGCCTCTTCAACGGCGATGTACGGGTTGTTACATGATGGAACTCCTCTTGCTGGTGAAGTTTGTGGTGGCTGAGAGATCGGAAGGTTCTCTCAAGGGCTTTTGTCCGGGTCTTGCTCCTCTATTACGGTCCGCGTTTCTTTTGCCAATGATGGTCATCGGAAAAACTTTGATGTGATTCTGGTTTGGTTATTTATCTCCTCTTTGTCCCGGCCTTTGATATCTCTTCCATAGAGTTTAGGTGGTTGGTTTGTATTTGATTACTCGGTTAAGCCTTGATCTTGTACTAGTCTAGATCTTTTGTCGTAGGTCCCTCTTATATGCTCTCTAGGTTAATCGTTATTTTTTTTCTTTGGGTTTGATCAGTGGCTGTTTTTGTTTAAGTCTGGTTTCTCCGTTTAGAGGTTTGGTTCGCTCCTTTTCCGTATTTTAAAGATCTGATCGATCTATGGTCTTTTTTTGGACTCTATCGAGGTGACAATCAGTCAACTCTGATTTCGACTTCGCTGTGTTCCGGAAGATGTGTATCCTACTCTCTTGTCTTTTTTTGCTATTTAATTTGTTTTTGGTCCTGCCTCCAGTTAGGCTTCTTTCCATGGTTTCGTGCAGTTATGGGTTATAGATTCATTCTTGCCATGTTAGTAGCTTGATCTTCATTTGTGAGGTACTCATATTTGCCATGGGAGGCTCCACCATCAACTTGTTCTTAGTGTTTCATTGATAGTTTCGATCTTCGGTTTGGAGTAGTAAACTATTAGAACCTATCTCATTAAGTATTTTAGTCTAGTATTTTTTTTTGTCCAACGACAGGTAATATGATGGGCCACAACTGGCCGACCCATTAGCCAAATTCCTGCATAATGCAGGCGGTAGGACTCGATCCCGGATGCAAGTGCGCCTTGCCATTTTAGTGGACTTACCAACTGCCATTGGACTAAGACCACTTGCTATTTTAGTCTAGTATTTAAAAGGTTTTAATTTTACCTTCTCTTTTTTAGGTGTTTATCTTTGAGAAAAAAAATTTCTCCGGCAAGTTTTTATATCCAAATTATGTATTTTATCTTGATTTTAATAGAATACCGACGAAAGAATTATATGAGATTTCTCAATTATTAAAAATAATAATATTTTAATCATATTGTGGAGAATTTTTCATGTGGTAGATATGTTATATTGGACTTTTATAATTGGGTCGCATCACCAACCTAAGATTTTAGACTGTAGTGGAAGTCCACCTAAAACGCTCATATAGTACGAATTGTATGTACGTTTAATAATTAATTAAACAATTCCTTTTTAGTCATTATGTCATCATTGTCATGCGTTATATTTTTACTAGTGCTGGGATTTCGGTTCCACCAAATTGATCCAAATCAAAAATTTGCTAAACCGAACCGAATTGATTTGAAGGATTATATTGATCGGCTAATTGTGAAATTAATTTTAGTTATCGGGTTATTCGGTTCGGTTTGTCAAACCAAAGATTTAACCAATTAAACTGAAAATTAGACAGACGTATATATTAAAAAAATTTAAGGTTTCAGCGTCATTCTGTCTTCTCTCTTTCTCTCCCAAGCGGCCGATTTTGTTCTTTTCTCCCGTTTGCCTCCTCCTTCGATCTTTGTTTTCTTCTCTCTTTTTCTTGTTTATTCTTCGATCTTTCATCTCGTTCTTTCATCTCCAAGCTTCAACCGAATCAATCGTTCAGGTAATGTCATTCTTCCACCGATTAACATTCTTCAGAAATTTCTGAATTTTTTTTTTGTGTTCGATTTTTTGTTTTTGGGTTTTCTGCTTCGTTTCCGACTTAAATTTCGTATAGGTAAACGATTTTTGGTGTTCGATTTGGCTCGAATTAGGTTTGACAAATTAGGGTTTTTTCAAAATTTGGGGGTTTGAATTTCAGAGTTGTAGCAAAGCTTTCTGAGGTGTAAACGATAGTTAATTGCATTATAGGAGTTCGAATTTTTGATTTTTTTGGTTTGATTTATGGTTTTCAAAAATTAAGATTTTTTCAAAATTAGGGTTTTTAAAATTTGAGCTTAATCCAAGCTTACTGAGGTCTAAATCAACCTTAATGTCATAATCGTAGGTACAACATGTGAGGAGGAAGAACAGAGCAGAAGACATGGATTTGCTTCATTTTTACTTTCTGTTTAATGTATTGTTCATGGATTTGCTACAATTCGGTTTAATCGGGTTATTTCGGGTTTAGTCGAGTTTTTCATAACATTTTGGTCCTATTTTTATTGATTTATTCATTTTTTTTGGTATTTCGGTTTTTATAAACCGAATAACTTAGTTTCGGATCAATTCGGATTGTATAATAATTTGGATAACCGAACCGTTTAAACTGAGTACCGAACCGAAATGAACCGAATTTTTAATTGGTTCATTTTGGTAAAATTAGAAAATTTCGAATAAACCGAACCGAACAACCCGTTCAAATCAAAAACCCAGGACTAATTTTTACATCTTGAAATGTCGACATAGTGACAAAATTGGCGGTGAAAGTATAAGACTATTCTTTTCTCTTTTTTTTTGGTGCTATATAATTGGCACTATACAATTTTAGGAAAAATGATTATTTTCTACACCAACATTTTTTTTTAATCTTGATTTGATAAGATTACAAAACTCCAATAACATTAAATCATATAAAAACAATAAATGCAGACAATCTTACATTACAAAGAACATAAGATGATACCATTCCAATAATAAAACCAAAACTAATCATAAATCAAACCAAACAAAAACAAAAGACCACATAAGGATTTTCTCCCACAACATTCTCAAAGATAAGTTTCAAAACCAAAGATGATTACTTGAAACTATAGACTAGTTTTCTATAAAAAAGATGAGTCGCTCTACAAAGATCACTTAATATTTTCCTATCGATCCTGGCAACAAAGAACTCGCTTGATAACCAGGGGAAATCCATGACTGCAATGTTCCAATCAATCTACGAAGACCAAATTACCAAATATACTAAAAATAAACTAGCCCAAACTAAAGTTTTATAAAACCTTATACAAGAATTTTAAAGACAGAGAAAAAACCTAACATAAGCAAATACTTAATCATATGAATCGATTAAGTAAAGCTTAAGCCAAAATCTAAATCATAACCAAGATTAGTCTAGACTAAACCAAATAAAAGTAAAAACTTCAATAAAACGACGAAGAGGAGAGGTAGATCGTGACAACAGAAACCACTGGTGACCTTCCCTAGACCTGAGAAACTCTAAATCCGATAACTATGGAAACAGACCAAAACTTCATGCTAACCTTCAAACCCAACAGCTTTGACGAGCTTCAAATCCGAAGGAGAAGAACCTAGAAAAGGAAACAACTGCCAAAGGACGAAAACCGGCGAGAGCTAAACGCCCCCGGTGGTGGAGATCAAAACCTATCTATGATTGTCAGACTCCGACAACACTAAAAAAAAAGAGCGATGACAAAAAAAAGTAAAGTGCCAATAACGGCGAGACTAAAAAAGGTCGACAGCAGTGCTATGTGAGCAATCAGTCGCCAACTCCAGCTATGGTAACAATACTCGGCAGCTAGGTCAAGGAAAGGAACTCACGCTCGAAGATATAGAATATGAACAAAGAAGTGTATCATTTCCTACACCAACTTTAAACTATTATGTATCTACACGTACCACCTGATAGTATGTCATTTTCCACACGAATTTTTTATGTGATCTCATAGTAACACACATGAGCTTGGACATATGAAAACACTGTAAGTATACAATTTTTGGCTAACCAGCACCGGTCAACATTTCAAAAAACCAAAATCAAACCAAATCATTTTTGAAAAAAAAAATTTGATTTTGTTGGTTGATTAAAAGCTTGTAAATGTGTTAGTACCTGAATAATTTTTTTGAAAATACATTGTTTTTTATTTTTATACTACAAAAAATACATTAAAAACTACAAATATATATAGATATATATATATATATATATGATATAAAACAACTTAACAAGTCTATAATCTCAATTCTATATTTCTATAACTCCATATTTCTATATATAAACTACCTATATCTATACAAATACACATAAACGTCTAAATTATTAATTATGTTTGATTTGAAATTGTGTATTACAGTTGTGGCAAAAAAAAAAAAAATTGGAACCGTATTTTCAGTTTTTATATTTTTATCCTTATCCAAAAGATTAATTTTCTACCTTTTTCATGTTTTTATTTTTGTTGAAAGGAGGAAGAAGAGTCTCCCGAAAATTTTATTTCATTACCAATTAATCATAATTCATCAGCTACTGTCTAATCTAATATATCTCGGATACGCATATCCATACATGTCATCAAGCAAAATCGAACTAATACAATTAGGACTAAAAATAAACGATTGAAAACTTAATAGAAGCTCAAAAGTATAGTTTGCCAAACCATTTGTAAGACGATTTAATTTTTTACACGTGAGTAATGCATATTTTCCTGTCCTTTTCTAGAATATCCTAGCTCAATTATATAAGGATAAAAACGGGGTGTGTGTCACCATTCCTTTTCTTAAGAAAACCAGCTACCATCTATGTATCCACCTCTAATTCAAGTTAATTAATCCTCGACTCCCAAGCCATATACTACTCATAGTACACACCCCATATCTCCATTAAAGATGTTGACTAGATCCTCATATTCAGTAAGAAACCCTTGCACCAAACACCACTAGTATCTCAGATCACACCACCTTTTAATGCTAAACCCACGTTTCCACGTGAAGCTCAACTGGTGTTTAATTTGAACCAATTATCTATATGTTTTGCTCACACTACCAAAATCTCAACCCGAAAGGAAGTTATTTTGTTATGAATAGTTATGTCGATGGATGAGAAGATGAGATCAGCTGATCAATGGGTGTGGTGATGCGTGTAGTTGTTTTGTTCAATCATTAAATGGTAGATGAGGGCTTGCCAAGATAGGATAAGGACATAGTGATGCTTTTTCTGTCTTGGGAATTTGATGATTAATTGAATTATCATGTCCCATGAGCTCATAGCTCGATGCCTAGGGGAATCGGAGAGTCTTGGTAAGTTTCCACCACACTGAGTGGGAGAAGTTGTAATTGAAGTATATATGGTTGTGACTTTCAGATTCTTACTAAGGATGCATATTGAGTTGACATGGATTTCCTATGATAAAAGTTTGTCTACGGTTGGGAATTTGTTTAGGAGAACGAGCCAAGTAATGAGCTTGTGCTTCGGGAGACCTCATTGTAGCCACACCATCTTGTACCGTGGTGTTGGTGGAGATCGATCCCTGTTTTTATCATAGCTGAGTGATGAAGTGAAAGACGCCCATATGTTCCATTGATTGTCCATTGTGGGAAGTCTGGCGATTTAAAAAGAGAGATGGTGGTGAGGTGGGCGAGAGCCTACTTGATTTGGGATAATCGGGCGGAGGGGCAAGTTAAGAAGATCCATTCCACATGCTCGCTTAGGTGTGGGTAATGGGAATTTATGTTTGTTGTGGTTTGAGAGCCAACATATTGAGTAGAGGCCCTTCCATGCTCCACGGTGAAGTCGAGAACAAGAATTTCGAACCATTATCAGGTATCATTCTAATCCAATTAGTGGCAATGGATTAGAGTTTTAACAGATTTTTAAACAGCCAAGTGTGTAACTGATGTGGTTTCATTGCCCATAAGTTACGATCTTTAATTACATTTTGGTGAATCCAGGCTACCCAAGTCGATTCTTGCTAGAAAAATATCATCCAGAGAAGTTTTAGGGTGCAAGTACGGTTCCAAACTTCAAGATTTTTATTTCTTAAATCACCTTCAAATTTAGGAGTTGTTATAGTTTTCTAGGCGATTCTAGCAGTGTGGTGATTATCGAGTGTGTCCTCCGGAGAAATGCGCTACACATTGAGTTTTTGACCAAAATGCCATTTTGTTTTTGATTTTTTTCTTGGTTAAATATTAAAAATATATGAAGGAGGACAGAAAGTTGAATTGTATAGTGGTAGTATTATACTACGCGGATATTCATTATGGGAAATTGTGTTTATCCCATATGGTATTGAAAAAAGAAAGTATGGATTTTTTTTGTTAACAACATGATTTACAAGACCCGATCCGTAGCCTAGCCCAATCCTTACAATTCTTATTTAATCTATCAACTTGCATAGGGGAATAATCGAACCCTAGATGCCATAATCATTAGGTAGATCATCCTAACCACCAGACTGATAAGAACTCGGCAGTATGGATTTTTTCTTATTTTGTATTGACAGAGTATGAGATAAATACTCAGTCCACAAAGTTAGCAAGCTTCAGAGAACAAAGCTCTTCTTTGTTACATTACAGAACATGTTCTCTGTTTCTTACGTTTTTAAATTCATTTTGTAAAACTGGTTTAATTGGTTTTGTTACTTGCAATAATTAAACCGTTTTGTTTAACAAAAAAAACAGTTTAATTGTTTCTTTAGCTAATTAAGTCGGTGGTTCATTAAACCGACTTCACCTCTGTATAAAGATCCATTGTTGAGCATTAATGAAATGAGTTCGTTTCCGTTAATCAAATTAGAAGTTTTCATGGTATTAGAGCAGATTGATTCTATGACAATTTTCTAGATCTTTCTGCAAATTTTTCTTTCCCTAATTTCTCAGATATGGCGCAAGACGAGTCAAACACTGGTGTGATTGTTCCATCAACGGTGGTTGTGTCACCGTATCAACTCTCCAGCTTTGATGATCCAGGTGTGTTAATTTCATCGATTATGTTGAATGGTGATAACTATAACGAATGGTCCGTTAAGATGATGAACGCGCTTCAAGCAAAGAGGAATATCACATTTATCAATGGAGTCTTGAAGAAACCTGCAGAAACCGAACAAGCTTACGAGAATTGGCAAACCGTTAATTCCATGATTGTGGGTTGGCTTCGAGCTTCAATTGAGCCAAAGGTGAAATCGACAGTGATTTTTATTTCTGATGCTTATCAACTCTGGAATGAAATCAAAGAAAGATTCTCAGTTGGTAACATAGTACATGTTCATCAAATTAAAGAAAAGCTTGCGTTCTGTAGACATAGCGGAAGATCGGTGATTGAGTATTATGGCAAGTTGTGTTCCATGTGGGAAGAATTGAAAATGTATCAACCTTTGCAAAGATGTGATTATAGACTCTGGAGCATCACATCACATGACAAGGAACCTTTCTTCTTTGCATAGTGTTCAGTCAATAGCTCATTGTATAATAGGTTTTGCTGATGGAAGTATAATTTTTTCTATGCACATTGGCTCTCTTACTCTCTCTCCTTTACTTTCCTTATCAAATGTTCTCTATGTTCCTTCTCTAAACTGTTCACTCATTTCAGTTTCGAGACTTTTGACATAAACTAATTGTGTTGGTTTGTTCACTTACATTATGTGTCTGCTGCATGACCGTTCATCGATGAAGATGATTAGTAAGGGACAAGAATTAGATGGAGTCTATCACTTATGTTTCGAGGATGTAAAAGTTCACTCTGCATCAATTGATCGAGATCCTTCACTTTGGCATAAGAGACTTGGACATCCGTCTATCTCTGCTCTTTCTCGTTTATCTCTTTTATCCAAGTTTTCTTCTGATTTTCAATCTATATCTTGTGATGTCTGGTTTAGAGCAAAGAAAACTAGAATAAAGTTTCCTGACAATTTGAATAAAGCTGAAGCTCCTTTTTCTTTGATTCATTCTGATGTGTGGGGACCTTATAAAACATATTCTTCTTGCGGTGCAGTTTACTTCCTAACCATAGTAGATGATTACTCCTAAGAAGTTTGGACATATCTAATGATTTCTAAGACTGATGTTAAACGTATCGTTCCAGAATTCTTCAGTTACACAGAAAAGCAGTATGACAAAGTTGCTCAAACTTGCGAAGTAACAATGGCACATAATTCATGTGTTAATTCGAGTTTTTCAAACAAAAATGAGTAATTCATCAAACTTCTTGTGTTTATACTCCTCAACAAGATGGGAGGGTTGAGCGTAAACATATGCATATCCTTAATATAGCCCGTGCTCTTCTCTTTCAAGCTTCTCTTCCTATATCCTTTTGGGGAGAAGCAGTTCTTATTGCAGCTCACTTAATCAATATAAATCCTTCATCTGTACACAATGGGAACACTCCTTACGGAATGTTGAATGGAAAAGAACCAGATTACAGTCATTTAAGAGTCTTTGGTTCAGCATGTTTTGTTCATCAAAGAAAAAAAGACAAGTTCTGAGAACGAAGTAGACCTTGCATATTTGTTGGATATCCGTTTGGTCAAAAAAGATGAAAAGTTTATGATGTAAAGACAAGACGTTTTTCATGTCTCTTGTGATGTAGTTTTTATTGAAACTTCTTTCCTTATTCTGAAAATCCGACATGACTCATTGGATATATATTGGTTGCCTTGTGATGTAGTAGACATGGGGGAGTTCTTCTCTTTACAAAGAAGTTTTACCAAAAACTGACTCTGCAGATTCACAAACTACATAACTTGACTCACGTTCTCCTGCTCCCTTACATGAATCTTTACCTTCTGATCTAGAAACAGTTCCTTCAACATCTGTTGTTGACAAATCCGCTGCAGATCCTAATTCTATTTCAAGTGATTCAACTTTGTTAAAAACTGTAGATGCTAGCATGACAAACATTCAAGTTCCACAACCAACTTTTGTTTCAAATACTAAAGCGACTTCTTCTAGACATGTCCGTAAAACTTCACGGGTACCTCAACCTTTAGTGAAACTCAAAGACTTTGTGCAGTATACTGCATAACCATCTTCATTACCATCGGATAACAAAGGTACTTCCTCTTACCCATTGATAACTTTTATATGTGATGAAATTTTTTTTTGTGAGACACAAGGCTTTCTTAAGCAAACTTGTTGAAACTCATGAGCCAAAACACTTCGGTGAAGTAGTCCGCATCAAAGTATGGAATGATGCAATGACTAAAGAAATTGTAACACTTGAATATCAACATACATGGGACATCGTTAATCTCCCTCCTAATAGGACTGCTTGGGGATCACAATGGGTACATAAAACGAAGTACAACTCTGATGGCATTGTTGAATGATACAAAGCACGCCTCATTGTCCTTGGAAAAAATCAAATAGAATGTGAAGATTATTCAGAAACTTTTGCTCCTGTGGTGAAAATGATAACCTTCAGATCATCGCTTCGACTTGTTGCTGCAAAAAGTTGGGGTGTCTACCAAATGGATGTCAACAACGCTTTTCTTCATGGAGACTTGGAAGAAGAGGTCTACATGAAGCTTCCACCCGGTTTTCGTCACTCACACCCTAATAAAGTTTGCAGATTACGCAAATCTCTTTATGGTTTAAAGCAATCTCCTCGATGTTGGTTTAAAAAGCTCTCAGATGCATTGCTTCGATTTGGCTTCACTCAATCATATGATGATTACTCATTCTTTTCTTATACAAAGAATGGCAAGCAGATAAGAGTTCTGGTGTATGTCGACGACTTACTAATTTGTGGGAATGACAATTATTTTGTTCAACGTTTCAAGGATTATCTACACAAATGTTTCTCTATGAAGGATCTAGGGAAGTTAAAATACTTCTTAGGCATCGAAGTAAGCAGAGGGAAGAAAGGAAGTTTTTTTTGTCTCATCGTAACTACGCTGTGGATTTAATTGCAGACATCGGATTCTTAGGTTCAAGACTAGTGGCATGTCTTTGGAACAAAACCATAAGCTTGCAGGAGATGATGGACCTTTACTCGAGGATCCAACAAAGTATCGACGTCTCGTTGGTAGATTGATCTATCTCACCAACACACGACCTGACTGCAATTACTCAGTTCATGTTTTATCACAGTTTATCCAAAATCCAAAGGAAGCTCACTGGACTGCAACTTTACGTGTGGTTCGTTACCTCAAGAGTTCTCCAGGTTCTGGTATCCTTCTTAAATCTGACAATGACTTGACTTTATCGGTATGGTGTGACTCAGATTGGGCTTTATGTCTTCTAACTCGACGATCTTTAAGTGCATACGTTGTCATGATAGGAGATTCACCCGTCTCTTGGAAGACAAAGAAGCAGGACATTGTCTCTCATTCCTCTGCAGAGGCGGAGTATCGTGCTATGGCAATCGTGAGATCAAGTGGTTCCGCAGAATGTTGGATGCACTTGGTATTCTGATTGATGCACCAGCAAAGTTAGACTGTGATAGTAAAGCAACAATTCGTATTGCTACAAACCCGATTTTTCACGAGCGGACAAAACACATAGAATTCGATCGTCACGCTGTAAGAGATGTTGTGACTTATGGCATTATTAGTGTCCAACACGTCAAGACAACAGAGCAAATAGCTGATATTTTGACTAAGGTTTTATGTAGAGACCAGTTCCAATTTTTACTCACCAAGTTAGGAGTTCATCATCCTCACTCTCCAACTTGAGGGAGAGTATTACCGGAGTATGAGAGAATTAGCAAGCTTCAGAGAACATCGCTCTTCTCCATTACATTGCAGAACATGTTCTCTGTTTCGTACGTTTTACAATTCATTATGCAAAACCGGTTTAATTGGTTTTGTTACTTGCAGTAATTAAACCGGTTCAATTGTTTCTTTAGCTAATTAAGTCGGTGGTTCATTAAACCGACTTCACCTCTGTATAAATATCCGTTGTTGAGCATTAATGAAATGAGTTCGTTTCCGTTAATAAAATTAGAAGTTTTCACTTTGATTAATAATTTACTTTTTTTTTTTTTTTTAACCAAAAGTTAAATTGAAATCGACATCACAATTGTGTTGTCTTTTTGCCTTCAATTGATTAAGATCGAACGTCTTAATGGAGTTCAACACACTTATGGACCCGAAATTTATTTCATATCATTCAATATTCTCAAAACAACAGTATTAGCAAGTGTATTTATTATTTAACATCCAGTTCATAAATACTCCATAATACAGTATAAATTAATTAAATAGTCTTTTAAAGTGTTCAGTTCTTGGGATAATAAAATTATGAGTGCAACATTGTTTATACTAAAGTCACTAGACGTAGAGTTATGACCCATATGTGAAACATCGTGGCAACTACTTATTATACTGGCTAAACCAAAATATATCGTTTTAATCAATACTAATTTTTTAATTAAATATATATATATATATATATAAACAATAGAGATAACATGTTTTAGATCTGCAAAAATAGTATCAAAATAAAAAAGAAACTTACATTGTCACATAATTGAGATGGATACTCATTGTCGGTTTGCCTGAAATATCAGAATTGTTTTTAGTAAATTAGAATTTAATAAAAATGAAATTTGAAGTATAATTAAATAAAACTTTTGTGGTTTGATGTTCAGATCCACCGACGCAGGCAGGTTCAGATCCAAACAGCCGACAGAGTCACTAGTGGCTATTGCATTTACACCTATTGTTCCATTCTTCAACTACAAGTTATTGTATTTTTCGTCAAACAAACTTTAATGTAGATTTGCATTCGTAATATTAAGGTTTGGTTAGATATTTCATAAGTTCTAGAACAAATTTTGAAGAATATGCCCTCTTTTATCACCATCTATGTTATTCTATAGAAAACCTCTAGCTAGTGTCTCAAGCTTAACAAGTCTAATCCCTCCCTAGCATGCAGATAAAATTGGTCAGTGAAATTTACGATATATATATAGATATATCAACCCATAAATATTTTATTTTTTCCAGTTATAAAATTTTGTACAATTTATTGAAAACAAGGAAAATACATATTAATCAAAAGATTTATTTTGGAAAAATTACTTTTCTCTTAGAATCATATTAATATTTTGGAAAATGCCAAAACAACGTCCCTTAATAAATTTAAAATTTAGGTTATATGAGATTAAATATATAACATTCCTTCTGTAATCCGCGATGGGAAATAATGGTTCAACTCCCAACCTATCAAACCAATAGATCTTCAACCTAAATTTTTTATATCTACAATAAACCATAGCAGGGGAGAAATCACATGCTTCACGGATGGAGTTTGGCGAGAAGATAAATTCACCACTGGTATGAGTTGGATCTTCAAGAGACCATGTGACCATCTGGATGTGAAGCTCGCGCAGCCAAACATGAAATTGTCGCTTCTTGCGGAAGCCCTCGATATCAGATAATGCTTAGAAGACGCTTTAAAACATGACTTCTCTTTTTTGAAGGTGTGCACAAATTCATCTAAGATTATATAGAGTTTGAAATATGGAGAGGTGAATCCTAATAACCATGGAATAATAGCATATATTGTCGCCTACTCTTCTCTATTCTCCATTGTTGTCTTTAATTTAGTTCTTAGAGAACAAAATGCAGAGGCAAATCAATTGGCTAAATATGCATTGAATGTATACTTAAACTCTGAGTTTTAATTAAAGTGGATCGAGTAAGAAGTTTGACAGGACAAATAACAAGGTGTGGTTCCAAATTTTCCATATATTACATATAGAATTATATAACATGATGATTTGACAAATATAATAAACAAAAAGTTTTGCCAAAATATGTATTTCTACATTTGGTACATGGGCTTTGATTAGTGACACAAACCAAACTACTTTAGATTTGATTTGTGACATGTCCTGAATGGTTGTAAGCAGTGCGGATTCAGAAATCATTTTTATATGGGTCAATGACTAATTTAGAAAAATTATCATAATTGTCAAAAGTATAAAAGAAAAAATCAGAGTTAAAAAGTGTCAAGATGATTTCTAATTAAGTTTAACTGATTCGTGGGCCGCCGTATTCATAAAATCATATCTCCGATCTATGATTCGCTGAAAACAAAAACGATACTGCCATGTGTCAGACACTCCCAGATCACCGTCCGATTGACCCACGACAAGAGTCATACTGCTCGTGCAGCGTGTTCCGCCAATTACGTGATTATTACTTCTACCCAATCCACCAAACCCTCAAAACAATCTCAACCGTCCATTTCATTTTGACCTCATCTATTTATACTCTCTCACTCTCTTTCGTTTCTCCTCGCACACTTCTCTATATCTCTCTCTCTGCCTCCTCCAATTTCAAATCTCAGATCCGGGAAAATATCTGAGATTATCTCAATAATGGCGTTGCTCGTTGAGAAGACGTCTAGTGGCCGTGAATACAAGGTCAAGGACATGTCTCAAGCCGATTTCGGTCGTCTTGAACTCGACTTAGCCGAAGTTGAGATGCCTGGGCTCATGGCTTGCCGTACCGAGTTCGGCCCTGCTCAGCCATTCAAGGGCGCTAGAATCACCGGATCTCTCCACATGACGATCCAAACCGCCGTACTCATCGAAACCCTCACTGCTCTAGGAGCTGAGGTCAGATGGTGTTCCTGCAACATCTTCTCGACTCAAGACCACGCAGCAGCCGCAATCGCTCGTGATTCCGCTGCCGTTTTCGCCTGGAAGGGTGAGACACTTCAGGAGTACTGGTGGTGTACGGAGCGTGCTCTTGATTGGGGTCCAGGTGGTGGTCCCGATCTGATTGTTGATGATGGTGGTGATGCCACTCTTTTGATCCATGAAGGAGTTAAGGCTGAAGAGATCTTTGAGAAGACTGGTCAGGTTCCTGACCCAACTTCCACTGATAACCCTGAGTTCCAGATCGTGTTGACAATCATCAAGGAAGGTCTTCAAGTTGATCCTAAGAAGTACCATAAGATGAAGGAGAGACTCGTTGGTGTCTCTGAGGAAACTACCACTGGTGTTAAGAGGCTTTACCAGATGCAACAAAATGGAACTCTCTTGTTCCCTGCCATTAACGTCAACGACTCCGTTACCAAGAGCAAGGTATTGATCTTCAGATTTGTTTCTATTTATCTCCTTTAACTGATGATGATGAATATAGTAGTAGATCTAGATCTGATGTTCCTATTCTACTCGTATTTACAATACAATAGTGTCAAACAACTACATAGATTTGAGGTCTGAAATTTTGTAATTGTTTCTTCGAAAATGTTACGATCTAGTTAGCTAGTAAGATCCAATTTTTAATTTTGTTTGTTTAACGATAGTGAAGAACGTGTTAATTGTTTTGATAACTCTTTACTTTATGTAATCTGTTGTGCTCTTTACTCGCAGTTCGACAACTTGTACGGTTGCCGTCACTCACTCCCTGATGGTCTCATGAGGGCTACTGATGTCATGATCGCCGGAAAGGTTGCCGTTGTCTGTGGATACGGTGATGTTGGAAAGGGTTGTGCTGCTGCAATGAAGACTGCTGGTGCTCGTGTCATCGTAACCGAGATTGATCCCATCTGTGCCCTTCAAGCTCTAATGGAAGGACTTCAAGTTCTTACCCTTGAGGATGTCGTCGCAGATGCTGACATTTTTGTCACCACCACCGGTAACAAAGACATCATCATGGTTGACCACATGAGAAAGATGAAGAACAACGCTATTGTGTGCAACATTGGTCACTTTGACAACGAAATTGACATGCTCGGACTCGAGACTTACCCTGGTGTGAAGCGCGTCACCATCAAGCCCCAAACCGACAGGTGGGTGTTCCCAGAGACCAAGACCGGAATCATTGTTTTGGCTGAGGGTCGTCTCATGAACTTGGGTTGTGCCACTGGTCACCCAAGTTTCGTGATGTCTTGCTCTTTCACCAACCAAGTGATTGCTCAGCTTGAGCTCTGGAACGAGAAGTCAAGCGGCAAGTACGAGAAGAAGGTGTACGTTCTACCTAAGCATTTGGATGAGAAGGTTGCAGCACTTCACTTGGGTAAGCTTGGAGCCAGACTTACCAAGTTGACAAAGGATCAATCTGACTACGTCAGCATTCCCATTGAGGGACCATACAAGCCTCCTCACTACAGGTACTGAGAGAGAATGGTTAAAGTGGTTCGGTTCTGGTTGTGGTTTTGTGTTGGGTTATGGTGGAAGAATCGAACAGTTGGAGATATTGGTGTTCTGATGAAGAATGACCAAATATCCATATTTAATAATGGTTCTTGGTTTGATGGTTGTGCTTGTTCTCCTTTTTCTATCTTCAATTTTTATTGAAACATTTTAAAATTAGTTTTGGTTTTAGTTATCTGGATTTTATTTTCGTGTGTTCTGTTCAACGTTGTACTCTTTAATCAAATGAGAAACCACAAAAAAGAGAAGTATTTTCGGCAATGTATTGATGCACACGAATATTGTATGCGTTCAGTTGGGAACTGGAGTTGTAGTTATTGTTGTAGACGTTTCAAAGTACACTTTATTTATATGAAACCATAAAGTGATTGATCTCATTTTTTGAAAACGAGAGTAAGCAGCCAGCAATTTTCAACATAAATATCTGAATGAGACCTACATCCTTAAACCAAATAACCAGTATCGAATCAAACGGGCAAAACTGATATAAATGTTTGAATGTGATCATCATCATTAAACCAAATAACCCGAATCAAATCAAACCAATATGAGTATTCAAAATAGATGAAATACAATTATATTTTTTTTTGAACTTTGATGTCTATGGATTTGATTTGTCAAGTGAGTACTAACACTAATCCACATATCACTAAGCGAGCAATATCAGTGGTCCATGATTTACTAATAAAATTTATTAAATATATAAAAATAATAAAAAAATCTATTATCCAACCTAATTTAATTAGGTAAATGACATGTGCCTACATGTTATATTACAATTTACTAATCTCATTAGAACGTGAGCTTGAAGAGAGATCCCCTTAGTTAGAGTGCATTAAATGCGATGTCTCCGCATTTGTTACCTTTAACGCATGCGTTACTCGTTAACACATATAATATTTGATAAAATATATATTAACACATATATTATCAGTTAACATATTTATTATATGATATAAACTTTTTTGATTGATACATGTGCGTTAACATATATATTACCTGATTATACAACTAACATATATGTTATTTGTTAACATATTTATTATTTGATAAACATATATATGATTAACACATATATTGTGCGTTAATATATATATTACCTGACTATACGTGTAGCACATACATTGCTGGTTAACATATTTATTTTCTGATAAACATGTATTTGATTAGCACATATATTGTACGATAATATATATATATATATATGATTAACACATCATTACCGTTAATACATTTTTATCTGATAAAAAATCTATAAACCTTGGTAAATTATTAATTTATTTTCATTTTTTTATAAACATAAAGATTAATGATGAGTATGAAATATAATCCAAAGAATCAAACAGAGAAATAGAAGCATTCTGCTATATAAAATTTTAGCAATTTTGGAAGCTTTGGAGCATATAAAGTTAGATCCAAAATGCAGAAGTGAAATAGAATCTCCAGGAAGGATTACTGGCTACTAAATAAAAAATAGCAGCAAGAATTGGAAAAAAAGGAAAAAGAGAATCAAATTATGTTTGTTAATAAAGAGAGAAGAAAAAAGTGTTGGGTTTATGGTGTGATAGTGGCGGTGATACCGGGATGGTGAATTGGTGATGGTGAAAAATAATTTATGCCTACTGTATTGCTTCAAAACCTTAAACATAGTTGAGACCCTCTTTTGAACAAATTCATACTTTTGCATTATGTTATTTTTCTTTTCTCCAATATAAGAATTGGGACGGGGACATGAAGGTAAAAATAACCTAAAAACAACCATTGGCCTTGGCATTGAGCTAATTACAAGAACTTTTATGTGTATAGAGTCAAATTTCTCTTACTTATATTTCTACTTTTAATATTTTCAAATATCCAAAATTATAAATGTAAAATTTAATATATTAGTATTTTAGACCGAAATGATTAAAAATCTAAAATATATGAAATTTCTTAATTTTATTGGTTATAATATCGGTATATGTAGCTAAAATTTATCCATTTCCAACCATATTCATGAATATTTGGTTTTTATTTGTAGTAAATTAGGCACAAAACAAATAGGTAGGAAATTTCGTATTAAGAGATGGAAAATCGGATTACAAGGTACAAAACAATGAGAATGCCGATATTGAGCTTGGCAAGAGTTCCAGCATGAATAATACATAACAGCTACATTCCTTTGCTTGTTTGGATATCGTCCCCTTTCTATAGGCGCTCTTGTGGTCTCTTCATCCCACATAGGAAATATGGTCCGAGCGCTTTAGTCCGTACTCGTTCACGTATGTGGCATGGTCTAACCTCTGCGATCCGTATTCCCTAGATCTTCAGTGTGGTATGACGTCTGCGGTTTGTATTCCGTAGGTCTTCATCATGGTATGATCCATGCAATTTGTATTGTCGAGAGATTGCGTGTCTGACTACTCTGCGCTGTACGGTCCTACATGCACTGAATGCTTTGGCGTATTTTTGAGGCAGTGAGCCTTTAACAAGATGATGGACCTAAGACGAAGTGATAGGCCAAGGACGAGGTGATGAGCCTAAGACGAGGTGACAGACCAAGGACGAGGTGATGGGCCTATTTATGTCACCTTCGGCATGATGATCTGAACTAACATCGTATCTGGGAATGATGAATCTTAGTGGGTTTTGTTCAAGGCCACGTCCAATATTTTTGACTAGTTTTCTATTCTAATATTCTAATTGATATAACATGGCAAGAAAACAAACCAAATATGTACTCGAAATTTAAAATATCGAAATGTAACTTAAACCTCAATATGAAAAACTTGAAACTCGAACAAACTAACTTAAATCCAACCCATATATCGGAATGCCTACGTATAATAATCGGAATGCCTACGTATAATAATTACAAATATATACCATTTTAGCAACTATTCAAAGAGTCATTCTCTTCAATTAATATGGTTCTAAATAACAAAAAAAAAAGAGACGCTCCCAGGCACAAACATCGAGAAATCACATTTTTTCTCTCTGTTGCTGTCGACGGTGCCCTCGGATGCCGACATCGGCCTCGTTTGTTCTCTTTTTTCTTTTTCATCTTTATGAGTCTTTCTTTATGTTTTTTCTCTTTCGTCTCTAGAACCTTTCTGCCAGATTCATCGGATTCATTGACCTCTTGGTCTTAAGACGAACCAGATTGGGGAACTTGATCCAACTCCTCTCCAAGATCTTAGATATGAAAATTTCCACCGGCTAGTGCTTGGCGAGGTTTCTTCTGAACCATCTTCTCTGACGATGTCCTTCTGCTGAGGAATCCACTCAACAGTCTGAGATCTACCGCTTTTCTACTGTCTCTGGACTCAGATCGACTTCCTATGGCCGCTGATCTGCTCCGCTGTGGACAAAGCGGACATATTGATTCTCGCAAAAACTCATTCAGATGCGACTTTATGTCGAGGAGGAGTCCCAACTGTGGACGTGACCACGAAGATAAAAATTAGGATTCAACTTACTGGATTTCTTTGTAGTTTTGTGCCAGAGTTCTTTTGTCGTCGGCGAGATGAGGTTGAGTGGCAGCGCCCTAGGCTCCACACCCTAGTTGAGAAAGGCTACTTTAAGGGGTTGAGCCTATTTTATTTTCATCTAATTTTGAGTCTTTGGACCACGTAGTTTCACATTATACTGCAACTTTTGATAAGGTTTTCAATTTCTTATCTTTATCATTTTCGGCTCATGGAAAAGGCCCATTGTATAACGAAAAACATATACAAAAATATTTAGTAATCATTGACGATCGCTACCAAATCATGTTCTTTTTTTTCATGTTGCTAGTTCAACAACCAACAATTATTTTTTTGCTTAAAAACTAAGTGACCAGTAGTTGCAACAAAAAAAATTGTAAGAAAAAAAATAAATGTCAAAAAACAAAAAAAAATAAAAATTATACATAGTATTTTAACTAAGCTAAATAGAAATTAAATTAATATTATATTTGTAAATTCTAATTTATAAATTTAAATTTGAAACATAACAAATATTTGATTAGGTTTTTATTTTATTATTATTATTTTTTGTCATATTAGGTTTTTATTTTATAAATTGTAACTTATAATTCATTTTTGTTAAATTAAAACTAATTTTATATAATTTAAATCAACATATGATTTTTCCATTTTTATAAACATATGTAGTACATTATACAAAAATTTAGAACTTTAAAAAAATAAACTAAGGGTTTGACAAAGAGTAGTTTTTAAACTAGTTTCTGGTTTTGTTTTTTGACAAACGATATTTTAGCCAATCATGATTTTGCAAAAACAATTTTTCAAAATCTAAAAACAGTTTTTATGTTGTATTCTATCATTCAATTTTTTTTTTGTTTCTCTAAAAACTAGGAAAAGCTGGTTTTTAAGAAATGATTTATCTAAAAACCAAAAACCAACTTTTTAAGTTTTTGAAAACAAAAACTAATATAAGAACTAAAACCAAAATCTAAAATTCAAAAACTAAAATATAGAATCCAAAAACTAAAAACAAAAACAAAAGCTAGTGCATCCACTCATAGCCTAAAAATACCTAAATTCTCTTATCGGGATCGCTCATTATGGTAGCCACTAACAACGAAAAAACAGGGCTTAAATCTAACTTTTTTTAATCCGTGGCAGATATGCAATTTGCCTTACAACAAGATCCATTTCACTTTTTATGTGGATCTCGAAGGAGCGATTCATTTGACTTTCCACTAGCCCTTGGCACAGATCGGATATCCGGATCCGGATCCGTCAGACCCGTGTTTTTATTACCCGGATCCGGATCCGAGCACTACGAATATTCAGGATTCAATATCTGCGGATATCCGGATCTGAACCATTATTACATTACATAACTTTTTTTATAAAAAAAAGTCATATCTTATATATTATTAGAAAAATGATTTTTATCAAAATATTTACGTGTCAACAGCACATTTAATTTCAATGTGGTTGATTACAAAATTACCGTAAATATTAAAATTTAATTTAATTTTATATTTAAATAATTTCTTATTTTTTATAATGTGAATTGTTTTTCAACAAATGAAAAATTATTTTAATAATATAAAAAATGTTCATGAAAAAATTCTTAAAAGTTTAGAATTGTTTTTTTTGTGTTTTTTAAGCGCTTCAATTCACATATTTAAAAAAATACTATCTATGTGAAGTGTTTGTTATCAATTGCCAATAGATTATGTGAATTGTTTTTCAATAAATAGAAAATTATTTTAATAATATACGTACTATAATTTGTCAAATGAGTAAAAATATTATATAATATATTATTTTATAAAAGTTATGTTATTTTATTATATATATATTTTTAAAAATTTATTGGTGGTTTCATGATAATTCCGACAATAGCATGAAACCACTGTGTTCAACCAAGAACGATGAGGAGGGTTTTTCTGTTGATTGATGGACACTTGGTCTTGTACAACTTTGACTGCAATATTTGGAGGAAAGATTTTTCTGATAAGGGATGACGGAACAAATGTGTTATCTATGTTGCAAAGTAAGAGCACTTGATTCAGTCTAGATGCATTGACACATAAAAGCTTATACTCTATATAGTTACAGATTTGCACGAACAAAACTCCTTTCTTCAGCAGAGAGCAGAGAAGACAAGAGCAAAGGCTCAGGTAGATATTGAGTAAGAACTGAAACATTTAGCAGGATGAGCCAGATAATTGAACAACAAAGCACACTTTCAAATGTTTCCAATTCTCTTTATATCAATCTAAATCGTATGCACTTCGAGGCTAACTTCTTCCTTGATACATACCACAACACAAACCACTGCTCATGATTGAAACCACCACATAAACAAAGCAACTTTTCACCAAGTCATAGTATGTGTATATCTTGTTTGTCAAGATGTACTATGCCCGATTAAACTCTGATGGTGAAAGAAGAAAAACACTAGCTTAACAATAAACTACATGTCTTGGTCCTCCTCTTGAAGTATGTTTTATAATCGGTTATACAACACAAACCCTGAGGTTGAAGCAGTTATTATGACCTCAAGACTAATTTAGCAACTTTCTGGGACCTTAAAACCGAGATTGGTATCTTATAATTCACCAGCCTTTCTAACGAATCAAACAAGTGGTAAGCTTTCTGATTTTAATCTGCACCAGAAACTGAAATTCTTCCACTATATGCAGGCACCATCAAGCAATCTCTACATATCTTGAAAAGCTTCTAATTTGGTCCACAAGCATCCAAAATCAAACAAACAAATACTCAATTTTATCAATTTAACCTACTAAATACTTCTTATAATCTATAGATAGAATAACTGAGGTCTGATGATCAAGGAGTTGCAGGGTTACATATAACATATCTGACAACAACGAATACAAAAGCTTAAATTGATATAACAGAATTCAAATCATATACTTGCCTTTGATATTGAACCAAAAGCCAAAAAAGCATTCAAATTTCTTCTTGAATCTTCAGGTGTTGATGTCGTTGGTCTGTCTAGCACACCTTGTAATGGTTTCGCAGCCTCTGTTGTAAGAATTGGCTTGTCCGGACCGACAATCGTAGTAAGAAGCTCCTGGTCTCTGACAAGGAACCATGTCTCTTCTTAGGGTTTCGTAGCCGATGTACCGTCTCTGCGTCATCAGAACTCTCCGGCTGATTTCAGAAGGCATTAAATCTTCATCTTCTCCAATGAGACTGTTTCGGACCAGCATTGCGTCGATCTCACTGTTCGGTGACGGAATCGGGATCGCAGTGGAGATTGAGAGGTGAGTTTGGAGGAAAACAATGGCGAAAAACACCAAAGCTACAGATTTAAACATGTTGATTTTGCCGGCTCGATCTCTCTGTCCCTCGAGAAGCAAAAGCAGAAGCAGAAAAGGATAGTTGGTGAAAAGAAGAGTCGCTGACAAATGTACAATTGAAGCAGGTTTTGGTTTAGCAGTTCGGATTTTGGTCGGTATACTTAAACCGGGAGGTTTGCAAAGATAAGATTTTTGTTTTGGTTATTACAAATCTGCCAACTGTCATTTTACAGATGTTATTCACATTCACGTTTTCACAAAAAGTGAAAGGATTAAACCAATCTTGTACCCTTGTGCACGCTTGACACGAGGGCATTGGTCAATTGTGTGAATCGTTGAGCTACATCCAGAGCAAGTTTTAGGTGTTTTAGAGCATTTGCGCAGATGTGGCCCACATTTTAGTGGTTGCACACTGGTGGCATCTATACATCAACCTGTTTAGGTTCCATTACAAAAAATATAAGCATTGATAGTATATCACGGTAGCGCTTTTTTCGTAACTACTATTGTTGATAAAGTTAAGATTTTCGTATGAATATAATAGTATTTTACAAACGCTAAACTCATTAATCTATTTGAAAGGAATATATTTTGACACTTAGAATTTTTTTTTACAAAAATTAGTCGCTCTTTACGTTTTACTCTTGGAAAAAATCAGAGAAATAGACTAGAGTGTTTTTCTCCTTTTCAAAATCAAAACCCTAGAATCCGCTTCTTCGAAATCTATCTGAAATTTCGAGTTCCTCTTCTTCAATTGAAACGTTGATTGCTATCTCTAGTTGATTTCGTGCTAGGTTTTGAGTTTGGGATCGATAGTTATGAGATTTGACAAAGAAGAAGCTCAGTTAAGGTATGTCTCTTCTCTAACGAAATCGCTTTCATGTTCTTCTTTTATGAAATCGAAGCTTCATTTCACTAAATAAACAATTACAATATGTGTTTTTCTTCTTTTTTGTGTGAGGGAAATAAGATTCTTGAGTAGCAAAAGTATCTTCGTGGGTTTTGAGTCTCAACTTCGTTGGTCAAGGTATGTCTCCTTTCTCATTTAATCAATTTTCTGTTTAATTTTGACAAATTTGAAACTTGAATCTAGCTTTATTTCGATTTCAGTTTCTGATTTCGTTTTATTTGTATGTGGTTAACAAGTTTCGGATATATTGAAGAACAACAAAAGAAGAAGAGAAATTCTTTGTAGAGAAGAAGACAAAATCGTAAATTTTCTATGGTAATTAGCTTATATGTGTTTTGTATATTTCTGGATTTAAACAAGATGTTATATGTGTGTTTTTTGCAGAGTTCTTTAACTTACATACATAAATAAAATGAAATCATATATGCATATATTGGAGTTATTGATATCTGATTGATCTGTCTCACAGACATGGTCCTCTTCAAACATATTATTGTTACTGTCTGTGTATATACGAAGCTTTAGATGATTTTTGAAATTATAACCTTTGAATAATATAGAAGAGATTAATTGTTTAAGCTGGTTTTGTTTTTGGACCACATTAATTAGTAGTCAATCTATTGAGTCATATAAGAATGGTTTTAGTTTCTATTTTATATTGATTACCATTATGTTTGTATCAAGACCTGAGTTTTTTATGGCTCGTTAGTATCAATGATTGTGTTGATTCCTTTATGTTTATTACATCTCAAAACCTATTGAAATATAATATCATTTTTGAGTGTTAATTTAGTGTCATTTTTGCTTATTAATTTGTGTGTTAGTCTATGTTTATTGGTATGGTTTATGATTTACAGAAAGTATTAAATTTGTTTTCCATATAAGATTTATGTATCTTGTTATGGCCAGCGATTTACAAAACTAGTTTCCTAATGTTCTTTTAAACTTTGATGAGTTCCTTAGTTCAGTTAAGCAAACATATCTTAGTTATCTATCTAATTTATATACTTGTTTGGTTTTGTTTCTTAGAACATTTGAAAGACATAGAAGAAACCGATTTATTAAGTGATGTAAAGTTTGTTTAAGTTGGTATATTATCTTGAATTTGTTTCTTTTAGTATCAAATCCTGATTTGTTGATTATTTTATGTTTGTTAAAACTTGTTAGTAACAATTCTGTTAGTATAATGTCATTGTTGCTTTGTATTGAATTTACTCAAGCTAATAACATAAAATGTTGGACAAGGATTGAGTTCATCTTAGCAGGTATGGGTTTGAATATGGGAAAAATATCGATTTAACATGCTACTTACCAAAAACTGTTGATTTAACATTGAACTCTGGATGTGGTTGATTAAACATTCAATTTATGATTGACTTCTAAAAAACACCAAACTTTGAGTTGACTCGACAAATTGAATATTCTGTTAATTTGATTAACGGAATTGATAAACTGTGTTGAGTGAACGTTAATGACAGTAGTTAAGTTCCACGCTGCGTTTCATTAAACAAAGAAGAAAACAAAAAATCTCCAAATCGAAAAACATAGAACCCTAAAATCAATTCTTTGTCTTGTTATTCATCCTCAAATCGAGAAACAGAAAACTTGAAGCTAAGATGGTACAAAGAAAATTGGAAGCACGTTGTTTGATATCACCGCCTCGTCTTTATCCTTCGCCTTCTTTGTCCACTTCTTGCCTCGTCTTTATCCTTCTCCTTCTTCGTCCACTTCTCGAACGGAAAACGAGTTGAAGAAGCAAATAGAAATTTAAGTGCAAAAGCGAAAACAAATTGTGGTTGAGAATGAAACTAATCGGTTGAGTGAACCTGAAATAGAAGATGAGTGTGAAGGTGATGACGAGGTAGATAGAGAAGAAGAAGCTTACATTGAGTAAGATGGAGATCGATTGGGTGTGGATGAAGAATAATGTGAAGATTTCGCCTCTCAGTTTGCATAAGATGGGAAAGAAGATGAAGCTGAAGGTGATAGCGATGGAGATGATAGTGGAGACGATATCTGGAATGATGATAAGATTCTAGATCCATTGTCATCAGATGAAGATGAAGATGATGTTCATGATGTTGGTGAGCGGAATAAAACAAAGGAAGAAGGTGTGTATCTACGATTAGGGAAAATGTTTAATTCGAAGGAGGAAGTCAAAATTGCGGTATTAAGGTACTCATTGAAGTCTCGTTTTTACATTAAGATTTACATATCAAAGTACAATAGAGTAGATGCTAAATGTTCGGATAAGCGATTTCCTTGGAGGATGTACTGCTCTTATGAGAAAAGGCTACAAAAGATGCATGTTAAAGTTTTTGTTGATGAACATACGTGTTTGAAGACATGTCACAATAGAATGTTGAAACAGAAAACTATAGCTTGGTTGTTTGAAGAGAGATTGAGGAAGAATCCCAAGTTGACAAAGCAGCAAATGGTAGCTAAAGTTCTACGTGAGTACGGATTTCATGTCACTGAAGATCAGTGTACGAAAATCATGTTGCACACTTCGACTGGGAATACCAAGCGGAAGTATTGTAATCAAACATAAACTCTGTATTCGAGATTAAGACTATTCCCGGGCCTACAATAGGAAGCAAAAAAAAGTTTTTTTATCTGTTTATTTTTTTCAGTGCTTAACGGAAAGCTTGGAAAGAACGTGTATACCAATTATAGGTTTGTATGGAACATTTCTCAAGTGAGACATTAGAGGTCACCTCAAGTGGCATCTGACCGGGATACCATGTGCTCATGGAACAACTGTAATAATTAAGATTAAACAGCAGATTGAAAGCTTTGTTAGTGGGTATTACTTGACATGTACTTTGTGTGATACTTACAAGGATGGGATTGGGAATGTCCAAGGGATGATGATGTGGGCTAGAGTGAATAGGCATGGAGTTTTGCCACCGCCATTTAGGAGAGGCAATCCGGGTATGCATTCTAATTATGCTAGAAAGAGAGGTCGGTATGAATCTGCATCATCCTCAAGGAGTAACACAAGACTATCTCATCGTCTAAGAATTATAACATGCTCTAATTGTAAAGAGGAAGGACACAATAAGACTTCTTGTAAGAACAAAATGCGGGAGAGTGAACCAAAGAGGAAACAAAGAAGGCCAAGAAAGAATCAGGTTCAGATTTTACACTTATATTACATTCGTGTTGTGGTGACTCTGTCTATTGTTTATGGATTTGTCACTTACTTTTCTTTGTTTTGTATCATGTTGACAATTATGAGTTACAAGGAAACCAAAGCACACAAGGTACACAAGGCACACAAGGGACACAAGGACTTCAAATTCTCCCATATTGGTAGCAAAGATCTGACTTCATGTTCTGTCCAAGAAGATCCCATTTCATGTTCACTGTTTCATTTGTCATTTATCTTTGAATGTTTGTTTTCTATTTCAATGTTTCATTTGGCACTTCTCTTTGATATTTTATTTGATATTTCACTTTGAATGTTTCAGTTGATACTTTTGTTTGCTATAAAAGACTACTTCTCCTTGTGATATCTATCTTTCTTTATATTTGTTAAGGACCAATGAAATGATATCTACACAAAGAACATATGATAAAATCTGAACTAGAAACACATTATTGATTGCATTACAACATTTTTAGTGAATTACATGTCTAAGTGAAATATGATCTTCCCTTCAACTAAAATACCTTACAAGGACAACAATAACAATAACTATGAAGAAAATGAACACAATCAGCAGCCATTTGGTCTTCATGTTCAATTCTTTTATGGTAATTTTGCTATCATCTTGTTCTTTCTTTGATCATCGATTACAGCTTTGAGTACCTCAAGTTCAGATTTGGTTGAACCAATTTCATGTCCATTGCTTCTACTTTTGACAAAGTCGCTTCGATCTCTTCATAAACGACATCCTCAACCCATTTAAACAAATGGTTCTAACAAAAAACAAAGTAATTTAAATCAAAATTCACATAAAATAAAACCTGCAAAATTACATTACAAATTACCTACAAAAACCAAAATCTTACCTCTTTTTGACTTACAAAACGGAAGAGAGGCCTACCAAGATTGTCCTGAGTCTTTGATGTTAAGATTTTAACATCTAATCCACAATCATACTTAGAGGAAAATCATGAATTGTGTGAACGAGAAGAAGAAATCAATCTCATTATATGACTAATAAAAGAGAAGAAATGTAGAAAAATGAAAAATTGATAACGAGATATGAAGAGAACTGAAGATCGAAGAGAGATTTCACGGTTTGAACGAGTTAAGGTTTTCGATCCCTTTTTAATTTTGTACTCCATCAAAGGTTTTGAGGAGAAGGTATAATGTTAAATGAAACGCAGCGTGGAACTTAACTACTGTCATTAACATCCACTCAATGCAGTTTATTAATTCCGTTAATCAAATTAACAAAATGTTCAATTTACTAAGTCAACTCAAAGTTTGGTGTTTTTTCAGAAGTCAACCATAAATCGAATGTTTAATCAACCACATCTGGAGTTTAATGTTAAATCAACAATTTATGGTAATTAGCATGTTAAATCAACATTTTTCCCGTTTGAATATATCTAGGTAGTGTATTAGAAGGGGATTTTTGGTGTCTAAATTTTTTATCTTCTATGTGTTTTCCCATTATTGATTGTATTGTAGAGTTGATCCTGCATATGAGAGGGGTTCTTGGAATTTTGTTCGAGTAGTGTCTTTAGAATTAGGTCAGAGTGGCATGATAGTATGTTCGTGTAAGGATTGTAGGAATATAGATCGCCATACATCTAGTACTGTAGTTGCTCCTTTAGTTACAAGAGGGATTGATGAGTCTTATAGGTTGCGTACTAATTGGTTTCATCATGGTGATGTGAATGAGTCTGATTGTCCTGATCAATTAAATGACTACTATGGAGAGATTTTTAATCTATACCAATCAGCTGAGTACTTAGATGAAGAGTTAGCAAAGAAAGATGACATTGCTGAGGGTGAAGATAGATTAGAAGATGAGTTTCTTGCAAAATTAGCAGATGCAGAAACACCATTATATCCTAGTTGTGTGTCCCATAGTAAGCTGTCAGCAATTATGTCTTTATTTAGAATTAAGACACAAAATAGGTGGTTGGATAAGAGCTTCAATGATCTGCTTGAAATGTTACCAGAGATGTTACCAAAGGATAACGTTCTTCACACTTCATTCTACGAGGTGAAAAAAATTCTTAAAGTTCTTTGATATGGGGTACCACAAGATCCACGCTTGCAAACATGATTGTGTCTTGTTTAGGATGAAGTACAAGCATCTTGATAACTGCCTAAGATGCAATACTTCATGTTGGAAGACTAACTTGCACACGAGTGTGGTGAAAAAGGGAGTACCACAAGGTTTTAAGGTATTTTCCTATAATACCACGTCTCACGAGGATGTTTAGGTCAGAGAAAATGGCCAGAGACTTGAGATGACATTTCGGTAACAAGAGCATTTACCGTAAAATGCATCATTCGGTGGATTCACTTACTTGGGATCAAATGAACGACAAGTATCCTTCATTTCTTACAAAACCAAGGAACAACTGATTATGACTTTCAACAGATGGATTCAATTCGTTTAATATGAAGAATACAAGGTACAGTTGCTAGACTGTTTTGTTGGTAAAATTACAAGCTGCCTCCTATTTTTATGAAGAAGGAAAATATTATGTTAATCTTGTTAATTCCTAGTCCACAACAACCTGGTAATATCATTGACGTATACTTAGAGCCTCTTATTGATGATCTAATGCACATGTGGTATGATGGAGAGTTGTCTTATGATGCATTAAGCAAGGATACTTTCACTCTTAAGGCAATGCTTCTCTAGACCATAAGTGATTTTCCCGCCTATGAAAATCTTGTTGGCTACAAAGTAAAGGATAAAATGGGTTGTCCGCAATGTGGTAAGAATATAGACAGTATTTGGTTGAGTAATAGTCGGAAACATGTGTATATGTTCCTGTTACAATAGAGGATTGGAAAAAATTTAGTGAAGAAACAAGAACATTGCTATGGAAATCTATTCAGGTAAGTTATCTAACTTATGTACTATTATTTGAATGCAACTTATAGTATAACCTTTGTAATTTGTGTGATATAATCACATGCAAGATTTGAACTTGATGAAGAATTTTAAAAGACTGCTGTTATGAAGCAGACGGGTTGTCTGTGGAGGTCATCTAAATTGAGACTAATCACACAGGTTAGAACTACACCTAATAACCAAGCAAGGATGAATCTGAGACCAAAAAATGTGCCAATTAATGATTAGTATAAATTTATAAAGTTGAAAACTAGTAATGTTTTCAAGTTACGTAAGTACTAATGTATATATGATCATTTTAGAATTAAGTATGCTTGCTTCTGTTTTATTAATGTATTAATGTATGTCTGGTCACGATGGTTTGAAATGTAGGAAATCAGTGATAAGTATAGAGATCGTACACGTAACCAAATCCCTCACACTTGTAACCGTAGAGGAATGGTTCGCTTGACAGAAGACATGGTGAGAAAATTAGTGTTGTTATGTTATTGATATACTGTAAAATGTTTCATTACTATTGATGCGTGTTTATTCTTTACAGAAAAAGAGTCTGGGGACCCATCTCAAGTGACAAGACTTAAAGTATGGGTGAAATCTTGGACCAGAAAGGATGGTACAACAATTAACATTATTGCAACTGAGCAGATAGTAAGTTGTCAACAATACATTATGATTGATATTTGTGTTAATTTCTCTTGCCTTATTTATAATGTTCGATGTACAGACAAAGGCAACAATGGTAGAGAGTAATGTTCCATCAACATCAAATCCGAGAGAAGATGGTCTTTCTCAAATTTTAGGACATGATAAGCCTGGTCGTCTACGAGCAATGGGAAGAGGTATGAGTATGAATAAGTTGGTCTTTTGTCAAGTCAAAAACAAGTCAATGCTACAAATCCAAGAAAAATAGTATAGTTTGTAGAGGAAAGTTGATGACTTAGAAGTTATGCTTGTCAGTATGAATGTTAGAGTTGAATAATTTATGTTTCATGGTAATTTAAATGCTTAAATCAAAACTCATTTGATGTTTTCATTTCATAGAAAGCGGAGGCAGAAGTAGGTGAAAACTCAGCTCCAAGAGTAAGTGGTTAATTTTTAATAAATGTGTATACTACACAATTTTACATGATATCTAATTCAGTTCATAAAAATATAGAGTGTGAACAAACAAGGACAACTCTAAATGCGTACTTTTTGATTAGAGTGATTTAGATGATATAATAGCTGAAAGACATATTATGTCATGTGATCCTCAAGACTTTGTGAGTGACATACCATTAGGGCAAAATGCCGTTAAGGTGTTAGTAAAAACAACTACAAAAGCAGATGAATTTCTCTGAATACCTGCACCTAATATGTTATGTATTGAGAAAGCAGTTGGTGAAGTGATTGCATGGCCTGCGAAAATCTATATTCGGCCAGATGGTATGCATGAGCCAGAAGACATTACGCCTAAGGTGAAGTTTAATCTAGAAAACCTGTATATCAACAATGCATAGTTAACAGACTGAAGTTTATTTTCTATATGTGTATTATAGAGTCCAACATGTTGCATCAATAAATGAAAGCTTATGGATTGGAGTGGAGATGAGAACCTTGTTGTAGCCGAAGGGCGTTGGCAAACACAAGCTTGCATTAGGACCAAATGTAGTGAAAGTGTTTGTTGATGTTGTACTTCAACCAGATACATTTCTTTGGAGGCCTCTATGGAGATAAGTACTATTGAAGATTGCTCCAAGACATTCGTAGCATGGCCTGCATCAAGTGTTGTTTTTGAAACAGATAACCAGCTACAGACTCTAGTTAACTCTCCATAGATGCATACAACCTCTTCTCAACTTGAGAGAACATTAACTTCACCAACACCTGTTAAGAATTTAAAGAAGAATTTACTATCAACACCTGTTAGAAGATCTTTGGTAATATAGATCATCTGTTTCTTTTATGTTTATCATATTTACTCGGTTCCTAATATTTGTTATGCTGTCATCGCAAAAAAAAATGGATAATCTGCCGATGAAAATCAGAAGTGCAAACTGATGGATATTAGTGGAAATAAGCGAGTGGTTGCAGAAGGACGTTGGGGTACAAATAGTCTGGAACAAGTTGTTCACTTTGTTCTGCTAGGGGCAAATGCAATGAAGGTGTGGATAGATGTAATCAAGGTTAAAGATACTATAGTTTGGAGGCTTTCAACAGAGATCGAGATGATGGAGGATGCATTAGGTACATGTATTGCTTGGCCTTAAGATAAAGTGGTATTCTCTTGAACATTAATCTTAGGTTGTATAATGAAAATATATATGAAGTAAAGTAGTTAGATGTTGGATTTGCTGGATTTGGATGCTGGATTTGGATGTTGTTTGATTTGGCGTAAGATAGTTGGATAGTGGACTATGGTTGTAAGAATACTTTTGGATGTTTAACATACATTTTGTTTCAGTATTTGATTTCTATGTGCATAAATTAGATTCAAATTAGAATAACGTTTATTATCAATCCTATCTTACCAAATTTGTAAGGAAAATCGTGGCATGTATTCAAAGCCATTATATAAATTTAGAAGGTGTTACGAAATTGCTGTATAAAACTATTTTATTACAGACGAATAATGTTGTATAAAAGTATTTTACAGCAAAGAAATATTATCATAGTACATGAAAATTGCTACAAGAAACTATAATAAAGTGTTTATAAAGTGTTATGGTGCACTGTAATATATCAATAATGTAACATTATTATAAAACACGATATAATAGTATATGCAAAAGCGCTATAATATATGCTGACCCTATTATAGCTAGGGCAGACATAACGTTTACTACAACGCTGTGTATTACTTATAATAGCGGAAATCAGGTGCTAAAAATGTTAATATTTCTTGTAGTGAATTCACCATTTTGAAATCTAATATGGACTGATTCTAGAAAAGGTATGCACATGTCTATTGTAAACCCGACCCATTAGGCCAATGAATAAGTACAACCCTACACATGTGTATATATACATAAAAACCATAAGAAATACCAAGAAACCCCTAAGAAATCCAAAAGAAACCTTAGTGTCATTTTCCATATAGTTATGATCTGTCCACTTAAAGAAGAAAGGATAAACGGAGGAGTTATACAACTCGAACCAAAAATGATTTATCAATTGGAATTTTGGTCTGAAAGTTATGATTATTTGTATTTATTGAATTTTCAGATAGGGTAACCTCAAATGCGTTAGAGAACCATAAGGAACCAGAAAACGATCAACCTATTGTTGGAAAGCCTCAATGGTTTAGTTTCGAAATAAGCTTTCCGATCAAGATTCGAGTGAAGGAGTCGTCGGGAAATCTTGCTTTAAGAAGGCAACCCGTTTGGATTCGTTTTTCAACCTAGGCTAAGGTGAGGTTTGGATAAGTGGAGATGCAATTTCACCTTTACACTTTATGCTTCTGAATTTCATTAGTGTACAATTAGACATAATGATTGTTGCTTGTTAGAATATTAGAAAAATTATATAACATATATGAATATGTTTGATGGGTGTTGATTGATAATAATTAATAGGTTATGATGAAATATATATTGTTATATATTGATTGTTTGACATTTTTAAAAGATTTTCCTTGAGTGTGATGTGCAAAAAGAAATTAAGAAATAAGTAAGTTGATGAAATGAAAGAAAGTGGAAGGGAGAATCACGCTGGCCGTGCTCTCTCTGAGCTAGGAAGAATCGAGCTACTGGGTCGTGGTCTTCCAATGTTGGACTGTAGTGAATCGACAAGTTCATTGCATGTCATAAACCACTGCCAAGCTAGGGAGAATCAAGCGACTAAGCCATGGTCTCCTGAGAAAATCAAGCTACTGGGCCATGGTCTTCTGGGACAATCAAGCTACTGGGTGTAGTCTCCCAATGAAAAGGGTTCTAGAGAGAAAAGATGGTTGAAAAAAATGATTGTGTGTCAATAGTCTTGCTGCGGGAAAGTAGAATTCCTTGGGTGTCATAGCTTGTCATAAAAACACAGACTATATGTATGTTGTTTGATTATATGCTTTTGAATAGATGTAGTATAGATTAGGATGGTGTTATTGTGTTTCAGTGGGTAGAGATGATCTTCTCACTGAGTAACTCATTATTTACCCCTCTTTTCCTCCCTTTTTTCAGGAGTTTTATACACAATCTTTAATCGTTAGTGGATTTTTTAAAGAGATGATTTTTGGCAAGATCCAAGAATAACACACTTACTCCCAAGATCTGGAGCGGGGTGGTATATCCAGTGGCAGAGTTAGAAATTTTATTTATCGGTGTCAAAATATTTTTTCAAAAAAAATATAATTTAATTTAAAATATGTTGGTATAAATCTATACTAAGTCACTCATATTTTGAAAAACTTTTACCATTTTTTCATTTTTTACACTATCCTACACTTATTTGCTTACTATTTCATTTGGTATTAACTTAAAAAAATGTACTCATATATCTTTTTTTTTTTGTAACTCAGGAGTTCCCATGCCTTATGGGAGAGACATAGACTGTTTTCTTGGGGATGGTGAAGTCAATGGGTAAACCCTCACCTCTGGGTATTCAAATGGACCAAAAACATTGGCTCATCTCCATGTAAGGGTGACCAGGAAAGTGTGATTTAGTTTCGCATAACAGGGGAATCGAACATACAAACTCTTTAAAGTCTCAGGCCAGCCCTTGACCGCTTGACCATAAACTCTTTGTCGACTCATATATCTCAGGTTTAATTATGGTATATTTTTTGAAATAATAATAATTTTCAAATACAAGGTATTTTCAAATACGAGATATCTCCAAAATACCATTTACAATGGCATGAACTGCTATAGGCTTTGGGCTCGTTGTAGAATTTCCTAAATACAAGGTATTTTTAGGAGTGTTGATTCTTTTCAGTAACATAATCGGGCATGGTCACGCAAATCTTTCCAGAAAGAAGCTTGAATGGAGTACCTTTTTTTATTTTTATTATGGCGGAACCAATGACAAATTCTTTAAGACAACATGTGAGACTATAGACGGCGAAAGTGATGGCTGAACCGATGGATCTGAGGATGCCTTCGGGTCAGGAGATACTGCAACAATTTCAACTGTAGCAGGAATTGGCTCGGTATTTGATTTCTCTATACCCTAGTAGATGAGAGACTGAGAATTATGGGGAGATTCTGGTGGAATCAATGCTTTCGTAGGGAAGGGGCTGAACCAGAATCAAACGAAGTGGTTGGGTTTCTGGTGGAGGTCAAAGACTGAACATACTTAAAACTCGCGGGAGAATTTGAAATCATATGGTGACTCGAAGATTTTTTTGCAGGAGAACGACGTGCAGAAAAATGTGTATGTGTTTTCTTCCCCGAGATGATCTGAGAAAGATGAAATAAGTCAAAAACTTTGACGGAGAAATCACTAGAGAAGAAGTAAAAGAAAACAGAGAAGCAGAACTCACAATCACTCTAAAATCACCTTAAAACATTGTTTATATGACTTTGTATTTCTCAGTTCCTTATATTTTACACTTTCACGCACACCACCCAAATGACATACACATTTTTCTGTTTTACTTTTTAGTCAAAACTACACTAGCACCATAGAGTGAGATTTTTTTCTTTCAAAATTTTCTAATTTTTAGTAATTTATAGTGTTTTTAATTTATAAGTATTGATTTTTTTAAACACTGTGTGTATAAATATTACGCTGAGTCCAATTACTTTCATATCGGATCGAATTTCTATTGTTTTTCCTTTTCTTAAATCAATATAAAAAGTTACTTTAAGAAAAAAAAGCTAATTGCAGTTCACATTATGTATTCGTCAAAGTTAAAAACTAACTTTTACATAATGTGATTTTAAAAGTGTAGGCGATATCAAGTGTTTGACGACGATTACAGTCAAGATATCAAATAAAAACTTAACAAAACAGAACAAAGAAATTCTAAATATATGATGAAATAGTCTATGTACATTAGCACAAATTAATAATAATAAAAACCCCTTTGACTAATTCTTCATTACTTTTTTTTTTATCAAACATCTTCATTACTTATTGAGAAATTGTAGTCTATGGCATCATATAACTTCAAAATTGGCAAAATAGTACAAAGAAAAAATATAGGTCACTTTATATAAATAATGACGACAATAACCTTATTCTATAGCTTGGAGGCGTGTCGGAACACATATGTTCACTATTTTTTATTAAGAAGCATTGCTAACAATATTATTATCACGTTTTTTATTTGTGTTGTATGTTTATTTTCAAATTTGTTGCAATATATTTATAGTTATCGTCGTAAATCTTCTATTACTTCTATATATCCAACATATTAACTAAACCCCCTACTATTATTCTTCTAAATCTCCTCTTATTCATCCTAATTATCCCTATTATTTATGTATATCCAACTTGTTATGTGTACGGACAAAACATTATCAATCTACATAACTTGTTATCGTTATGATTTGCATTATATTGCAAACTATATTATTATTATATTAAATATATCATTATCAAATTATCGGTCATGATAGAAACATTTCAAATCATCTCATTTATTTTAAATTTCTTCCGACACCATAAAACATTTCATTTTATTTTAATTTGACTTAATTTAGAGAGGGAGGGGGGGGGGGGGGGGTTGGTCATATCATGTTAAATTGCCAATTATCCATTTATCATTGTCATATACCTAATTTTGAAGTTATCTAGTTCCATTTAGCTAATTGACCCTTACTTATATAACCAAATATGTATACATATGAAACCATAGACCACACCACATCTCAATATCAACGAGAAGACAAGTAAAATGTGTTTGTAAATATTTTGATTTCATAAAAAAATGTTGAAAGACAACAAGAATTGTTTCTCAAACAGACTAACTAATCTCTCAGACATGTCTCATATATTTGTAAGAATATCAGATTTTAATTATCTATGTATTTATTCTTACTATCGGTATTCTTATATATTTTGACATGGAAGTTCTTTCAATGTTGAGTTTAATTTTCGTATTTTCATGGTTTTTCTTTTCTCATATATATGTTAACAAAGAGTGTTGCATGTATTCTCAGCAGCATAAATAATGAGTATCAACAAATTTTCATCTTCTCTACTACTTTTGTTAATGGTGTTTGCTCTCATCTTCCAGTCCATCATTTCAGGTAACACAAAATTTCATTGTGTTATTTTTAAGGTTCTAGTTCAGATAAGATAAACCATATTAACACATTCAATTAAAACTTTTAGCTATTGAAAAGATTTTAACTTTAAAAAAGTATTTCGCTACTGTAAAAAATAAATATTAGTTAGAAAAATCAACTGAAGTGGCAGATATCTGCCATTTGAAAGTTTTTCTGACAGCACTAGGGATTGTATTCATTTTTTTTTTGTGAAAACTGTAATAATCACGTGACACCGACACAAATAGAAAAACAATCAAAATGAAATCAGAAAAACAAACTTGCAAATGATACAAATTATGTAAAAGTAATTAATATATTAATCATTGTTGTACTAATATTGTTGGTTTTGTGTTTGTTAATGCAGTGGATGTGATACCAATTCTACAGGGAATAGCGTGTAAAGTGAATATAACATGCAATGAACCTTGCAAATCTGCAGGATACCCAAAAGGAGGATTTTGTCAAAAACCTTTTGGCCAAAACATTGGCCTTTGTTTATGCTATCCTTGTTTCTGATCAAACCAATCTACTTATTACCAATTAATCATTCTATATTTATTTCTTTCTCTATATCAAATTAATTAGCATATTAAATATGTTTCCATATACTTTTTTCAATTATTTACCAACCCAATTTGTTAAGAAAAGAGTTCAAGATATATGTTTTTCTTGTATAACTAGAGAATTCTATACTGAATTTCATACTTATCTTAGGGACTTATCAAATTTTTATTATATTACTAATAAAGATATGTATAAGAAAAAATTACTCAAATACTTCACAATAATATAGAAATTACTCAAAGAGTAAATTAGTTCAATACCCTTTTTAACTTATTGAAACCTAGTAACTACCTAATCCATTTTCAAAATTCAGTCAGTGTCATTGAGCGTACATGTCAAATGATAGAAATATCATCGACAACATTAACTAAAAAGAGAAAAAATGGCAGAGCATTAAATGTGGGAACATCTCATTTAATGCATTGCCCCATGTTCGTTACCTGATAATACATATTGTACTCGAGTAACATATTATTAGCCGCTAACATTAAATGCAATATCCGGTAATACATTTCTTATATTGATAACATATTGAGTATCCGCTAACTTAAAATATGTTACATAGTAATATTGTTAATACCTGGTAATTCATATTGTACTTGGATAATACATTTATTATCCGCTAACATATACATAATACCCTGTTTAATACATTACTTACCGGTGTAACATATTTATTATCCGCTAACTTATAAAATGAACTACCCGTTAAATCATTTATTATCTGCTAACTGATGTTTATTTACCCGTCAACGCGTATATTACATGAGTAATATGAATATTATTTCCTAACTTATATATATTACCCACTAAGCTATATATTAGATGTCAATACATTTATTCTTTTGTAAGAAAAAAATTATATTTTGAGTGAAAACTAAAATTGTCAATACATCTTCGTCTCCTTCATCCCTAACCTTTAATCGGACTTCCACATATTCTTTTCATAATAACACCAAATCAAATCAAAACTTTAAGTCTATGTTAATTCGATCTAAAAATCCCAAATGTTTTCCAAGTTTTTTCAAAATAAAGAGAATAAAAGAGAGAGATGTAGAGAGAAGAGGAGGAATAGAGAGAGGGCGTTGAGAGAAGAGGAAGAATGTGAGAGAAAAGAGGAAGAGAGAGAGAAAAGAGGGAGAGAGAGAGAAAAGAAGGAGAGAGAGACAGAGAGGAGAGAATATGCAATAATGGAGAATAAGAGTGGGAGAAGAAAAATCCTGAGAAGAGAGGTGAGAGAGTGGAGGCTAAAAGATGATAAGAGAGAATGCAATATTGAGTAGGGGCAAAACAGTTATACATTGATAAATAATAAAATAAGATTAATAGGCTTTTGAAACACCTAATTATAAATTTAGAATTGTATATTCACTCAAATTACTCTTACTCAAATGCTTTTGTTTAAGTTTAAAATAATTACTCAAGAACTAACCTTAGCATAATTCATGTAAAATTTTTCTGCAGATTTCATAAATGTAAGTACTAATTTAATCAAAATCACATTCATTTAAATGCATTTAGAATCGTCCTATAATGAAAAACTTCATTACTTTAATAAACAATGAAACACTCCTTTATAAAAAGATATCTGAACGGGTAATATGGCATTAATGTGTATATTTATTTTATTTAATTTCATTGTTAAGATTGTGAACTATTTTTAGCTTCTTTATGTGCTAAGAAAATATGACAAAAGAAGATATATATATTAATATATGTGCTAAGAAAAAATAGATATACTATTGAAAAGAATATATATATATTCTTAGCAATATATGTTTAAAAATAGTTATAAATCTAAGTACCTTTGGAAAGTTCATTATTTTTTCCTTTTAATTTGGTAATTAATCTTTGAATCAGATATACTATTGATAGACTACCTTAAAAACATATCTTAACTCCATAAAAAGATGTTAAAAAATTTCGATTTCAAAAAGTCAACTTGTATATTATTCACGACTATGGCAGCCTTCCGGCCCATTAGTTCCAAAGTCGTTTGCCTTAGATTTCAAAAGATCCTTCCCCAATTAATCTCAGATACCCAAACAGCCTTTGTGTCAGGATGTTTGATTTTAGACAATATACTTATTGTCCAGGAGATGTTCTATGCGCTTAAAACGAATAAAAGAATTAAAGGTACCTACATGGCAATTAAAACGGACATGAGTAAAGCGTACGATCGAATTGAATGAGAGTTTTTAAGAAGTTTACTTCTCAAACTCGGGTTTCACGAAGACTGGGTTAAAGGTATAATGCTTTGTGTGAGCTCGGTCCAATACTCCATTATATTGAACGGAATTCCCCGTGGGAGTGTTAGACCAAAAAGGGGGCTCCGTCAAGGAGACCCGTTGTCCCCCTATCTGTTCATCCTCTGTACTGAGGTCCTCATTTCATACCTACGGAGAGCAGAATCTCAAAAGAAGTTGTCTGGAATCTCGATTGCAAGATCTAATCCGGTAGTTTCGCACCTTCTTTTCGCGGACGACAGCCTTTTCTTCTGCAAAGCGAATATAGAAGAGACAGATACTATTCTCTGTACTCTGAAGGATTATGAAAAGGCATCTGGTCAACAAATTAATTTCTCGAAATCCTCAATACAATTCGGGAAGGACGTCGATATGGTGACAAAAGTCGGGATTCAACGTTGTTTGGGGATCCATAATATCGGAGGAATGGACACTTATCTAGGCCTTCCCGAGGGTTTAGAAGGTCCTAAAACAAAGGTCTTTAACTTTGTTGCGGAAAAAATAAACTCCTGAATAAATGCTTGGTCGGCAAAGTTCCTTTCCAAGGTGGGAAAGGAGGTGTTGATTAAATCAGTTCTTACAGCTATTCTCTCCTATGTAATGTCTTGCTACCGACTTCCCAAGACGATAACCTCGAAGATATCAACAGCTGTTGCAAATTTTTGGTGGCACAATGCTGGCTCTTCAAAAGGTATTCATTGGGTTAAATGGGAAAAATTGTGCAAACCCAAAATTGAAGGCGGCTTAGGATTCAGAGCGATCGAGGATTTCAACACGGCTTTGCTAGCCAAACAATTATGGCGACTAATAGACTACCCGGATTCCTTATCTCGAGGATATTATGCGGACGGTATTTCTCTGGAACTAGCCCACTAAATCCTCGTCGAGTATACTCTCCTTCCTATGGTTGGCAGAGTATCATATCAGCTCGAGGCCTAGTTATGAAAGGTTTAATAAAGCGGGTGGGAATTGGCGAATCTATCCGAGTCTGGTCAGATCCATGGATACCTGACAATTACCCACGTCCGGCCGAGGGCCCCGCTTCAAACCTTTATCCGAACTTGAGGGAGTCCGAATTAATTGACTCCCATACGCGTTTATGGAGAGAGACTTTGATCCACCAATTTTTCCTCCCTGTGATGCGAATCTTATTCTAGGGATCCATATCCCACGTCGACCAGGCCTAGACCGTTTAGGATGGCATTTCAATAAGCATGGAACATACTCGGTAAAGTCCGGTTACTGGGCAGAATGGAATCTCTCCTTATGTTCCTTTAAACCATATGGACCTCATCTGCATGAACTACAATCTCGCGTTTGGACAGTGAAAGCACCGCAAAAGATTAAGCACTTTATATGGCAAGCGATTTCTGGTCAACTAGCAGTCAAAGAAAAGCTTCTTCGACGTGGAATAAGATACGATGGACAATGCGATTTATGTGGAGCTGAAATAGAATCGATAAATCATGTACTATTTGAATGCCCTCCAGCCCTTCAGGCCTGGGCTTTGTCAAAAATCCCGGCAGGATCGCATTTCCTGGGAGGTTCACTTTTCTCCAATTTGGATCATCTATTTTGGAGGATCCCCCATAAGGAGGAGCACAATAGTTACCCCTGGATACTATGGTTCTTATGGAAAGCACGCAATGAGAAGACTTTCTCGAACAAAGACAGGAGTCCCCAAGATATTATACAAATGGTGGAGGCAAAGGCATTGGCATGGGAAGAGGCACATAACGTTAAGACGATTGTGTCAGGGAGCAGTAACGTGACACCCCAACTTCCATCGGGATCTATTTTCCGACCTCTGACAGTCGACCCTGCATTTTTAGGATATAGATGCATGGTTGATGCGTCCTGGAAGGACGCAGATCTGTTCTCCGGCTTAGGCTGGTATTCCTTTATAGATAGTACGGAGGGCGCTAACTGTGGAGCACAGCGCATCAGAAGGAGCTTATCTTCCCTACATTCAGAGTTCAAGGCACTGCTATGGGCTATGACATGTCTCTCTTCTTTACAGATCGAAGAGGTGGAATTCCTGGTCGATTGTTCTGAGCTACTGAAGATGATTGAGGAACCCCACGCGTGGCCAGCTTTTTTATCCTACCTTGATGATTACGCAAGACTCCGAAGTTCGTTCAGGCTGTGCACCATAATCCATGTCCCCCGAGCACTCAACCACAAAGCTGATCATCTTGCACGTGCAGCCAGACGGTCACCAAGATCTCTTACCCTTGTGAACAATGTGACTCTATTGTAGGTTCTATTCCGGTTTATTATTGAGTAAAGTTGACAAAAAAAAAGTCAACTTTGTTATCACATTGAGTATATTAATTAACAAAAATTTGTTGCATCCTCCAACAACATAATAAGTAATGGCAACCAAGAAAATTTCATTTCCTATATGGTTGATGGTGTTTGCTTTCACTCTTGTACTGCCCATGATTTCAGGTATTACTTGTATATTATTCAAGATTAAATTATCTTAAATGCAAAAATTTATCATTTACTTGTCTGTAATATCATAGTGAATGGTCAAACTGAATTCTTCTTTGAAGAATGGGGCTTGCTATTCGTACTTACAAATTAGAATTAAAATAATATTTTGGTCGAGAAATGCATTTGTCATGTAATTATATATCCATATCTGTAATCTTTTTCATCCCACATATAATAAGGTTTAGTGTATGTACTATGAATTGGGAATGATAACTTACCCAAAATGATTTACTTTTATCATATAATCAAACTTTTCTCATAAATTGAATTGTTCTAGTGAAATTGATATTGATATTTTATAAAGTTATCTTAATGTCTATGAAAAATATTCAGTGTCTCTTCAAAACAAGACAAGCCAGAGAATGTTATCTCCAACAAGGATGTAAAAACAATATGACATGCAATGAGTTTTGCAGATATAAAGGATACAACAGAGGAGGTTTTGTGAATTCTATGTTGGCCAAAAGACTGGCCATTTTTGTTGCTATCTTACTTTTCAATCTCATAAAACTTCCATTTCCGATCTTCCCAATAATTAATTCCTCATTTTAAATGTATTATTCTCTATTATTACAATATTATTCAAAAATGTTTCAGTATTAAAACTTCTCATTATATTACTGAATTATTCTTTATCTGCTGGTTAGGATGATCCAGCTAATGACTTTGAAATATAAGCTTGATCTCTTCTCACTACAGTTGGTCAATTGCAGTGTTCAAAAAAATGTTAGGCGTTAGACAGGCGGTGACCTTCCGCCTAGCGCCTAGAACAACTAGTCGAGACATAGACAATTCTATACGGTGTAGACGGTTTTAATAAATCATCAATAATTTATAATTAAAAATTATAAAACAAAAATCATTTATTTTCTAAAACAATTTTTTTCAAGGTCAAATTCACAAAAAAATAAGGATAAATTATTAATTTTTTTTAAATATGGCTGCTTAAACCGCCTAATTACCGTTTTACCCACCTAATCACCATTTTAATTATTTCGGTACAATGACCGCCTAATCCATCCGATTACACTAAAATCTAACTGAATAGTACCCATCTAGCGCCTAGGCGCTACTTACCCTATTTTTTGAACACTGGTAAGTTGTAAATAGAGAGTGAGTTTTATACTATGAATCATATCTAATTATTAACCCAAAATTAATTTCTTAAATTTTTTTATAATGTAGTCGCAGAGTTGATCACTACAAGAACACGCAAATCCATCAAAATTTTCGGACAGAATTGACAGTCATTGGAACTTTGTTAGAAAAGCGTTAAAATTTTCTGATGAATATATTTTCAAAACTCTCTTAAAAATGTGAATAGTTTTCATTAACATTTGGCAGTTTTACATGGTTTGTTAATTATCTTCAAAAATCTTTTATGTGAGAAGGCAGGGCTGTATTGAAACCAAAATTTTAGGTGGTATGATTTAGTTGATTTTTAAATTTTTATAAAAACAAATACTTAGGTGATTTACGGAGACTTATTGTGGGAGTCTATATGATTATATGTGATTGAGGTGGAATGAAATAAGTGGAGAGATCCATTTTAAGTCTTCCTAAACAAATGTTTTATGGAATTGATCTTGTGGCTGGATCAAATCAACTCTGCAACTGATTTACTAGAAGCTTTTGATATTGTCGGCTCTTTAGCTAATGTTTTGTCGAGAGGAATTACACAATGCGATCAGTGATGGAAATGGAAGAGTTTGATAAACGAAGAGCTCTGTGTTTGGTTTCAGGAACAAAGAAGAGCTATGTGTTTTTTATTTATTTAGTTATGTGTCTCTTGTAATTGATGTTTACAGATTATATAGAGTTGATGGAGGCCGTGTTTTCAATTCCCTGAGATTTCTGACGCTATGAGAACTGAACAATCAGCTCTCTCACCTGATTAGTAATATGTAATTTTAAAGTTGAAAACATAGAAAGAGAGTATAATAAAGAGGCCATGCTAGTTTTGCTGCAACGCTTATCCTGTGAGACTTGGCTAAAGTTAACTGAAAGAGTTACACACAATAATAGTATATTCTCTGCCAATACAACAAATTCAAAACCAACATGTATTCGTTATGTATTAGCTCTCCAATAAAAACACGTGATTAATGGTGTCAATGCATTTACATAGCCTTGTAACATGGAATCTCAAACAGAGCCTACTATGGGGAAATCCTATAACGTGTTGAGTGTTTTTTGAAAACTATTTTATTTAAAAGCTCTTTGAAATCACACTTTAAATAAGTGAGATTTTGAGAAATTTTCATTAAATAACACGTAATTTCATATGATTTTGATAAATGACTCATTGAACACAACAAGAGCCTATGTATTGTTTTAAGTGATTTCGTTGAAATTTCAAATTCAATAACACAGGGTTTGAGAAATGATTTAGAAATCATCTAAAATTTTGGTTTCAATACACCCCTAAGATCTCATTTTTTCGATATAAAATAGATTTCGTTTGTCGAATATGAATGTCAGTGATCTAGTTATCAGTTTGCTCTGCATAGGAATTAAACCAAAATTCCAACTACGGTTAAGGACTTACTGCAAAAGTCATTCAAGACAATCGAAAGTCTTGAAACAAAATTTTATAAACTTATAAACATTGAAACGATTAAACCATAATATCAATTTACTCCTCTAATTCCAGCTTGAAAAACTGAGATAAAGTTTCGTTAAATTCTATAAATACAATTTACTAAACCACTCTAGACAGTTAATACTTAATACTAAATCATAACTAACCAATTTTACATTTCAATAGTTGCCATCTCTGGCAGAGAAACATTGACAGAGACATTGTTATCTATGGCTTGCATAGACTATTCACCAAGTTTATAGTCTAAACAATCAATGGAATAGAGCTGAGTACAAGATATTCACCAGATTACTTGAGAGCTGTTGTTGCTTTCAGCCCCTTGCAAGTGTCCTTGGATGTCTTAATCACGATGTAGGGAGAACACAATGTCAACACGACGGTTTCTTTCAGTTTCCTCTTTGTAGGAGCCCCTTCGTCAAAGCTATGAAGTGGATGCTCACTGTAATTAAGTGTCCTGAGAACCAGTCGATGCTACTTTTCTGTTTGTGTATGCTTTACACTAGATTGCTCATTTAACTCTTGGAAACTCTGATTAGATTCTCGGCTCAAGTTACCATCCTTCATACACTCCCTTGCTCGGGTGCCCAAGTTTTCAACCTTTTCGCACCTCTTTCACAATTCTCACTCGTCTGGTCTGTCTCATTTTGCACGGTAGAAGCATACTCTGCAGCAGCTTTGGTTGAACATGGTGAAGCATCGACAGAACCCGAAATAATGTCTTCTGCATTTTCCGAGCAGACCCCACGTTGATCCAAACTCTCTGGCTTTTTACTTAACTCGTCATCTAGATCAGTAGCAACTTCGCCATGACCCTTGTGTTTATCTAGGACGTCAGTCATCAAGTGATTTTCCAGGAGATGGTTCATTATAAGCACTTTCTTTATGCAAGGTACCTTCATTAGCATTGCTTTTATGCAGATTGCCGAGTGCATTTATTTGCTTTTCCACAGAGATGGCTAAAGAAACTGCATAATCCCGAAACAAAGAATCGCGTGGTGGGCAGTATAACAGATCAATCAAGGTCTGGTAATACTGTAGAAGGCTAGTAGATTGCCTTGCAGCCTGGTTTCCAAGACAGACTTGTGTAAGTTTGACCATGTGCTTACATATGTAACCTTTTTCTGACGCGATGTGTCACCAGCAAAGAGCCCCGACTTGCATCTAGTCATACATGTGTCACCACCTACTACTTGCCGTCATGCATATTCCGGTCACGATCAAGTCGCCGAAAACAATCTTCTTCATTAGGATCCTCCTCGTCAAGCCCAAACCTAAGTCGATCTCCTCTGCAAATTCCATCAAAACGGTTGAATCACTAATAAAATCCGGTGTTGACATCCACTTATAGGACCAACCAAAGAAACTCCGACAAAGCGGAGATTTACTCCTCCAAGAGTTGGAGAAACCACAAGATCTAAAAATTACCAACAATCTTGATGAAAAAGTTGCCAAATCCGATACAGGGATCATATCAAAACCAAACTAACTGGTTGAAAGACTACGACTAAAGCATTATTTGAAAAAAATTCAAACAAAACCAAAGAATGAAGAATATCAAATCTAATCTAAGCTAAAAAAACACAAAACGAAATTAAACATATTAGACTAAAACAAGAACAAACCGACAAGATGTCGGAGATGAAACTAGTGATTAAACCCAGATCTTAACCGACCTAGTCAGATGTGTTATCTTCATCACCGATGAAACTCTATGCTCTCTCTGAAAGAACAAATATTGGAGAAAAGAGAAAAACAAATCAGAAACTGTTATAGATGTTATAGGTATAATAATTACCTATATCTAAAATATCTATAATATTTTATTAATATTTTGTTTCACCCTTTTGATTTTTAACAGATTTAGTAGTCCTATATATAGGACTTCATCACTCTTGTAATTGGTACAACAACAAAATATAATAAACACATATAGTTATTTTATAATACATTATCAGCACGAGGTGCTCCCACACAAGAAAAAGTAAAATTTAATTTTTGTCAACTTTGATTTTATACTTTGTTATAATAGGTAACTTGGCTCTCATATATATACTATATATTTTAATTAATTTATAAGCTGTAATAATGGCCGAATTACCGCATGAGTAATTCAGTCTCCATATTTAAATATTAATTTTGGGAAGATAGGCATTGCCTTCCCCGAATCGATCGTTAGATAGGCTCTGCCTTCACGATCATGACCATATGGTATACTATATCTCCTCAGATCAATATTTTTATATGTCCAGAAGATATATACAAAATATTCCAAAAAAAACAACATAAAAATCAAAAATGTCCTAAGATATTTACTAAAACGTTCCTGAAGAACTGTAAAATAAAATAGATATACATATAAATTTGTTCCAGACGAACAAGCAATAAGCAAAATAAATTTGTCCTAAAGAAAAATAATATATTTAAACTTATTGTTATTGCATCATATTTAATTTATGTAATTACGTAATTTATACTCTGAATATTTCATGATTATGTTATTATTAATTTTGATATTTTTTTTTTTGGATATATTTTTCTAACGGTTATGAGAAAAAAATAATACATATATATATATTCTTCCAACGACTCTAAACACTATTTTCAACGGTTACATACAAAATTTTAATCTATAAATACACTCATTTTCATCACTCAAAATTTTCTACCTCCTCTCAAATTTTTTCTCTCGAAATCAATTCATTTTTGTAAAATGTGTTGGATTTTAATCTTTTGCTTTGGTATTATTCTTTCCACTATTCCCGGGTTTTTCATCAGTGATTTTACTCACACAGAATTTTGGATGAATTTTTGGTTACTTATTTGTATTTTGTATCTTTTTGTAATCGCCTGCTTATTTCATTTTTATGTGAATAATCATTGAAATGTTATTGTGTTATATTTTATTTAAAAGTTTAATAATAAAATTATGATTATTATGCACTAATTATGTCAAATTTGGCTAAACTCGAGATCGCTGCCCTGGACATATTAGGCAATAATTATATGAGATGGGCAGGTTAAACAAAGATGCATTTAAGGGGAAGAAAACTCTTTGACACAATCGATAAGTCAAAAACGACTTCAGAAGAGCAAAAAGCTAATGCCATGATATTTTTGGTCCATCATATCCACGATGGCTTAAAGAATGAGTATATCACAAAAGAAGATTCTGTAGATCTTTGGCAGTCACTAAAAGATAGGTTTGATCACCAGAAATACGTGATCTTACCAAAGGCGAAACATGTGTGGCTGAACCTCTGATTCCAGGATTATAAAAGCGTAGGTGAATATAATTCTGCACTGTTTGGAATCACTTCTAGGATAATGTTATTCGGAGAAACGATCACTGATTACGACATGATCGAGAAAACTCTCCAAACATTTCATCCTAGAAATGTAGTCCTACAACAACAATATCGGGCTAATGGATACAAGAAGTACTCAGAATTAATGCAAGTTCTTCTTGTAGCAGAGCAGAACAATGAACTTGTAATTCTAAACAATCAATCTCGTCCTACTGGATCAGCATCATTCCCAGAAGCGAATGTTACATCATCAAATTATAATAATTATGGGCATAGACGCGGTCGAGGTAATTACCATGGTCGTGGACGAGGAGGATACGGACATGAATGTGGAAGTGGACAAAGAAAAAGATTTTGTACTAATGATTTCAACAGTGAAATAAATCATAAAAGACCAAAAGGAAAATAAGTTGGGAAAAGACAACATGAGGGAAGTTGCTATAGGTATAGCATGAAAGGGCATTGGTCGCATACCTGTCGTACACCAAAATATTTTGCCGATCTACACTAAGAGTTACAAAAGAAAAAGGGAAAACAAAAGGAAACCAATTTCGTTTATGGCAATATCGGACCCTCTTCTGATAATGAAGCTGGTCCTTCTTTTGACCGTGAAGTCGAGCCGCCTCTTGATTATATAAACAACGATACATATCTCGATGTGGCTGATTTCACTATTGATTCCATGGATATCAATGAATGCCAAAAAGATTAAATTTTCCTGAAGAAGAAATTATGACATAATGTATAATTAGTTATAGTTACATAATGTTATTTCTGCCTTGTTTGTAAAATAGTTTGTGTTGTAATATATAGTTTGTTTTTAATATATTAACGCATCTTTTATGAATATTTTTAAATCAGAAAATGTTGAAATTTGGAAACAAGGATGGAAATATATGTCTGGCAGATAGTGCTACAACGCACACAATACTTAAAGATAAAATTTATTTTTCTTCCTTTAAGATGAACAATTCCGCCGGAAGCGTGAATACTATATCTGGTGATGCAAAGATTATTATAGGCTCCGGAAGAGCTTGTTTTTCAATGCCAAAGGGAACAAAATTTGAAATAGATAATGCATTATATTCTCCAAAATCCTGTATAAATTTTTTGAGCTTCAAAGATATTCGAAGAAATGGATATCATGTAGAAACAATGAATAAAAATGGTGTTGAATATCTCTGCATCACATCAGTTAATTCGGAAAGGAAATGTATATTAGAAAAGCTGCCAGTTTATCCTCCGGAATATATTTCACAAAAATAAATATGATTGAATCATATGTTACAGTAACTCCGAAGATTACATGTACATTCAAAATCTGGCATGAACGCCTTGGGCACCCTAGTTCAGTCATGATTTGAAAGATTGTGGAAAATACAAATGGCCATTCGTTGAAAAACCAGAAGATTTTTCAAACGAAAGAATTTCCATGTAATGCCTGTTATCTCAGAAATTTAATAACTCGGCCATCACCAGCTAAAGTTAAGAATGAATCTCCGGTATTCTTGGAAACAATACATGGTGATATATGTGGGCCTCTCCATCCACAATGCGGGCCATTTAGATATTTTATGGTATTGATTGATGCATCTAGTAGATGGTCACATGTGTGTCTATTGAGCACACGGAATATGGCTTTCGCAAAATTCATTGCCCAAATAATCAGGTTAAGGGCACAATTTCCTGATTATACAATAAAGAAGGTAAGACTTGACAACGCTGGTGAATTCACTTCACAAGCCTTCAATGACTATTGTATATCATTGGGAATAGATGTTGAACATCCAGTCCCACATGTTCACACACAAAATGGCATGGCTGAGTCTTTAATCAAACGGTTACAAATTGTTGCTGGACCGTTAATAATGAGAACAAAATTCCCAATTTCAATATGGGGTCATGCAATTCTGCATGCTGCGACACTAGTCCAAATAAGGCCGAGTGCATATAATAAATACTCCCCATTAGAATTAACATATGGCCAGTAGCCAGATATATTTCATCTCCGTATTTTTGGGTGTGCGGTATCTGTCCCCATAGCACCACCACAAAGAACAAAAATGGGACCACAAAGGAGATAGGGAATATATATTGGGTATACATCACCAAGTATAATTCGGTATCTGGAACCAAAAACTGGTGATATGTTTACGGCACGTTTTGCCGATTACAATTTTAATGAAGATGAATTTCCCGCGTTAGAGGGATGAACTAAAGAAGTTCCAAAAGACATCACATGGTACACACCGTCGTTATGGCACCTTGATCCCCCTACGAAACAACGTGAACTGGAAGTTCAGAAAATTGTGCATTTACAAAATATGGCAAATTAGATACCATATGCATTCACTGATACAAAAGAGTGACAAAATTGTATATTCCCGCTATGAATGTTCCATCAAGAGTTATTGTTCCAGAAGAACAAAATGATAGAAATATAATAAATAAACCCAATGTTCAGTTAAAAAGGGGGAGAGCAATGAGATCAAAAGATAATAATCCCCAAAAGAAAAAGATTTTAGGAAAAATAAATAAATGGTCCAGAAGAACCAAATTATATATAGAAAAGTCTTGAAGATGAAAATAGAGAAAAACATGAGATTTCCATCAATTATGGCCAAAACGGAAATATTTGGGTTAGAAGTGAGATAGAGGATGATGATGGAATTTTCTCATTCTCTGTATCAAAAAAAATTAATAATGAAGGTAATGATCCAGAACCAAAGTCTATATTAGAATGCCAAAAAAGATCTGATTGGGAGAAATGAAAAATGGCCATGATAACTGAACTGAACTCCCTAAATAAAAGAAGTCTTTGGATCTATTGTCATAACTCCTGAACATGTTAAACCTATTGGATATAAATGAGGTTTTGTTCGAAAAAGAAATGAGAAAAATGAGGTAACAAGGTATAAAGCTCGACTTGTTGCCCAAGGATTTTCTCAAAGACCTGAGATTGATTATGAAGAAACATATTCCCCAGTAATGGATGCAATTACCTTCAGATTTTTGATGAGCTTAACAGCCTCTAAAAATCTAGAAATGCATCTAATGGATGTTGTGACAGCATATCTATATGGATCACTTGATAGTGAAATATATATGAAAATTCCAGAAGGATTAAAGATGCTTGAAGCATTGAACGCAAAATCTAAAGAAGTATGTTTAGTCAAATTACAACGATCACTTTACGGATTAAAACAATCTAGACACATGTGGTATAATCGTTAAGTGAATATTTATTGAGTAAAGGATATACCAATAATGTAATATGTCCTTGTGTATTTATTAAAAAATTTGTATATGGATTTGTGATCATAGCTTATATGTTGATGACCTGAACATAATTGGAACTCAAAAGGAGATTAATGATGCTAGAACTCATATGATAGAAGAGTTCGAAATGAAAGATCTTGGACAGACAAAGTTTTGTCTAGGACTCCAGATCGAGCATCTTCGGAATGAAATTTTTGTACATCAATCTAACTATACAAAAAGGATCTTAAAACGATTTTATATGGACAAAGCAACTCCTTTAAGTACTCCAATGGTCAATAGATCACTTAATATTGATAAAGATCCATTCCGACCTTGTGAAGATAACGAAGAGATATTAGGTCCCGAAGTACCTTATATGAGCGCTATTGGTGAACTCATGTATCTCGCAAATTGCACTAGACTAGATATAACATTTGCTACAAATCTGCTGGCAAGATATAGTTCATCACCTACGCGTAGACATTGGAATAGAATAAAGCATATATTTCGTTACCTCCAAGGAACAATTGACTTGGGATTATTTTATAATAGAAATTCTAGTCTCGATCTAGTTGGTTTTGCGGATGCATGCTATTTATCAGACCCACATAAAGGCCGATCGCAAACCGGATATGTTTTCACAATTGGAGGCACTGCAATTTCTTGGCGTTCCCAAAAGCAGACTCTAGTTGCTACCTCCTCAAATCATGCAGAAACAATTGCACTTCATGAAGCATGTAGAGAATGTGTTTGGCTCAGATCTATGACTCAACATATACAAGAAGCAAGTGGAATAGTCATAAATAAAGAGCCAACAAAAGGGTTTGAAGACAATGCTGCTTGTGTCGCCCAACTCAAAGAAGGTTATATTAAGAACGACCGAACGAAGCACATCCCCCCAAGATTTTTCTCTTACACACGAGAACTCCAAAAGAATCAAGAAGTGAATATTCAATATATTCGATCAGCTGACAATGCAATAGACTTGTTCACTAAAGCGCTTCCCACTACAAGTTTCAGAAAACATGTTCACGGTATCGGATGCGTCAATTACAAAATTTATGATATTCATCATTTCAAAGGGGGATTATGTCACTATACTCTTTTTCTCTCATCATGGTTTTTATCCCACTGGGTTTTTCTATGATAAGATTTTTAATGAGACAATGCGTAATATATAGTTAGCAATAGGTAATTAAGGGGAAGTGTTATAGATGTTATAGGTATAATAATTATCGTATATCTAAAATATCTATAATATTTTATTAATATTTTGTTTCACCTTTTTAATTTTTAACCGACTTAGTAGTCCTATATATAAGACTTCATCACTCTTGTAATTGATACAACAAAAAAATATAATACACACATATAGTTATTTTATAACAGAAACATCACCAAAGAAGAAGGAATTTTGAGAGAGAAACTCTAAGTATCCTAGGCTTTGACCACTGAAAATACTACACTGTAACATCTTTTTATCAAAAAATACTAAAAGTTAATTTTGTAGTAACATCTTTTTATCAAAAAATACTAAAAGTTAATTTTGTAGTAATATCTTTTTTATCAAAAAATACTAAAAGTTAATTCAAAAATTAATAGTTATATATTAATAATATTAAATTATATTTTATCATTCAGGAAAAATTATTCAATCACCATTTAATTATGTAAATTTCAATTCTGCAATATAGCAAATTTTGATTCTACAACTTTTTTTTACTTTTATTATTAGACAATTATGCAACACTATGAATCTACACCGAAATTTGTAAAGATAGAAAAAAAAAACAAACAAAACGAGTGCATTAAAACTTTCGAGAACATACACCATAGTCACTCTATTGAACATATATAAATTTCAAGAAGAGACTGAAAACACATCTCAGCTAATGTATAAACTGTTGGTTCTAAAGTTTCGTTACGGTTTGAAACATATAGACAGAAACAAAAATTGCTTTGTCCAATATAAATCCTATGCACTTGGATTTACAGTCAAATTACATGTGTAGAAAGAAAAAAAAAAGAAGTGAGAGATACAAATGTTTACAACAAAACTACTTACGCTTTCGACACTGTTTCAGTCCAATGTTTTATCACTTACTCAGCCATAGATATACCAAAGCCACAAAACCATACTCGTTGATGTAAGTTGTAACCTGAAAAACCAAATGTGTAGACTTTCTGCATTATAGATTAGCATAAACAGGGAAAAATGACGACAGCAACTTGCTAAGGTTTACTAACAATATCAAGTTTCCAGGCAGAAATTGTGAATTTAACAGATCCTGCATATGCAAGTTCTGATAACAAGAATTCATCGACAATGTCTAGCTAAATGACCAAATTGTTGCCAAACTCATGCAAGTATCGAAAAAGCTAGCATGTCAAATATCAAGCAGTGAAAGGATAATAAGTAGGTGTAAGGATGTATTACCATTTAATTGCTTTATAAGGTCAGCTGCTCGATGTTCTTTGTATTACGTGACACCATATTCCTGTTTCTTCTTTCCTCTTGCTCTTCATATGGGTTTCCTCTATATGTGGAACTTGCCTCTTCGTTATCTGAAGACCCCGGTCTTTCTGTTAGGAACTGTTCCCAGAATACATCATTTACTCGTGCTGGAGGAGCTGCATTTGCTTGGTTATCTCCCACTACAGCCTCCTGCTGTTGACCCCGGTTTTTTTCACTGGCACTTGTTTCTATTGAGTTAAAGTTCAACTCGGTACATCTTCCAATCTCCTGACTTTTATGAGTTCTCTTAGCTATCTGTGAAGCTGTCTTTTCTGGTAATGGAGCGGAGGCCAAGGTTAGATTTAAATGACATGAAAGGCTACCATCAGTCTCCTCTGACGTAGTTAGCCTCTGTTGCAAGGTCTCGGTTCTTGTGTTGTCATTCAACAGTAATATCCTTGGGCATGACCCGGTATCTGCAAGCTCTAATGCTTCAGTTGCAAATGATAGGCCTTCTCTTCTTGTTTGTGTAGTTTTTGGATCACCTCCTGATAAAATTCCCTTAGGACTCGCTCCTTCGTTGGAACTTTGTATACTGTGTGAAACCATGTTCATATCTGAAACAGCTGGAGAAAGCTCTAGGCGCAATTTATTCGAGATATTTTGATGGAAAATGTTTCCAGACTTGGGTCTCGAGCTACCACTGCTATTATCCAGATGAGAATCTTCTGAAGGAGGCTTTGATTGCTCGACTTGAGGGAGCCTTCGTTTTTTGTTGTAAGCTGATATATCCAACTGCTCAACTTTACGGCCAAAATTCTTAATAAAAGTAGGATTCCTGATTGCAGTTTCCAAGAAATTCAGCAGCTTCTTCTGCCTCTTCTCCATATCATCAACATGCTCATTCATTTCGTCAAACTGATGCTTTGCCACAGACTTCTGTTGTTTAAACTTCAAAAGCTTCGCTTCAATAGCAGCTTTTTCATGTGAAAGCTTGTCCATCTGCTCTTGCAGCGCCGCTCTTTCTTGATCTACTGACGAAGTAGGTGGGTGACTATGACTATGTATAGGTTTTCTTCTGTGTATATTCTTGAGAAGATGCTTCTGATCCTTTATAAAGTCATCATTCAAAAATTCCCACCTCTCCGGATCAATCTTCCGGAATCCCTATCAACCAAATCACAACAACATTCACTATTAGTAGAAAGCTAAGGCTGAGAAGGAAGAAATTCGTCACAGTCCTTTTAAGTTCCAATCAAATTATAACATCGGAGGAGAAAAAATCCGTTGATAGATTTGTTGCTCCCCTATCAAGTCCATAAAAAGACTTCAATTTGTAGCTACATTTCATCTTCTTGTTGAATATCTTAAGGCAGAGTTGAAGGCAACTAAGATGCAATTTTTGTTCCTATATATCTACCCATTTACATAAACTTAGAATAGAAAGACTTTGAACTTCGAGAATTCTCAGAATAAACCATTCCAGTTTGACAAAAGAACTCAGAATAACATGAATTTCACAACTTCAACCAATGATAAGGCGATCTAAATTAGGTCAATCAAAGAGGGTAGAATCGAAATTGAGAAAGACTCACATAGGTATTGAGCTGGCGGATGAAGGAAGAGAAGTTATTGTGCTTGAAGTAGGTTGGAAGAAGGAGACGTGAAAATTCCGCTTGGTTCCAAACGATGAAGCTGTTGTTGTTGGAGCTCCACGATACAATCTGATCCGTCGACGAATCATCGACCATCTCGTACGTCTTCACCAAGAAAGGCGCAGGTCCTCCGGCTACTTCTCCGCCGCTCACGGAGGTGGACGAGTTACCTAATGCGCCGTTCATCTTTCAAATCGAAACAGCAACGAAATGACGCCGATGGTGGCCGAGGCCGTGAGAGGTCCTTAAAATGAATTAACCTTTTTTGTAATTTTAATAAGACCTGGAACCTACAATTTAAACCAAAATTAAATACCTACAACTACAAATTGCTCAAATTATCTCAAAAAAAAAAAACGATAGTTTGTAAACTAGCCCTAGACATGGAAAAATGGCGTTTTCATACACGAACTATTGTGCCATGTGTAAACATATACGAACAAATTTTCTACAAAAACTTATCATTTATGGCCGAATTCAACTTTAAGTTAACAGAAGAAGTTAGTCAACCGTTTAAATCTGGTGAGTCGACTTAAACTGTGACGTGAAATATTTTGAAGAAAAAAATTATTTTTTAGTTTATTTATCAAAACAACATAGTTTTGATCAAAAGAATAACAATTAGGGTTTTTACTCTTTTTCCTCATGATCAAATTCACCAATGCTCTCTCGTGATCCTTCGTCTCCTCTCCCTCATCTCATTTTTTTATTTCTCAACTCTCGTTCCTCTCTTGTTCCTCTCTTTTTATAGGTTTTTACCTTTGGTTTCCTTGTTATTTTTTTTTCTACAAGTAATCGATTCTAAAGAAGACAAATGAGATAAACAAAATTTAGATTTCCTTATTTTCAGATATTATTAGTTTGTAAGTTAGTCTCAAATTTTATTGCTAATATAACTTTGGAATACAGTTTTATTGGTAAAGTATGTTTCAACATAAATGAATGTGGACAATATGAGGAAGATTGAGGAAGATTTGAGAGTTGAAAGGAACATGGTTGATTTTGATGATAAAGATGTGGATTTTTACTACCATAACACACCTCTTAACTCTCATGGTGAAGAGAATGATGAATTTGTTAGATGTAAACGAGGTAGCGGTGAGCTGAAACTGAGTCAAGTATTTGATAGTTTAGAGGAGTTCAAGGAGGCTTTGGTTGATTGTGTGCTCAAGGAAGGATGGAATATTAAGTTGTGTCGTTGGAGACAGAAAAATCAGCAGCAAAGTGTGGGATAGAAGATGGTTGTCCTTGGCATATATATTGTTCTTACGAGAAGCATATTGGAAAGTGGATGGTGAAGGTATATGAAGACCACCATAGTTGTGTGAAAGATCAATATAGTAAAATATTGAAAACAAGTGTGATAGCTCAACTGTTTAGAGGAGTTCAAGGAGGCTTTGGTTGATTGTGTGCTCAAGGAAGGATGGAATATTAAGTTATGTCGTTGGAGACAGAAAAATCAGCAGCAAAGTGTGGGATAGAAGATAGTTGTCCTTGGCATATATATTGTTCTTACGAGAAGCATATTGGAAAGTGGATGGTGAAGGTATATGAAGACCACCATAGTTGTGTGAAAGATCAATATAGTAAAATATTGAAAACAAGTGTGATAGCTCAACTGTTTAGAGGAGTTCAAGGAGGCTTTGGTTGATTGTGTGCTCAAGGAAGGATGGAATATTAAGTTATGTCGTTGGAGACAGAAAAATCAGCAGCAAAGTGTGGGATAGAAGATAGTTGTCCTTGGCATATATATTGTTCTTACGAGAAGCATATTGGAAAGTGGATGGTGAAGGTATATGAAGACCACCATAGTTGTGTGAAAGATCAATATAGTAAAATATTGAAAACAAGTGTGATAACTCAACTGTTTTTGGATGATATAAGAACAAATCCCGAGTTTAGACCGAAAGAAATGCAACATCAACTTCACTATAGGTTCAATTTGATGACATCTATTGACAAGTGCTAAAAGGCAAAAGCAAAAGCTTTGAGCATTATCACAAAAGAACACGAGGAGCAATTTTCTAGACTTAAAGACTACCGCTCCGAACTCCTTAAGTAAGCATCTATTTTATTTTTCAGTTTAGTTGCAGACTTATATTCTAAATTTTCCAATTGTCAAGTTTATTTAAATATATTTTCATATTTTCTATAGCTCAAACCGGAGATCAACAATGGAGCTAGATACATATATGGATGATGGTTGATCAGAAATCTTTCAACGATTTTATGTTTGCTTTGATGTACTTCAAAAATTATGGTCAACATGGTGTCGTCCAATCTTTGGCCTTGACAGATGTTTTCTTAAGTCCAAACTCAATGAAAAATTATTAGCTGCGGTGGGAAGAGATGCAAACAACCAAATGTACCCTTTCACATGGGCTGTTGTCGATGCTAAAAATGAAGACAATTGGACTTGGTTCATACGAAAACTTAAAACAGATTTTAAGCTAGAAGATGGTGATGGATTTACTATAATTTCAGATAGACAAAAGGTATGTTTTCTTTTTCATTTTTTGTGTGTTTTGAATTGTTGTATCACTGTTTTTAATTTGCTGGTCATTTTTTGTTTTAACTGACATTAATTTGTTAGAAGTAGAAACGTACGTTAGTGTTGTATACCTATCAAAACATGTTTATATTTCTTTTAGTGCTACACTTTTTTATACGGCAGTTTTTCTGAATTTTTATGGTATGACATGGTTTATTGAATGCAGTTGAGAGAGAGTTACCTAAAGTCGAACATAGAATGTGTGCTCGTCACATTTATGCGAACTTGAAGAAGAGCTTTCCGAGTCAATATGATATGAAAAGGTTGCTTTGGCAATTAGTTGAGACTTACACAATGCATGAGTATAACGCAAATTTGGAGACAATTAAAAGGTATGATATGCGTCTATATGAAGCTATAATGAAAAAGAATCCAAAGAATTGCAGTCTGGCCTTTTTCACACCATCTTCTTCTTGTATAGATGTACATAACAACATCTCTGAATCTTTCAACAATGCAATTGATCCTGCAAGATATATGCCAATGGTTGAGATGTTGGAGACTACCAGGAGAAGAACAATGGTTCGTATTGATATGCGAAAGAAGAAAGCATTAGAGCATACTGGTATATTCACACCAAAAGCCACCGAATTTGTTGAGTTGGAGCAGCAAAGGTGAAATTTTGTAAGATGTTTCCAGGACCAGATGGTCGATTTGAGGTACTTGAGAGTGGTAAATCTTTTAATTTGAACATGAGATTAAAGTTTTGTGCATGTCAGAGTTGGGAAATGATTGGGCTTTCTTGTCGTTTTAGAAAGGAAACTTAATCACGGAGACTACATATCCAATTGGTATTTGACTTCTTGACAACAACAAATTTATAATGACTCAATTCAGCCGGTTAATGGAGTTGCTTTTTGGCCAAAATCCGGGTCTGTAATACTGCCTCCTCCAAGTTTGATTGAACAAATTGATAACAAGAAAGGGAGAAATCCAAAACCAAAGCGAAAGAAAGGGAAAAACGAGTCTCCATCGAAAAAGAAAGGGAAGAGGTCAAGAGTAAAAAGGATTATACATTGTGGCCGATGCGGTTTTACTGGACACAACGCAAGAAAGTGCAAGAACATAGGAGTGGAAATAAGTAGGCCAAAGACTACAAGAATATTAGAAGATGGGTATGGCTCAGTTACTTCAAAGTTTGGTGAGGGACCAAGCCAACCAACACAAGACTAATTTAGGTTTCAATATTCTCCATTTCCTTTTCATATTTGTAATCTAACATGTTCGTATTTTTGAGTTTTGGTTTATTATAATTGTATTGTAGAGGATGTGGAGAGGAAGCTGTGACGTGAAGAAGTGGAGAATCTCATTTTGTTTTACACACATTTTATTTTTAAGTTTTTTAACAAAAACTCCATAGAGACAATATTATGTGTGACTTATGTTCCCTTTTGTTAAAAAAAGATTATGTTGTTTTCTGGGTTTAGTGAAATTGAGTTTGCTTCAAAGGTTCGAATTTCAGATGGTCTGGTAATCACACATCTTTTCTTTAAATATATTGGTTAGTTGCATTTGTGCTCTTTTATCAGAGTAATTGAAAAAAGGAAAATTATTGTTATAATTACAAATACAAGGATCAAATAATAATTTAAATAGTTCTGGTTTTCACATATCAAACAATATAAATAAACTGAAGTTTTTTTTCTTCAAAATATTTCACGTCACAATCCATGTCGACGTTGACTCAGCATATTTAACTGTTGACTAACTTCTGTTAAGTCAAAAATTGAATTCGGCCACAAATGATAAGTTTATGTTGAAAACTTGAACATAACATTTGTTCGTGTATGTTTACACATGACACGATAGTTTGTGTACAGGTCTTTCGGATCCAAAACTTTTATATCCATATAGGACATGTTACTGTTTCAGTTTGGTTTCAGGTCAAGTTCATATGAGTCCGGGTCGGTTCGAATCCAAATTTAAAGAACCAAAAATTATCAGAATACTCAAATACGCGAAAAATATTCTAAAAATACCAAATATCCTTCTGGTCTATACTTAGTTGGCAAAGTTCAAAAGTACCTTGGTAGAGTTAGGTAGTACTTTGGCAGAGTTATGATGTAGCTTGGCAGAGTTAGGAAGTACATTGGTAGACTTTAGTAAAGTTTTGAAGAGTTTAGTGGATTTAAGATGCTGCTTGGAATAGTTTGGAAGAGTTTGAGATTGGACTTTGTTTTGTTTATTTTGTTGGTACGTGTGAGGCCCCTATGTCCAAAACCTCTCGAAGATATATATCATGCTTGGGTTGGAGATGTTGAAGATCAGAAAGTTGACAAGATGATCCGAGACATACTTAAGACATACCAACTTCTCATGCGAAGAAAAGTACAAAAAGGAAGACCGATGAGCAGCATCGTGAGCTGCGAAGCGCCAAGTAGTCAAAGGTCAAGGAGGCTGAGAAGAAGAAGGAGCCAGAGAAGAAGAAGGTTGTTGATATTCCACATGAAAAGGAGAAGGATAACAATGAGGATGAAGTGGATATGACTATCAGTTCAAACGAGCATAAGAAGGCGAAAGAAAATGAGAAAGAAAAAGAGAAAGAAAAGTGGGAGAATAAGTGGAGAAAGAATTTTAAGGCAAAGAAACAAAAGGAGGAGAAGAATGAGAAGAGTACATTGGTTGAAACACTTTAGTCCATGAAGCTTGTGTTTAATGTGATGAGATCAGACCAAGTGACGATGTTTGAATGACTTATAAGGGTGGAGGAAAAAGGAGTAGAAGAAGCGATGATTAATGAACGACTTCGTAGGATTGAAGATAGCATAACACATCACGCCTTAACCAATGAACGGGCAGTCTAGGCATGGGCATTCGGGTACCCGAACCCGAATGGTTTGGGTCTTTCGGGTTTCGGGTATTTTGGATTTAAATATATAAGACCCATTCGAATATTTTTGCTGGTTCTGGTCAGGTTTGAGTATTAAATTTTGGGTTCGAGTCGAGTTTGATTCTTACAAAATACCCTATTTTGGGTCGGCTTCGGTTTAGGTTCGGGTATCCGTATTTTTTAATTAATTGTTTATCATAACATTTTCTGAAAAAACTAAAAAAAGTTTTGTAAAACCATAATTTAATTCAAACAATTTAATATTTAACTTTTTTTGATTATTTTGATTCCAAACTAATTTGTATATTTAGATTTATAGTTATAATTTTGAATATTTGTGTAATTAAAAGTATATAGATAAATAATTATTTCTAGATATATATTTTGGGTATTTTAGGTACCCGTTCGGGTTTCGGGTTTCATCCGATCGGGTTTGGGTACCGTATTTTCATGATCTAAAAGTTCGAGTATTTTGTAGGTTTCAATTTGGTTTGATTTCGGGTATTTTGGGTTAGGTTCGTGTTCGGATTTCAGATATTATGCCCATGCCTAATGAACGCCTTCTTAAGCTTGCAGAAAACAAACCAGAGGAGGTGATGCTGACCTTGGAAGGCGCCAAGAAGTCTAATGGTGAAGATGAGTTTCGTGTAAGTGAGACTCGAGATACTGGGGGTGGTTGACTGATAAAAAAGGTGATGGTGGAGGGGTGTTGGGACGGATGAAGAAAGTGATGATGTTTACGTTGTTGTGGTACAGAAGAGTCTACTTGATTATTATGAATCAGACGTATCAAAAACCTTTTTATGTTTTATTCAAAAGCAATAATTATAGTTGTGCATGGTAGACTTTGTAAACTCTTTGGCAGAGTTTGGTGGACTTTGTTGATATTGTGTTATAGACATGAATAATGTTTGATAACTTTAAACGAGTTTCAACATTGCTTGCTTGAGTTTATTTTTAGTATGGTAGAGTTAAACGTTTTTTTCGTAGAGTTTTGTCGAATTTGAGTAGAGTATGGTAAAATTTGGAAGATTTTGATGGAGTTTGAGTAAAGTATGGTAGAGTTTAGGGGAGTTAAAGAGTGGTTTGGGAGAGTTTCGTATACTTGTGTTCTACAACACTAACTATTTGTTATTGTTTTTTCCAATCCACAATGAATGGATTATTTCGGAGCAGCAACCCTTAAACCCTATGTGCCCAACATTACGATTTGTTATAAATCCAGAGGCCAGTAGTAACATAAAAATACAAACTCATGAGCATACTCCCATCGTGTATAAAATTATTGCAGGATCACCTACCCAAATGTCGAAGCTCGACATCATTAATCTCACTAATGATTGTGAACCACATATTTTGGACATGGAAAGTGATGTCGGCAAAGATAATGCACTTGGTAGAAGCAACGACCTGATATATATGGAGGACGTTCTGCCCAAACATACTAGGCAACATACCTTTGCTGCAACAAGGTATTGCAACGACCTAATTCATATGTTAGTTTGGCAGATTTGGGCAAACTTTGTTGTTAAGTGTAGTAGAGTTTGGTAGAATTTGGAAGAGTTTGGTATAGTTAGAACCTACACCTTGGTAAACTTTGGTTGAATTTAGGTCATGTTTGGGAGAGATAAAGTAACATTTTTTTCCTTAACGGAACTCCTCTTTCGAAATAAGTTCAGTTGTTAGGCGTATAATGGAGGATGAGGTAGCTCTTACTTCATACTACAATCCATTTGGTCCAGTACCCAAAAGTAAAGTGATTCGGCTGCGTAGCTTTAATCACTAGAATTGTATGTCCCCTGATTTCTTTGTTAAAATATTACTTGAATAATCAATATCGCATGTTTTGTTTGATGATTAACCAATTTTCAGGGCTACTACAATTGAGAATTAGCTGTTTAGCATCTTAATTTCTCATGCCTAGACATAAATGGCCAGTAGAGAAATATAGATGGTTATACAATCTGGTAAATACTTCTAAGTTTTTTTGTTTAAGCTTGGTAGACTTTGGTTGAATTAATATTGTTATTTTTTTGCAGCATATGACAAGCGATATAAACATGTTCCAGCGAAGAAGTATGCAAACTTCATCTATGTATAAGAGTGATAGGATTGCGGTCCTCGATCTTACACTCTGTGCTTACTGATGTATACAATACAAGAACTTAGTGGAAAGCGAGAAGAATTATCTATTCCCTGACTGGTTTCTAGAAATGTACACAGGAAAAAACCCATCATTCCGTCCCACAAACAAGAAATGGTTTCAAGATGTTGACACCTTGTACGTTGCTCACAACATCGACAATTGCCATTGGGTTGCACTGGAGATCGATTTGCTTAAGCAATATATTTGAATCTACGATCCGAATAAGTCAGCTATGAAGGAGCATCACGTTAATAACTCATGCATGTAATTTTGGTATAGTATGCTATCTAATTTAATTGAGTTCGTCAAACTAGGTTAATTAAACTAGCTTTGCCGAACTCTCCCAAACAAAGCATAATCTCGACCAAACTCTACCAAACAGTATGAGCAAACTATGCCAAATTATAACTAAATTCCAACCAAACTCTGCTACACGTAAATAAAATGAGAGGCAAGATCTCCCAAACTATCGAAAAACTTTCCCAAACTAGGACAAAAATGGACCAAACTCTACCACACATAAACAAAATGAGAGGCAAACTCTCCTAAACTATCGAAGAAAAGTCTGTCAAATTATAACTAATATCCGACCAAAGTATCTCAAATTAATGGGAAAGCTCTCCCAAACTAGGACAAAATCGACCAAACTCTACTACATGTAAACAAAATGAGAGGCAAACTCTCTCAAACTATCGGAGCAAACTCTGTCAAACTATAACTCAAATCCGACCAAACTCTTTCAATATATCAGAGCAAACTATGCCAAGCTAACCCAAAAAGTCGACTAAACTAACCCTAAACTCTACCAAATTATTCTGTAGCTTTCTAACTCTCATACGCAGAGACTTTTTCAGTGTGAGAGAATTTGTTGCATAGAGCGCACTGATGTGATACTTTTCATTTATGAAATTTTTGTTATTATATTTTTGTTTACACATAAAAAAAAAACAAAATGACATTTTATGATTTTATGAGAGTATTTGAGTAATTATGAAATAATATGAAGTATATGAGTAATTAACACATTAATATGGAGTATTTGAGCAAATCATCAAAAACTAAAAATCAAAACCAAAAACTAAAAATTGTGGTACCATTAATAGCTTTAGTCTAGTAAATAACAAAATGTTTTGTGATATTAAGAAAATAAAAATGGCAAAGAAGAGTAAATGACCAAAATATCCTCATCAACATTTGGTAGAAGAGAGATATGAGACACAACATTAAATGAGGGGTCATCATATTTAATGTGTTGTCTCCGTATTTAATGTTCTGGCGTTTGTTACCCACTAATCCAAATCTTACTAGGGTAACATATTTATTATCGACTCACTTAAATATATTATCCATTAATGTATGTATTACTTGGTAACATAATTATTACCCGCTAAAAACAATTTATTACCTAGTAATATATGTATTATCTGGATAGAATACATTTTATCTGCTAATTTGTATATATTACCCGTTTATACATTTATTACTATAATAAAATATTTATTATATGTTAGCTTAAATATAATACATGTTAATTCATTTATTACTTGCTTACTTATATATATTACCCGTTAATACATTTCTTATCCTCTAACTTATATATCTTACCCGTTAAAACATATATTACTTGGGTAACACAAATATTATCTGCTAACTTATATATGTTACCCATTAACATATATTTTAAACAGGCGAATCAAAACTGAATGAAAAGTTTAATATATCCTCATCACATATCTCATTGCCAACAATCCCTCTCAAGATGATTTTATTCTGAAATCAATTTCTATGAGAGAGAGAGAAAGAAAGAAGAAAGTCAGAAAAATGAAGAAACGTGAAAGTGAAAAAAAGAAAAAATGTAAAAGAAGGAAAAGAAAGTGAAGTGAGAGAGTTTCATAGGTGTATAATGTTCATTAGAAGTGTGAACAGAACCTACCATTCATAAACTAAAGAATCACCTAATTTTGCAAAAATTATTTGTTATATCCATTGCAAATTCTCTATTTCAAATCAATGTTTATAATTAATTATAAAAGTTTTATGATTTTTATTGATTACAATCAACAAGGAAGACTATAATGCAAATAACCAAAATTTTAAAATTTTGTTTTAAAGTTTTTTTAATTGGAGACCAATCTTAAAAATTTGAAATTTGAAATATCTCATACTTCAAATTTGAAGTATTTGTTAGAGATGCCTTAAGAAATTAGAAAAAAAAGATTTATTAAAGGTAAGCTCGAGGAGAGGATATCGAGTTACTTATAAAAATTACTCTCGAAAAGAGGAAAAAGTGTTCTTATAATATATGTTCTTACGGCTTTGATCACATTGTGATGTTATACTATAAATTGCCAAAATTAGTGATTTTGTCACTAAGTAGTGCTATACCAGACTTTGGGTAGGATAATAATAGTGAATCAAGAGGAATACATTGGAAAAATGAGAGAAATTATGTAAAAACAAAACAGAAGGTAGGTTGGATTTTAGATCTATAGAAGATTTTAACTCTCCCTTGCTGGAGAAACATTGTTTTCAAGAAGATTTAACTTCCCGAAATCATTGTTTTCAAGGATTTTTAAAGGATGATACTTCAAAGATTTGAATATGTTGACTGACCCCTTCAAGTTCATACTTCAAATGGTTGGAAGAGTATTATTTTTGCTCGAGCTTTGGTTAGCAAAAGTCTCATTAAGCGGATTGGTAATGGTTAATCAATTCTAGTTTAACATGATCCATGGTTACCATGAATTTTTCCTAGAACTGCGACGTGTAAGAGCTCGAATATCTCTACCTGGATCTTACAATGGATTAACCGATTGAGCATTCATTTATATCATGATGGATTCCCCTTAGTAGACAGTTGGTAGATCATAAGGATGTGCCTTTAATTTTGGAAATTAGATTCCCAAAATTTTTGGACAAAAAAAACTCTCAAATTTGGATAAAAATTAAAAAATTAAGTCTAAACAAAAAATATTTAAATTAAACTACGCATTTATTTTATATAAATGTAAAATTGTAATTTTTTATGTATTTTATATAAGAATTTACATTATAAAAAATAAAAATTATTTAAATATAAAAGTAAACTAAATTTTAATATTAAGGACAATTTTGTAATAACTATGTTGAAATTAAACGTGGTGTTGACACATAACAAATTTAATAAAAATCACTCCTCAAATAATATATAAGATTAATCAATAAAGTTAGACGATTAAAAAAGAAAAAACGATACTAATAATTCAGGTTCAAATAAGCTATTTTATTTTCTCAGTAATATTTACGACCAACTTGAATTTGGTTTGCATTTTTCAATATTTTATTTTGTCATATATTGACAAGACTTTAGGAATCAGTGGTCGTAATAATTTCATAAAATTCGCCGAGATCAATGGTGTTTTGAATCTAAAGTAATCTTTTACGTTGATTTTATCAAATGTGGAAAAGACTCAAAATGCTTCTTTTCATATATTCATATACGGATATTGAAAGCTATATAAAATCATGAAAAGTTATCATTTATTATTGTACTTCTGTTTTATAATAAGTGATTTCTTTTTCAACTGAAATAGTAGTTTTTATCCTATCATTCTACAGTAGAAAGAAACTTAAATTTTGGTGTTTAAGAATTTGTAAAGAGAACACGATTATTTGCATAAATGTTTTTGACATGTAATAAGTGATAAGTAATGTTCTAAACATTTTTTTATAAATGCCAACAAAATTCCTAAAACAAATGATTAGAGAGATAAATCGTACTATAAAAGCTATTGAATCTCGAATAATCTTCTAAGTAAGATGAAAACGCTAGTCAATTTCTTAGATTAAACTCCATCTAAAAAATCTTACAGCTATTTGTCACAAATTTCATCTCTATTATATAAAATAAGATTAGACACATCATTGCCTAGAAAAACATTTTGAATTATAAGTGAAGGGATAACACTCTTCTTAATTGTTAGAGCTCTCATACACGAACCATCAACTCCATTTGGAAAGTAAAACCATCGAAGACTGGAAAAGTATTTTGAATTCTTCTATTAACCATCCATGAAACACTGATTACACGTAAAAGCTAGAGAAACCAATATAGAGTGAGAAATTTGATCCCAAAGATCCTCAACAAAACTTGTCGAAACTATTTCCATAGACTCCTGACACAACTGAGCTTGAAAATATGCTTCTGATTTCAATTATGCTGCTAAACAATCTCCCATAGGTCTCTATCACTATTGGAAAACAATTTACCATGTTTCACTTTCTATATGTAACAAGGAAATATATCAATTTCCGCGGGTATCCTGGAAATAACCCATGTTTGAATTGTCAATACACATTCAAATGACACATGGTTTATTGTTTCCTTATGTGCCCCACATCGCTCATAAACCTCATCATAGTTAATTTATCTCTTTGAAAGATTGGATTTAACTGCAATCTGAGCCAGAAAGCACATGCTACATAAATGTCTAATTTTTTGTTGACATTCCAGTTTCCACGCATGAGTCTGCAGAGACTGAATATTAGGACCATATGATCAAAGAAGGAAACATTGTTCTCCGTCCAACATCCCGAGTTAACTAAATAATTACCTGATTTTGTGAAATGTCATCCCAACCAATCTTCCCTTACCTTTCTTGGTATTGGAAGCCTACATTTAGTCATGCATTCTGAGGGACAAATAGTTGACAAATTAATGGAGCCTACCAAGTCCATGAAACCGGATCTATTAAGTCACATAGTCTTATATTCGGGAAGATATGAGGTCCAATCCGACTGTAGATCATGGTATAACTAGCATTTTTATTTAGTCTTTATTATTTTTATTTAAAAAAATTGAATCCATAGTTGGTGGTAGGATCAATTAGATCCTACCATAAGGACATGTCAAGAAGTACTAGTTAGACAATTATTTGTTCCTCGATATGCTAGGTTGATACTAGGGATCTTAATCCCATGTTGGGATAGGGAAGATTATTTCTTTAAAACAACCGATATAGAGTTAAATCAGGGTACTAGGTAAAGAATAATATTTCGCATCCAAAAATGGTTTCTCATTTTTCAAATATTAAGGCACTACTTGCGCATATTTGGAAGGTAAAATATCTTTCTAAAATAAGGCATTTTATTTGGTAGGTTCTGTTTGGTGATTTGCCAGTCAAATCAAACCTCAATAAGAGAGGTACGAGCGTGAGGAGTGTTGTAGTCGAAGCGGAGTCAATTTAAAGACGGTAAATTATGTCTTTTTTGAATGCCCTTTAGTGGTTCAGACTTGGGAAATATATAGGATCCCCTCATGAGTTGATAATTATTCTTGCCAATCGATTTTCTCAGATTTAGATTACCTCTTTTGAAGATTGCCTAATGAGGGGAAAACATCGAATTTTCCTTGGTTATTATGGTATATCTAGAAAGTTATGAACGATAAAAAAATTCAAATATGGATAAGGTCCCTGGAATATAATGAAAGCCATTGAGAAGGTTGCAGATGCATGGTCCAAGCTTAGCTAGGTACAATTCATGTGTCAAATACTACCTCTAATGATTATCCTCAGAAGGAGGAGGTATCTTTTAGACCATTAAAGGTGTCGCCAGCTTTCAAAGGATATAAATACTATGTAGATGGCTCTTCGAAGACACTGAATATTTCTTGGGTCTATGCCGGTTTTGTTACACAAATGGTCTAGAAGGGATCAACGTGGGATCACGAGGTATTTGGCAAAATCTATCCTCTCTTCATGTAGAGATAAAGGCCTTAATGTGGGCTATGACTAATATAATCTTCCTTCAGATCTCAAAGATTGTTTTTGCCACTAACTGTGCAGATATTAAGAAAATAAAGGAAGACCCATAAGACTAGCCATCATTTTTTCCCCTACATAGAAGATATTACGAGACTTAGGAGTCTCTTTAAGAACTTTTCCTTGTCTTACATTCCTAAATGTATTAATTACAAAGCATGTTTTCTAGTCGGCAGTTTTAGAGGGCTTTCTAGATTTCTATCATTTGTAAACTCTGTTCTAACACACTCGTTCTCATATCTTATAAATAAATGAGTAAAATTGACAAAGAAAAATGAATAAAAATTTGATTCGAATTTGATCCTATCAAATCCAATGAGTATTTTTTTGATTAAAAAAATAGATCCTTAACAAAAAATTAAACCTAAATGAGACTTAGTGTGGCCAATAACAGGTCGGCTAGTGGTAGTGCTCTATTTACAAATCCTTAGGCACCATGGTTCAAACCTCCTACATGTAGTAGTAGGAGTGAAATTAAAGATCACTAAGCTAGTTGACCAAAAAAAAAGAAATTTAGTGTTTTTTTTTTTTTTTAGGTATCAACTGTCAAATGTTTCATTATGACGACGTTGTGACGACGAGCCCCACCGCTGGACTCTAGCTACTCGTCGTTGTTGACATAAGAGGAGAAGAGCCAACGATAGAGATATAGTGGCCTAATAAAAAAATCCAACCTGAAGCTGCCATCCTTACACAGATAAAAGGAAAGAACGCTGGTCGAGACCATCACGACACTGTCAAACACGACGAAGCTTCACAGCGGTGGTGGCTAAGCGAAGGATGCCTAATCCTAGATCTAGTGTGCATTAGAGAACGGGCACCGACGAGAAGACATCCAACAGAGAAGTACATACAATGGGCTTCATTTTCTAGCGATAATAAAATCTACCGACCACCAGAAAAAGGATCGGTGGCGGCAGAACGTTCCTACAAGAAAGAATATATCATTGGAAGATTGGAAAAGGTTTATACTATCCTATAGTGCATTCTTCAAATATGTGACTTATATTTGATGCTCAAAAGAAAAATAGGACTTATATTGATATCAAAATTTAAAAAATCTGAATGATTTGAATTAAACTCAAACGAACACCCGAAGACTAAAGAAATCATCCAATTGGGTTTCACACTTACAATAAGATAAATTGTGTTGATCCTATTTTCATAATTAGTGTACTCTTTCATTTTTACCATGTCAATTCTAAAATGTACTATCTATCTACCACGAAATTCTAAATCAAATTTTCTAGGCAGCAGACGGAGTTATGATCTCACATATTATTGATATTACATTTTTACAAAAAAATTTATAGATAGAGTGACATACCAATAACATTAATACAAATAAGAAGATTAGACGTTATTATATTGCTTTTTTTTGCTAAAACCTGATAGTAGTATACATATAAATTACAATGTCAGTATATAGAATGAATTACCATTAATAGAGAACTATTATTAGGTGGAGCTGAGAGAAAAGAAAAAAGCTTTGTTGACTGACGACCCATGTGAATTGAAACTCCCTAATTAAATTTACCGACAATGAAACCTTCACTTTAGTATCTCGACACTTCCATGTGTCACTCGTACTCTACTCTTTTCCATATTTCATGGTGACCCACAATTTCCTTTTTAATTTCCTCTCAACAAATCAAAAAAAATTCATTCCTTTCTTTCAAAATTTGATTTGATGCGACCTAAGAACTATTCTTCGATGGAGAAACCCATTTCCGTCGGGACTGGGAAGCTTCGAAGCAACAACAGTTCTAATCATGTCTGGTTTGTTGTTCCACTCTTCGTTCTTCTTTGTTTCGTTGTCTTATGTTTCGACTACTCTTCTCTCTTTGCCGACACAGACGACGTCGGTTTATCATTTCTCGAGAAACCCCAGATTTCGGTTTCTGGTGTATTTACCAAAGAAGCCAACTTTAATCGATTACTCGATAACCCACATCGTGAATCTTCTTGCTCCGGTCGGTATATATATGCTCATGATCTTCCTAGTAGATTCAATCGTGATTTTATTGAGAAGTGCTATTTGATTACTAGGGGAACTGAGAAAGACATTTGTCCTTATGTCGAAAACTTTGGTTTTGGTCATATAATTAAGAATTTCGAGGATGTGTTGTTGAAACAAAGTTGGTTTACGACGAATCAGTTTATGCTCGAGGTGATTTTCCACAATAGGATGATGAATTACAGATGCTTGACCAAAGATTCGTCTCTAGCGTCTGCGATTTATGTTCCCTTTTACGCAGGTCTTGATATGAGTAGGTATCTTTGGGGTTACAACATTTCGGTTCGAGATTCTTCGTCTCTCGAGCTGATGACTTGGCTTGTGAAACAGAACGAGTGGAGTCGAATGTCTGGTAGAGACCATTTCTTGGTTTCTGGAAGGATTGCTTGGGATTTCAGGAGACAGACTGATAATGAATCTGATTGGGGAAGCAAGCTTAGGTTCTTACCAGAATCGAGAAACATGTCAATGTTGGCTATTGAGTCGAGTTCTTGGAACAACGATTACGCTATTCCTTATCCCACCTGTTTCCATCCTTCATCTGTGGAGGAAATTGTGGAGTGGCAAGAGCGAATGAGGTCTCGAAAACGCAAGTATTTATTCGCCTTTGCAGGTGCTCCAAGACCTGAATATAAAGACTCGGTTCGAGGGAAGATCATAGATGAATGTTTGGAATCAGATAAGCAATGTTACTTGCTAGACTGTAACTATGGGAAAGTGAGCTGTGATAATCCTGTCAATGTAGTGAAAGTTTTCAGAAACTCGGTCTTTTGTCTTCAGCCACCAGGAGATTCTTACACTAGAAAATCCATGTTTGATTCGATATTAGCAGGCTGCATTCCAGTGTTCTTCCATCCAGGGACAGCATATGCTCAATACAAGTGGCATTTGCCCAAGAACCACACGAGTTACTCGGTTTATCTACCTGTTAAGGACGTCAAGGAATGGGACATCAAAATCAAGGAGAGATTGATTAAGATTCCGGAGACCGTAGTAGCAAGCTTGAGAGAAGAGGTTATAAAGTTGATACCAAGTGTGCTCTATGTTGATCCTAAGAATGGATTGGATGGGATTGAAGATGCATTTGAGTTGGCTTTGAAGGGAATGTTAGCAAGGATTGAACAAGTTAGAGAACTCATAAGACAAGGGAAAGATGGTAGTGATGGATTTGATGATAGTGATGATTATAAGTATACATTTTCTCCATATGAATCTAATGTTTGGGGTTAATGTAGCTTCCTGATTTATATAGGTAGAGAATCTACTCAAAAGTGGAAAAAACAATAAAAAGAATGTATTTTATATATATACAATAGATGATCAATTGATCATTAAGCTTTGTTCCAACAATGTTGGTTAATGGTTACGTTCATAGTTTACAGAAGCATCTTCTTCGGTCTAATTCGATTTGGTTTTAGTGTGAGCATAAATAATTAATTGGTTGAACCGAACCGGTAAATACAATCTCGTACCAACCGGTTCGATTTGTTTCTGTTTTCTCTTTTGTGCTCTATGGTCTCTACTCTCTAGGCTTTGAAGAATTGCCGCCGAAGCTTTTATCAATGGCGACGTTTCAGCTTTTCTCTTCTTCGAGCGATAAATCTTCTCAAGGTTCTGGTCTAGGTTTAGGGTTCCTTGATTCACCAGAGCCAGCTCTTCCTCCACCGCCTCCTTCTGTTGAAGTATTATCCTCCGAGGTATCGTTGTACTACTTCCTCTGCAACTTTATCTTCATTCTCTTTTGTAATTTTCCAGATTTTGATTTTGTGGATTTCATTACAGTAGGTCTCTTCCTCGGTTGATTTCGCAGTGGATAAAGTGACTATCGGCGAGATCACTCTTTTGAAGGTTAGTTTCTCTTCTCACTTGCCGAGAAAATTCACTTTTAACCTCTAAAATAGGTGAATCACAGTGAGTGTAAGCTCAAAAAAAAATTACAATTAGCTCAAAGCTAGTTTAATTGTGATGATGATGATGTTCATAGAAGTGAGTTATTCACTTTCTGCTTTTTGATTTTAGGGTCGTGTGAGTACTAAAGAGGTCTTCGGATTACCTAATTCGGATTTGGTTCCTGGAGTTTATGAAGGTTAATGATTTTCCTAGTTATGGTTTTTGTGATTTGTGCCGCTTGCATTGTACATCTTTTGTTAATCTCGAATTTGATTTACTCTAGGTGGGCTTAAGCTTTGGGAAGGATCAATTGATCTTGTCAAATCTCTTGAAAAAGAATCTCAAACCGGAAACTTATCATTTTCTGGAAAGCGGGTTCTTGAGGTACGCTGTGTGTTCAACCTTGTTTTAATTGTCAAACAATAGATTGCTTCTCATCCTTTTTGTCACTGAACATGTGGTTTCAGCTTGGTTGTGGTCATGCACTTCCAGGAATCTATGCATCTCTCAAGGTAAGTTGATGGTTTCTAAGCTCTATTGGATTCTATGTTCAAGACCCATCTTCTCAGATCTTTGGTTGTTATTGTATCCAGGGTGCAGAAGTCATTCATTTCCAGGACTTCAACGCTGAGGTTCTTCGAAGTCTAACCATTCCAAATCTGAATGCTAATCTGTCTGAGAAGTCTCCATCTGTTTCGGTTGGTGAAACAGAAGTACGCTTTTTTGCTGGTGAGTGGAGTGAAGTTCATCAGCTTCTTCCACTAGTTAATGATGATGAGACTGATAGTAAGGGTGGTTATGACATCATTCTAATGGCTGAGACGATATATTCCATCTCTGCTCAGAAAAGTCTCTATGAATTGATTAAAAGGGTACAATAACACTTTCTCCTGGATAGCAGAAACTTTTTTTATCAATCTCAAAGATTCACGGGAGATTAAATTCTTAATTCTTTGCAGTGCTTGGCGTATCCAGATGGAGCAGTGTACATGGCTGCAAAGAAGTATTATTTCGGGGTTGGTGGAGGGACAAGGCAGTTCTTGGCTATGATAGAGAAAGATGGTAAGATTGGCTATTCGATGATGTATATAAAGAAATGGTTGTGTTGTTCATCCTCTACAATGAGAATAACCATGTACTAAGACTACATCGCATCGATTTAATTTTTTTGCAGGTGTTCTTGCTTCAACACTGGTGTCTGAAGTCACAGATGGTTCCTCCAATGTCAGAGAGGTATGGAAGCTTTCATACAATGGTAAGTAAGTCAAGTTCTGTACTTTGATATATTCTCTGACTTCACAAAAGGTTTATGTGATCTGCTATTTATTCTCACCATACCTAAGTACCAAGCTATGTTTAATTTGTAATGACTCAAATGATTGTGTTTGGCCAAATAAGATAATTAAGATAATAGATGAGTTCTTTTTTTTGTTTCTTTTGTTGTACATTTTGATTTTACCAAATAAATAGTTTTGTATGTTAGAATTCGGTGAACTTGTTTGATTTTATTTATATACAAACTAATACATTATGCACTAAACCTCACAAACTAATATTAAATTTGAATCTACATATTGTTAATGAACTGTTAAAATTTGCTGATGTGGTTGGCACTGCATAGATAGTTTTCTCAGTGGAATCCGGATTCCAGAAGTGACAACATCTATCCTAAGTGTCCCATTTAACAATCCCCCAAAAATTGGTTTTCTCGTAATGTTATTATATAAATTTGGATTTTTTTAAAGTTAGTAATAAACAGAACTTTTGTTGTATTTATATTTTATTAAAAAATAAAAATAATTTTAAAATATTTATTTTTACCACAAAATATTTATCTCTATTCATATTCCTATTAGTAATCAATGAAATTATTTTACGTGTCAAATCCAATAATCAAAAATATTGTAGTATCCTATTATACAAAGTTGAGTTTCAAAAGTTAGTAATCAGCAGAATTCATTCACATGTCAAATCCAACGATTCAAAATTTTGGAGTATCCTATTATATAAAGTTTGGTTTCAAAAGCTAATAGTCAACGAGATTCTTTTACGTATCAAATTCAACGATCCAGATTTATAGTATCTTTATATATTTTAAATTATCATTTTATTATAATTTTATTATTTAAAGTTCCATTTCAACACAAAGTCGTGCATCGCACCGATTCATATCTAGTTATATTTAAGGTTAAGAGAATATGTGGATATTACAATATTTTAAGTAGTATAACATTTCAGTCCGGCCGATCTCTTTTCCTTCTCACGGTCCTCAATTCCTGCTATGTTCATTAACGCGCCATGCATGTGAGTGTCGATTTCTCCTCTCTCTCTCCTCCCTCAGCTGGTGTCAAGAATGGTTTTTAGTACGCTTATGGTGGCCTTCAGCCATGCTTGTTGAATCGGAATAATGAGGAGTTGATGCTCACATGTGGCTTGACCATCTGATATTTCTTTTCTCCTCTGAAGCTTTTTCTCCATACATCTCTGATTGCATGTTGGATTTATCCGGCGTTCTCCTCGCCTCTATGAGTAATTGTTCTCTTTTCCTCCTTCGGTGTCCTTCTTCGTTTGCTGTTTTATCTCCTATTTTGTATTTTCTCGGTCAACATTGTGGTATTTCTTTCATCCAGCTATAAGTTCGGTTAGGGCCTCGATTTCACATCGGATTTAGCAAATCTCTCTCTTTCCATCGAAGTTGTTGGTAATTTTTAGGTACTGTGGAGTTTCTAACGCTTTGAAGAGTAAATCTTCGAATGGTTGGAGTTTCTATGGTTAGCTTCCGCACATGAACTTTAACATTGGGCTGTTTTCTGATTCAACTGTTCTGATGGTTTTCGTGGATGATTTCGACATCATTTGGGCTCGAAGAGAGATGTCACATGGCAGTTTCTGGTGATACTGTCGCCAAAATTATCTTAACCACGCCGGTGTTTTGCATGCCGAGATTAACCCTAGTTGGACACGTGGAATTTCTGTAGGCCAACAAGATTCTCTTGCTCTACTTCTTCTTAGCAATTGGGCCCAAATATTTTGGCCTGTTAAAACTTTATTTGTAAAGCTCTTTTGTTTTTAGGACCTTATTTATTTGGCCTTTTGGCCATAATAAATAAATTCATTTGCGATAAAAAAAAAGTAATATAACATTTTTTGTCAACAATTATCTTAAAAAACTTCTAAATCACACAGCAGCCTAAATTATTTTAAATAATATATAGTTTTAGAAAATATTTATTTATTTATTTTTTTAACAATTTTTTTAACCATTGTGTTAAGAAAATTGTTTAGAGAAAAGTTAACTTTTTGATAATGTAAATTCAAATTTAATATTAATTTATGAGTTTAAGTACATGATGTATAAATTTGTATATAAAAAATACAAATCAAACTAGTTCAAAGTGGAATCAACCGTTTTTCCATTTATTCCTATATTAATATTAGGATGTCCTCTCAGTTAAATAAAGAATTAATTGGGGGAAAAGACAAAGAAAAACTAAGATTTAAAACCTAATATACTTTTCTTTTTGGATAAATATGTTTATAAAAGGTCACAAGAATAACATTCGTTGGGGCGTATCATCAATATTAAGACAAAAATAATTCTGTGGATATCATTTTCGTATAAAAGAAGAATAACCTAATAGAATGGTTATCCTATATTCTATAAAAGGTATTATATAAAACAAAAGCTCTCCTCATTATATGAAACTATAACATTAGAAATTTATAGAGAATACTAAAATTAAGAGTATATATCGATTTTCAGTATGATCTTGCAACTATATGGTCCGTTACACCATACACGCGGCGGCTTAAAATGTGAAGGTTGTAATCTTGGTAAAGATTATTATAGTAATAGTCACTGTTGTACATTACAATCAGGAATTTTCTTTCATGAGGAATGCACCAAATCCGATCCAGAGATTCAAAATCTCTATCATCTACAACATTCTTTGTTTATCAAGGTACTTGCAGAAAATGAAGATGTTTATGGAGAATGTAAACTTTGTAGAAGTAACTTGGCAAAGATATATTACTACTGTTTAATATGTGCAAGAAAAAATTTAAGACAACAACTGAGAGCCTAAAGACCCACGAACATCCTTTATTGCTTGTTCCAAAGATTATTATGCTTACATGTCATCTATGTGAATGCTTGATGACGGTTTCCTTATGTATGTAAGTTGTGTGATTTGACATTTCACAAAGATTTTGCCAAATCCACACCAGAGATCAATTACTTTTGTCATCCTAAACACATTCTCACGTATGTTCCAAGTTACACTAATGGAAAATGTTGTTTGTGTGGAAACAAGCTTCATAAGTTGTTTTGTTACTGTTCTCTTTGCAATTTCAGCATTGATGTCAATGGTGAAAAAAATCCTCCCCCTTTCACTCTTTTCTCTTGTAGAGTTCATGAGCATTCACTCATTCTTATGCCGCAACGAAGTTTTGTGTGTAACGCTTGTGGAAGGGATGATGATCCAAATCCTTATGTATGTCCTCAATGCAATTTCATGATCCCTAAAAATTGTATTGATATGCCACGCGTTATCAAAATCTATCGTCTTGAAGGCCGAGATTGGAAATGTAAAGTATGTCATAAACATATAAGATGGACATATGAGGCTTACTCTTGTTCAAAATTAGTTGATTTCGTCGTTCATTTGAGATGTGCCACAAGAGTTGGGATATAGGATGGCAATGAACTTAATGGAAAACCAGAATATTCTTTTGACTCCAAACCATACGAGGAGATTGAAGAAGGAGTAATAAAGTATGTTAGTCACAACAAGCATAATTTAATGCTCAAAGAAGAGAGTACTGATGTTAACGAAGAATGTATGCAGTTATGTAAAGTATGCATTTATCCCATACATTTTAGTTCACTCTATAGTTGCCTGGAATGTGATGATTTCATCATTCACAAAAATTGTGCATATCTTCCAAAAAGGAAAACAGATTCATTCTACAAGGTGTCAATTACACTAATCTCCAGTGACCCTGAGATCGAGGGCACATTTTTTTGCCATGCGTCTCAAAGCTTTTATCAAGGTTTCAAAAGTATGAAAATGATGATAGAACTATTTTCTTGGATGTGAGATGTGGTTCTATATCTGAGCCTTTTTTCCATGATAGTCATACTCTTTATTCCTTATATGTTAACTATTTACCAAGAAGCAAGTCTTGTGATGCTTGTGGAAATAGTGCAACAATGGTTTTGAGTTGTGAAGAATGTGAATTTGTTTTAGACATTAAATGATCTATTCTGCCAAAGATAGTCAAACACGATAATGATAAAGATCATCTTCTATCTTTACATTATGGAGAAAAAACAAGTAAGTAATACTTGTGTGATATATATGAGGAAACATTAGATCCAGAAAAGTGGTTTTATTCATGTGACTATTGTGGTATCACTTTTTACATCAAATGCACACTCGGAGATTTTATATGGTTTAGATCAAAAAGTGAAAATAAAGATTTTAACTTTTATGGGATGGTTAATAATCATATAACTCGGCCACTTTGTTATTGTTGTAATTCTCGTTGCCAATCCTCATCAATCTGCAAGCTTTTCATGTTAACATTTTGTTCGCTACAATGTCTCATAAAAGTTATGATGAAACAATTTCGCTACAATATCTCCTAAAAGTTATGGTAGAAGAGGAGGAGGACGAGGACGAGAATGAGAATTAGAATTATATATGTAGAAAATATATCTACTAAAATATGTATATATATATATATATCATAAATTAATATTATAAGTATTATATAAATGTACATTATATATCTACTAAAATATGTATGTAGTTATATTTGTGTAGATTATATATCTATATATATATTTAGATAATATGTATTCTTGTAAGTTTTACATTTTAAATTGGATAATTGTATGTGCTACTTGTGAGATTAAATTATTTCACATATTATATAAATTAAAAGCGTTGATATTATAATTAACTAATGGTAAATACTGTTAATATAAATTTTGTTTGGGTTGAGATTAGAATGGAGTCCACTGATGACTTATGGTCCTTTTCATTTCGAGATGGGAATTTTGTTCGTTTTGTTGCTGTCCAAAAGTTCTTGTATTTTTTCGGAAATGGGAAATACTAGTTGCCTGTTTTTTTGTTTGTTGTCATAGTACTAGTTACCTGTTTACATCCAAATAGGGTAAAGGAAAAGATTAAAAATGGGTAGGGAATATCCTAATTCCGATTGGGTATTTTCTTCACGTTAAAAATCAAAATAAATCTGCATTAAATATTGAATATGTTCAACTAATTAGAATTAAGCTCAAATCAATATTTGAAATTGAAAGTAGAATTTTAAGCAATTTAATAGGATTTAAATTTTGATAGATTTGAAGAGATTGGAGGCGAGTTTGAGGATATTTAGTATGATTTTAGTTGATTTTTTAACAAAGAATATGGCTATGCTAATTGACAAATTAAGTCAATAGCTAAAAGCCCTGATTATTTACTACTCTACCCTTAATACACTATTTGATTATTATTTGAATAATTAAAAGAAAGAAAGATATGGTTTGCGTGGATGAGAGATGAGACAAATCAAAAAAGTCTCCCTTATATAAATATAGCTCGATCAGACTCAAAAATATCTTCTTTGTCAACGAATAAATCGAAAAGAAACAGGTGACCAAATTGGTTTGCCTTTGATTTAGCTTGGCACCAGATGGTGAGTTTGATTCTCACCATGCTCCAGTTGGAGAACTTATGATATGGATCAGATCTTGTCGATTTAATGGTTATTTGTTGACAAAAAAATTTAAAAAATCGATTCATAATCTAAATTCTAAATCATATCACACCGGGTTATATGTTTATCTAGAGTCAACCTTCAGTAGGATAAGCTATAGAGGTGGATATTAACCACTTGGACAAACTTACTTCATTGTTATTTCTATTTCTAAAAACATTATAAATAGGGATTATAATTTGCAATGCCCACTATAAAGCCCAAATTATGCACAATGCCCTTTGGCATTTTTCTTTTTGTTTTTGCTCTAAATGGGTAGAAAGGGGTAGGCAGCAAAGACAATAATACCCCTGGCGAGATTTTCGGAAAAAGCTGGAGCACGCCGAAGAAGTCCATAGGCAACGTCCATTTTTAGGCAAGATAAGTAGAAGACGGTCCGTTCTCTACGACTGGTAAATATGGTAATGGATGATTTTTTAATTTTTATTATGTATAATGTCATCTTTAATCTTGAAATTATGCCATATGCCACAAATGTGAGAGTGAGTGCTACATTTGGTGGAAATCAATTCAGTTTCTGGAAATATTTGGCTCATAAGATGTAAGTGTTGGTTAAGTGGTGTTGAGTTATGGCCAAAAATGTGAAATGGTTTAAGTTGTAGGTTGTTTGCTTTGTTGTGTGCGTAGTTCTTTTTGTTGTTTCGTAATGTACGGGTAAACGGTAGTTGTAATATTGTGAATGTGGTAATAGATAATATTTTTTAGGGAAAATTATGTATAATACCATGTTTAATCTTGAAATTATGACACATGTCACCAATATGAGAGTGAGTGCTTCATTTGGTGGAGATCAATTCAGTTTCTAGAAATGTTTAGCTCATAAGATGTGTTTGGTAATGAAGGCAAAAATGGTAGTTGTGATATGGTGTGGTACGTAATCGGACATGTTTCTAGGATGTCTAGAGTAGATAATATATGGGATGTATTCGAGGCATTGATGTAGTTTGTGATGCAGATTGATTGGATGTCATAGGCATTGTAGGAGTGTACGAAATGTAGGGTAAAAATTATAATTAAATGAGGGGATGCAAAGAACGAGGTAGTAGAACAAATTGGATGTTTTTCCCGACAAGTGCGTGGAGACGTCTAGAATGGACAAGAAAGGGGTAAAATCGTCTTTCTACACTACAAAAGAAGGTTAAAAATAAGGAAAGTAAAAGTGGGCATTTAACATAAATTCAAAAAAAAAAAGGGCAATAGACGCAATTAATTCTTATAAATATCATCACTTCTTTTAAATTTTCTGTTTTTGTAGTTTATTACCTAGAAAATTAAAAGAAAATCTAATTATTTTTGATATAATAATTTAAAACTTATGGTAAAAAGATCTAGATATTAAAATAAGGTTTACAAGATATTTTGTAATTTTGGAATCTATAAATAGTTCATTTTTCTTCTATTGGGAATCAAATGTAGCACAAAATAAATTTCAAAGAAAGAGTGTCGATTACAAGCTGTTACACCATTTCTAATGGTTCGTTTTATTTTTTCCTCTAAAAATAGATTTTTTTGGAAATAAAGAAGTGTTTGCTTCAATGGTTTAATTTATTTTTTACTCTAAATAAATTTATGAATTTTTAAGATATCTCTTTACTTTTCAAATCTACATATTTTACTCATTTATATTAACAAGTTATTAAAAAGATTAGTAAAATCATAATTAATTTAAAATAAAGTTTTATATTTAAGCAATATGTCATTTAAAAAGTATGTCCTTATATTTTCTATTGTAATATATATTATTGATGCATTTTCTTAATTTTTTAGAAAAATTGATAAACTTTTAAGTACGATTTAATAATTTAAATTATACTATAATAATTATTTAATAATTTTTAATAAATTTCATAGATTTTAATAATTTAGTTAGGTTTAGTAAAATAATTTAAATTTTGTAATATGTATATTTTGATCATATTATTTTATTTAGTTATAAAATAATAATACACTATAAATTAAATAACTATTTTGTATAAAAAAAGTTTTACTCTAAAAAATAGAAGAAGAAATAAAGTCCTCCAAATTTGAAAGAAATAATAGAGATATCTATTTTTGAGTAAGAAATAGAACACCATTACACACTTTTTCCTCTAAATATAGAGTTTGGAGTGAGATTTATAATACCATTGGACATGCTGTTAAGTTGTAGTTATAGTACTTTTAAGTATTTATAGGTGTGGGTTTTGTTTTTGCAATGAACTCGATTAGCAAAATTCCATTCATCAAAATCTTAAATTTTATTATACAAAATTATGCGATAGACTATAAGCTAACCACTACAAGAAAGAATACAAGATTATGACCGACAAAACCGTCGAAAAACTGACAAATCTTAAATTTCCAACAATTTTCCGATAGGTTCACATTTTTCGGTTAGAGATGATTGGAAAAATGAAAAGCGTTAGAAACTGTCGAAAAATTCTGACAACTTTGGTAGTCAAAAACCTTTTGACGACACTAGACGGTTGTAAACTTTCCAACCGTAAAAGCATTGGTACTCGTCAGAAATTTTGTATCATTGGAAAATCAAACTGTCAGTGACTGTCAGAAATATCGACGGTTTATAGTATTTTATTTAAAAAAAATTGATTTAAAAATGATTTTATAATTAAATTTTTTTTAAAAAATTTCAAGTTTAGATTTGCGAAATTAATTTTTGTTATAATTAAAGCTTTTAAATATTTTTGAAAAGGAAATGTCAAGAAAATAAACTATAAACTCAATTACATATTGTCTTAGAAGAAATTTAATTTTCTCGAGGAGTATCCCATAACGAGTTCCCGAGAACCAAAAAGCTGTTAAACAGATCTCAGAATTTTGCAATTTCTTTTACATGTGTCTTCTGCTCCTAGAAGGGCTTTGCTCTCCTTTGCTTTTGCTCCATCTCCTTGGCTTTGGTCCAAAACAAAGATAACTCGTCTCGTTCTGGCTGGGATAGTTAACTCGGTTTGAAATAAAAAGGCAATCCCTCTAAAGAAACGAGATTCCCGAGCCCCATTCATCGGTATTTACTACAAGGATTTAACTAAAAAAGAAGTTGAAAAATTAAATTTGTGTTAAATAACAAAAATCAAAAAATAGATATTTAAGTTATACCTCTATGACGATCTGGTTGATTTCTTCCCGAGATAATTGATTAGAAGCACTTGAGCCATCTTGAGTTAACTAGCTGAATCGTTCTTCCATCTTCTGCTTCACCGTCTCGATAACTCTGAGCATTTCTTATCCTCGAGCACCTATTTCTTTTTGTTGGTGTGAGTATCTTCCATAAGGACTAGAAATTTTGGTTCTTCACCAAATTTAGATGCCTACAAAAAAAATTATAATCTTTTAGTAAGGGAAAAAATTTTAGTCGGGGAAAGAAAAGTAGACTTACCAAAAAACGTGAACGGCGTTCAAATGTCTGAGCACCGGTGTTATGGGTTGTGATACCCAACTCGCCCTGATCGTTTTTCCGTTTGGTGGAGTTTGTTGTAGAGGTTTTTTTGTTGTCCTTGCGGCTCCAGTATTCGATAAAGGGCATGTTCTTTATCCTGTCACTGAGCGACCAAAAATTTAGACACTAAAAAAAAAAAAAAACGGTGGAGAAGATTAACAGTAATCGCTGCGACTAGATATACGGCAGTGCCGAAGTTGCTGAAAAATACGGCGACGGTTAAAATGATCGCAGCGACTATATTTTAGTGGGTCGTTTATATACGTTTCATACAGTTAGATTAAAATTAGTTGTATTGGTCAGTCGCTGATGATTATTTAATGTTTAAATTTAGTCGCTCAACACAAACGCAGCGACGTGAAAAAGAACACGGCCAAAGTCTCTGAATTGATCCACATTGCAATTTTTTGGAATCTCTCCCTTACCGGCAAGCCAGATCCGCTTCCAGTCATAGACTTTTTGTAGGATACTACACTGCTTGTCGAATTCCTTTCTAACTTTCAGAAAGCCAACTCGACATCCTAAATTAAAATCTTGCTGAAAATAATAATTATAGTTACCAAAACAGGAATTGTAATTGAAAGCGTTTTAATAGTTAGAAACAGGAATTTTAATTACCGTTAATGTTTTTAACCAATTCTCCTGCTGATCCCGCAGAAAATCCTTGTACTTCGGATATGTGAAGGGAAGCTGCCTCTAAATCATCCGCAAAATTGATTTCGTGACTCCCCGTTCAAAAATGAAACCTAAATAAACAAAATAGGTTAGAATAATATATTAATACATTTAAATAAACATACGTATAAAACTCACCAAACAGCTCGATCTTCTTCATTCGGATCGAGTTTTGGAATGACACGACGTCCATCCGCTATAAGAAGCTGCTCAATGGAAAGATACGACAGCGGAGGCAGAGTCTGCGTATTCGGAGCAGATCGAGGGCTCGGACTTGGACTCGGAGTCTGATCAGAATCGAAGCTACGTGAACCCGTCTCTGACTCCAGGACGTGTCATAACTCGTCATGCAATATATGCATAAATTAAACATATTATCATATTGCATTACACACTAATTCTTAAAAAATAATATATGTATAATCTTTTAGTAGTTTTGGACATAAAGAAAATGACTGATACATATATAAGGTATAAAAACATTAAAAAAAAAAACGTTTTAAAAAACAAATTCACAACTAAAAAATGACGGAAACCGTCTATTATATTTTTGATGTCACGCATCCACACCTTGTGTGGGCACAATTTTCCGCAGCGAAAATTTTAACCGTCCAGTTTTCTCTCTTTTTTTCATCGGAAATTTCTGCCAATTTCCGACAAAATTTAATAGTTTTGGTAATATATTTTTTATATTTTATTCTTTTTAAATAAAATATACTTATTTATACAATATAAATACAATAGAATAAGTAAAATCAAAACATTATATATAAAAGCATTCAGAAAGATATACTACTATAAAATATATTACAGACTAAACAGCTGATTACTCTGAATCAGAAAGAAACCCATCTAACTTCGTGTCAGAACTCAAGTCCGAGTCAGCACCAAACTCACCAAAATTTTGGTTAGAATCATCATGGACCATCACATCCGCTTCTTGGGTCATATTTACATAGAGATCAATACCGAGTGAAATATCGGGTGGTCCTATAGTACCGATCGTAGCCACCGTGATCATGTTCTAAAGCTCCATATAGTCTTCCTCGTGGGTTGATAGATGTCACTGTGATCCAACCATTTGTTTGGTTTGAAACCTGTGGGTATGAAAGATAGCAAACTTGGTCAGCTTGTGACGCAAGTATGAAAGGATCGAATTTTTGCAGCTTCCTTCTTGAGTTTTTAGATGTCACACCGAACACATCTAGACACATTGCTTGTTTCCTGCTTTTCTAGATAGGGGTAATGAGAGTTTAAATCTGATTCTAGTTAGGTAAAGTGGAGGATGCACCACGATAGTGGCTCTGCCTATATCTAAACGTCTAGGCTAATGGATCATCGCCAGCTGTTTGCATGACTGGATGCGTTTATTCCCTGTGTTTTTTACAATAGTTCTTGTGGATCTGATCCCTTACTGCTACAATTACACCGTAATCTTGCGGTTAGTAAGCGCGAGTGTAAAACTTGTACTCGATCAGTCACTGACGACAACCTTCTACCAGCCGCCCAAAAAATTCTTCTGCTACGCATCGGGGGACCTTTTACCAGGCGTGAGGAAGACCTTCTGCCAGGCGCCGAAAACGACATTCTACCAGGTTTGGAGGCCGACCTTCTGCTAGGCATCGAGGATGACCTTCTGCGAGGCGCAGAGGGAGATTTCTCTTTCTCCCTCTAAATTTGTATTCTTCTTTCTCTCTCAGATTTTGAGCCCCTTCTTCTCAAGGCAGTGCTTCTTTATTTATAGAAGATTTGGCGAGTTTTTTATTGGTGAATCATGATATAGATTTATGTTGGAGTAATGGTAGGTTGAAGCCCTCCAACACTAAGCACGATTAAGTTTTTGTTTACCGGTCGACTGTAATACAATCACTATGGCTAAACAATTGGCTTGTCTGATGTGCCTTTTAACTCTCACCGAAAAAGTACTAAACTGTAGCTTAATTACGTGGTAATATGATCTGATGGGAATCACTCAAATGATTGTGTTTTACTCTCCAATTGAATTTATGATTAGAGGCGTAGCCGTTAGCCTCAAAAAGTCAAAACCGGCGACTCAAAAAGGTTTTATCTTTACTTTCTAAGAAATTCGTTTGGACCCAAAAACACTTTTTATGATCTAACAAACGAAACCCAAATTCACATTGTTACAAAGTTTCAAAACCAGATTGTACTTCAAACCAAAACAATATAAATTAACCAACAGAAACAAAAAAAGAAAAGAACATACGTGTATAAAATTATAACACATAAAGAGTCATAATGATGGCGAATGGTCAAGAGTCACGGCGACAACGGTAAATCCTGGAGCAGCCTCTACTGTAAGGATGAGATGGTGGAGGAAGACATTGTGTGGAGTAAGACTCGCCACGTTTACCACCATCGCAAGCTGGCTGATTCCTTCTCAAAGCTCCATACGAAAGCCTATGCACCTGTTCCTCCATTAACCTTTGGCTTGACCACGACTCCATTATCACCACGTTGCTGCACTCACCCATAGAGCCATTGCACAGAGATGATGCCTTGGAGGTGACGTGTCCAAGATGCCAGATGAAGATTGTGGTGATTGTGAAGCATGTCTTAAAGATTTTTGCCTCCATTTGTTTAAAGAGAGAAGTCGAAGAGAGTGAATTGTGAAGACGAATCTTTTGTTATATAATAATAAAGAAGCATGGAATGCCACATTGAGACAATTTTCTAATTAAGTGTAAAGATAAAACTTAGTGGGAGCAGCACTCGAAGGGACCGCACTTCACCTAACACACTGCTTTACTTAATTGAGTACGTGTGTTATTTTATGTCGGACCACTCTGTGTTAATCAAAATCTCATACTCACACATCTCGTTTTTTGTTTTCTTACAAGATCTTGTTTTTATCCGTGGTATAAAGCTTAAATCCGGATTCTTATTGGAACACTTTTATCAATAGAGCCAAAACACAAGGTGCTTATGACTGTATCTCACAATGTTTAAAGTAATTTGATAACCATGATTTATTTTTTGTGGAAGTATATTGCTTATTTAATAAATATATACTTTGATTGCAAACATTGTTCAATGATGATGAAGATGGTTTAAAAAAAGGGAAATTAGCATATACCTATATATAAAGTTAAATTTTACTCTATTCTCGATATGCCATATTATCACCTCATTTAATTTTAATTACCATCTTAAACTAAAAACAAAGATTATTAATTCATTACAAAGAATTTTAATTACTATCTTAAATTAAAAACCACAAATACAAAACTAATCTACATCTTAGTTAAAAAAATATTATTAATTCATTGCAAAGAAATTAATAACTTACGAGTAATGGACCAAACATACTAAAGTATATAGGGAAATTTGGGTTGATGTACATGAGTTTTTCATTAATTAGTTATCTCACATTTCTCTCTTTTCTAGGTCACTATTGTAAACTTATCATCTTGATACCCTATAAACCTATGTAATATAACATAATCTATCTATATCTCATGTCAGATACAATATATATATATTAAATTAAGTTTTATCCCTTCCAATCCGGAGCCATTCTCTTCAACGATTGATCAATAATTTTTTTGTCAATTTCAAAGCATAAATAACAGGTAACCTTTTTTGAAGAGTATTTTTTCTCTTTTGGAATCGTAAATAAGATTCTTCTTCTTCGTTTTTTTTTCTGTTTTTGCGTATTTCAGTCCTACAACGCATCTTCCTCAATTTTTTTCCATGGAATGTCCCAATAATCGTTCTCTTAGGGTTCGCTATTACGGAAAGTGTTGACATCATATTCTCATCAGATTAGCGTTGTTCTTCTTGTTCTCTCCAAACAAATTTTGGGTCGGAGTAACATTTATCTGTTCTCGTTTAGATCTGGCGATTAAGTTATAGTAGTTGATATGTTGATTTCTGAAGTTATATGTATGGTTAGACTTGCACTTTATAACATAACAACTTATTTATTTCTGGTGATTTAATTATTGTTGATCATATGTTAATTTCTGGTGACATGAGTTTTGCCTTTAATTGCTTACTTTGTAGGATGTTTTGGTTTGGATTCTATCAACTTTTGTGGCCATGTTTTGTTGGCCTCATCAACTATTTTCTTTTCGAAAAGAGTCGATTGGGAAGAGGGCCAGTGTCTACCCAAAGTCGGAAACAAAGATGAGATTGCAGAAATGAGAAATTCTTATCTTGTTACATGTTACACATCAAACTTATAAATATATGTATGTTACTATTTAACAAGAGTGTTAAATATCAAACAATAAACTTAAACATCTACCTCTATTCAGAACACCATTACTGTTTATGTTACATGTTACAACACATCATCCTTATACATCTACGTATACTACCTTAACATGATTGTTAAATGTAAAATAATAAACTTAAATGTCTACCTCTATTCAAGACACCATTATCATTTATGTTACATGTTACACATTAACTTTAATACATTTACATATGTTACTGTTGTGAGACAAGAGAAGAGGGCCCAACCAAGTGATCAAGTTCAAAGTAGAGAAGGTCCAGAGAAGCCCAATAACACTCTACAAGATAAGACAAAAATCAATGAAATAGTACAACAACAGAGCGAGAAAGCAGAACCTGCAACAACACAGAACGGCTACGCACCATTGTCCTTAAAGGACAACGACTAGTTTTTGATTATGAGTTGTAACCCTAATTCATTGTAAATCAATGTTTTGAGTAATCAAAGTTCAATAAAGTTCAGTCTTTTTCCATCTTCTTCATGGTATCAGATCCACTGTAGGTCCTAACAGACATTGCAATGGTCGATATTTATCCCTTTCCAAGTAATGTTCGTATCCTTAGCTTAGTCACTCTCAAACTCACAACATTAAACTATCTCCTGTGGAAGACACAGTTTGAATCTCGTTTGTCAAGTCAGAAGCCCATTGGTTTTGTTAATGGAAGCGTCAATCCTCCACCATCTACTCAAACGGTAGACAACAACGGAGTTCTCACTCAGGTTCCAAATCCTCTCTATGATTCCTGGTTTTGCACAGATCAACTTATCAGATCTTGGCTTTTTGGTACTCTGTCTGAGGAAGTCCTTGGACATGTTCATAGTCTCTCCATTTCTCAAGAAATATGGGTATCACTTGCTGAAAACTTCAACAAGAGCTCTGTCGCTCAAGAGTTCTCTCTGAGGAGAAGTCTCCAACTAATCAACAACAAAGGCAAGACATTCTCTGCATATTGTCGTGAGTTTAAAAGTGTGTGTGATGCTCTCAGTTCTATTGGGAAGCATGTGGATGAATCACTCAAAATCTTTGGTTTTTTGAACGAATTAAGCAGACAGTATGATCCCATAACCACGGTGATACAAAGTTCCTTAACAAATTTTGCTCCTCCCACCTTTAATGATGTGGTGTCTGAAGTTCAAGGGTATGATGCAAAGCTTCAAACTTATGAAAATGAGACAACTCTATCTCCACACATGGCCTTTAACACTCAAAGGACCGATGATTATCAGTATGGTTCATGTCAAAGAGGAGGTAGAGGCCGAAGTAGCTCCAACAGAGGTAACAACAGAGGTGGATACTCTTCAAGGTGAAGAGGTTTTTCCCAACATTAGTCTCCTTCTCAAAATAATGGAGAAAGGCCAACGTGTCAGATCTGTGGACGAGTTGGTCATATTGCCATCAAATGCTACAATCGATTTGATAACAACTACCACAGTGAACAAACTGACCAAAGCAATTAAGTTTTCTCCTCTTTGCGGGTATCAGACGCCTCAGGCAAAGAGTGGTGTCCAGATTCAGGCGCCTCTACTCATGTCACATCGTCAACAGAAAATCTTCAGACTATAGCAGAATATCATGGGAATGACACAGTCTTGGTTGCAAATGGGACTTACCTGCCAATAACACATGTTGGTTCAACCTCTCTTCCAGCCACTGCAGGTAAGATTCCACTTAATGAAGTTTTAATTTGTCCTAGTATATATAAATCTCTGCTCTCAGTGTCCAAACTGTGTGATGCCTACCCATGTGGGATGTTTTTTTGATGCTAACAAAGTGTGTGTGATTGATTTACAAACTCAGAAAATAGTGGTAAAGGGGCTTTGCCGTGAAGGTCTATATGTTCTGGGGAACCAAGCATTTGCTGCCTTCTACTCAAATAGACAATGTGCTGCTTTAGAAGACATTTGGCATTTGCGGTTGGGGCACACAAACTCTAGGACACTCAAGAATCTCAAAAACAGCAAGGATATCGTGATAAATAAGAGCATAACCACCTCCATTTGTGAGCCTTCCCAGATGGGGAAGAGTAGTAAACTTTAGTTTCTTTGTTCAAATTCTCGTGCTTCAAAGCCCCTAGATCGAATACATTGTGATCTATGAGGTCATTCACCTATTGTATCATATCAAGGGTTTAAATATTATATTCTCTTTGTGGATGATTACTCTCGGTTTACTTGGTTTTACCCTCTTCACACTAAAGCTGATATATATTCAACATTTATTGAATTTCAAAACTTGGTAGAGAATCAACTTAGTAACAAAATCAAAGTATTTCAGAGTGATGGAGGAGGAGAGTTTGTAAGCAACAGACTCAAACAACACTTTGCCAAATGTGGTATTCAACACAATATTTCATGCCCATATGCTCATCAACAGAATTGGAATGCATAGAGAAAACATAGACACTTAGTAGAATTGGGGTTGTCCATGATGTTTCAGAGTCACACACCACTCAAAAATTCTGGGTTGAATCATTTTACACTGTAAGCTTTATAAGCAACATACTTCCTCCCTCAACAGCTGATAATCACAGTCCTCATGAAGTATTGTTTCAGCAAAAACAAGACTATTCCTTTCTATGAGTGTTTGGGTCTGCTTGTTATCCCTGTTTACGACCTTGGACTGAACATAAACTTGAACCACGATCCCTTTAGTGTGTGTTTCTTGGTTACAACGGTCAATACAAAGGCTACCGCTGCTTATATCCACCAAATGGAAACGTTTACATCAGTTGTCTTGTAATATTTGATGAGGAATGTTTTCCCTTCAAAGACAAGTATCAACATCTGATACCGAGACATCAAAGTGGGTTACTCAAAGCTTGGCAGTCATCAGTTCCTCTACCAATGAATATCGAGCAAACCACAAGAATCATTCCTGCACCGGTTAAACTTATGGAACATGCAGCAAATGGTCAACTAATCAATGAACCAGCCCCTCAGTCACCACTTAATGAATCAATTGCAGAACCTGATACTCCAGAGAACATTCAACTTGGAGGCGAGGATATATATGGTGAAGACGCTTCAGAGGTTAACATTTCTACAGAAAACAATAGAGAATCTGCAGAAAGCAGTGGATCAATAGAACAAATTGAATCACAGCAAGCTCAGCCTCCTCACAACTCTCACACAATGAAAACTAGAGCCAAAGATGGAATTGTGAAGCCAAACTCACAGTGTATCCTTCATGCTTTAAAAACAAACATTGAAGAACCTAAAGATATCATGGCTGCTCTTGCTCACCCTGGGTGGAATCAAGTTGTATTTGAAGAGATAAGGAGAATATATCTTCTTCATACATGGGATCTGCTACCGTTTTCTAAAGACATGAATGTGTTAGGATGTCGATGGATCTTCAAGGTCAAGTTAAATCCGGATGGAACAATAGACAAGCTCAAAGCAAGGTTTGATTTAGCCATATGTATAGATAACATTTACGTAATGCAATAGAAATAATATTGAATAATAAAAAATTAAATATTCATTTAAAAAAAATATGTAACACAAATATGTATTCATTTACACTAAACGCTATTATATCGTTAGATATCGTTTACACTAAACACTATTATATCGTTAGAAAATAATTCATTTACACTAAACGCTATTATGTTATCAGATAGTGTTTTCCCGACGCTACTAAAACATGTTTTTCTTATACTGCCAGCTCGGCCATGTAGATCAAGTTGGGACCTCAAGTTGGATATTTTGGTGAAGGCTGACTCAATCTGATGCCCAACTCGACCACATACATCGAGGTTGGACATCGAGTTGGAGAAAATGAGCAATCCGGTCTTCAACTCGACCTTGGTGGCCGAGCTCGCACGTTGAGTTGTTTGAACTAGACATCAGAAGATCAACTTGACCATTGTGGTTAAGCTACGAGGCCGAGCTGGAAAAAGCGGTGGTCAACTCGACTTTGTCGTCGAGCTATGACGTCGAGTTGAGTGTGTGTTTTACATTCTTGCATCCATTTAGCTTCAGAATGCATCCTCTTGTCGAATCTTGCTAAGTCCTTCCACTCCTAGTTTACAATGATCTCCAAAGCATCCAAATGTACGTAATTACAACTCCAAATGCAAAGATGTATGCAATGGTAATGCAGAAACAGTAAGTATTAAAATGTAAACATAAATTACTCTAAATGGTATGTATAAGTGATGAAATCATTCATAATTGTAACTAATTATGGCTTAAAATTAGTTGAAATGCACACATATCATTGATAAGACGTCAAATATGGATTACAAGCACACCTGAAAACATGTAAAGCATATATAGTAATAAGGGGATGACCATGTAGAACTTCAAAGGAACTTAGATACTTGTCGTGTGTCGAAAAAAGAAGGATGTTGCTGAGAAAATTAGCAGTGAAGAAGGCCTTCACCCACAGTTATTACAGAAGATCACCCTGAAAAAGCATTGACATACCAAATTCTGTTACATGTCTATGTTTCCTCTCAACAATATCATTTTGCTAAGGGGTATGGCTACATGATAATTCTCCACCACCATTACTTTGAAAGATGTTGATTTTGGAGTTAAACTGGTTTTCAACAAGGTTTTGGAACATCTTAAAGATAGAAAATACTTCAGATTTTGTTTGGAGAGGATAAAACTAGCAATAACAAGAAAAGTTGTTAATAAATATAACATAAAACTGAAATATTTGCTCAAACATAACAGGCGATGGACCCCAAACATCACAATGAATCCTTTCAAGAACTCTAGAGTACTGATAATCAAATTTAGAAAACGACAACCTGCTGGATTTTCCTAATTGACAATACTCACATACAGAGTGAGAAATTTTGTTAACAAAAATAACTTTAATAGAACATAGATGTTGCAATACTTAATGTTGAGTATGCCCCAATCTCAAATGCCATATTAAATCACTTGAGACTTGTTGTTTAGAAGGGTAAAAAGCCATGAATTGAGGATTGTCTAACTGATAAAGTCCATTAACTTTGCTTCCCTGGCTGGGAAGCTGGTTTTTTTGCTTGTCCTTAACATAGACATAGTTAGAGTCAAATGTTTAAAAACATGGAAAATCATCTATAATTTTGGAAACAGGCAATAGAGATTTTGCAATTTCAGGACATACTAGAACATCCAGGAGAGACAATGTATCAGATGTAGAAGGGAGAACAATGGATCCGATGTGAGTGATGGGAAGAAAATCTCCATTACCTACCATGACCAAGTCATTTCCTTTATAGGCTTGTGCTATTTGTAGATCTGAGTTGAGTTGGTGACATGATGAGTAGCTCCTGTGTTCGGAAACCATTCTCTTCCAGTATAAACATCAGACTTTGGTACACTCATTGCAGCCATAGCTTTAATGTGTTCTTTAGTGTGGAAAGAGTGATCAAACCTCTTGAAACACATGAAGGCAAGATGACCATATTTTCCACATATCTAACAGGTTGGTCTTGTTTCATTGTCGTTGAATGACCTTCTACTAGAGTGGTATCCTTCATTATACCCGATTCGTTAAGTAAAGCCTCCGCCTTGAGTCAAATAGTTGCCTCTTACTCTTCCTTGAGAGTGGTAGTGGCCTCTTCCTCTGCTTCGTTAGTCGTCTCTGTAGTTGTCTCCTTGTCGGAATGACCATATTTTCCACATATCTCATAGGTTGGTCTTGTTTCATTATCATTGAATGACCCTCTATTAGAGCGTTATCCTTCATTATACCTGATTTTTTAAGTAAAGCCTCTGCCTTGAGTCGAATAGTGGCCTCTTTCTCTTCCTTGAGAGTGGTAGTGGCCTCTTCCTCTGCCTCGTTAGCCGTCTCTGTAGTTGTCTCCTTGTCGGAATGACCATATTTTACACATATCTGACAGGTTGGTCTTGTTTAATTGTCATTGAATGACCCTTTATTAGAGCGTTATCCTTCATTATACCCGATTTGTTAAGTAAATCCTATGCCTTGAGTCGAATAGTTGCCTTTTTATCTTCCTTAAGAGTGGTAGTGGCCTCTTCCTCTGCCTCATTAGCCGTCTCTATAGTTGTCTCCTTGTCGGGATGACCATATTTTCCACATATCTGACAGGTTGGTCTTGTTTCATTGTCGTTGAATGACCCTCTACCAAAGCGTTATCCTTCATTATACCCAATTTTTTAAGTAAAGCCTCTGCCTTGAGTCGAATAATTGCCTCTTTCTCTTCCTTTAAAGTGGTAGTGGCCTCTTCCTCTGCCTCATTTGTCGTCTCTGTAGTTGTCTCCTTGTTGGGATGACCATATTTTCCACATATCTAACAGGTTGGTGTTGTTTCATTGTCGTTGAATGACCCTTTACAGAGCGTTATCCTTCATTATACCCGATTTGTTAAGTAAAGCCTCTGCCTTGAGTCGAATAGTTGCCTCATTCTCTTCCTTGAGAGTGGTAGTGGTTCCTCTGCCTCATTAGCCGTCTCTGTAGTTGTCTCCTTGTCAAGTGGTGTAAAAGGCTTGATGAGGAGCTATTTGAGCAAAGTCTTCATAAGACTGCAACTTTTCATCAAATCCAGTGATTTTAAAGATGGCTTCTTCGAGATTAGGGCCAGGGTAAGTGTCCATGGCGTTTTCAAAAGCAGTGCAAATGGATTCTTATTCTTTTCCTAGCCCTTTTAGTACTCCATATATTTTTTTCTTGTTCGGTGATGGGAGCCCTTATGGGGAGTCCAGTTGATCACAAAGAGACTTCATTTCTGTCAAGTAATCAGCCATGCTTTTGTTGCCTTTAGCTGAGGTTTGGAGACTTCTTTGAAGATCCAGGCGATTAGTAGCAGAGATACAGTTGTATTTTTTTGCAAGAGCAAGCCAAACTTTGTGAGAAGTCCTAATATCATAGACAAGGCATGAGTAGTTAGTTTGAGTGGATCCATTTTGTGTTCTCTGGATTGGCAACTTAGCAGTTTGGTTACCTTCTTGAACTGTGATAGTTGGTGGTGGTCGAGTTGTGTCTCATGTGACAAAGCCAGTAAGCATTTGACTAGAGAGGAACTGCTCAAACTACAATTTCAACTTGAGAAAGTTTGTGTCATTTAGCTTGAGTGTAACGTATTGAGAGATAGTAACAGAAGGTGGATCTGAATTAGCCTCCACGGCTCTGATACATGTGAGCAAAATAAGAGAAAGCAAACTAGAGATTTTCAGAAATTGATTATTACTTTCTTAATCTTAAAAGTTTCAGTTTTACATTGTTATATAGAGTGGAAGGTGAAAACAAAGAGGATATAGAAAACAAAAAGAGTTGTTGGTCTATGTTGGAGGAGGTAAGTATCGATTAATGCAGATGACATGAGTTGATAACCCCTTTACAATGGTTTTTCCTTTATCACCCATGCTCTGCAATTGTCCTTTGTTTGTAATTAATGTTTGTATGTGTCCTTTTGTTTGAGTCTTCTTCTTCTCCACTTCCAACAACCTCATCTTTGTCTTCTCCTTCTTCTTTTTTTTTAGGCGAAAGATAATTTCATTAAAAGAGCTTAAATGTTTACATCCAATTGGGCTTCAACTAGAGCTAATTTGGCAAGCCCATCTGCTATTGAATTTTCAATTCGATTGAAATGATAAAAAGAGATTGACACGAACGATGCCGCGATTTGCTTAACATCGAACGCTATTCCGTGGAGGTCTTTATGGGTATCGAACCCATTGATGACTTTAACCAATTGACTCGAATCGGAGAAGACGTTGAGTGATCGCACTCCAATCTCTGATGCGTGGTATAATCCAGCTTGTATAGCAAGTCCTTCTGCAACTAAAGAACTCTTCGAATCCCATCTGATAGCTTTGCCATGGATCTGAGATTTTGCAATTTTGTCCTCGATACACCAGCCTAGTCCTGCCTTGAGAGTGGTTTTGTCCCAAGCCGCATCCGTCGAGAGCTTCGTTGCGATTTCGTCAAGTACACATGATCCGCCTTTAAATTTGTGACTTATGAAGGAGGGTAAATTTTGTTGCGCCTCTTGCCATTCCTTTGCTTCAGTGATTGCTTTTCCTACTATTTCCTTAGCTGTGATATTGCGGTTTTCAAATTGCAGCTTGTTTCGAGATGTCCATATAGCCCACAATAGCCATGGTAGGATTGGGGTGGTGATTCTGGAAGGGGGTAAGCAAATACTCCGCCCTTTTTTATGAATTACTTGTGCGTCTATCTCAGAAATAGGTTCCTTTATCGGGTCTTTGAGCGGTATGTCCCTCCATACTTCTCTGGCAAAGGGACATCTGAAGAACAAATGTTCACTTGATTCTGATTTGCCACATCTCTTACATTTGCTTGTCTCTAATATTTTCCTTTGCATAAGAGCATCGCCTGTAGGTAGAATCTTGTTAAAAACTTTCTAGAGGAATAGCTTCAATTTTGGAGAGCAGGGTAGGGTCCAAATGTCTTTATTCCAGTTAACAGAATTTGTTGGTAGCTGCTGCTCATCAAGTGTGGATATAGAATCTAGATAGGTGTGATACCCAGATTTCACTTTGTATTTTCCATCTGGACTTGGAATCCATATAAAATTTTCTTTTGCTCTGAACCCACTTGGCTTTATCTGTAAAACTAATGATTCCCACATTGGGATATGCCTTTTCATTTTTTTCGTTGCTCCAGGTAAATGATTTGTCTTCACACAGATCTGAGACTTTTAGCTTTGTCTGCTCTTTATTAGGCGGTCCGAAAGGGGTCCTTTGTGTGTCAGATAACAACCAATGTTCTCCCCATACAAAGGTACTTTTACCATCTCCAATTATTCGTCCTAAGTTTTGTTTAAGAAGTTCTCTGCCTTTTATAATGCTCCTCCACCCATGTGATGCATTTCTTGTGATTTTGCAGTCCAAAAAAGTTGAGTTTGGTGAGTATTTACCCATCAAGACTCTTGTTAGAAGGCTGTTCGGGTTCTCCAAAATTCGTTGACTAATTTTAGCCAATAGTGCTACATTGAATGCTTGGATTTCACGGAAACCCAGTCCTCCTTGTTTTTTTTTCCTTGCAAGTTTTTTCCATGAAATCCAGCACATACTTTTCTTTTCAGGATTTGTGTCCCACCAGAAACATGTTAATGCTGATTGGATTCTTGCTGTGAGGTTGGCTGGTAGCAAGAAGCAACTCATAGAATAGGCAGGGACTGCAGTGAGCACGGATTAGAGCACCATTTTCCCCGCTTGTGATAGTCTTTTGGTGGACCAGCTTAGTGCTCGTTGCTTAATACGCTCTATAATTTGAGTAAACAAATCCCTTTTCTTCCTTCCAAAGGATTCAAGTAGGCCCAAGTACTTTCCATTACCTCCTTCCTTTTCGATTCCCAACAGAGCTTTAATTCTTGTTTTGAGGCTATGAGGTGCTTTGGAAGAGAAAGTAATAGAGGATTTGTTTTTGTTAATCTTTTGGCCTAACGCATTCTCATAATCTGCAAGGATTTCACATAACTTTTTGCAGCTTATGTCATCTGTTTTGCAGAAAAACATTGTGTCATCCGCAAAAAGCAAGTGGTTGATGGTTGGACTTCTTTTTGCCACACGGAGACCTTGTAAGGTGCCATCCTCTTGCGCTCTTTTATATAGTCCTGAAAATACTTCCCCGCAAAGGATAAAAATAAAGGGGGAGAAGGGATCCCTCTTTGTGGTTTCACGAGTTCTTTAGCTGATCCATTTATGAGAAAAGAATATGTGAGTGTAGTAGTACACATCATGACCCATTATATCCATTTAGGATGAAAACCAAAATGTTTCAGCACCAATTCGATGAAAGGCCATTCCAATCTGTCATAGGCTTTCATCATGTTTGTTTTAATTACCATCCCACAATTCTTCTTTGCTTGCGATTGCTTTAGGTAGTGTAGTGTTTCGTGGGTTATAAGAACATTGTCTTGAATGGCCCTTCCCGGTGAAAAGGCTGACTGGTTTTCTGTAATGAGCTCTCCTAAGACTTGTTGTAGTCTCCTTGTTAAAATCTTTGAGATTATTTTGTACCTAATATTACAAAGAGCAATGGGTCTAAAATCTGCAATTTGGGTTGTCTTTCTTTGGGATCAGTCTTAGATGTGTATGATTTAAATTCCTTGGCATTTCGTCAAATTCAAAAATACTTATGACCTCATGTGATATCTCTTTGCCTATAGATGCCCAGTTTTTTTGGAAAAAACCTACCGAGAAGCCATCAGGTCTTGGAGCTTTCCCTTGATTTATGTCGAAGATTGCAGAGGTAATCTCTTCCTCTGAAAGTATGGCCGTAAGTAATTGATTCATTTCGTTTGACACGCGATGATTAATAGCTTTCTCCACCACATCCTTTGCTTCAGTAAAATCTGAAGTGTACAGCCTAGAGAAATAGGTAGTAATAACCTTTTCAATGTCCTCTTCTTCTTCATAAACCATTTTACCCTCTGCATCTTCAATAACTGAGAATCTGTTTTTTGCTCTTCTGCCTTTGGTTATAGAGTGGAAGAATTCCGAGTTTCTCCTTCATGTTCAGATTTTTCTTCGTCATCTTTTTAGTTTTCTCCGTCTTCATCTACGTCTCCTTCTTCTCCACCGGTCTCATCATTAACGACTGGAGTTTCTTCTTCTTCACATGTTTTTTCACGGGTTTCTTCTGGTGGTTCTTCTCGAACCTTCTTCTCCTCCTCACTGTCCACCGAGTCTTAGCCATCGAATTGAGTTAGGTTAGAGTTTTTGACAAGATCGAGTCAAATCACGAGAAATTACGAGAGAAGAAGAGAAAAAGAGGTTTGAGAATGAAAATCGATTAGAAGAGAACTAAGAGTAGCGGTTATGCAAAGTTTTACAGAAAGAAAGAGAAGAGTGGAGGTCGAGAGCAGTTACGATTTTGGAGTCTTGTGTTCTCGTTTGAAAAGTGGGAAAATTCGGGATTTAGGCTAGATTTAATCTGTTGAAAAGGATAACCCGTGAGTAGACCCGTTTTTATGGGTGGGGATTATTGACCGATTATTGACTGTAATTTGTGGGATTTAGTAAAGACTTTTTCCGTAATTATACCTCCTTTTGATTTAACTTTAATTCTAAATTAAATTGTTTTTGGTCGATGGTGTTTTTGGATTCTATTATTTCAAAATTGATTTCTCAGACAAAATCTCATTGTTTATCTTATAACTTGCAAGTTTGGATCTTCAGAGATAAATCAATCATTCAATCTCTAGAGAAATGACAACAAAGCAAGACTAAGGTATAGGAAGGGTTATGTCATACCTTACTTACTATTATTACTATATGTTAATTTCAAGAAATGACAACAAACCAAGAAAAGAGTACAAAAGCGATTTTGAAATACCTTAGATACTATTATGACCATGTGTTAATTTCTAAAATTTTGAAAGTTTGTGTATTAAAATGGCAATGAAAAAAGTTCGTAACTCTTATATCATGTTTTAGACGTAGTAAAAGCCTAAAAGGACAAAAGCGCAAATTTAACATAAGTCCATTTGCAATTTTTGGGCCTTATTGACCCGATCTCTCATCTCTGCATAATGGTTGTAGAGACAACAAGAAGTACAATCCATCGTTATTTTAACAATAAATATATCAAATGAAAATTATTACATTGAATTATTTCATTTCGTTAATACTCTGTCCACTTGTAATAAAAAGCCAATAAACAAATCTCAATCTTCACCTATAAAAACCCTACGACCATCTCCATATACTTCACAGAATACATCACAAGCTTGCTTAAGAGAAAGTTTCTAGGGTTTTGATATAACTTTATCAAAATTAACTTAGCTTCTCCATCATGGCTTACTCTAAGATTCCTCTTGTCCTCCTCTTCAACGTCATCTTCTTCACTTTGGTCAGCTCGACTTCAGTACATACTTGTGAAGATGCTCTTAAACTCGAGGTATGTGCTAATGTGTTGAATTCGGTTAAGGTTTCTCTCCCAACTAAGCCCAAATGTTGCACTCTTATCGGCAATCTAGCTGATCTTGAAGCTGCAGTGTGTCTTTGCACTGCCTTGAAGGCTAATGTCCTCGGCCTTAACCTTAACGTTCCTGTTTCTTTGAGCCTTATCCTAAACCATTGTGGCAAGAGGGTTCCATCAGACTTCGAATGTGCCTAGAGATCACATTGAGATTCTATATGTTACAACTTCAAATGCTTTTTTTTAATATATGTTTTGTTTCAATTTGTGGTTTATTTCTGTCATTCTATGTTGTTGTAATTTGTTTCGCATTTTATTAATGGAATAAGGTATGTTGGTTCAAAATTTTACCAATTTTATTCTCTTCTCATTTTCTTGAATGATGTATGCTTCTATTGTATATAAGAACTTATCTCATTTTGCATTATAAGATCATACCATGGAACTCAAAATTTGACCAAGTACATAAATATTAATCCAACCTTATATGTTCTATCTCTAATGTTAAGGAAAAAATAAAAACAAATAAATAGTCTAAAGTGTATATTTACATAAATGTAATCAATAAATAAAAAAAAACTAATGACCATAAAAACCTGAATAAAATAAACTTAAATAAAAAAAAACTAATGACCATAAAAACCTGAATAAAATAAACTTGACAGAATAAAATTATATTTGTGACTAAATCGGGACTATATATGTATATAACCATGAAAAATCTCGAAATGGCCACGAATTAATTGATGTTGCCACAAATGTTTTGAAATAATAGTAACCTTGTTCATGAACACTGTCGTTTTCAATAGATTACCATTCTTTTTTTCTTCATTATAAGTTATATAATAAGAATCATTGGAGGATAACTTATTTTTTACTGCAGAACATCTCTATGTTACAATTTATATCTTTATCATTAATAAAACTTGATAATGAAACATTTAGGCCCAAACAATGAATATTGCATATTAGAATTTATTCTCGATGACAAATGCCTTAGGTAATGGTTGAGTGTTACCTAAGATTTTTTCCTACCTGAGTTTCGGGTTTACTCTACTTGATATTATTAGAGGTTTGGCTATAAATTATATTTTATCGATCCAAATGTTGACAAAAAAAAATTATTCCAAAAATATATACTAGCTAACATTTTAGAGTTTTTTCATTCAACATATATTTTGGTCAACAACAACATGCATAATATATATGAATTTGAATTTATATCATACGCATCAATACAGTAGCATAAATCACTTGGCTATTATGAATATGTTTTTGATATAACATTCCATGAAATCGATATTTCTTTTGCGTTGAGTAAATAGTGTAATGATATGATTTAGGGTTTTTATGTATGTACGTTTTATATTAAAAAGTGACGTATGAACGAAATAATTAATATTCATGTGAGGAATTATTATTAATTAGAGGGAGATCGAATATATTGATCTTACAGCATGTCAAAGATATGTTGATCAGTTACATACAACATGAAAGAATAAAATAAATGATTGAGTCTACATATATAAATAAGCTTATAATTTAATTTATACCATAAATAAATGAACATATTATTCTTAATCAGATTTACATGTACTGGAATTCGATCTTTGTTCTTATCTTATACAAAACTCATATGATTAGGCCAATATAATATTGTATAGATCTTATTATAGAAAACATCAGATCATAATGTATAAAATAATATTAGATATTTCTGATGAGGGTTGACAAAAAGTGAATATAATCAGAGTAAATAGAAGATTTGTTTATTTAAATAGCAGACTGGATATCTGATATTAACTGGGAAAAAATCATTTTCAATCTTAGACACACAATTTTAAAAATGATTTTATAAATAAACATTACATAAGTTGATAAGGCGAAATTCCACCATAGTTGTTGGTCTGGCTATCTTTAGGATCAGACAAATGTTCGTTTGATTAAAAACAAAAATAAAAATAGAGACCCAGAGGAAATACTCCGGAACGTTACGAACATAGCTGGAAGGTTACTCTCAAACAGCAAAGCCAATCAATAGTCTCTATGAACGATGAAAGTTGGAGAAGAAGGACTCCGGTGATTAAATCTACCTGAAAAAAGAGAAAAAGGGAGAAATTTTTTAAAATCAATTTAAGGCTAAAGCATTAATTACCAAAAGCCAACAAGTTTATAGCACGTAGCAGCCTTAATTTCACATAAGCCAAAATATTACAAAAGAAATAAATCAAAGTTAGAAATTAATGTCCGAACCAGCTAAACTTTTCTCCAAATCGATTTTTCTGTTTAGGGAAAAGAGGTCAAACTTACTTTATCTACTGTACTACGACTATATCTGTGCTATAATGCAGGATTTGATTTTTTTTATAAAAAACCAAATAATATTTAATTTTTTTAATTAATAATTTTTGCACCTATTTAACTATATGTTTGAAAATAGGAATAAGAATATGAGCAAATATATGAATTTACATATTTGAGTATATTCGTTTCTGAATGATAGAAAAATGTTGATATTTAAATTCATTAAACATAATTTAAAACTTATATTAAAAATCCAAACCACAATTTAATTTTAGCTCATAATTTTCTTGAAAATTATATCCTCTAAATATTTACCAATGTAAATAACAAATTATCCTTGGGCATAAAACTCATACCCGAAACCTGAACTAAAATTGACCCGAATAGAGGAACCAAACCTAAACCGAACCCAAAAAAATACGTAAATGGGTTCTAAATTTATGTATTCAAAAAATCGAAGTCAAACCTGAACCGGAACCAAATCCAAGAACGAATAGGTACCCGATATATTTTTTAAAACTTTTAGATTATTAGAGTTTTTCAATTAAATCTTTCTAAATTTTAAAGTTTTATATAAAAATACCTAAATCCGAACTTGATTTATACCGAACCAAACCCTATCAAAAAAATAAAAATACCCGAATAAGTCTTAAATCAAATTAATTGTGATTGTTAAGTACAATCACACATGTTTTGGTTCAATTATTCTTAAATCAAAGTCACGCTTTCTCCCACGTGATTGTACCTTCAAGAAGAACAAACAATTGAAAGAAAATTAGTAACCAATCAAAATGAAACAAAAGAAAAAGTTATATTCTTAAATCTAATTCAAATCCCAATGGCTAATTGCATAGATTCCCTCGCAATAGCGCCAAATTGATGTTTGATTTTAACACTCAGTTAAATCAACAAATGCAAACAAACGTCATTGCAAGCACTTGAGGTTCGAATCAACAAGGAACCTAGAACTAACACAATAAGACTTTAAGAATCTCACTTAAGCTAAAACAATCCAAGATAGTGGAATTAAACTACAACTACTATTACTCAACCTAAATCAAAACCAAACAATCAAAGCAAACTCAAACACAAGACAAACTTAAACAAAAACAGAACGATAAAGAAGCAAAGACAATTAAACGAAAACGAATGGCTTAAGGCAATGTAATTGATACAAAGAGAAGGTAACTAAATGATGATGCAAAAAGGGAACATTAAGCTCAACCTAGGACATGAGACACTCAAATAGATCAACCCACTTCCATGGTATTAATCCCTTTATTAACCAAAGAATCTAGCTAAACTTCCATTTTCAAATTCAAATGTTAATAAGCATTACAAGCAAGCTCACTTAGTCCACTAAACACCCTAACTTCATCTTCCAATGGCTAGGGAAGCTTAGCTCATAAATAGGTCTTTCGGAAATTTTCACAAACACCTTCCGGGCGGAAAATATCCTAACATTTATTTTCAAATGGCCAAGTTGAAATTAACATTAAGATCACCTAATATGAAGGAATCTAACAACCTAAGCATCAATAATCAATCACTCAACTCACTAGGATCTACAAACCCTTCAACCACTCTATGAACTACTCACACATGACAACAATAAAATACAAACCAAATTGAGAAATGAAAGACATAATGCATGAGATAAGATGAAAAGATAAAGAGATTCAATAAATAGAAAAAAATTATCAAGATATCATCATCAACCAAAGAGTCTCAAAGTTTCTCTCCCAAACTCCCTCTCAATAGGGTTCTAAAACACTACAAAAATGAAAGATTAGTTGTTCTTGCCCTTAAACTTAGGGTTTTAAAATATAAAAAACAAAACTGGGTCGACTCGAGACAAATCAGGTCGGATAAAACAAAGACAAATGATGCGTTAGAAATCTCGAGCATAAATCTCGATCAAATGGTCAAGATTTTGAAGTTGGAAAAATTCTGGTGCAAATTCTCGGTCATAAATCTCGATCAAATGGTTGAGATTTTGAAGTCTTCTTCTCGGCAACTTCTAGACAAAAAGCTCGATCAGAATTCTCGACCAAATGGTCAAGAATTTGGAGCTTCTTCTTCGTTGATTTTCTGTCTCGTTTTATCGGTTGGTTTTCTCGAGTATATGCTCGAGAATCAACTTTGATCACTCTTCTCTCCTCTTTGATGCTTCCTTGCTTCTAGGTTTTGATTCTTAGCTTCTACACTTTCAAGACATAGCTCCAATCCACCTAAAAGGTTTAAAAACGAGCAAATATGTGACTCAAACTATCTAAACTCTAAAATGCAAGACTAAAGAAAATTTACACAAATATAAATGAATGTGACTCTTAAGTGATGAGAAAATGATCAAAACATGAATCAAATTCTATACAAATATGATGCATATCACTAATTACCTGCTATAAGATACTTTTTCCAAGCTTTTTTTTCGTGTATTATGGCAACATTTTAGTGCTCTGCTACATTATTTTGTACTGTATAATATTTTATTTTGATGCTGTAAAATATATTGCAATTTGATTTTTCAATAAATTTATATTGCAATAAACTTAAATCAAATTGAAATTTATATTGCATTAAACTTACAAAACATACATTGTTCTCATAAATCATCCAAAATACACAAATAAAAAAACACTAAGTACACATTCATAGTGAAAAACATACACTTGAGTTTTCACCTTAGCGAAGCTCACCCTTTCTCAACAACTTCATTATCTGTTTCAATCCGGAAATTCCACTTTTCCAAGACTTCACCAGTGGCTTTGCTCATTATCACTAGCACTATTCTCTGCAACTTCCCAGCTTCAAGCCATTCTTTACACAACAACAACAAAAACAGACTCAGGCTCTCACAAAATTCATATACATAAGAATCTTAAGATCGTATCTATCCTTACCTGAAACTTGAGAAGTAAGATTTGACAAGAATGACTTGACGGAATCATCTTCAATAAGCAACATTGGAAGCCCATATTTCTTCACTTTCACAAAAACTGTCCTCTGGGTAAACTGCACGATTTGTTAAACAAAATGGTGTCAATGTAAAGAGACAAAGAAAATGAAAAAGCTGATAAATTTTTTATAAAACACAACACAGGTTCAAGGTTCTCATACAATTGAGTAAGAGTTGCAACTTTTGTTTCCAAACACACAAGTTATATTCAAAACCAAGAAACAAGTAACAATAGATCACAAAAAGAAAACTGAGAGAATACCTTCATGAGGTTGAGGATGAAACTCAGCTGTATACAATCTCATAGTCATAGTGAAAAAGAAAAATGAGAGAATACCTTCTGTAACTTGTGTAGGATTTAGTTCTCTGGCATTCAGAAATGACTGCTTGCAGCTCTGACTTGAAAATTCCTAAATAGAAAAAACGGCATCTTACATCAAAGGATTTTAAAGGTTTAGAGAGAACAAGTCTTGACTTATACCTGATTGCAGAAGATTTCCTATTGATAACCTGAGAATGAAGAGCTGAGCCTGCATCAAAGTTGAGACATCAGAAATGACCCTTTCCTCTTTACTAAATTCTCAAGAGCCTGTAGCTTTACCTGGTCATTTGCGTGACGAGCTATAAGCAAGACTTCGATCTGTTGTTGGAAGTGAAGATTGAAAATCATTTGATACCTATACACCAAAGTAATTCACATAAACAGCTATGTATGTCTCGATACAATTCAAATCAATGAGATATTGTCTGCAGAAAATATAGTTATGTTAGAGGTACATCAAAAAAGGATACACCTTCAGGAAACAAAAATGATTGGAGCTTCAACCAACATTCAAAACCACTGAAAATACACCTTCAGGAAACGAAAATGCTCAAGCAAAGCATAAATCAATTAGATCAAGCATTAAATCAATTAGAAGTGCAAACCCTACTTGCAAAAGAGCTACAATCGAATCACTTAAAAACCGCCACAAATAAGATTTAACCCACACAGAATTTTGTTAGATCTACACATAAAAAATTAAGGTTAGGTCACAGGTCTGGTTTCGAGAGACAAAGACGGCGATGGCTGCGTAGACTTACCGGTGGGTCGGAGATGACGAGGGGGTCCAAAGACAAAATCACTGCAGCTACCACTGTACATATCCGAGACCATTTAACCCATACTGCTCGTCTTCCGAGACCGGGACGGCGTTAGTGCTCTCTACTTCCGCCATTGAAGAGCACCATGTCTTCTTCCTCCCTCCAAAATCTAGGGTTTCTCAGAAACAGAGAGAAGAGAGAGGGTCTGGGATTATCGAATGAAGCATCCGCGAATTAAGACGGAGGGGGCGGAGAAACTAACCGGAATTGTGTCAGTTCTAGTGACGGAGGTGGTTCGAGATCATCGATCGAATGGATAAGCATTGAGTTCTTGTTTTTTTTTACAACGAGCTTAGGTTTTTCATTTTGAGATGATGAAATGACTTCGGCAAAAAAACAAAATTCCCTAAAACCAAATATTTGGGTACCAAATCAAAATTTTGCTAAGAATTACCGCTCTAAAGTGTTATCGAACAAAAGAATTGGCTGTAAAACCGATTTTTGACTTCCGGATTAATGAAATTCTGCATAGCGTTGACTTAATGCTATGATAGAGTTGACATCCCAACTTGTCATTTTTAGTAACCGTTCGTGAATTCTATTACCGTGAACTGCTACCAATACTCATATTTTTTTGTAGTGATTGTGTAGGATTAGAAAAATCTCCACTTCTATCATAAACTCACAAACACATCAACATGTTGACTTGTGAATAGACTCCAAAATATTCCAACACTTCTTGAAATGCTTCATATCTTTTTTATTCTCAATGGTCGTCCATGCCGTCTTATTGTTGAGTTATAAGAAGATATTAAAGGTTGAGGTGCACTACACGCTACTGGTGATTCTGAAGTTGAATATTTGGATGGTTCGTTAACACTCATAGCAAAATCAGGTACATGAACAAGCTGAGAGGAAATCTTATGACCCAACTATCGAGGACAAAATATTTTCTGCTTACTCCGACGCCGGTGATGTCCGAATCACCGGATCTTGCCGGCGTCGGGCCTTCATTAGCTACATGTCTTGCTCTCTCTCTTTCTCTCTTTCTCTCTTTTTCTCTCTCTCTCCTTGTCTCCTCTCTGTGTTGATTCTTCTTTTTTTCTTCTCTATGTTGTGTCTCATGTGTTTCCCTTTTCCATCAGAAAACATGGTCTGCGAGAAAAGAGCTCGAAGCTCTGCCTTACGAGGACGAAGACATCTTCAGTGCCCCCACCTCCATCTCCCTCCGGCGGATTCGAGTCTGTCCTCTCTCTTCCCACTATTGTTCATCTCTACTCCCCTCACCCACCGAGATCTATGAATGGTTTTGAAGTTCGAAACTCTGGTTTTTTAGGACGAAACTACCTTCACCGCCATCTATTCCCGTCGGAGTTGAAAAGTGTGTGTCTCCCTCTTTTCCGCTTCTATCCGCTACTTCCACCTGTGTTGTTGATTTTGTTTCAAAAATTTTCGGGGGCTCACACCTACTTAGATCGTCTCTTTCATCTTCCACCGCTCTCTGTAACCTCTCTCTCGGAGACTTTACCTCTCACCAGAGGCGGGGCTCTGGCCAGATCTATCGCTTAACCTTCCACCAATCTTACAGTTGTTTCCTCCTCCTCTACATCATGTCGGGTTTCACGGCAAGCTGGCCTAGAGGATGGTCTTCAAGTTGGCCGAATCTGTCCCCTTCTCCGGCAATCCTATCACAGGCAGTTGGAATGTCGAAGGGCGACTGGTGATGACGTCAGCACAAACAGAGGCGTCAATCCCTTCTTCCAAAGAGGCACATTGATTAGGGTTTCAGCTTTGGTTCATGGGCCTGGTAATGGACCATGTTTATGGGTTTTATATTTAACTAAACCTTCAATCAGTTCATGTCTTTTAAGCCTAATAGGTTTTGCTTATGAGAACAAGTGGATCCTTTTAGGCCTAAGACAAAATGTAATTGAAGTTTATAGGATTTTTGGATCTGTTAGTCTATATTCCCTAGACATAATTTAGACTGTATTGATTTTTCCCTTTGGGATAGAATTTTGTCTAGAATCTCCGATATGGAGATGTGATTCAAAAGCTCGATGACAATAAGAGCTTATTTGGTAGTTCAACTGTCATTTGTGGCGACAGAACTAGGATTAGTCTTCGACTCTCAGACTCGAAACTCTTTATCTAACTTCTATCCAAGACTTCTAGAGCGTCAGAGTCTCCTTCGCGTGGTTTCTTTCTATTATATATTTTAGCTTCGTAGATTATGATGTATTTCATAATTGCGATTTGGGATTATAATTCTAAATTTTAATTAGTAGAAGAAGATTTGTTTGACCAGAAAAAAGAACAAGCTGAGAGGAACTTGCATTTGATGGATTGGTTGTGCGTTTCTGTTGTTGTCGCATTGGTAGGTACGTATTCAGAAGGGAAAAAATGATTTGTATAGTTATGAAGTAATATAGAAATCTTAATTGTTACGTTTTGTTAAGTTTTAATTATCTCAACTACAATTTTACGTGGCCTTCCACTTTGATTTTTTGGGCTTTCAACAACTACTGGTTCATCCTCCCATGGTATGGGATCATAATCATACAACAACTTCGTTTTTTTTCGTACTCTCCTTCGTGAAAGCTATAAGCAACACCCAAAATAAATTTTTATACTCCCACCTATAGAAAGTCTTTTTCCAATTCATATATATGTGTCTCGCACACATATGATGCTCTGCTCGAGGTAGTACATCCGCTATTGTATTCATAAGATCCTACAATAAACAAATAATGTGAATTTTCTCAAGGTAATCAAAACTTAAACATATGTAAATCTGAAGGAAAAAATGTTTGTTGAAAGCAAAGCAGCTTAAATATAAGTGATAACTTTAGCAACTTAAAACTCTTTGAGATAAGTGAGCTTGTAGTGAACATATATTACTAATAGACATGAGATATGCAAGCTTTTATATTTCCAGGAAATTTACAATAAGATGCAACTGTAAACGAAAAAAAAAAACTATGCCTTGAACAAAAAGAAAGAAAAATTGTAAACGTGAATTATGTTGCAGCATAGCTTTATAATAATGGTGTCAAAATTAAGTTGGCATGTAGCTTAAATTTTTTTTTTTGTAGCTAATAGATTAATAACCATGAAATAACATCGAACAAAAACCATAACCATATATATAAACAAAAAATGTTAGATGTCTAGTAGTACCTTTTGCTTATATGAGATAATAGTCAGATTGTTGCCTATTCCCAATCCTAAAATATTAAGCTTCAACTTTTTGATGAACCAACACCTTGTATCAATGTTCTCCCCTCTAACAGCTAACCAAGCAATTGGGTATATTTTGTCATCAACATCTCTACCAACAGCTGTAAAACTGTAAGTAAATCACCTTCCAAATCTCATTTTAAAAAATATTCATCTAATCCAATCACCGGTTTGCAACACTTCAGCTAACTACACCGAATCTGATAAAAAAATACATAAAAATATTGAAATTGCTCTTTACTATCGATATCAAACTTTCGGCAAACTTGTAGTAAATCTACTAGAATCCCGCAAATTTACAATAAATCTACTAGAATCCCGCAAATTTACAATAAATCTACCAGAATCTCTCATATTTGCAGTGAGTCTGCTATAATCCCGCAGAATTGTAGTAAGTCTGTTATAATCCCGCATAATTGCAATAAGTCTGCTATAATCCCGCAGAATTGCAGTAAGTTTGTTGGAATCTCGCATATTTACTGCTAGAATCTCGCAAACTTGCATTAAGTCTGCTAAAATCCCGCAGATTTGGAGTAAGTCTTCCAGAATCTCGCAGACTTGCAGTAAATTTTGCTAGAATTCTACATACATTGATTCTTGATGGCTGAAACCCTAAATTAAAATACTGTGCTTACGTTTTTACCTAATTCTTCATAGACATTGAATTTTGATTGTTAAAACTCTGATATTTGGGAAATACTCCCAAATTTTTTTGGATCATTAATTATGAAATTGTTAAACAATTTTCAGTTCAAATCGTATATATCCTAATAAGAGTGGGTTATTTCTCATCTTCATCCTAAATTTTAAACTTATCCAAATACTAACAGTTTCTAATAAGAGTTTACTAGGGAAAAAAAAGGTAGGTTATCTCATTACTTTAAAAGAAAAAAAAATTATTCTTGCAATTCATAAAATGAAATGGGTTATTGTAATAAATCTCTCACAATTAAATTACCGTCATCAGCCTAATTACTTTGACACTTGTAATATAAGTGGTCAAATCCTTGTAGTAAACCCCATATTTACTATTATTAAAATTAAAAAAAAAATGAAATTTATATAAAAAAATAAATACTTATCATTCCTATAATTAATTGATTAATATAATATTTTAATATTATACAAATTTATTAAGAAGGTGATGGTCATATTGACTTGATCCTGAACTAATTTGACACCAAGTAATGAGTTTATCGATGTCGACAAAAAATACTATATTAATTTAATGAAAGTAAATTTAAAATATGTCAGAGTGATTACGGTCGTCATTAACCATGTCTAAATGGATAAAAATGAAAAACAATTCTGGAACTAAACACGATAAATTACTGTGATTAGTCAACTCTCTTGATTTATTACTTATCACGTCAAGAAGCCATAAAACATCATCATTTACATATTAAAAATTTTCTTAAAAAAACTAATTATCCTATTAAAGTACATAATTATTGTATATTCGAAAGAAAGAATAAAATTAGTAAAATATTTATCCCTAATTTTTTTTTAAAAATATGTCTTAGATCAATGTTTCATTTCTATCCATTGAGACATTGCTCTGTCCCAAATTTAATATGAATAAAATTTAAATTTACTACAGAATTTTACCACTCAAGTTACAAATGTCAAAAAGAGAGAGCTAATTTTAACTGTTGACTAACCGTATAAATGGTCAATATTGATTTTATCTCATTTTAAAAAGTTCATATCTAAAATTTTGAATTTCTTGAACTTTTCAAATCTTTAACTTAATGAAGCAACCATGAAAAAAGCAACCATTTTGGAATCAGCCATATGCAGATCAGCTATAACCCAATGACATAAGGAAAAAAATGGGAACAGTCAGTGTGAGATTGAAGAACTAAAAAGAGACATTGACAAAGCCATGACTTATCCAAACTCGAATAAAGAGAGGCTCACTGCACTAAATAATGATATCCGAAAGGCATACAAAGCTGAAGAGAAATTCTGGAGGAAAAAAAGTAGACAACAATGGTTAAGCCTAAGTGATAAGAACACATGCTATTTTCATGCAAAAACAAGAGGTAGAAAAGCTATAAATCATTTTACAGTCATTGAAAATGAGTGTGGACAACCACTATATGATGAAGAGATAATGACGATTGAAATATCGAACTGCTTCCTGAAACTGTACACGACTCAGGAAAGAGACCAAGAGGCAATGTTTCAATAGGTTCAAGAAGCAGTTAAACCTAAGATAACAATGGACTAAAGCGCTAAACTCTCCACAATTCATACAAGCAAGGAAATTAAGAATGCAATATTCTCAATCTACCCGGATAAAGCCCCAGGGCCAAATGGATTCTCAGACGGTTTCTTCCAATATAATTGGAGCACAGTCGGCCAATGAATCACACAAGAAGTGAAAAATTTCTTTATATTCGGTGAAATGCCGAGAAAGCTAAATATAACAAACATAAGGCTTATTCTAAAAATTCATGACCCTGAAAAGGTTGTGGACTACAGGCCTATTGCTTTATGTAATGTCTACAATAAAATCATTTCAAAGGTGATCACAACCAGACTCAAACCGCTGCTCCCCTCTCTAATTTCAGAGAACCAATCAGCTTTTGTTGCAGGAAGAGCAATCCTAGATAACGTGTTAATAACTCATAAAGCTCTCCAATATTTAAAACGATCAAATGCAACAAATCAAGGGTTCATGGCAGTCAAAACTGATATGACAAAGGTCTACGACAGACTAGAATGGATCTTCATTGGAAACGTAATGAAAAGACTAGGATTCCCGCATATTTTCATTAACTGGGCCATGCAATGCATTACTACAGTCTCCTATTCATTCCTTTTCAATGGTGAAGTGAAAGGAAAAGTAATACCGTCGAGCGAACTAAGACAAAGTAACCCAATCTCACCCTACATCTTCATTGTGTGCAGTGAGGTATTGTCGGGAATGTGTTCAGTATCTCAATCAAAAAGTAAACTAATAGGAATTAAAGTGGCAGCTAAGAGTCCGCGCATAGACCTCTAACTCTTTGTAGACGACACTATATTTTTCTGCAAGGTCTCCATCCAAAACGTAAAGTGCTGAAGGAAACAATAGAAGCTTATGAACATATATCTGGTCAAATGGTTAACAAAACAAAATCATCCATCACATTCTCAAGGAAAGTACCAGAAGCTACAAAAAGAAGAGTGCAGAACCAGCTCGGAATAATGAGAGAAGGAGGGACAAACAAATATTTGGGATTGCTAGAAGCTTTTGGAAGAAAGAAATATGTCTCAATCATGGATAGAATCCGACAAAAAGCAAGGAGTTGGTTTAATCATTTTCTCTCCTAAGCTAGGAAAGAGGTAATGTTAAAAAGCGTACTGCAGGCGCTGCCAACATACTCCATGTCCTGCTTCATGCTACCTAAATTCATATGAAAGAAAATTCAATCCCAATTCACTAGATTCTGGTGGGATAAAAATCAAGAGAAAAAAGGAATGTGTTGGATTGCATGGAGAGAGCTATTAAAGACAAAACAGATGGGAGGACTAGAATTTAGAGATGTTGAATCCTTTAACCAAGCCCTACTGGGCAATCTAAGCTGGAGAATCCTAAACCAGCCTCATAACTTAATGGCAAAGATACTCCTAGGGAAATACTGCACTGAGGAAAACTTCCTAACAGTCACGGATGGAAAAGCATTCTACATGGAAGAGATTTGCTCACCAACACTATAGAATGGGTAGTGGGAAGTAGCAAGATGATTAATATCGGGGATGAACCATGGATCAATGCTCCCCAACTAAGCCAGCTAATGGGACCAGCTACGGAAATGACCCAACACCTCACAGTTAACGATCTTCTAATTTCAGGAACCTCATCTTGGAATGTCAATCAGATCAAGGAAATACTCCCAACATATAAGAAAGACATATTAAGCATCAAACCAAGCAGATATGATCAACTAGATAAAAAGACGTGGTCATATTCAAAGAAGGGATACTACACAATCAAATCAGATTACTTCGTTGCAAGGAACAACAAGGAGACTACAAATCCAAGTAATGAGAATCAAAGACTGAATTGGAACAAAGAAGTATGACAATTACCTACAACTTCGAAAATCCGGTCTTTTCTTTAGAAAGCTCTGAAAAATGCAATCCCAACAGGAGATAACTTTAGATGTGGAAACATAAATGTAGAAGGGGCGTTCATGAGATGTGGAAACATGGAATCTTCCCACCATATTCTCTTCACATGCCCTTATGCTGTCAAGGTCTGGGAACTGGTACAAATGACTACTAATCCAACATCTGAAACAGTCACAAGTATGACAGAAGGATTAAGAAAAGTTAAAGGAAGGAATAATCTACCACCAACAAGATTACGAGAAACTCCACTATTCCTTTGGATTTGCTGGAACCTCTGGATATCAAGGAATCAACTCGTGTTTAAGTAAAGAAATTTCAGTGAAATGGAAACATTAACTAAGGCAATCAAGGAAGCAATCGAATGGCAAGAATCTCAATCCAAACCAGAAGCAAAAGTTGAGAATAACTCATGAATAAACCCAGAATACGGTGAAATTGAAATTGAAGACAAAAGAGATGATACATATACTTGTAAAATCGATGTAGCTTGGAGAAAAAGCGACAAATCGCTGGGTTAGGACTAATCTGGAAAACTAGAGAGGAGATGTCACCAATTCGTCAATCAGAGGTGGAGGAAAACATGACATCTCCCCTTATCGCATAAAAAATTAGTTTCAGAGCTGCAGTCTTTGAAGCAATTCAACGGAAATGGAGCAATGTGAGGTTTCAATCGGATTGTCTAAGCTTGGTCCAAGCCATCAGGAACACGCTACGACCACCATAAGTCTTTGGAATCTGCTATGACATTTTGGTAGCGTCACTTTCATTTGAAAAATTTGAACTTTGTTTCATTAGAAGAACCGATAATGTAGATCCAGATGAGGTAGCTAAAAGAGCATTAATTATGTATCCGACTTTAAATTAATGAATGAAGAAGAAGTTGGTGGACAAAAAAAAAATTTGAATTTTTTATGTTCATGTAAAAATCGGCGTAACGAAAATCGTTCAGTTTGAAATCAGCCATTTTCTTTGGGCTAGTCATGATAAGTTAACGGTGTAAACGGTCAATGTTGATTCTAGCAAAATTTAAAAAAACTAATGTCTATAATTTGACAATTTATCATATAAATTATAATTACACCGAGTCTTAAACATTCGACCCTTCTCTGTATAGGTTGTTGGCAATGATATCTATCAATTCCTCAAGTTTCAAATCGTTATGGTAGGTTTCAAAGTGGATACTCGACCATGGTTGCTCGGGTGTAAGAGGTCGAGTATAGGAATTGAAGGTGCCCATAATTAGCTGAAAATGGATATTGTGAATTCTGGATGGTTGGAAAACAACTTGGTAAACTTTGAGACGATTTCCAGCGAATTTGATAGACAAACTATAGGATATGGATTGATTCGCAAATGGATTGAGGAACCTTTCAGAGGTGATGGATAATTCTCTAGACTTTCTGGCTCGTTCCTTGATATATTTGACACAAGAATTCAAGGATTGGGAAGACTAGATCTTCTAGCAAATGATCAAACAAAGAAGAGAATTTTTGATAAAAATTCTTGACAGTCTTAAATAATCTAGGTTTAGAGTGTATAAAGAAGGGAACCACGAAAATGGGTTTAAAGGACACATATGAGCCGAAAATAGAAAGACCCAAGTTTAGCATCTTAAATTAAACGGCCCAACTTCAAAACTTAGTCAAATCTCCTCCTTAGAACCCTTCTCTTGTCAATGAGGCTATATGAAGTGTGTGTTAACAAGTCTCATTAAACTTTGTTCTAGAAAATCTAATAGGACAAAACTAGACACAAGGAAAAGAGTGCAAGAACACACACCTCTCATTGATAATCCTTAGTCAGCTAGAATCAAGACCAATATAGTCGGAATAGCAATGGGACTAAGGGGCTGCTCTCAGTCTGTCTTAGCAACGTGCTAACAGCTTGCTTGAGTCGCCTTGCTTTTGCCCGAATGATAGGTCCACTTGTTAGCTCCATCGCCTGTTGTACTTGTTCTGGTCCAAGCTCATCCTCTTCTTCTTGTTCTACTTCAAGCTACTAGTCCATTGTCATATCAATTACCCATATTTAAATGGATAAAAATGAAAAACAGTTCTTGAACTAAACATGAAAAATTACTGTGATAAATCAACTCTCTTGATTTATTACTTATCACGTCAAGACGCCATAAAACTATCATCATTTCCATATTAAAAAATTTCTTAGAACAAAAAATTATCCTATTAAAGTACAAAATTATTGTATATTCGAAATAAAGATTAAATTAATAAAATTTATGTCCCTAGTTTTTTTTAAATAATATGCCTTAGGTCAGTGTTTCATTTCTATCCACTCAAGACATTGCTCTGTCCCTAATTTATTATGAATGAAAATTAAACTTACTACAAGAATTTAACCACTCACGTTACAAATGTAAAAAAAAGGTTAATCACGGTAATTTAACGTATAAAGTGTCAATATTTGATTTGATCTCATTTTAAAAAGTTAATGTCTAAAATTTTGAATTGTTTAAGTTCATGTAAAAATTAGTGTAACGGAAATCGTTCAGTTTGAAATCTGCAATTTTTCCCGGGCTAGTCACGATAGTTTAACGGTATAAATGGTCAATGTTGAGTTTAGAATTTTTTTTAAAAAAATCATGTCTATAATTTGACAATTTTATCATATAAATTAGAATTACACTGAGCCTTAAAATTTATGTAGAAATCGGTCTAACAAAAAATTCTCTTTGACAATGGTGATTTCTGATTTTCGATCCACATACGTTTTTTTTTTATATAAACTATTTTGGACGAAGTGATCATATTACAAAATTCCGCATGGAAAATAACATAACTCTGCAGTTTATCAACATGCCAATGTAAGTTTTATATCCATTGAGAATCTCAAATTTTGATCAAGTTACCAAATTACAAGTACAAACATACCATATCTTTTGTTGGTACGATAATTTGATATTATGTATTTGTGATTAGGTAAAAATATATATTATGCTCTTTAGCAAATTAGTAATTAGGTAAAATTTCTTAAATTTTAAAAATCTTTTATTGTTTTATGACTTACGGATGATTTAGATCATCTTCAACAAGGATCCTAAAAATGAATGGAATGAAACCTCAAAATTAGATTTTCAGTGGGAGTAAATTCGTTGAGTAGGATATAACACAAAGGTTTAGATCAAACTCTTCGATTTAAGAGGGAAGAGGGTAAGGATCCTGATTAGTTAAGTAACAAAGAGAATTGGGCAAAAATGACGAGTTGCTTTGTATTGTTTGTATGTGTGTTGTAAAAATATGGTCCATTTGTGGAGACAATCACCTCTATTTATAATGATAGAGGAGGTTACAAGAGATTTGAAATTGGAAATATTACAATTTGGTTAAGATTTGATGCTATCCTTGAAGATTTTGCGAGATATCCGGAAATATTCTTTATCGGAAGAGGAATATTTTCATTTCTCTTATTGATAACGTGTCGGCCGAGTTCCTCTTACTCAGACGTATGACAAATTACCGAGTAAAGTTTCCTCCAAGTTAAGGTTTATAGTCTGTGATGCTATCCTAGTCATTTTACCAAGTTCATGACTTGGCAGGTTAAAATTGCTTGTTATTTGTGGACCAAAATAGGATCTCGGATCCACCTCCAACAATTGTCCCTTCCAGACTCGGAAAATTATCACGAAATTTCTGAGGCGAAAAATTGACCTTCTAGAATCTTCGGTCCACGTGCCACTCTGCCATTGGTCCCTTCTGCGGTTTGATAGGCTCTTTGTAGGTCATCATTGTGCGCCGTTTTGGCTTCCGGTAAATTCCTATAAATATCGCACTCTGCTCCTCTTTTTTATTACCTTTATCCGAGACATCTCTGAAAAAGAAAACTATAGTTGTCGGTGAATTTAGCTTTGATTATAAATTTAAGGACTCGGCACTAAGCTGCATCACAGAAGGCGTCGACTTGATGCGCCATCTTAGGAATTCTCTTGAGATGCTTCCTTTCCCTGATTAGATGCTCAACAAGGAGGAGTATGAAGAAACACCGAAGGTAGTGTTCTCGGTTAGTTTTCTTACTTTTTGTTTCTTTCTTTCTTCTTTATTCCGAGTTGTTAATATATCTTTTTTTATTTTTTAGCTTGTTGCCCAACTGAACTGGGTTCTTCTCGATTGCAAGAAGTCAATGCTTCTGAAGTTGAGAACACTCGGAAGTTTAATGAGATGGTTGATTGCGCTGGCCAATCTCATCTTGAAGCTGTTGAGGTGAAGTCCTCATGAAGCAAGGCGCAAGGTGAACGAGGAGATCTTCGCTCTTAAGGATGCCTTAGGGTGCACCAAGGAAGATTGATGTGTTGCCTTCAAAGCTACCGAGTAGGCCAACAAGGTTGTGTTGTCGCTTCCGGCCGACTTGGAGGAGATCAAAGGTAAATTTGACACCCACTTGCATTATGTCGTTGTCTCGGAAAAGCTAAAAGCTTCCAAGGAATTATCAGGTTGTCTGTCTAGCCGGTTTGAGAGGATTGTGGCCAGGTTCAAGGGACCTCGAGACCAGTCTGGAGGCTCGCCTCACATTTGCCCAGTTTACTAGGTTAAAAAAATTTGCTTCAGACTCTTCTGAGGAGGAAGATGGAGATTAACTCAGCCTTGATTACGTATGGGTCCTAGTATCTTGCGACAGCCAAGGAAGCTGTCCAGAAGGAGGTCGTCACGGCGTTGCTTCTGGACGACTTGACTGTTCGGATTTTCGAGATCGAAGAGTCTTCAAAGTTGGGTGAAGCGACCTTAGCTTTGAGGGATGCTTTAGCGCTTCAAGCTAACCCAAACGAGGTTGCTGCTCTCGGAACCAAAGATCGTCATCTGGTTAGTATACTAGATTTCGAACTCGTCACTGTTCCAATTTGAGGTCTCAATCAATATGGCTCAAACAATAATGTTGTTTTTCCAAAGGTTGCTGACGATAAGAAGCTGGATGAAGAAGAGCACGATGGTGGCAAGCTTATCAAGATTGACGAGTATACTTTAGTCATCTTCTTCTCTTGTCATTGTTGTTTAGTCCATCTTTTTTGAACTTTTTCTTCTCTCATTTTTTTAGTTGATGTCGGATTCGGTCCATTTTGGAGCTTTGTAAAAATTTTATTGTTATTTTTAATGAATGAAAATCTTTTCGGCCTATTTACTTGTTTTTATGAATTTGATGAGTATGAAATATTTGAGATTTTGCGAGAAACTAGGTCTCGGCTTTAGGGGGTTTTGAGTCTCGGCTCTATTATTTGCGATAATTCTGTCTCGGCAAGGTTTTAGGACTTTAGACTCGGCTTATTTTAAGACTCACCTTAATTCATGTGAGGTTTATTGACTCGGCTTAAATGAGTGGGAATTATGACTCGGCGAGATTCAAGACTTGGCTTACTTTAAGACTTCATCTTGATTCGTGCGAGGTTTTTTAGATTCGGCATAAACAAGCAAGAATTAGGACTCGGCGAGACTTAAGACTCGGCTTACTTTAAGACTTAGCTTAATTCGTGTGTGGTTTAAAGACTCGGCTAATTAGAGCGAGAATTGGGACTTGGCGAGAGTTTAGACTCGACTCTGAGAGTAGGTTCTCAGCAATTGTCGAGATTGAAAACTCGAATTAAATTTTGCAAGATAATTTTTGGACTTGGCTATTTTAGTAGTAGGGTCTCGGCCAGTATATGTAAGGTATAGTGTACATATCTTTTTTTTTAAAACCGGAAGAAAGTTTTATTAAATTATAGCTGCATTCGGAGGCTACCTACGTACCCCAAAAGGATCAAGCCAAAAAAAACATAGCACTATTAAAATATTAAAATTGCATATTCAAAATTGATGTCGAGAATGCCGAGATAGCGTGTCGTCAATGGTTGTATTGCTTTAAGTTGATGGAATTCCAACTCCGTGGAATATGCTCTTCTTCCATTATAGCGAGTTCATAGACTCCGGTCTTACTACCTTTCATATGACGTAAGGACCTTACCAATTGGCGCCGAGTTTACCCGCATTAAGCTCAGCAGTGTTCTTGAAGATTTTTCTAAGTACGAGATTGCCTTTAGCAGAATACCGACTTCATACTCTTCTATTGTCGTACTTGGTAGCTTGTTGTTGGTAATTCTGCCCTTGGAGTATGGCGTCATCGCGAGTTTATTCTAACTCATCTAGACTTATTGATTCCTTATTAAAATCTTCGCCCATAGGGAACTCAGTTTTGCGCAAAATCGGCACACTTGCTCCAGCGGAAGCTCATGCTTCCATTCCATGAGACAAAGAGAAAGGAGTTTTCCCGTAGACCTTTTCAGAGGCGTTCGATGGGACCAAATACCCCGTCTAACTCATCTGACCAACATGTTTTCTCTTCATTTATACACTTCTTCAATCCGTCTAAGATGTGCTTGTTTGTAGCTTCGGTTTGCTTGTTACCTTGAGGGCTGTGCAGTGTCGACTTATTAATCTGTATATTCCACTTTGAACAGAAGTTTCCAAATTTTTTCGAGATGAACTAGGATCCATTATTTGTGACGATTTCATATGGTAGGCCATGACAGCAAATGATATTCTCCCATACAAATTTGACAACATTCATATCTCGGATTTGGGAGTAGGCATGTGCTTCGACCCACTTGGTGAAGTAGTCGGTCATGACAAGCATGAAATGCTTTTGCCGAGACGATGGCAAAGGTCTGACTATGTTCATTGCCCATCGAATAAAAGGATAAGGCATTGGGGAAGTCGTTAACTCCTCAGCTGGAGCATGGATTAAAGGGGCATGTCGCTGACACTGCTCGCAGTTTGTAGCATACTTCTCGTAGTCATGCGCCATAGTTGGCCAAAAGTATCCGAATGCTCGAATTTTTTGCACTAAGGACCGTCCACCCGAAGGGTTACCACCAGCAACTTCGTGCGTCTTTTGCATCACTCGTCTCGTCTCGTCACCGTGAATACAATTAAGGAGGACCCTGTTAGTGTTTCTTCGATACAAATTTCCATCGATTTCCACGTAGTATGCACATTTGGTTTTAAGTCGTTTCACTGTCCATCTATCTTCGGGAGTCTCTCCATCCTCTATGTACGCTAATATCTCATCCCTCTAATCAATGACTTTCTCGGTAGGCATATCGGGCTCTAGACTTTTCATCTCATATCGTTTGGACATCTCTGGTATTACCGATACTGCAATGCCAACTCCCTTCGGTTATTGGATACTCGGTACATCGATACTTTCCACCGGGATTATCTACCTTTGAATCGGATTTGTTGTTGATGCTAATGCCGCCAATACATCAGCCGATGTATTTTCAATCCAAGGGATTTTGTTAACGTTGAACTTCAATCCTTAAGTTAAGACCTTGACGACTTTCACATATGATTCCATCTAATCGTTCTTGGTGTCATATCCCCCATTGACTTGGTTGACTACGACTTGGGAATCACAGTAACATTCGATATGGCATGCCCCAATTTCTTTCGCAAGTCGGATCATTGCGATTAGCGTTCATACTCGGCTTATTGGACGCGGGAAAAGCCAACCGAAACGATTGTTCTAAAACTTGCCCATTCGAAGTTTCTAGCCCAATTCTGATACCCGAACCATGCTGTTATGTAGAACCACCAATATAAAGGTTCCAGAAGAGACTTTGATCTGTCTCGACGACTTCTAGCTCGGGGGCCAACTCGATTAAGAAGTTGGTCAACACCTGGGATTTGGCGTTGGTTCGACCCTTATACTCGATGTCAAACTCACCAAATTCGATTGCCCATTTGGTTAATCTTTCAAATTGATTTGAGCTGTGCAATATTGCCCGCAATGGATGATTGGTTTAGACGATCATTATGTGCGACTGGAAGTAGGGACGTAACTTTCTAGCTAAGAAATCAACTACTAAAGCAAGTTTTTCCGTGGATGGATATCGAGACTCTATTCCATCAAATGATTTGCTTGTATAAAAGATCAGATGATGAGTTATGCGATATTCTCTTATTAGAACGCTGCTTACTTCTGTGACCAAAAATTCTATGTACAAATACAATGGTTTGCCTGCTTCTGGCTTAGCCAATATTGGTGGTGTAGATAGATATTATTTCCACTTGGAGAACATCTTCTCACACTCGTCATCCCACTTGAAGTTTTTGTTCCCGCTTAACAGCTAATAGAACGAAAGGTACTTATCCATTGATCGAGAGATGAAGCGATTCAATGTGGTAATTCGCCCAGTAAGACGTTGAACTTATCGCTTACTTTTTGGAGATGGCAAATCTTTCACTGTCATGATCTACTTGAGATTCACCTCGATCCCTCGTTGCATAATAGTATATCCAAGAAACTCGCCTGACGCAACTCCAAAGGTACACTTAGCTTGGTTTAGCTTAATCTAATATTCGTTTAAGGTTTTGAAACATTGAGCTAGATGATCGACATGGTCCTCAGCTTTTTTCGATTTGACCAACATGTCGAATGTATACTTCCATTGTCTGACTGAGTTGATTGGGAAAACATCTAATTTACGAGGCTCTGTTAAGTCGCTCCCGCGTTCTTTAGTCCGAAGGACATTACTTTATAACAGTAAGTTCCTCGCTCCGTGATGAATGACGTCTTTTCTCTATCATCGGGATGCATCCTTATATGATTTTACCCGAAAATGCATCCATGATAGAGAGTAGCTCGTTTCATGTTATGTCTTCAACGATACGATCTATACTTGGCAAAGGGAAACTATCCTTTAGACTTGGCTTATTCAAATCGGTAAAGTCAACGAAGACTTGCTACTTACCATTCTTCTTCGGGACCACAACTGGATTTGCCAACCATTCTGGGTACTGTACTTCGACAATCGACCATGCTTCCGTAAACTTTTTGACCTCGTCACTTACTGCTTTATTTTGTTCTGGGCCTAACTTCCTTTGTTTATGCTTGATTGGTTTGTATGTCGGGTCGACATTCAGTCTGTGGCTTGCCACCTTGGGGTCAATTCCAGGCATGTCGTTCACAGACCATGCAAAAGTCTTGACTTTTTCTTCCAACAGTTGGATTAGCTTAGTTCAGATATTTTATCCAAATTCACACCGATACTGACGCACTTAGAGGAATCGACTAGATCAATGTTTATGAGTTCAACTGTTGATGAATCTAGTTTTTCAGGAACTAGAGGTTTTAAGATAACCTTTGCGGTGACAGATGCCGTGATCATATATATTTTATTTTGGAGCTTCAATTCGGCGATAAAACATGTTCTTGACATCTTTTTGTCTCCGCGAAGAGTATAGACTCCCATCTCAGTTGGTATTTTGAAGCATTGATGATAGTTGGACAGAATGACTTTCATCGAATGTATCTATAGGGTTCTGAGTATTATGTTGTAAATCGGAGGTTTGTCAACTAGCAAGAATTTGATCTATCTCGTTACTCCCACGACAGAGATTGGCAATTTGACCATTCCTAAAGCATGAATTGAAGTTCCATTTAAAGCAATTAGGGTTTTGTCGACCGGCTTTAACTTGGCATCTGGAAGCGCCATTTTTTCTAATGTCGCTTTGAAGATTAGGTCTACTGAACTTTCGGTATCGATGAGAATCCGAGATACATTACAGTCGGCATCTCGAAGTTTTACAACAAGGGGATTATGATGAGGAAAATCAAGACCGTCTAAATCTTCAGCTATAAAGACGATGTATGAGTTTCCCTACTTTAACAATTTCTCTCCTAAACCAAGTTTGTGGCTAATTGCAGCTAAGACTTGCCTCTCATGCTTCTTGATCGATGATTACATGTACCTTGATTCTAGCTGGTTCTAACTCGGGAAGAACGATATCGTTCTTTGCTCGCTTTGGGTTCTCTTTCTCGGTGAGCTTTGGATTTTTCGAGCTACGCGCTGCATTTCGCAATTCCGCCTCTTTCCGCTTTTTTTGCTTGGAATTGATGTGTCTCTTCTCTAGACACATTTACCTCTCATTTATTGTATTTCTTGGCTAATAGTTCTTGCAATTGCTTGCACTTCGAGGTCAGATGTCCCATTCGGTTGTGGAAGGTGCAAAATTCTTTTCTATTGTAGGTATTGTTCCAGATCTTGTCCTATGGCCTTTTGCCTTGTTTCTGCGTCTCACCAACTTGGAAATGCGTACTCATACGCCCTATTCATTTATTGTAATGTTGCCTTGGTTTGCTGGTATTTTTCTCTAGATTCCTTAGATTCAGGAACCTTTGGGGGTTTCTGAGCCCAAGACAATATCTTCTGCTCCTCAATGTACTCGACATGCCTAGATGCCTGACATAAAGCGTCTCATACCGTAGTTGGTCGATTGATGAAGAGGTCTCTCTGAAGCGCTTCATCGCAAACCACTCTAACACGCAAAGCTTCAATGGCTATGTCGTCACTCACCTTGGCTTTAGTCATAATTATCCTGAAATGACCGAGATACGACTGTAGGTTCTCGTTGTTCGCTTGACTCAAGGAGTGTAGCTCTACTGCCGAAATGTCTCGATTGACGAATATGGTGTACTGTTTCATAAAAAATTCGGCTAGGTTATTGAAGTTGGTTATAGACTCCGCTGGTAGTTTGGTGAACCAAATAAGCACCTCCCAAGTCAGATTTTCTGCGAAGAGTTCCCAATACGCGACGTCTTCTTCGTTAGGGTTATAATTCGTGCGTCCCATGATGACGTTGAAAGCACTCATGAATTCCAATAGATCGGTCGTTTTATAATATGAAGGATAACTAAGTCTGGGCTTGCGACTCACCGAGATCCTCCTCAAGCGCTATGAAAACGGCGAGTTTCTTGCTTCAGCTAGAATTCACTCGATCTCGGCGCCGAGCTAGTTACTTTGTGGAACTTTGATCGCATGTTGTTTATCATTCCGAAGACAGTTCTGACATCTAACACTGCTAGGACTTGCTGAGGCGTGTGAGCTAAACTCGGTCCTCCTACACTTGTCAATTGAGAACTCGGTGTATCGCCAAAGAGATTTCTTTGCACGCTGACGAGCACATCTTCACAGCTCCTGTTGATTGGTGCAGGTTGATGCATGCTATGAATCCCAGATCTTTGTTCAAATCGGTCAAGACGCTCATTACCCCTTTGTTTTGCAACTTCCATCTGTCGCAGCATGTTTTGCATCATGATTACTACCGATGGTGGTTCAGCCGGAGGTTCTGGCAAGAATTCCTAGTTTGTTCGCAGTTTGTGCTGGATTGAGGTTCGCACCTTGAGACCAGTGTGCTGGATCTAGAACTGGATCGACGACATGCCTTTTTAATGAGTTAAGTTTGATGTTGTTTCCTGACATTGTTCCTGGGATATCTTCTCTTTGTTTCCTTCTGCGTGAAGAAATCATTCTTTTTCTTCCCCACAGACGGTGCCAATTGTTCCAGTAGGATCTAACACAAAGGTTTAGATCCAACTCTTCGATTCAAGAGGGAAGGTGGGTAAGGATCCGATCAGTTAAGTAACAAAGAGAATTGGGCAAGAATGACGAGTTGCTTTGTATTGCTTGTATATGTATTGTAAAAACGTGGTCCATGTGTGGAGACCTTCACCTCTATTTATAATGTATAGAAGCGGTTACAAGAGATTTGAAATGGGAAATATTACAATTTGGTTATGATTTGATGCTATCCTTGAAGATTTTGCAATATCTCTGGAAATATTCCTTATCGGAAGAGGAATATTTTCATTTCTCTTCTTGATGACGTGTCGACCGACTTCCTCTTATTCTGAAGTATGACAAATCACTGAGTAAAGTTTCCTCTGTGTTAAGGTTGATAGTCCGAATTCTAGTCATTTTACCGAGTTCATAACTTGGCAGATTATTATTGCTTGTTATCCGTGACTGAAATAGGATTTCGGATCCACCTCCAACAATAATTTTTAAAATAAATGTTAAAACTATTGGAAATTTGATTATAATCTCTAACATTAATTAAAAAATGTAAAATAATGATAATTTGTTATTTTGTCAAGGAAAATACTTAACTAAATACTTGAACCACCAATAATTAGGTTTTGGAGAACATCTTAGCCGTAGCATCGGTCTCCACATTCATAGATCTAGCAATAAAACTAAACGAAATCGAAATAAAACAAAGGAGAAGACTGGAAATTTTATGAAAAATTTCATAGATCTTTGGTAGGTTCACGCCCTGATTGATGGTTGTGATCAGAGTAAGAGAATCCGATCAGATTTCCAAGTGAAGAATATCTCGTAAGATTGCCCTTTGGATTGCCATTCAAACTGCCAATGCTTCCGCTGATAATGCCGACTCACGTAATCGATCGTTGATATGAAGCTTTTGATTTGGTCGGAAGAATGTTTGAAGGTGCACAATGTACCTGCTTTGAGATCCTCTCCTTTCCAAGACGCATCAGAGAAGCTGATGGCTCTGTCTTGATCGTGGCGCTCTCGCTCCAAATCTGGTGGCCGTGATCTCGGTAAAATCCTTTCCTGAGCCAATATACACTCTCTTGCAGCTAGAACTGCTTCATTCACAATCTCAGTCTCAGATTGGGATCTATTGTTAAAGACTCTGTTGTTACATCCCTTTCACAAGGATCTCGGTAAAATCCTTTCCTTTGTTGTTTACCCCTGTAGGTGGAAGAGGTTGGATCGATTTTAGACATCTCCATATTCGTGGGAAGGACTGAATATTTGAAAAATATTCTGGAAGGATATCATGTAACAGTTTCTAGAGGAACATTTTTAGCTTAGGTGGAACCTTTTAGATCCACGCATCCTTTATCTAATCCGTTGTGTCTCTGTTATCATGATTCTCAGTTGTTGTTAAGCACTTTAGGGTAGCATAATATCATGTGTTTGCTGAATAAATTCCATTTTCTGCGGAAGCCATACACTTCAGTCTTCAATCTCTGTTGAGGATAGTTTAATGTATAATATCTCTGTAGCATGGTGAGGAATTAGATGATTTATCTTGTCTATAGATTCCCCTCTCTTGAGTTCTTATCAATCAGTTCTGATGCCTTCACATTTCCACTATCTTGTCTAGATTCCACTTTCTTGAGTTCTCATAACATATACATTAAAAATATTACACGAAATGTTACATGAAAACATAAAGTTGTATGATAACTAAATGAGAGTTTTCCAAAAAATGCCATCAATATTTACCTAAATTGTATAAAATGCCACAAAACATAACCTAGTTAACTAGTTTTATTAAGTAATTAGGACAGATTTGTCCTCAGTGGCACAAGAGAGAAAAGAAAGGAATCGTTGAGTTATGTGCGCCGAGATGATGAGATGTAAGAAAAATGGTGGCGTGAGAAGTATTGTATTAGGTGAGAGATAGGATAAATGAGTAAATGAAAAAGAGAGTTTTCCAAAAAGTGTCATTCTTTCTCACTTCTACATTTTTCTTTCTCTCTTCTCTCCTCTCCATTATCCATTCTTCTTTTCGTCTTTTTTAGTCGTTTTTGTCCATTGTCGTTTCTTTTTCTCGATTTTGTTTCTTTATTTTTGTTTTTCGACCAGGTTTATGTGTTCCAATGTCGTATTGAATAAATCAATTCATGTCCATAAATTACGTATATTTCTCCAATTTATGTTTATGTTTATGATATGTCCAATGCAATTTTCATGTCTATTATGTTTTAAAATTATTCATATGTTGTGCTATAAGAAGGCAAGTATCTACATGTTTCTATGTTTATGTTCATATCCATGTATAAAATTATGTAATATATTTCTTCAATGTCCATGTCCTTCAAATTCATGTCCATGTTTATCGCTTATGTCAATATTTGTTGCCGAAATCAATTTTTTCATCTTCTCTTCCATTTGCCACGTGTCGTTGATGCATACATTCATGTCAATGCCATTTTAGACATGTCATGTCCATATCCATGTCCCATGTTATCTTAATATTTCTTCAATGTCCATGTCCATCCTAATTCAAGTCCGTGTCTATCGCTTTTGTCGATGTCCATTGCTAAATACAATTTCTTATTTTCTCTTTCCATTTGCACATGTGATTGATTCATTTGACCATATCAATGTCCATGTCCATTTAAGACATGTCCATATCCATTTAAGACATGTCCATATCCATGTCTAAAATTATCTCTACATTTATTCAATGTCTATATCTACTTGTTTAAATGTGAATATTCCCAAAGATCGTTTATGTCCATAGCCATTTCTGCATCTATGCTTATGTTAATGACTATGTTCATATTTTATGTCTGCAAACAGGATGTCTTGTTTATGTCTGCATCCATATTTTACATCTATATGTGAAAATTAGACATAAATCTCAAATGATCCATAAAGACAAAACCCTAAATGAAAACTACAGAGATTTTGTGAAAGACAAGCCCTAGTTTGGACATAAAATCCCAATGTCATCGAAAGAGACGAAACCTAACTCTGAAGTGCATAGATTTTTTGAAATCGCATGCACAAGCAACATTACAAACCAACAAATAAGATAACCCAAAACACGCAAAAGATGTAGAAACAGAGTGTTTGAGAGCAATTCTTTTTCATTCAATCATAAAATGTTGCTCTATTTCCTTCTTGGAAAACAAAGTCTTTATACAAGTTTGTTACAACAAAACTAATGATCAACGAACTTGGTTAAGAAGCGTTATTCACTTAACCGGTTCGATAACAAGAACAAATTGAGTCAATAAACTAAACCAGCTCGATTATACATCAAACTCTCCAATACTCCCCCTCACGTTGGAGCATGAAGATTATGAATGCCCAACTTGGACATCAAGAATTAAAACTAAGCTTTGTCTAAAGCCTTTGTCATGATGTCGGCAAGTTGATCAGTCGTCTTGACATGATGGAGAGCGATAACTCCTTTTGTAACAGCATCCCAAACAGCATGACAGTCGGACTCTATGTGTTTCGTACGCTCATGAAACACGAGAATGGAAGCAATGTGTATAGCAACTTTGCTATCATAGAAAAATTGAGCAGGTGTGTCTTGAACAATACCCATATTTGACATTAATCGACGAAACCACTTCAATTCTCGAAGACCAGCAGCTATGGATCGATACTCTGCTTCTGCGGAAGAGTGGGAGACAGTATCTTGCTTTTTAGTTTTCCATGAAACTGGTGAATCCCTAAGAAGAACAACATAGGCAGCCAAAGACCTTCTTGTCAAAGCACATGATGCCCAATCGGAGTCACAATAGATCTTTAGTGTGAGATCTTTATTTGACGAGAGAAGAATGCCCATACCTAGACTACCTTTTAAATATCAAACAACACGAAGTGCAGAGTCCCAGTGAGCTAAACGAGGTGACTGCATGAATTGTGACAACACATGAACAGAGTAACACAGTTCTGGTCTTGTGTTTCTCAAGTATATTAAACGGCCAATGAGTCTTCTGTAACGAGAAGGGTCTTCAAGGAAAGGTCCATCATCCAAGGCTAGCTTATGATTCTGTTCGAGAGGAGTAGCTGCTGGTTTTGAACCTAATAGGCCAGACTCTAAAAGTATATCTAAAGTAAACCTTCCGAGCTTCGACTCACTTCGATTCCAAGAAAGTATTTTAACTTTCCCAAATCCTTCATAGAGAAGCAAGTACTGAGATACTCTTTGAATTTGGCAACAAAGTATTCATCATTGCCGCAAATGATAAGATCATCAACATACACCAACACTCTGATTTCTTTACCTTTCTTAGTATATGAAAAGAAGGAGTAGTCATCATAAGATTGCACAAAATCGAATTTGAAAAGTGAGTAAGATAGCTTTTTAAACCAACAACGAGGAGCTTGCTTCGATCCATACAAGGACCTTTTCAATTGACACACTTTCCCTAGATGAGTATATCTGAAACCTGGAGGTAATTTCATGTATACTTCTTCTTCTAGATCTCCATGTAAAAACGCATTATTGACATCCATTTGGTACACATTCCAGCTTTTTGCAGGAACTAATTTGAGCAAAGATGTCACATTGGTCATTTTAACGACATGGGCAAAGGTTTCAGAGTAGTCCTCACCCTCAACTTGATTGTTACCAAGCACAACAAGCTTAGCTTTATGACTTTCTATAGTGCCATCTGCATTATATTTGGTTCGATAAACCCATTGTGAGCCAAGAGCAACTCTATCAAAAAGAAGATCGATTATATCCCAAGTCCTTTGAACTTCCAAAGCAGTGACTTCTTTTGGTCATAGCATCACACCACACTTTAATTTGTACAGCTTCACCATAGTGTTTAGGTTCTATCTCGGCAGTGATAGCAGCCAAAAAGGCTCTCTGATTTGAAGAAAACTGAGCATCATATATAAAATCTGTGAGAGGATACAAAGATTTGTCAGTAATAGAAACTGAAGTTTTGAGTTTAGAATCACAAGTAACACTATACTGCACATAGTCCTTGAGATAAGCAGGAGAATCCTGAGTTCTTTTACTTCTTCGTAAACCATCCCATGTGTTTGAATTTTCAGATAAGTCTGCAATAGAATTAATCTTTTCTTTTGCATAATCAAAAGAAGAAGTATTTATCTCATCTTCATTAATAGAAGTAGAAGTGTTACTAGGACGAGCAGCTGCATGAGAACTCCCCATGTCAGCTAAAACATCAACTTCAGAGTCTCGTGTATTATCACCACCTGCAACAACATTATCAATACCTGCAGCATCATTAGTGGAAATTGCAGGATTCTAGTCTTCATCATTTGAAGAATCAAACTGTATTGAGCTAAACAGAGTAGAATCAGCAACATAGGGAAACACATCCTCACTGAAAATCACATCTCTAGAGATTAGAAATTCATTAGTTGAAGGATCATATACTTTCCATCCCTTTTGACCAAAAGGATATCCCATAAAAATGCAGTACCTACTTCTGGCACCAAACTTGTTTTTATCACAAGGAACATTGTGAACCAAACATGCAGAGCCAAAAACTTTCATCTGAGAATAATCTGGAACCACCCCATGTACCAACTCATAGGGTGTTTTGCTTTTGTGAATGGCAGAAGGAGTTCTATTAATAACATAAGCAGCAGTTAAAATTGATTCTCCCCAAAAAACAATTGGAAGATGAGACTGAATTAGAAGGTTGCGAGCCACATTGAGAATGTGTCTATGTTTTCTTTCAACTCTTCCATTCTGTTGAAGAGTATACACATAAGATGTCTGATGACTCACAAAGATAAGAACTCAGCCCCATTGTCACTTCTTAGTGTTTTAATTGACTTACCAAACTGTTTTTCAGTGTATGAGAAGAAGTTTTTAAGAACATTGTGTACTTCTAATTTGGCTAAGAGAAGATAGGTCCAAACAGCTCTAGAGTAGTCATCAATAATGGTTAAGAAGTAGACAACTCCAGACGAAGAACAAACTCTATAAGGCCCCCAAATATCACAGTGAACAAGCTCAAAAGAATCTGCGGTTTTATTGAAACTATGAGGAAAAACTTATCTTGTTTTCTTAGCTTTACAACAAACATCACAAGATTTTGAATGCAAATTCGATGTAGAAGAATTAGAATATTGTGGCAACTGAGAAAGAAAAGTATAAGAGGGGTGTCCAAGTCATAAATGCCAAAGATCGGGATCAAATTTCCCTCGAACTGAATTCAGCTTTGTAGAGCTTGTTGTACTGAGATAGTACACACCATCCCTTTCTTCACCTGTTCCAATCTGCATCCTCAAGGAAAGGTCTTGTATTACACACACTGTGTCAGTGAACAAAGCTATGCACTTTGTTTGTTTTAGCAATTTTGCAACTGATACAAGAGTACAGTTCAAATCAGGCACGAAGAGAACTTTATGCAAAGAAAGAGTGTCATATAATTACAAATTTCCCATATTTACAGCAAATGTTTTGCTTCCATCTGCAAAACCTATCGAACAAGGAGAGATCTTCTCAAGATTGGTCAAAAGAAACAAATATCCTGTCATGTGGTGAGATGCCCCAATATCTAAAATAACTTCTCCCAAACCCTTCTTACCGGCCAACTTATCTGGATCAACGGACTGAGAGGAGCTTGTCTTTTCATTGACAATTTGCTGCAACATTCTCCATTGATCAGCAGTTAGTTTAGGAAAGACTGATCCATTTGAGGAAGTGGCATGAGCAGCAGTTGCATAAGTCATTGAACCCCTTCCTCGGCCACCATTACCACGACCGCGACCTCTTGCACTCGTTTTACCTCGATCATGTTTCTCAGATCCTGTAGTTCTATCAGTCCACCAATCTGGGAAGCCAACAATGTGCCAGCAATCACATTTTTCGTGACCAATTCTTCCACAGTGAATACAAGTAACATTGCGGTTTTTAAGAATCAAAGCTTCTTACTTCATAGAGCCACCATTTTCAAATTTGAAACCCGCATAACCTCTAGTTGCAAAACCAATTGCACTCTGTTGTTGTTCACGATTAACAGCAGACATCAACCTTTGCTCTTCTCTTATTACTCGGGAATGAACTTCACCCAAACTAGGCAAAGGTTCCATTCCTATAATTGTTGTGCATATATTTCTGAATCTTGAATCATCAAGACCCATAACAAATTGATGAATCTTTTCTTCTTCTTTCTCTTTGGACATCTCGATTTTAGCATCGCAAACACAATGAAGCAAATGTCTATACATTTGTAACTCTTCCCACAGAGAACACAATTCTCCATAATACTCGATAACACTTTGTCCATTTTGACGACACGATGCAATTTAAGATTTTAACTGATGAACGCGTACAATATTTCCAACGGAGAGTCTTTGTTTCAAATCAGTCCACAGAAGGTAAGCATCAGATATGAAACTTACAGTGGATTTCACTTTAGGATCGATTGAAGCACGAATCCATCCCACGATCATGGAAACATGGTAAACGTTGATGGCAGTTGGTGGAAATATGGTAAACGTTGATTACATTTGGTAGAATTGTCTCTAATTAAAAATTACACTTATAATAATACACACATAAACTAAAATTATAGATTTTTAAATATAATATCAATATTAAATATCAATATTTTTGTAATGCTTCCATATATAATCGATCAATCCGTTTCAAAGGGATCGTTTTTATATTTTCATGTAATATTGTGTGTAATATATATATATATGTATGTTTTATGTTTAATTACGAAATTTTATTATTATTTAAAATTTTTATTAATGTTAGGGATTATAATGCAAATTACTAATAGTTTTAAAGTTTTATTTGAAAATTATTGTTAGAATTCTCAAACCTTATTTTGAGGTTACCCACTTAATATAAGGTGCATTATTGGAGATGCCATCAGTAACCAGACCCAACGTATCACATATCTTCTGTTGGTATTATAACTCCTAATCTGAAATCCAAACCAAATATGAAAATATCCTATATTAAACGTGTGAAATATATCTTAGCTATATATGAGCATCAATGATAGACCAGATACCAATTGATATCCCGTCTCCATAAAAATTTTGTTTTACGTTGATAAATTCGGGCAAAATTGACATATCTCACAAATATGAATTTTTGTTTTTTAAAAAAAAATTTAAAATTTATTGATCAACAAAAATAATAACTATAAGTGGAAGAAGACAACTTTCAGAAAATGAAATTGCTCGCAAATAATTATAGAAATGATCTCAACCTAATTTCAAACCATCTTTGTAGTAGACCATGTAATTTATCCGGGTAGTAATAAGCCAATGAGCTGATTCGGTTGCGGATAACCTTGTCAATCCGACAAATGAGCGAGCTGATGTCTCTACTTGCACGTCCATGAATCAGATTGTTTATCGTATTTAACATGTAGACTTGAAAATATTGAGATCTCACACCATATTAGTGTAGATGACATATTATTCAATCAAGTTTAGAGTTGGATAACTTAAAAGTAATAACCAGCAGAAACCACTGGATCACGAGCTTCTAGGCGGTCTCCAAAACATTAATTTCTAAGTGGTCATATTTATAGAGTTGAAGGCTGAATAATTGTTATTAGTAACAATACAGAATATTAATACACACCTAGGTTTCAATATACCAATTATACAATTATCGTTTCTTCGATGGTCTTCTAATATTACTCCAAAAGAAAATCTTGATTGTCGAGATTTTTTCAGTCTGGTGGTAGATGATTTAGCTAATGACTATGTCATCGGGGGTTCGACTTCTCTCTATTATAAAAGACAAACTAAAAGAGATTTTAGAGTGAAACTTATTGTTATGAATTGAATGTTGTCGATCCAATTGTTGTTAAAAAAAAAAACTCAACCATATCAATGTATTAAATAGTCTTAGATGTAGAAGTAGGAAATACAACAACATATATATACATCACATGTTTCATGGAGCAATATACATACTCACACAAATTTATTATACAATATATATATAAGATTATTAATTGGATATTGTTTTTTATTAGCGGAAGAGAGTTGTCATATCAACCTCTGCATCTGTAGTACTTGGGGTGACCACGACTATATCTGTTTGAAGGAGGAGGCAAAGCTCTTCCTCCACCACCAGAAGCTACCGGAGCCTCCATGTCATGTTTGAGGGCTCCATAGTTGAGATACTTAACTTTGCTTGTCATAATCATCATCTTCTCACCACTTGGTAATGTCACCATATCTTTAGTTTCTTCATCTTCTTTCAGGACCAGTTTGTTCACTTCTTCATCTTCTTCATCGCTCTCGTATTGTTCTTTGGCCCACGTGGTCTTCACGTGATGCTTTCCTGATGCACGTTCTTCGTCGTTCTCGGCAAATCCTTGAGAATATGTGTAGTACTCCATCTTTGTTATAATTTTACACTTTCAAGTTTTTTTATTTATTTATAATGGAAAATTATTCTTTTATACAACTTGTAATGCTTCAACGAATCTTTCTTTACTTTCGTAGATGGATAAATTCATTTTGAAAACTATGTGTTTTCTTTCCGACAAGGGCATATATATATATATATATATATATATATATATATATATATATATATATTCAGCGATGTTATAATATTATCAAAATCTCTTAGAAATTGAGATAATTCTAATCTAATATATAAATTATGGATTTCATTTTTGCTAATTTTGGTTTTGAGTTAGAATTCTATAATTTTTAATAAACTATTAAACATAACCATTTCATTTTTTAAACAGTATAACTTATGTAAAAATATGGATCTTATTTTTGCTAATTTTGATTTTGAGTTAGGAGCCTATGATTTTTAATAAACTATTAAACAAAACCGTTTGTTTTTAAATAAGTATAACTTAAGGGAATATTATGTAATCTCCCATGATGATAACAAGATGATAATATTTATATTGCCAATTTTTTTTGCAACTTTATCATTCATTTCCAAAAATACAATTAATTCTCCAAAATACAGTTAATATAACTTTCAAACGTATTTTCAAAAACTTTTTATGTTTGCATACATTATATTTTCAAAATGTTAAGAGCATATTTGTGCTTCAATTTTGCAAGAGTTTTTATTTGATATATATAAAGAGTATTCTATTAAAATTTAATAGAAAGTGATACACAATGGAGAAAATATATCACAGCTAAAAACAATAATAGCAAAGCTAAGAAAAGAAATAAAATTAAGAAGAAGAGAATGAAAACCCAAGGAGAAAATGGAGACTTCACTTACAGTTACACGAAGAAAGATTGGTGTAATTTTAGATGATGCGAAGATATTATTATTTCTTAGAATCTTATTCCAAAATATGAAGTAAGAAGATGGCTTACGAGTCTATGAATTAGCTTATTTCTTAAGCAACGATCCACATTAGAATTGGTGCAAATTCGATAACGACAAAAGTTATGAATTATTATCAACGAACAAAAACAAAACAAAACAACAATTGCAGTTACATAAAAATGTAGGACCTGAATTTACATGACAGGCACTCTTAAATTGTAAATGATAAATATATAAAAATACAAATAAAAAATACAATTTAGATACCATGACATAATTGTAATCGGAGATAAAGTAAAGTCGAGATAAAATCTCCCTCCTTAATTCTTTTAACGTCTGTTGCGTGTCGGTTTGATGCGTTTAAGAATTTCAGGGTAAAACCACTTCGGTTTCTCTTATTTTTCAACACTCGAAAATAAGAGCTAAAGAACTCTAGAACTATGTTGTACTTTCAGACTCAATAAAAGAGAAAGAGATGAAGAGGATTGTGATCTTGTGTAGTGTCACAAAAAGATGTAATTGTGACTGTTTCAGTGAGGAGATGAATCTTATATAACCAAATATTCAACATAAGAAATAAATAAGAGTTATGAAAATTGATTCTCAACACTTAAGTCATTCATCTCATCCTTGTCATAAATTCTTTTGTTGTTACACAGTTCACTTAAAAGAGATATAATTGTTTAATTTTTCAACATAATAACTTAACTCCATTTGTCATTCAAACTTACTTCAATTTTGACATGTAGTCATTTTAAAGTTCTAACAAAAATAACAGTTATGTAAAAACATATGTTCATGCAAATTGTTATGAAAAGTAATCATGAAACAGAGAGAACCGTTTGGAACAAATTTAAGACCCCGTGCTTCTAAAATAAAACAAACCCTATCTATAAGTCTAATTTTAGAAGTTTTTTTTTGGGACGGAAAAAGAGAGACAAGCCTCCCAAAAAATTTATTCTAAATATTCAAAGAAAACATTAACTATTTTCTAAACAACACGTCTTGGATATGCAGATCTGGACTCATCATCAACCAAAATCGAACTAACAATAGTAGGACAAGAACTAAATGAATGAAAACCTAAATGGAGCTTAAACCAAGCTGTATGGTTACAAATGCTATTTGAAGATTTTGGCTTAGAGTTTGAAGTATGAAGATATGATCGAATGATAATTGTAACTCTCTATGTGTATATATACAGAGTATTGATCAGTGATTACAGCAATTGAAATAAATACTTTACATATATAAATGATATACTAGTTACTCCTTGATATGAAGAAGGCATTTCCATTTTATGTGAAAACAAATCGGCCATAACAATTGGAAAGAATCTGGTACAACATAGGAGAACAAAATGCATATAGATCAAGTATCACTTCGTACGTCAAGAACAACAAAAGGGACTTATTCAATTGGAATATTGCAAAGTTTGAGAACAATTCGCCGGTATCTTTACAAAGACATAAAGTGTTTCAAAGTTTGAAGATCTTAGGGAAAAACTTGGAGTCAAAACAAGATTGATTAAAGGGGAGTGTTAAACAATAATCAAATTTTGTAAAATTTATAGTTTCGACCCTTATTCTGGTCGAAAATTTTTGATGGAAAACTGACTAATATTGATAGGAAAAAAATCTAGACACAGCAGTCAGAAACTATCAAAAAATTCTGACCATTTCCGACGGTTTCTGAAGAAGACCGTTACAAATATTACCCACCTTTCTCATATGTCATTATCATATGTAACCTTCAAGTAGGTATTTCAGTCATTAGCCATCAGTTTCCTGACAACACTGAATTTTACACTATAGTTCTACTACAAGTGCACAACAAAAACAAAATAGTAATTTCGGATCAAATCTACGAAGACCAAGTTATTACACTATTAATTTATTAATCAAACTTAAGCTAAGACAAAAGAAATTGTTGTTGCGATTGCAAATAAATAATTCAAGTGATCAATGATATAAATTGAAATAGATAAAGACAACAAGCTTCAGGAGATCAGGAAATCGAGGATTTAAACCAGGACATTATTCAAGGCACAATTGAAGAACAATTCTTGAACACATAACAAAAATTTATAGTAAACTTATTGTTGTGGCGTCGACTACTATGTCTAGTTTCAACATTTTCACAAATCAATCTGATTTGGGCCTTAGTCAACTGTGGCATTTGGCACAATTTCGGAAACATTATGGCATTTGGTAGAAATATGGTAAACGTTAAAGACATTTGGTGGAATTGTTTCTAATTAAAAATTACATTTATAATAATAAAAACACATAAACTAAAATTATAGATTTTTAAATATAATATCAATATTTATGTAATGCTCCCATATATGACTATCAATCCGTTTCGAAGGGATCACTTTTATATTTCCATGTAATATTGTGTGTAATATATATATATGTATGTTTTATGTTTAGTTACGAAATTTTATCATTATTTTAGTGTTAAGGATTATAATGAAAATTAGTAATAGTTTTAGGATTTTATTTGAAGATTATTGTTAGAATTCTCAAACCTCAAAATCTTATTTTGAAGTTACACTCCCCTTAAAATAAGGTGCATTATTGGAGATGCCATCAGTAACCAGACCCAACGTATCACATATCTTCTGTTGGTATTATAACTCATAATCTGAAATCCAAACCAAATATGAAACTATCATATATTAAACGTGTGAAATATATCTTAGCTCACTACAAGAAAACTGGCAATCTGCAATGGTCAAAGGCATTATAGTGGCGTTGTAAATGGCCTATTTGCAATATCACTACGACATTGCCATTTACGTCGTAAATCGTGTGTCGCAATTCACATACGTTGCAGTTGTGTCACAAATATTGCAACGTCATCTAAACATAGCAAATATGCGACGTCGTTGCGACGTAATCATTGCGACATAGCCATTGCGACGTTGTTGCGAGGCACCCTCTGCGACGACGTTACGAGGGACACTCTGCGACGTCGTTGCGACGGAAAGTGAAATTTTTTCTTTAATTGAAAAATATAATTTATTATTAAATAAAATATATTTAATTTATTACAAAAATAATCAAAATTAAAATAAAAGTAATATATATTAAAATAAAAATATTTTCCAAAATATTTTAAATTATTTACAAAAACAAAAACTAAAAAATCTTCGGAATCGTCCGGGTTTTCTTCCGCGTTTTGGTCTGGGTTTGCCGAACTCGATCCGGCTTCATTGGGTTGCATCACCTTCAGCTGAGCTGCAAATGCCTCGTTTTTTGAAGCCAAGAAAGAGAAGAGCTGATTGTACTGCGATATGTTCTGCTGGAGGGACGAGATCAACTGGTCTTGTGCTTGAAGTTTAATCTTCATCTCCACTATTTCAGAGGAATCCATTGAGGCTTGTGACGGTGATCCCTGCGTCGAGAAGCATTGACCAATCTTTGATCCGAGCGAGCGACCAGTCCCGAACAGTCTCCTCTTTTTACAGGGAGCAACCTGATAAGAAAAAATAGATGAGTACGTTAGTGTAATAAATTAAAATGGAAGAAAGATGAAATAAATAAGAATAGTCATACCTTGGCGTATATCTTGTTCTTTTGTGTGGTTGAAAGCATGGTAGATCCAGTGCTCTCATCACCGCAATCTTGTGTCAACTGCTCCATCTTCGCAGTGACCTCGTTGTAGATCCTCTCGGCCTAATTGTCAACAAAGAGGCCGACCTTGTTGCGTTTTATCTGGTAGAGCGTCTCTACTAGATCAGGGTGAGGATCCTCTGTTTCTTCTTTCTGAAAGGATTGAAGAATATATATTAAATTCTAAAATTTTATAAATGTTGTGTAAATGTATTGACTTAATTTCTTATTTACCTTCTTATGGGCTCGGGTTTTGAATGAATTTTGGTCCGAGTAATGCTTATGCGGACCGTCGCCATCAGGATCGGCCAACCTTGCTGCTCGCGCACTTGCGCTCTTCTTCTCAGACTTAGGGTCTTGCCAATAGCGGACAAGACCCTCCCAAATCTCGGTGTTGAACCAGCGCGGCATCGCATCGTTGCCGTGTGTCCTCCATTTGGCCTTCCAACAGCCGACCTGATCGCATATGCGACTTTTCAAGACCTCCTCGAATTTTCTACGGACTTCACCCGTAATCGAGGGACTCAAGTGGTAACGTTGCTAGAATGAAATTATTTTAGAGTCTTAAATTTATGTTTAAAAGATTGGAAAAAGAAATAAACGGATAAAAAAACGTACCGCAAATGTTTTGAGTCACTTATCAAAGACGTGGTTCGGGACTTGCGTAAAATTTGGGTGCGGTTCCCTGAAATCTATTTCAAAAATTTTCCGTACGGCAATCGCCAGTGTCTGGTCATCTTTAAATCTACCATTTTAAACCCAAATATTCATTAAAAAAAATTTTGTGGCTATAAAAATTTACAATTTTAGGAAAACCAAAAAGTTTTCGGTGGATGCTGTGGAACGAGAGTGGGTAAGTATTTGTGGCTTGGATAGTTCAAAATATCTTCGATCGCCATTCCCGCAGCGATATCGGCCGGCAACGGCTGGTAGATGTTGGCAGCTGGAGGCGCGGACTCTGTATCCCGTACAGGGATGAACTCCGGCTGAGAGCCGAAACTACATCCCAGCGTGGATGGGACATATCTAGAGCGGAGAGATGGAGTAGAATGAGATGTGCCCTTCCCGTGAGGCGTATATGGCTGAGATCCGAGAGGCGTCGATGGGTGAGATCCCCCACCCTCGCTAAGCTACCTAGTGTACGGGTTACGAGCCCCGGAAATTTGAAATCACGATGATTTAGATGTCTGGAATCGTTATTAATATTTTTTAAATATGAGTATTATTTAAATGTTTAGGATATAAATTTCGTAACATCTAGTTACATAATCATTGCAAACACGAAATGCACTTGGAAATTCTATAAAAATTACCAATAATCATTAAAACATTTTATAATTTACAAAACGTTTTAGGAAATTCTTTTAAAATTATCACAAATCATAAAAATGTTTTTGAAAATCATAATAAAAAATAAAACATTTTTCAAACTACTAAAAACATAAATCCCTTTTTAAAATAAAAAATCTATTTTAAAAATTAATAACATTTTTAAAAATGGTATTAAAATTACAAAAATGCGTAAAAACGTTTTTTAAAATTCATTTAAATTATCAAAAAACATAAAAACGGTTTTCTATATTATAAACGTTTTTAAATTTTTTTTTAAATTACTAAAAACATAAAAAGGTTTTTAAAATAACAAAATCTATTTAAAACTTAATAACATTTTTAAAAATGGTATTAAAATTACAAAAATCCATAAAAATGTTTTTAAAAATTCATTTAAATTATCAATAAACATAAAAACTGTTTTCAATATTATAAAACGTTTTAAAAAATATTTTCAAAATTACTAAAAACAGAAAAAGGTTTTTAAAATAACAAAATCTATTTTTAAAATTAATAACATTTTTAAAAGTGGTTTTAAAATTATAAAAAGCATAAAAACGTTTTTAAAAATTCTTTTAAATTATCAAAAAACATAAAAACGGTTTTCAATATTATAAAACGTTTTTAAAAATATTTTTAAAATTACTAAAAACATAAAAACGTTTTGAAAATAACAAAATCTATTTTAAATTTTAATAACATTTTTTAAAATGTTAGTAAAATTACAAAAAAGCATTAAAATGTTTTTTTTTAATTTTATTTAAAATTGCCAAAAATTGTTAAAACGTTTTCTAGCGTTTTCCTAATACGAAAACTTAAGTCTAAATTCCATAGCCTCAAATCAAACAAATCGGAAGCCTAATCCATGTTCCAATCCTATAGATATACAAATCTATGAGTTAGAGATGAGGAAACTTACCTTTGTTGGTGGAGAAGACGAAGAAGCCAAGAGAAGGAGAAGATCCAAGATGGAGAAGAGGCCGAGTGAAGAGATGGAGTGGTTTAGAGATGGAGAAGAAGATAGAAAGAGAAAAGGAAAAGAAGTGAGAAGGAGAAGAAGGAAGATGCAAATCCGCGCGGAGGAGAGGAAGAAGAGAGAAGAAGAGGTGTGTAGAGGATGAGGAAAAGAAAAGAAGGAGGCGGTTCAGGATTTTAAGTATAACCCGAACCTTGTGACGACCCTGCGACGACATTAACGATTTTTGTGGTGTTGCCACTGCGACGGAATGTTAAGAGGTATGTTGCAGTGGCGTCGCAATGCTGAATATCGACATAAACCGCAAGATCCCAACCTTACCCTAAAAACATACACGACTTATGTGTCATCGTATCAAAGTCCAATATGAAGAGTCCGAGAATACATCGTTAATCATTCATCAATTGAATGTAGTACGTCTATAGACTAAACGAAACCGATAATTTTATATAAGTGCTTTCAATAACGTTGAAACGTTGTCGATTTTGTTTAGACTTAAACGTACTACATTCAATTGATGAATGATTAACGATGTATTCTCGGACTCTTCGTACTAGACTTTGATCCGTTGTTAAGGAAGTCGTTTATGTTTTTAGGGTAAGGTTGGGGTTTTGCGGTTTAACATATCGGTTTCATCTTCTGCGAGGCTCTTGCGACATTCTGTCCTTGTACGTTGTCGTGGACTCGCAGAAGATGAAACCGACAATTATGTATAAGTATTTTCAATAACGGTAAAACGTGATTGACGTTGTCGGTTTTTTTTAGACTTAAACGTACTGCATTCATTTGATGAATGATTAACGATGTAATTTCGGACTCTTCATATGGGACTTTGATACGTTGGTAAGGAAGTAGTTTATGTTTTTAGGGTAAGGTTGGAATTTTGCGGTTTAACCTTTCGATTTCAGTATCGAAGTCCAATACGAAGAATCCGAGAGGACATTGTTAATCAGTACGTTTAAGTTTAAACAAAACCGACAACACCAATCACATTTCACCGTTATTGAAAACACTTATACATAATTGTCAGTTTCATCTTCTGTGAGTCCACTGCGACGTCCTGGACAGAATGTCGCAAGGGCCTCGCAAGCTGCGAGTCCACTGCGACGTCGAGCCAAATCACGTCGCAGTGGACTCGCAAAAGATAAAACTTTAATAAAAACATACATTCATTTAAGATACAACAACTTAGTTATTTTCATTATCAGAATTCTCATCGTCCGTGTTGTATTTGTCCTCTGTGTCTTTGAATTCATCACAGTCCGCTGATTCATGTACGGAATCGTCGTGAACAATGTCTTCTGCTTGTAGTTGTGAATGCATGATATCTTCTGTGGATTCGAGAACTATAGAAACATCTGATGCTCTTTCTTGTTACATAGCCACATTGTCGACTTCCCAGACAATACAACCTCTAGGATTCACTTTTATCACAGATAGCCATGTCTCACGTCTTTGCTTTACATGAGGATAAGGAATAAAACACACTTGTTCTGCTTGACATGCTAGAATGTAAGGGTCAAACTTTGAATATGTTTGGTTCGCATTGACGTCGGTTACCCCTAGTTGGTTAGTACGAACTCCTCGACCGATTGTTGTATTGTACCAACGACATTGGAATAAAATGCATCTTAGTCCAAGAATTCCCAGATATGTGACTTCTATAATTTTGTTCAACATACCATAGTTTCGCCTGGCACGTAGATTCCATAATTTGTGGTTGATTTATTGTTACCATGGTCGTAAGTATGGAAAATGTATCTGCACGTAAAATACATTGGCGTTGTCACGATCCTTATAATTGGTTCATCAACAATCTCATGCAGCCCTAACGGTAAAGGCTTACCTGCATAACCATTCTTGACCTACAAAATACATACATATATATATATATATATATATTACAACATTATGTGGTTCTAACATTTTTATTAAATATAAACAATTATGTTACTTACATAGTAGTTCAACCATCCAGTAAAATCACATTCTTTATAGGTATCATATTCTGTTTCGTTTAGATCAGGGAATGCTTCAGGTATCTGTCTGTCAAATTCACTGCAAATTAAATAAAATTGATATTAATTAACTAAACTATATCTAATAAGTTGATATATATATACCTCTCAAATGGTACTACATCTTCACAATTTCTCAGTATATAGCTGTGAGCTGCACGACAATGCGTGTGACTTTCCTAGTATTCTTCCTTTATTTTCCCAGCAAGTCTTCCGATCTAAGTGAAAATATCAGGAACAGCTATGGCATACGATGGTGCAACCCCTCCATCATCATATCGTCCTATCTGGGTTCTTTTGGTTTTGACGGTTGGACTAAAGTAATATGAAGTGAAATGAGATGTTTTCTCTGTCAAACTTCTAGTAACGATCGATCCTCTACTTTTGCTTGATTTTTGACCTTTCTTTTTAGATGTCTCATGAATCGCTCAAACGGGTACATCCACCAAAATTGTACAGGACCACCAAGAGATGCTTCATGAGGTAGATGGATTGGAAGATGTTCCATCACGTCAAAAAAGGAGGGTGGAAATATTTTTTCCAGGTTACAGAGCAACACTGAGATATTAGCTTGTAATTGAGCAATGTCATCCTCTTTTAGTGTTCATGTACATAGATCCCTGAAAAATGCTCCAATTCCTACAAGTTGAAACTAATTAAATACAACAACTTATATGATTTAATTAAATGAGAAATTAAAATCTAAGTACCAAAGTTACCTGTAATTGCTTTGTGGACAGATGTGGGTAGAAGCTCAAGTAATGCAAATGGCAGTAGTCGTTGCATGAAAACATGGCAATCATGACTCTTCATACTGGAGATTTTTTTCCCTTGCTCGATACATCGAGAGAATTTTGACACGTAACCATCAGGAAACTTTACATCTGAAGAAATCCATTTAAACAATGCCTGCCTCGCTTCTCCAGTCAACCAAAATATGGGAATCGGTTGTTTCTCATCCTGTGTAATATGTAATTCGCTCCTCAAACATATTTCAGCTTTGTCCAACCTTGATTTCAAATTGTCTTTACTCTTTCCATGCACATTCAAAATCATGTTCATGATGTTATCGAAAAAGTTTTTAACGATGTACATCGGATCCAGGTTGTGACGTAGTAAGAGATCTTTCCAATATGAGAGTTCCCAAAATATACTCTTTTTGTGCCCGTTATGAGATTATGTATATCCGTCAGGCATGTTTGCTAGAGTGTGCCAATTGCCCCCACGTTTACATATTTTCTCAGCACCATAATAATCAATCTGCTTTAAGAGATCATCTCCTGACATGTGTGTTGGAGGAGGAATGCGCACAACCTTGTTCTTCTTGAACAATTTCTTGTTCCTTCGGTAGGGGTGGTGCATAGAGAGAAACCGACGATGACAATCAAACCAACAAGATTTCTTACCATGCTTTAATTGAAATGTATCAGATCATTCCATACAATATGGACAAGATAGTCTTCCATGTGTAGTCCACCCAGATAACATTCCGTACGCAGGAAAGTCACTATTCGTCTATAATAAAACTGCATGCATCTTGAAATTCTACTGCTGTGAGAAATCATATGTGCGAACATTGCTATACCATAACTATTTCAGCTCGTGAATCAAAGGTTGCAGGAACACATCAAGAGATCGCCTAGGATGACTGGGACCTGGCACTAGAATGATCATAAACAAGAATTCGCTTTGTATGCACATATTAAGTGGAAGATTTTATGTCGTCAATATGACAGGCCATAGAGAATATTGTCTCCCCGACAAACCAAATGGACTAAATCCATTTGTGCATAAACCAAGATAAACATTTCTAGACTTTTTGGTAAAGTCATAATGTACCGTCTAAAAGTGCTTCCAAGCTTTTGCATATGACAGATGTGTAACCTCCCCATCATTTGTTGTGTGTTCTGCATGCCATCTCATTGCAGCTGATGTCCTTTCTGATTGGTATAGTCGTTTCAATCTATCAGTGATTGGCAAATACCACATACGTTTGTTTGGGACACGATTCTTTCCACCAGTTGCTCGATATCTCAATTTCCCACAAAAATGACATTCATGCAATGTATCATCGTCTTTCCAGAATATCATGCAATTGTCAATGCAAACATCAATCGTTTCCAATGGGAATCTAAGACCCGCAACTAACTTTTGCATTTCATAATAACTCTCAACATAATTATTATCTGCTGGCAAATACTCTTTAAACGCATCCACTAATTGGTTTATACTTCTCTCGGTAATGTTTTATTCACTTTTAATAGACATCAACCTAGATGCTAATGACAGTTTAGATAGACCTTCGCTACATTCCTCATAGATAGGTTGATTAGCAGCATCAAGCATATCATAGAATTGTTTCGCTTCTGCGTTAGGTTCTTCAATAATGTTTTCACTAACAAGTAGAATAGATCCATGATATGCATCTGTAACCATATCATGACACATATTACCTTGAAGATGCTCATAACTTTCAAACATATTTTTGCCATAATTATAATTAGCATTATCACTAGGTTGATCATCACCACCAGCACTCATACTACTACTCCCAGCACTGAGACTATACCCCTCTCCATGTGAAAACCATACATAATAGTTCGGAGTAAATTCTCTACTATATACATGCCGTTTCACCATATCAACATTCAAATATTTGGTGTTTCTACACCTTACACATGGACAAAAGATGTTACCGTCATTCGGAGTAAATGGATTATTAGCTGCCTGGTTTATGAATGCTCGCAACCCATCTCAAAACTCTTTCGTCACTTCTCCCATCTCCAGATCTTTTCGATTATACATCAATCGTCGGAATGTGAACACTTCATGTTCGACGTCATTTTTTAAACTTTAAAAAAAAAATTTCTCAAATTTTTTTTTTGCTCCAAATCTTTCTCCCCGAATTCTTTCTCTCTCTAAGATTTGGTGTGAAAATACAATCACATTGTGGCTTATTTATAGGAAAAATGTGACAATTTGCTACGTAATTGCGATGAAGGTAAATAACATCGCAACGACATCGCACGTGACTCGTAATATTGCTATGAACGAACTACATTGCAACAACGTCGCAATATTGCTACGCCCTTGCGATAGCCGACTGTGCATCGCAATCACGTCGCAATATTGCGACGTTTAAATACTTTGCAATATTACGACATGGTTGCGATGTTGAGTTTTTCGTCCCAACAACATTGCAAAAATATTGTAAAATTGCGACGTTTATTTTCTATCGCAAAATGACGTCGCAAATCGCTTGTTTTGTTGTAGTGACTTTATATGAGCATCAATGATAGACCAAATACCAATTGACAACCCATCTCCATAAAAAAAATTTATTTTACGTTGATAAATTGGGCAAACCGGACATATCTCACAAATATGAATTTTTGGATTTTTTTTACAATTTTAAATCTATTGTTCAACAAAAATAATAATTATAAGTGGAAGGAGACAACTTTCATAAAATGAAACTGCTCGCAAAGAATAAAGAAATTATCTCAACCTAATTTCAGACCATATTTGTAGTAGACCATGTAGTTTATGCGGGTAGTAATAAGCCAATGAACTTATTTGGTTGCAGATAACCTTGTCAATCCGGCGAATGAGCGAGCTGATGTCTCTACTTGCACGCCCATGAATCAGACCGTTTCTCTCTTGCCACGAATATGAAATTTTGTCAGGAAATATTATCGTATTTAATATGTAGATTTGAAAATATTGAGATCTCATACACCATATTAATGTAGATGGCATATTATTCAACCAAGTTTAGAATTGGATAACCCAAAAGTAATGACTAGCATAAACCACTAGATCACGAACTTCTAGGCGGTCTCCAAAACATTAATTTCTAAGTGGTCATATTTATAGAATTGAAGGCTGAATAATTGTTATTAGTAACAATACAGAATATTTATACACAACTAGGTTTCAATATACCAATTACACAATTGTCGTTTCTTCGATGGTCTTCTAATATTACTCCAAAAGAAAATTTCGATTGTCGAGATCTTTTCAGTCTGGTGGTAGATAATTTAGTTAGTGATTATGTTATCGGGGATTTGATTTCTCTCCATTATAAATGACAAACTAAAAAAGATTTTAAGGTGAAACTTATTGCTAAGAATCGAGCCTTATCGATCCAATTGTTACAAAAAAAAACTCAACCATATGAATGTATTAAATAGTCTTAGATGTAGAAGCAGGAAAAACAACAACATATATATACATCACATGTTTCATGGAGCAATATACATACTCACACAAATTTATTATACAACAAATATAAGATTATTAATTGGATATTGTTTTTTATTAGCGGAAGAGAATTGTCATATCAGCCTTGCATCTGTAGTACTTGGGGTGACCACGACTATATCTGTTTGACGGAGGAGGCAAAGCTCTTCCTCCACCACCAGAAGCTACCGAAGCCTCCATGTCATGTTTGAGGGCTCCATAGTTGAGGGCTCAATGGTTGAGGGCTCCATGTTTGAGGGCTCCATGGTTGAGGGCTCCATGTTTGAGGGCTCCATGTTTGAGGGCTCCATGTTTGAGGGCTCCATGTTTGAGGGCTCCATGTTTGAGGGCTCCATTTTTGAGGGCTCCATGTTTGAGGGCTCCATGTTTGAGGGCTCCATTTTTGAGGGCTCCATGTTTGAGGGCTCCATTTTTGAGGGCTCCATACTTAACTTTGCTTGTCATAATCATCATCTTCTCACCACTTGGTAATGTCACCATATCTTTAGTTTCTTCATCTTCTTTCAGGACCAGTTTGTTCACTTCTTCATCTTCTTCATCGCTCTCGTATTGTTCTTTGGCCCACGTGGTCTTCACGTGATGCTTTCCTGATGCACGTTCTTCGTCGTTCTCGGCAAATCCTTGAGAATATGTGTAGTACTCCATCTTTGTTATAATTTTACACTTTCAAGTTTTTTTATTTATTTATAATGGAAAATTATTCTTTTATACAACTTGTAATGCTTCAACGAATCTTTCTTTACTTTCGTAGATGGATAAATTCATTTTGAAAACTATGTTGTTTCTTTCCGAAAAGGGCATATATATATATTCAGCGATGTTATAATATTATCAAAATCTCTTAGAAGAAGAGAATGAAAACCCAAAGAGAAAATGGAGACTTCACTTACAGTTACACGAAGAAAGATTGGTGTAATTTTTGATGATGCGAGATATTATTATCTCTTAGAATCTTATTCCAAAATATGAAGTAAGAAGATGGCTTACGATTCTATGAATTAGCTTAATTCTTAAGCAACGATCCACATTAGAATTGGTGCAAATTCGATAACGACAAAAGTTATGAATAATTATCAACGAACAAAAACAAAACAAAACAACAATTGCAGTTACATAAAAATGTAGGACCTGAATTTACATGAAAGGCACTCTTAAATTGTAAATGATAAATATATAAGAACACAAATAAAAAATATAACTTAGATACCGTGACATAATTGTAATCGGAGATGAAGTAGAGTCAAGATAAAATCTCTCTCCTTAATTCTTTTACCGTCTGTAATGTGCCGGCTTGATGCGTTCAAGAATCTCAAGGTAAAACCACTTCAGTTTCTCTCATTTCACAACACTCAAAAGTAAGAGCTAACAAACTCTAAAACCATGTTGTACTCTCAGACTCAATAGAAGAGAAAGAGATGAAGAGGTTTGTGATCTTGTGTAGTGTCACGAAAAGTTGTAATTGTGACGGTCTCAGTGAGGAGATAAATCACTTGGTTATATAACCAAATATTTAACATAAAAAATAAATAGGAGTTATGAGAATCGATTCTCAACACTTAAGTCATTCATTTCATCCTTGTCATAAATTCTTTTGTTGTTACATAATTCACAATTAAAGGAGATATAATTGTTTAATTTTTCAATATAATGAAAAACTTGGAGTCAAAACAAGATTGATTAGGGGGGAGTGTTAAACAATAATCAAATTTTGTATAATTTATAGTTTCGTATAACAAATACCCTACAAGAATATATATCGGAATCCAACAAAAATTTCGACCCCTTATTCTGGTCAGAAATTTTTGATGGAAAACCGACCAACATTGACGGGGAAAAAAAATCTAGATTCAGCAATCAGAAACTGTCGAAAATTCTGAGCATTTTTGACGGTTTCTGACGAAGACCGTTACAAATATTACCCACCTTTCTCATATGTCATTATCATATGTAACCTTCAAGTAGGTATTTCCGTTATTAGCCATCAGTTTCTTGATAACACAGAGTTTTATCCTATAATCCTACTGCAAGTGCACAAAAAAAAAAGTAGTAATCTTGTATCGAATCCATGAAGACCAAGTTATTACACCATTAATCTATTAATCAAACTTAAGCTAAGACAAAAGAAATTGTTGTTGCGATTGCAAATAAACAATTCAAGTGATCAATGATATAAATTCAAATAGATAAAAACAACAAGCTTAGGGATATCATCAGAAAATCGGGGATCTAAACCAGGACACTATTCAAGGCACAGTTGAAGAACAATTCTTGAACACATAACACAAATTTATAGCAAACTCATTGTTGTGGCGTCGCCTACTATGTCTAGCAATCTAGAAATCTAAACTGTTGTTTGATTGTAGAGATATAAACACGCATTAACAAGTAAGTCTGGTAAGTTTACAATTTGCCTTAACATCAACTTTCGTTAACTAAGAACAAATTGTTCATCTATGTTCTTTCAGACATCTAAAAAGCACTTTTGCTGAGTTAAACAAACTTTGATCATAAATTAAGTGGCTGATCCAATCTAAGTGTTAAGAAAAACTATAGATAAAGAATTCTATGGATTAAACACCCTATTTGACCTTAATTCGTTGATTCCATAAAATTCCTATAAAACCTAATTGAGAAACTATTCAGACATAGGAAAAAGAACAAACAAAGAAGAACAGTGGATAAACATAATCAAATATTGAATTAAATAGAAAGGGAGTTTACTAATCTTCTCCCAGTTTCAGAATATAGTGACAATCCTCTTGCACAAAGCTTCAAAAAAACAAAAGAGTTGCTGAATGAATAATGAAAAGTGTCTTCTCAAAAAGAGGTAAAAACCTAACTCTAATAGTCTCAAAATCGTTCTGGTTCAAATTAGGTTAAACCAGACAGAATAAATGGAAAAATCCTGGTTTGCTTTGTGGGACTGGTCTGGATTGATCTGTCCAGGTGTGGTTCGATCGATCCCTGAAGATTCATGGTGATGTCTTCGACTTGAGATCGGTCGTTCTCCAGCAGTCAGTTCGATCTCCTGTTCTTACGTCAATTTGTATGGTAGTGCGGAACGATCAGTCTCGAGGTTAAAACGAACTGCGACAGAGAATTGGTCGATTTGATGATCGTACGCACTTCTGAATTATGGGATCGACCGGTCCGAGCTTGTAAAACACAAAATTTGATGGTTTTCATCATGTTCCTTGTATTGAGTGTCCAAACCACATCCTAGCTTGTTTTGACTGGAAAGACACCAAAAATACTACAAAGACTCGAAAAACCACAGAAATTAAGAGTTAAAACAAGTCAAAAAGCAATACGTCATTTCCATCAGAAATTCTCTTATATAACAGTAAACGCTTCATTTCATCTTAACCATGTTTCATACAGATAAAAAACAGAAAGAAATATGTCATATAACTATTTTTGCTCATGGATGGATCAAGCAAGAATGGGTCCAGAGACGGGGTTACTTACCGCATAATCTGGGTATGGGTTGAAACAGTTTATGTAGTTCGCAGGGAACCAAAGCATAACTCTTAAAACCGGTAAGATGTATTGTCCATGTCCTAAATGTTGGTACATTTCAGTTGGTGAACGATGCATTTAGAGAGAATGTTCCAGCCTTTGAGGAAAGAAACAGAGGGGAAGAACCAAATCTCGATGTACAAAGATTTTATAATATGTTGGATGCAGCGAAGAAGCCTTTGTATAGTGGGTGTGACGATGAACTATCTCCATTACCAACTGAAACTAACTTGATGAATATCAAGACTGATTACAATTTAACAAAGAGTTGTGTTAATGCGTTTAATGATTTCCTAAAGAGGAGTCTTCCCAAAGATAATATTGCCCCTACTTCTTACATGGAGGTCCAGAAATTGGCTGTCGGACTCGAATTACCATATCAGATGATAAATGTATGTACTGATAGTTGTATGATATACTGGAGAGGATTCAGATGTGTTGCAATGTCGTTTTTGTCATAAGCCTCTGTTCTAGGAAAATGGTGGTAGATCTTGGGTCCTATACATGGGGGTTGTAATTTTTTTTTCTAAATGAATTCCGTCATAAACGTTTAAATCTTATACTTAACCACTTTGTCTTCTCCATCGAGGATAACTAAAATCAGAGAGTTGTCAGGGTGATTCCGTTTTAGGTTGAGATATGTCGAATCAAGAAAGAACAAGGGTGTACACTGCAAGAAAGGAAGCTGATTTTAGATAAAACTCCAAAGTAAGTGAATTCGGGATGGGAAACATACGGAAATAGATGGAGGCATTACCTATCTATAACCTTCTCGAACGCGTCTGGAGTTTGTAACGGAATATGACAGTTTAAATAGAAACTGACGGCTGCCTCGATTCGTCTATAATTTCTAGACAAAAGAAGACAGCTAAAAGACTATTTCTTGAATCAATAGTCTTACGTTGCTATCTTGAGTATTTTGAGAAATTTTTTCTGTATGGTTTTGAATTTATTTTTAGATTGAATTACTAGATCACAGATCGTTCAATTTTAGGTTTATTGTTAGCATTAATAAATATATTATGTATTTTTTTTTTCTTTTCCATAACAAATTTGCATTGCAAAATTTATTTTTTCCTTTTTTAAAAACGTATATAATTTGTAAAACGTTTTTATCAGTCATAATTGATCCAAATTCTGTTTTACTACTTGGTACGTAGATATATATATATATATATATTTTAAATTAAACGTTTACAATTTTATATATAATCTTTTAATTATTTTTCATGAATAAACTTAGGGAAATTCATCTAAAATGCCTTATTGAAGAGTTAATTATATGAAATACCATCTTTTATAAACCTCTCCCACTTGCCCCTTTTCTTCAACAAAAAGACACAATTACCCTAGATTTCAACGTTGGTTTATTTTCTTCCAGCTGCTCCTTCATTGTGGACTATGAAACGGGCAGGACCTGCCATTTAACATTTTTACATGACAAGACTAGAAAGTGAAAATCAGTTTATTGAACAAAAAAACTAAATTTCGAAACAAATCTCAGGGAAGAAAAAAACAACAGGAGAAAACAAAGAAGCAATTGCAAAAAAGAGAAAGCATGTTGAAAGGTAAGATTTCAAACTTCTCGGGTTGGGTAGAAAACTAGATTGTAGAAGCTGAAGTGATGAAGAAGTACAAGTGAAAATTGGGTTTTTTTGAGTTTGTTTGACAAAGAGTTTGACCGTTTATAAAAGTTTTGCCTTCGGTTGTTTGAGATGCAGATTGGTTTATATTTTTGATCAATTTTGGTTTTGCAAAAGGGTTCCAAGATTGGTTTTGCAAAAGGGTTTCATGATTGGTTTTACAAAAAGGTTTCAAGATTGGAGACCACTCAAATAGAGATTTGTGTTGTTTAAAGGTTTTTGTAAAATGAATAAAGTTTGTCCATCGATTAAAATTTTCGTGAGACATGGACTGGGGACAACTAGTGAACTTCGGGGACATATCTATACGAGTTTGGGAAATATGGAGTTTGTGTAGTTTTTTTTATATGGATTTTTAATGAATAACTGGAGGACAAGCATGGATTGCATAGTTAAAGGGAGAGTGTGAGACCTTCGAATTAGTTTAAAAACCATATTTATTGCATCTGGTGAAACCATTTTCCATCACACGGTCATGTCCACCGCATCGTCAATTGTTCATTATCCATGTCTTTGAGCTTGGGAAAAAGTTAAAATGCATGAATTGTATGCCTATCATATTTTCTATGTCTATCACATTGTGTGTTGTCCATGTCTTTGACTTCGAGAAATGCTAAAATATATGAAAATTACGATCATGTTGCCCGTGTTCATGTTTCTCAAATTGTCCATGGTGCATATCTTATAGCATTCCTTAACATTGTCTACGTCCAAGACTTAAGTAGTATTGTTTTGAATGAGTTATGTAGTCATATACTCCCACATTTGGAGAGAGACATATTCATGCATCAACATCATCTAGACATGGAAAATCATTGATAATCTGTTAAAATACATTGTTTCTTATAGATTGTCACCGTTGAACATCAGACGTTCATGGCCATGGCCATCTCCATGACATTGATCATTGTCCATGTCTTTGAGCTTGAGAAAACGTTATGATACATGAAACTTATGTCCATCGCATTGTCCATGTCCATCACATTGTGCACTGTCCATGACTTTACGTACACCATAATATTATCCATGTTCCAGACTTATGTAGTATTTTTCTCAATGAGTTATCTAACCCTACACTTCCACATTTGGACATGTATTTGGCATTGTCATATGCAAGAAAATAACGGAGAATGTCCATATCTACAACAAAAGCAAGAACATCTTGCCATGAGAATGATACTATGACCCTCTTTGTCCATGAGAAAGACTGTCCATGTCAACAAAATCTGGTACCCCTACAAGATACTTTGTCCTCGTCTCTGACCAAACATATTAAGAAAATGTTTGTCTTCGTCCATTACTACATTGTACAACTAGCCTGGTGAATGATACTACTCTTCTTTTGCCCACGAATATCGCTTCCTACCTCTTCAACCACTGAGTAAGAACGGAGAAACCCATGTCCACAACATATTCCTTTATATGAATATTATGTCCATGGGCATAGAATAGTCAGGGAAACTTCGTCACACAATCCAACACATCACGCCTATACGAATATTAATCGCAATATCTTTTGTCCTCATCTATGAGAGTAAATATTAAACGAAATTTCGATCGAATGTCCATGTCTATGACTCAATCTGCTACATCTAGCCTATATGTATATATTATCTCATGTCTATAATATATTCACAACATAATGCGAGGAAAAAATACAATTAAAACGTATTTGTCTATGACAAAATACTAGAGAATGTTCATGTCTACATTGAAACCAGAAATATCTTACCATGTGAATGATATCATTACCTTCCTTGAAATTTTTTTGCCCACAAGAAAGAATTTATTGCGATAAATTTAATACAGACAAAACATCACACATCAGGCAAATGTATGGGTAAGTGTGCAAGTCCAATCATACAACAAGGAAGACACATATAGTGGAAATGGAGATTTAATATCGGCCAGGGGCATATGTGTTATTCAATGTAGCCGTAATAGTAAAAAATAGTATTTTATACAAAGAAACATAGTAGAGGGTATTATGGATAATTAACTCTTGAAAGGGGGCATTTTCCATAATTTTCTCATAAATTTAAGGGATATTTTTACCCTATGTCCCTTTTATGTTTAAAATTATGGGAAATTCTCCGTTTTAAAAACTTTATGCGAAAAGGGACATTTTATGTTTTAAATTATAGGAAATGCCCTTTGTTGAGCGGTGAAGTGTGTCCACGAGGGACAATGATATTGCAGTTTTGTCCATGGTGGATATAAGGTGGTTATATGTCCATCGTGTACAATTATACTGCATCATTGTCCATTGCATCTGTACATTTTTTATATATGTCCATGGTGGACCATATAAATATCTACTGTAGATAGAACTTCTTGTTATGCCCCTTTTCAGAATACCCCTTTTCTGCGAAAAGGGCCATTTTGCTGAAGATATGAAAAAGTGGCATTTCCCATAGACCTTAATATGTTTAATTTACTCTTATATTGAAGCACGAGTTATGACGTTTTCCAAAGTCAGAGATAGGGTTCACAAGGCTTTGATTCTGATCAGACTCATAGTCCAAGTTCGAGCCCTCGATCTGCTCTGGATTCGCAAACCCATGTTTCAGTGTCAAATCTTTCCACTGAGCAGCTTCTGACAACGGATAGACGTCGTCACCTTCAAAAACTTGATATGAGTGAGGAAAACAGAGCTGGTTGGTAAGTATTATAAATATGTTTAGTTAAATTTATTACTACATTCATCAAACCTATTATGTTTTTTTTTAGGTTTCGATATGACACGAGTATTAGGAAATCAATTTTGAGGATGATTCATAAGTAGTCCCTTCGCGTATCCAAGGTACAAGGATTTTCCGTGGGGAACTGCAAGACACTTGGTTCAAAACGTTTATAGTAATGTTACTAACAATTAGAACTTTTTCAATTACAATTCGTATTTTAATAAATAAAATCAATTTTTCTGTCGCAAGATTTTAACTGGAATGTTGAGTTGACTCCTCAAGTCAGAAAAGAATTCGACGAGCAGTGTCGTAACTCCTACAAAAACAACATCCATGAGTGGAAGCAATTCTTGCTTGCGGGTAAGGAAGAGGTTCCCAAAAATTGCGACGAGGATCGATTCAAGGAGTTTATTGAATATTGAGAACACGAGAACACTAAAAAATCTCAAAAAGAAACTCCATCAATAGGAACAATGATCGGGATGGGTTGAGTGTCGCAATGCACAACAACAACGCTCAGACATATGAGCATCGTTCCCGTATTATGATAAGTTTTTTGAAAATTTTTTATACAAATTTTCTCCGTTAATAAAAGTTAATAATTTTATAATTTTTGTTTAGGCATCTCAACTGGGCGAGGAACCTAATTTCCTCGTCCTTATAGAAGATACTCACACCAACAAAAATAAAAAGGTGATTGCGGACAAGAAGGTACTCCGCGTCATCGAGACGGTGAATCTCAAGATAAAAGAACTACTAACCCAGCGCAGTCTTTTTTTTGTTGATGAAGTTCACAAGTATGAATGTTATGTCTGTTTTTTTATAATCTTAACTAGGTGTTCTCGGGTGATGTACGAGTTGGAGCTTGTGCTCATCAATTATTTCAGTTTCTAAAGGGTGATTTTTATTTTACGCTACAAAGAACAACAAAGGGTTGAACAGATCTAATATCTTGTTTTGAGAAGATTAAGAGAGATTAAGTTTAGAATGATTAACGACACCTTGTCTCAGACGAGTTATTTGGAAGGGACGATGAATAGTTTTTTGGAAGAGATGATGCAATTAAAGTTGGGTCTGTATATGATTTTCACGTAATCGATTAGCATGTAGATGATTACCACGTAATCAATGTTAGACTAGTAGTGGTATGTCTAGAACTAGTAATGCTATGACGCGATGTTAAACTGGTAATATGAGATGTTAGACTGGCAATAAATTACTTGCTTATACTATTGTTACCCATATAATAAAGAATGTTATTCTTCAATTACAGTACATACGTTTTTTAACAATATTCTTCGTACGTAAAATAAGTATAGGGGATAATTTACCGCTATATTGTGCTCTAACATTATAACAACAATTATTTCATTCCTACTTTACATTTTCATAGCATGGTATAATTTATCTTACCCCAATATATTATTCACATTTTTGGTAACAATTATAAAATCGTGGTAACGTCTGACATCTTTAACTTTTCCAAATATTTTTTTCTATTTTATTAGATAGGGTTATTTTCATTTGTAGTGATACCATGTCAGTATCACATGTCTTGTTACCGATCTAACATTGAAATGATTATTTATCCCAATTTTGATTCCATGTTATTCCTTCCTCATCAAGTGCTTCTATGAGAGATCGAATCTATAACTTGGTAATTCATATATAAATATAGTACATCAGTTCATTGCGAGATCTTAAAAGAAAACTATTGAGATATTGTGAGATGAAATTTCAAATTTAATTACCGGAAAAATAAACTGCTTCAGTACTAAACTTACTATTCAAATGATCTACAAAATTTACCAATTTACTACCACTAATCACATATACCACCTCAAACAACCCTATTACAAGTGGCACCAATTCCCCCATCATACTACTGATATGTAGGTGGCTTAATAGCCGTCTACATATCATATTATTCGGCGTCACTCAACTCTGCACCGTTATCTGAACCATTTTTTCTCTCGTTTCTATTTGCCTATATCTATCTTTCTAACACCTCTTCTCTTAAACTGCCATTGACATAGGCCTCTCATATAAGCTAAGGTATTTCACGCTCGCCCTACCCTAGTAAAGGATAAGTTTCTTACCCATCATTCGTTGTAACCACTGCTTACCTCGTCCAACCATGTCTTGCAAATAACTAATTCCGTCAAATTTATTTTTACACTATCTCATCTTCTCCAACGACACCTACTTACATTTACCTATACAACAACCTTTTTCCCAACCAGAAGTTAGCTTGAACTCGACTTACCTCGTTTATGTGACCTGTCGCTGTCCATTTCTTGTTTTTACCGGAATATTTCTTCCTCTTTCGCTCTCTCTCAGTTTTTAAAATGGTATCCTTTGTTTCATTATTTCCACACAGCAACCGTTTTCCCAACCACAAATTAGTTTGAAATCGACTTACCACGTTTTTATTGTGTCCCGTTGCCGTTCGTTTCTTGTCTTTGCCGGAAAATTTGTTCCTCCTTTGCACTCTATCTCTTCTGCAAATCGGAATCTCTGTTTCGTTTTTTATGCTGTGCCTTTTTCAAATTTAAGCTCTCTATCTCCTTACGCTTCCTCTCCCCTCCCCTCTCTCAAGTTATGACTACTACTTTTCTCTCTCTTCTACATCCTAACGCAAAATATGTAAACTGGCAATGTGATCTTTTCTTCGGTCGTAGCTTCCATAGGGATAGTTTTTTCTATATTTCATCACCAATGACCTACGATTGGCCTGATGGTCAATTTTCTAATTAGTTTTGTACAAGGGGATATTGCCTTAATTTACTCTTTAGCTTAGAGAAAATGGTCAATTTAATACCAAAATTACCTGTTTTTGTCAAATTAAATATGAACTTCTTCTCATTCCAAAAAAATACAAACTATATGTTGACCACGCCAAATCAGTATCGCCGTTAGGCAAACTTAACTAATGTTAAGTGTCATTAGTGATTTGACTAACAACGATACTGATTTGGAGTGGTCAACTTAAAGTTCGTATTTTTTTTGGAATGAAAAAAAGTTCATATTTAGTTTGGCAAAAAGGGATAAATGTGGTATTAAATTAACTATTTTCTCTCTTTTTTTTTCTTTTTTTTCTATTTGGTTGTTCTTGACAATGGATGATCTCAGCTTTCTCGTCACGTAAGCATTGACTTGATGTTTTGTCCATGTGAATACTATTCTAACATGTATTTTTGTAACATAATATATAAATTATAAATCTAAGATCAAAATGTAAGAGATTCTATATATTTAAAACATATACTTATCATTGTAACATTTTAAAAAATCTTACCAACTAAAGCATGAGAGTAGATCTACGTTATATTGTTTATTTAGTTAAACTCGTATTACGTAATTGTATTTTGTCTTGTTTGGCTCGACTTATATAAACATATTAGGATTATATCCGCGTTATAGCGCGTGATTTGTTTGTTTTGATTATTTTTTTAAACCGTGTTTATTTCGGTTGTTAGACTCGTGTTGATATTTTGGAATGTTTTTTGAGATTTTGTTTTATAGGCCCGAAATCATAACCGAAATCGATCCGAATTAGAAAAACCGAACCTGACAAAATACCCAAATGTATTATAAATCTATGTACCCGAAAAAAGGAACTCAAATGACCTAAAAAATATAAAACCAAATCGAGATAGAATATTATCGAAAATGAAATTCCATTACTTTTAGGGTGTAGTTTAGGTTAAGATATATTTTAATGAAATATATTATACCCGAAATCGGGGGCAAGCCAATTGGGCCACCTGTTTCTTGGTGTAGTTATTATTCTTTAGTTTCGATTAAAAATAGTATATTTTAAGAAGAGAAAACAGTCAATTTAATACCAAACTTACCCATTTTTGCCAAATTAAATACGAACTTCTTCTCACTCCAACGAAAAATATGAACTTTGCATTGACCACGACAAATCAGTATCAATGTTAGTCTAATCACTAACATCGCTTAACGTTAGTTAAGTTAGAGAGAGATAGAGCAATATTATCTTTGTTTTCTTAACTGCTTTATAGTTACATCCTTTTTAATCTGTAAGCGGTTTACGGCTGTTTCAAGAGATGAAAGAGGATAACAGTGATCATTTTTCCGCTATTTATATCCAGGGTATGTCTCCTATACGCTCCTTGCGTTTGGAGAATTTTATTTGATTATCATCCAATGGCAGACAAAGATCGTAAACAGATCCAGGATATATTACTTAACCATGTTGATGATGTCCTCAAGTGCCCCTTGAGCTTTGTGATGGTGCTGCTGTTGAGACCCAGTTATGTCTTCTTGTGACTCGTCTGTATCCGAAGTGACAGAACTTTCGTGCAATATTGAGTACATTGCCTCGTTTGTGGGGTGTGGGAGACACGTGTCTAGTCGTATTGTGGATGCAAAGAAGTTGTAGTTTGTTTACAAATCGGATGAACTGATTGCTACCATCCTTCGAAGAGGCCCTTGGTCTTTTAATGATTGGATGTGTTTGGCCGAAAGGTGGGTTCAGAATCGCTCGCTTGATGCACCAATGGTGATTCCGTTTTGGGTGCAAGTTAAGCCTATACATCTGCACTATCTTACCTTGCGTACAGTTTCCTATATTGGTCAGTGTCTTGGAGAATTTTTGGAAACATATTTCAATACTGAGGGGTCTATCTTCGTTGACTATGTACGGGTTTGTCTCCTTTGGGATATGAAGACTCCGTTACGTTTTAATCGCCAGGTCCAGTTTGGTGAAGAGATACGTGAACTGACATTCAAGTTCGAATAACTGAGAAATTTATGTGGCCATTGTGGCCTTCTTACTCATGAAGAGGTGGTGTGTTATCTGCTTTCTCCGATGGATGATAATTCCTCCTCTGACGGCGAAGACGATAAAGATCCAAGCTCTTCTGATGATCCAGCTATGCCTCATGACAATGTTGCTAGCGGCTCTAGAGGCAGTCTTGAGACTTTGATGCGTGACCCAACTACAAAACATCACAACCCTTCCATGAAGAAGCGTACTGACTCGCCTCCACCAAGTGATGACGATTTTCCTCCACCATCCTCTCTAGTTTGCTGTGAGTACCGCAAGATAAGAGCAATTGATGATACACTTGAAAGCTATGCCAAACGTACGTGCCGTCAATCTGACATTGAAGACATTCACAATTGGTTTCTTCCAACGGCAGATCAGGGTGAGGGTACAGTGGGCCATAAGCCACCAGGTGGTGCAGCGTGGCATGATGGTTGATCGACGAACCACGCATGTCTCACTCTCTGAAGGGCCTTCTTTTTATTTTGTTTGGTTTAAGCCATTAGAAGCTTTTTATGAGCTGATTTTGGTATTTGTTTTTAGGGGTCTATTCGTGACTTGATTGTTGGGTAAAAATGTTTAACCCTAAGGTTGATTACTTTTTACCATATTTTACGCCCAAGTCGAAGATGGATCTCCTATTTCTTAAAGCCAAATTTTGATTGGCCTATTAAAAATAGAAGCATGAATCACTTAAGGCTTTAGTTTTTTATTTCTTTTCATTAATTTGGCCGACTAGTATGACTCATGTTGCAATTAGGGTTTCCTAAATATTCATATATCTTTGCTTCAATTTGTTATCAATATAATCAGAGAGATTAAAAAAAAGAAACCAAAACCTTAGCCACTGTGGTCACAAGAGAGGATCTCGAAACCCTAGCCATCATTGAGTTTTTGTTCCCACGTGTTGGTTGCCTTACAGTGTGAACCTCGAGTTCTACTGTGAGAAAATAGTCCTTCTGGATGAATATAGCCTTCTGGATTTTTCGAAGCTTTAAAGGGTCTGTGACAATTCGACACCTATAGAGCATAATCAAAACTTATGCCCTACACATACTCGTTCTCATGGAAATGAAGAACTTCGATGATGTTGTCCGCGATGTTCCTACTATGTTATATTTTGGTCCTATTGTATGTGTCTCGCCCATTGGTTTAGGAGGTGGCTTAGTTTTATTATAGAAGAACTTAGCTTCGATCTTTGTAATTACGTATAATGCATGCATGATCGATTGTAAAATAAGAATAAGACTTCCTTCTACCTTACGTGTGTATATGGTCAACAAGATCGTAATCAACGTAATCACTTATGGAAAACAATACAGACTGTCCACGATGCGTACGGGACCTTGGTAACTTCAAGATGATTTTAATGAAATATTAGACCCAAGTGAGAAAGTTGGTGGTCGAACCCAAGACTTGGGGAGTTGTCGAGATTTTGCCAAATGGTTCAGGTTTGTAGATTCCAAGATCTACCTTATACTATTGACAACATGACTTGGATAGGAAACAACGAGATTACACGGGTAACTGCTGGCTAGATCTGATATTTGGGAACGATGAATGGCGAACTATGTTCCCAGCCTCTGAAGGCTCTAATCATCGCCCTTGTGTTGTGTAGATGCGATATGCTACAGATCACGGTCGCAAGCTATTTATATTTGATAAGAGATTATGTAAAATACCAGATGTGATGGATGTTATAAAAGGCGGGTTGAGTGATAATCTTAATATTGCATCCAATCCAGTTAATGTCCGATAAAGTCAATGCAGGCGTCTTTTAGCCGATTCGAAACATCAAAATCCAACTAATTCTTCTGTACACATTAAGGCTTTGATACGGAAAATTGACACTTCTCAGACAAGTATATAAGGATGAGGAGACATACTGGCAGCAAAAGAGTCGAGTTCAATGGTTATGTGAGGGTGATCAGAACATGTATCTTTTTCATGGTTCGACTAAGAATCGAGTGGCATGAAATAGGCTAACAAGAATACAAGGTCAAGATGGACGGGATGTATTTGGGAATCAAGCCATTTCTTCGGAGGCTATTCGTTATTTTCAGCCGTTATTCACTCGCACTTCTCGTGGTGATCATGCTGATGTTTTAAGGGTTCTTTATTCCGTGGTAACAAGCTCGGCGAATGATACATTAACAAGGCCAATTGCAGCTGAGGAAGTCCGGCAGGCTGTTGTTAGTATCGATGGCAAACGACAGAAACTAACCGATGGCGTAACCGACATTTCTTGTTGGTTTCCGTTGGTCATAAGCGATGGCAACCGACAGAACTGTGATAACCAACGACGCGTATTCGACGACTATTTTCCATCGATTGCCGTTGCTTATGAGCTATAAACGACGGCAACCGACGAAAATGACCGTCAGTTATAACGATGTTTTCTTGTAGTGAGATAAGCATTATGAGATAGGTTAGAAGACCTTACTTGAAATCATAGAAGATTAATTTGTGTGATTGGGTGATGCAGGTATGGGCATTTCGGATTTCGGTTTGGATCCGGATCGGATCCATTCGGGTTCGGATAATTCTGGGTTCGGATCAGTTCGGGTCTAGAATGAGAAGCCAAAAATTATCCGAAATTTTTGGGTTTTCGGTATTTAGACCCGAAACCCGAAATGGACTCGAACTTACAATATTATCCGAAACAAGACCGAACCCGGTTAATTACCCGAAAATCTGTAAATTAACAAAATTATTTTACCTGTAAGTATGTTCTAACACTTAGACAGAAATTTAAACCTGTAACAAAGTTTTCAAAACATGGTTATGATTTTTCAATTATAAGGAAACAACGAGAATGATGCGGTGGAGAGAAAAATTATAAAGAAATCTGTTCAACCAAAATGAATAAATATGTTCAGAATAAGAATAACGAATAAATATAAACACAAATTAAAAATCTGTTCAGAGTTATGAAATACACATCGATGCTGTGGACCATATCAATAATCAATGATCATTTCAAATCGCTTTTCATTTCAAAATATGGACGGAAAACGATTATCATTTCAAAATCAGAAATGAACTTACAGTAAAGAATCAAAAAAGTAAAAATGGTTGTAATATACTATTATCCAGCTTTGGTGGTTGAAATTAGGTTTTACGATTTTGTCGTGAGTAAAGAGGAAAAAAGTACACGTGACTCATGAGGTATAAAAAACTTATGAAAATTTACATTATTTTCGGGTCCATTCGGGTATCCATAGGTTTCGGATAATAGCCGACTGAAACAAAACCCAATGAATAATAGGAATGAAACCCAATAGTGTAATTACATGGAACCGGACTCAGATCCGTACCCAATTTTTTGGTTCGGGTCTGTGGGTCCGGGTAATATGCCCAAAACTAGGGTGTTGCGTGAGGGGAGTGTACGTGTTTTGTAACAAAGTCTTTCAACAATACTGATGGTTTGCAGGACGTTGACCTCGGTCTCAATATGTTTTGTGACTAATGTTGTATACGATTGTGTTTCGACATGAGGTAAAACAGGTTAGGATTCAGACATTGTAGCAATTAGTGTTGGAAAAAGTGATACAACAGGTGCTACAACAGGTGTTGCATTAGTCTATGTTGGAACAGGGGATACAACCGGTGTTGTATCAAGTCTGTGTTGGAACAGGGGATAACAGGTGTTGTGGTTTGACCTTGCAATGTTGATGGTGTTGTTGAACTACCTTTTGGCACAACACCAATCAACGGCAGCTAGTCATCCTCAGTTAGATCTTGTGTTGGTCCTACAACTAATTGTAAAATCAGTGTAGTGGCAAACGAAAACATGTACTTCATGAAAGACACCATCTCCGCTTGCAAAATATTTTGCAATGTCAAAACGGTGCCATCCTTAGTATTCTCTCTAACGTTGTGACAATCCACTTTTGGTTCTTTCATGAAACACATAATTAGAAGCAATATGAATGGTTGCTTGATTGTCACAATCCATTGTGATTGTACTTCTTGACTCCACACCTAGATCCTTGAGTAACGCCTTAATCCCTATGAGCTCATTTGTGAGCTTCCTCATTGCTTGATATTCAGCCTCCACACTTGAGCATGATACCACCTTTTGTTTCTTGGACTTCCAAGTCACGAGGTTTCCTCCAACAAAAGTGCAATATCCAGTTTTGGACTTTCTATCCACTCCAGTTGTAGCCCACGATCTCGGTGCTAGAGTTTCTTCCCATCCAAATTCCTTGTTCATGACTCCCCTACAAATATCTAAGGATCCTTTCCACCATCGCTCAATGATACTTCGTAGGACCCTTCATATGTTAGGTGACTTGATTAACAGTAAAGGAGAGATCGGGTCGTGTAATTGTTAGGTATATAAGCTTACCTACAAGTCAGATGTATTGATTTGGATTGTATTGCTCATCATACGTTTCTCCCTTTCGAGCGACCTTATACCCGTCTGCAGGTGGTGTCTTGGCCGCCTTGGCTCCAAGTTTTCTTGTGTCATTAAAAAATCAAAAGTATATTTTCTTTGGGAGAGGAAGATGTCATCCGAGGATTGACAAACTTCAATACCTAGAAATTTTTTTAGTTCTCCAAGATCTTTGATGTCAAAAAAGGATTTAAGAAAAGATTTGTTTAAGAAAAGACCTTCCTGGGTCGGACCGTTCCTTCAAGGCCCAGTGGAGAGATCATATATATATATTTCATCTTCTAATTCTCCTTGAAAGAAATCATTCTTGACGTCCATCTGCCGTAACTCACAATCAAGGTTAGTAGCTAAAGAAAGGATAACTCCCAATCAAATGTATCCATGTAATCCACACCATAGGTTCGGGTGATGCCCTGTGTCACCAACTGAGCCTTATATCTCTCTAAATCACCATTACTCTTGTACTTGATCGTAAAGACACACTTAGACATAACAGATCACTTGCCCGGAGGCAGATTTGCCTCGTCTTATATATGATTACGTTACATCGCCTCAACTTCAACATCTATGGCATCCATCCATACCTCTTCTACCTTAGCATCCTCATAGCTTTACGAGACCTAGTTCAAGTCAATCTTGCCAAGAAATGTTCAATATTTCTCTAGTAGAAGGTCAAGAGAACATATATTTTGGATAAGATGAGCCACTAATTGATTGTTGTAGCAAACCGGAACATTACGTGTTTGAGTATTGCGGCTGAGACCCGAAGGTGGTGATGTCGGAGGTTGGACCTCCTCGGCCAGATTGGTCCATGTATGTTGGACATATACACTTCTCCAAAGTGGAGGAGATTGTGATGCGGCTTGAGGTATCTCAATGTCAGAGGTATATCCCTCTGTCATGTAGCCATCATCGACCCGAGCACCATCCTCTGAATTCGTATCGATCACGTAATGGCCATAGACATTTAATGGTCCAGTCGGAGGATGGTTACAGATAGTTGTCATCATGCGATCTGGACGGTGTCGAGCATCACGACCCGATACTACTTCGGCAGGTGGTGTACTACGACTCGATACTACTTCGATCGGTTTGTGTAGTGTGACCCGATGACTGTGCATCTAAATTTTGTCTTGAGGAAGATTGTCGTGTACTGCGACCCAATTACTCCTTGTCCGGATTCTCGACCGTTATGGCTCTCATTGGTGTGTTCTCCGACCCGTATGGAGCGGCCTCTGGTTCTGATGGAATGTTTTGGACTCCTAGATGGTCAAGTAGATATCTTAACCTTGCAGCCCTATCTGATTGTGAGCTTGACAAGTCTTTGAGTTGATCCCAATTCTTGTCCTCATAATAGCTTCTTTCTTCAAAGAACTTTACGTCTCTAAATACATACACTTTGTGTGTCTCCGCATCATAGCAGTAGTACCCTTATTGAGTGGTGGAGTACTCAATCATCATGCATGTTTTGCTTATAGTTTCTAATCTGCTTCACATTTCCCCGGGTACTAAAACATAGCATAAACATCAAAATACACATAAGTGGTCAATGTTACGCTTGAATTGATTTAGTAACTCAAATGAAGATGCATCCTTATGCACTTTGGTCAGACTGCGATTGATGAGATAGCAAATCGTCATCACGACATCACCCCAATTCCTTTTTGGCCCATTCCTATGGAACATAATGGTGCATACTAAATGAGATGTTTATTCTTCCCCTCGGCCACACTATTTTGTTGAGGAGGGTATGACGTGTTTGCTCAGCTATTCTTGAAACGGTTTGCTCATATATTCGCCCCCATTATCCAACCTAAGTAGCTTCACTTGACAATTAAATTGGTTAGATATGTAGGTTTAGAAGCTCTTGAATGCATCAAAGACCCAGTCTTTGGTAGACAGTAGAGAGATCCAAGTGTATTTTGATTTCTCATCAATGAATGTGACAAAATATTTATGTTGATCTCTAGATGCACAAGGTGATGTCCACATCCGAATGCACTAAATCAAAGCATTTTTCATAAATAAATAACGAATTGGGAAACATCGACTTGCAATGTTTCCCAAGGATACAAGCCTCACCTTCATGAAGATTAAACAAAACATTAAGTAATATAGTCTTAAAGGCACGAGCATGAGGATTACCTACTCTAACATGCCACATTGAACTATTCAAACAACTACAACTACTTTAATCTAAAGCATACAAAACACTATTGATAAACTTGAGGTCTTCTAGATATATAATTCATCTTTGACCCGTCTTTTTCCCAACACCCTTCCACTCTTAGTATCGTGAAATATAACATCATTATCTCTAAATATAACCTTACATCCAAGATCAATAGTAGCATTTCTTATGGATATCAAGTTTATTAGATTCCCTATAAAACAAGTCTAAAGTTCTAATTCATCTAACCGGTATTCTTTCACCATTAGCAATCACATAATTACCAATGGCTGGTTCAACATTTTTTATAAGACTGGGATCGCTAATCATATGGTGAAAAGCACCCGAGTCTACAAAAAGAGATTTATGAGGTTTATGAGTTAAGAAAGAGCTACTAGAGTCCTTAAAAGATTTGAGAGTGTGCATGAGAGTGTCAAAGTCGGATTTTTTTATGAATCCTCCGTTTGTTGCAGGAGTTGAGGTTACAGTAGCTTCTCCTTGCTTGGGGGCATCCGTGTGAGAGGTTGAGAGCCCATATGTGGCTTCAAGAGACACATTGACATGTGTCTCTTTAACTTGTTTGGCTTAAGGTATGGGTGAAAGAGCCAAGACATGTCCTTGATATGACTCTTTTTCTTGCAATGGTCACAAACCAAGGACCACACTTCATTAAGGCTTGGTAGCTTCTCCGACCGAAGGATGTGCTTTACCAAGTCATTGAAGCTTAGGTTTATAGTCAACAAAATCTCAAAGACTTGGCCTTGTTCTCGCCTCTCGTTCAACACATCCAAGTTGGTTGAGCTTGGCCTTAGCATCTCGAGCTCAAACCACAATGACCTAAACTTGCCAAAGTGGTCATTGAACTTCATGTCTTCTTGGCTTAGTTTTTTGAGATCCTTCTTAACCTTAAACACATTCTTTGGGCAATCGTGAGAGAATGAGAAATAGTAGAGTACAAGCGGAAGGAAAAAGAGAAAGAGAATAGAGAATATAAAATAGAGATTAGAGGGTAAGGAGCAATGTTGTGATACCATGTTATTTTGATAAGAATAAGACATACTAGAATCGCAAACTAGAGAGAAAAGAAGAAGAGATTTCAGAACAAGAGTGAGATCTTATTATCTTAGAATGTGTTTAATACAACGAGGGTTACATTATATTTATAAAAAGACAACAAATAAGTGGACCAACTAAAGCCTAGTCACTCGGATGTGAAGAGGATGTTGCATAGATCCCGAAGAGAAAGTGATCTCTCATTTCTGTCTCGGTCTTCATGAAAAGGTAAAGAATCACACCTGACTTCAACTCCAATTGGTCATATTACGCTTGGTTACTCTTCACTTAGTTTCCAACGAACATAGTTACTTGTCCATTAGTCCATATTATATCAAACCCTTCATTCTCAAGTTATTCTTGTTCAGTACCGGTCTGTACTGATCATCCAGACTTTATGTACCAATCTGAGGTACTTTCGACTGTGGTACATGGCTTGATCAACAATAATTAAACCATTTCCCAAACATAAACTCGTATGGTGATTTGCCTGAGAGTAAGGAGGTTGGTTTATGATTGACCAAGTATGTTGCGATGAGGATGCTCTCCCTTCTAAATTTAATAGGCGAATGACTTTGAAAAAGATATGCTCGACAGTGCTTTCGCTCAACATGTCCATTTTTTTTAGTGTGTCTTCTAAAGATGTTTGATGTAGAATGCCTTGTTCTTGAAAAAACAATATGAGACATAGGAACTAGTGCAGCACATCGTTAGATCTAGGGTTCTTTGAGGAAACCCGTTCGGATGGCTTTGATGCAGTGGTTGGATCTAGACCTCTGGAGGAGATCCTGGTGGTTGGCGACGGCGGAAGTGAAGATCTCCGTGTGGTGATGGTGGAGACAGATGGGTGTAGGGCTCTCAGATGAGATCCTTGTGAATGGTGGTGAATCTCTTACGAGATGCGGGATAGATATGCTCGACCTTGACGAATTGAAACAGCCAAGAGACCGGCTACCAACTATGAGAACTCAAATTTCACGCTAGCTAGGCTTCCAACTCGCGGAGCTAGGCTCAATGACTGCTAGGGTTTTGCTTAACTCTAATTTTATTAATGAGTAAAACAACACTTACATAGGGAATCTGTTAGGAAACCCTAATTACAAGTTGGACCTTAGTTACTTGGCCAAATTAATTAAAGTTTTAAAAAAAACAAAAGTCTTTTAAGAATTGAGCTTTCCTCCTCTTCATTGGTTAATCGAAATTAGCTCTTAGAATGAAGAAGTGGGCTGTGAACTTTTGGGTCTAAAAACAAGGAACCCTATGAGGATTTCCCAAAACCAAAGAAAATAAATGAAAATGCCCATCATAACAAAGCCCCTCGTGATTGGTTAGTCAACCCTTATGCCACGCTTCACGAGATCCCTCCCTCTTAGAGATTCAACTCAGAATCCAAAGCGGTGCATGGGTCGGGTTCTTCCTACTTCTCGCAAGCATTGACCGGCAGCACAATCTCAGCATCACGCTGGTAGAAACTCACGTCTTCGGTCCCAACAAACTGGTTTTCTTCTCTTCTCCTTATAGCTTCTTCTAATAGAACTAGCAACTTATCCAGATTTTCCACATCGTGTGGCTTCTTCATGTTTCTCTTCATCTTATCCGCACCTCCTTGAGGTCGATCTACACTTGCAACTTCGAACCCAATTTCTTTGCCTTGACCACAAGACCTGGGGACCAAGTCTATGTCAAGCCACTGTGTCTCAGACAAGGTTGCCTTGGCAAGATTGCACGATCTCCTCACCATGGACAGAGGAGTGTAGGCACGCACACAACAGAGACTACGTCCCACTTAGCTTGCTTCACGGCTTTGTAGCTCGACGCGCATATAGGTTCTTCTTGTCGGACCCCTTCACTCACAAGACCTTCACTTGGCTGGTCCATCAACTCAACTAAGTTTTCCTCCTCTTTAAGGACGGACAAGGGATTACCAAGGACGTCATCTTGTCGCCACGGCTTGATAGCCAGTGATGCTTCATCACGGTCCGGATAAGCGGCACGTAAAGCTTCTTAAGGTTCGGCACATCACGTGTGAGGGCGTTCAGGTTCCTCACAGCTTCACGGTTTGAACGAGGCAGCGTCTTAGGCTTCTTGGATGGATTACTCTCACCCATAACAGGTTAGAGCTTACCCAAGGCTTTGTTATTCACGTTCAAGCCGTTGTGGGTTCCAAGGCTTATGCATGACCTTTGAGCACTCCTTTGCTCTTGTAAATTCGCTTGTCTTCCACAAGCTCGTTCCCTTTGTTCACATGCACACGAAAAGGACTAAAACCACATAAAGCACGTTGTTCCTTGCCAAGTATAGGCTCTTGGCGGATCGGCTTCTCATACATAATGTGAGTGTAGTCTTTGGACAACCCGAAGACTTGTGGTGCAGAAATTTATTTCTCGTACATCAAGGGCATGTCACGGGGAGTAGTTTCAGCAACAGATTGGTTGGTGTCCTTGGCTACAGTACCAACGAACTGTGGATGCGTCCAGAGATACACAATATGGCTGGTTCTTCAGGCCACAAAGAGTGGCTAGGGAACCAGAGGCTTGCAGAGCAAGCTTGTTAATCACGAGATGAAACGGAGCATCCACAACACCAACATGAGTTATAGAGGAATCCTTCCACGGATCGAGAATGTTGTTCACGGTCACCACGGTCAAATCTTTTCCACATGTCCCAATCAGACAAGAGAGGGTGGTTGTATGAATACCTTGTCTTAGTGGTGTGGCTGTGGAAAGTAGGCCAAGTGTATGAGTTGCCTAGCTGGCTCTGATACCAAATGTGGTGCAGTGCAGCGGTCGAATCTATATAGAGTTCTCAGAAGAGATACCTTCAGATGGCTTTGATTCAGATCCATATTTTGAGGAGATCCTGGTGGTTGGCGATGGCGAAAGTGAAGATCTTTGGTGAGATCTCGGAGTGGTGATGGTGGTGGCGGATGGGTGGTGAATTTCTTGCAAGATTCGAGATAGATACGCTTGACCTTGGCAAATTGAATTAGCCAAGGGATCGTCTACCAACTAGTATAATCGAAGTTCACACTAGCTAGGCTTCCGACTCGCGGGAGCTAGGCTCAACGGCGGCTAGGGTTTGAGGTACTCCCTTAAGGTTAGCAACAACGACTAGGGTTTTGGTTTTTTCTCAACTCTAATTTTATTAATGATTAAAACAACACTTGTCTATACAATCTTTTGGGAAACCCTAATTACAAGTTGTACCTTACTTACTCGGCCAAATTAATCCATTAAAAATAAAATAAAAAGCTTTTTAAAAATTGAGTTTTCAAATGGGCCAATCAAAATTAGCTCTTACAAAGGAGAAGTGAGCTTTCAACTTTTGAGTCTAAAAACAAGGAACTCTATTAGGTTTCCCAAAAACCAAAGAAAATAAAAGAAAAGGCCCATCAGAGCAAAGGCCTCCGTGATTGGTTAGTTAACATTGATGTCATGCTACACCAGGAACTATGTACCATTGTCACTCTGAAATGACTTGACTGGTTTGTTAAATTGGTGTTGACTCATTGCGCATAAATTCTTAATGAGATGTGCCACCTCTGATTTTCCAAACATAAGAAAAGTCCATACACACTGTGAGTACTCATCTATGAGTGTAAGAAAATATACAAAACCAAATGTTGTTGGAGTATGCCTCGCTGTGTAGCACAAGAGGTTGGTCCATCAGGAAACATTATATGAGATGGTACAATGTCCACCGTGTCTATCAGCAAAGAGATATCTCCCATCATTTGACTGGACGCCCTTGTATTAATAATAACATTAGCAGCTTACCCAACAACTTCTCTGATAAGGTGTCTTGTTGATGTGCTTGCAGCTGTGTGAACTGGTCGACACCAACAGAGGATTGGTTGTTGCTATGAGCAGAGTTGGCACATCCACAACCACGTGCGTTCAGTACCACAACTTTTACCAGTGCCCCCCTATCTAAAGGGCTCTGAACACAACCTTGGTCATAGTACCAATCAAAATACATGTGCACCTATAAACACTCACTTTCAAGGCTTTAATAATCACGAGATCCAGATGCTTGAATCAATGGCGAGCTTTCAATAGAGAATTAGGTTGCTAGAGACTGTATTGTGTCTCTGGAGCGTGCAAGATTGAAGTTTTGTTCTTCATGCACTACCCTTGAGTATGCTTGATCAAGCTTAGTAAGGGATCTTCACATTTGATTGTTGACCTGATCTGGCTAAAGCGAGGCAAATCTAAACCAAACAGAAAGTGCAATGGAGGCTTGAATGATCACGATATCAAACATCAGTGGCAGCAGATGCTTGGAACAATGGCGAGCTTTCAGTAGAGAATTAGATTGCTAGAGACCATATTGTGTCTCTAGAGCGTGCAAGATTGAAGTTTTGTTCTTCATGCACTACCCTTGAGTATGCTTGATTCAAGCTTAGTAAGGGATCTTCACATGTGATTATTGACCTGATCTGGCTGAAGCGAGGCAAATCTAAACCAAACGGAAACTGGTGCACACGATCATCTTTTTTCTCTTTAGCAATATCAGCGGAAGCAACATATACACACACACAAGCGGTTTGATAGTTCTGCAATTTTTCCCATAGTTTGGACAACCTGTTGAAGTACTACAAGACATGTTTCTCATTTTGTTTACACATAGCGATCTCATCCTTCAGAACCTGTTTGCGCACACCATTGCCAACATAGAACTGTGAGCGCAAACTCTCCCATAGTACAAATCTTTATCAAGAAAAATGATAGTAGAACGAATTCGAGAATCAATGGAAGTGTGGATCCAACCAATGATCATAGAATTTGCAGCAAGCCATTTCAAGAGATCTGGCTCAATTGTAGGCTTCATGATGGATCCATTGATGAATTGAAGCTTCTGCTTGGCCTGCAAGAAATTACAAAACTTGGTTTCTCATTCAAGATAGTTATCTTTCTTCAAGATAATAGACGAAATCAATGCTCCCGGGTCGTCGGATGCATGGGAAAGGTATGAAGAAGGTGAGTCAACGGTAGATACGATGGGGTAGTGTTATCAGAGTTGGTACAAGGAAGAAAACAGCGGCACCAGCTAGGTAATTAGGTAAAATAATTTTATGCTCTCATACAATGAAATAATTTGTGAAAAGGTGATTGTATTTAATTGCCTTGATCCCTATTTATACAATATACAATGTTTCCTATTCTGAATAAAAATGTATCTACCGAATATTTCCAAGAATATTTACATATCCTGTAAATAATTACATCCTAAATAGCGATTCTTGTGTCCGGCATCCTTAGGAGACTAAAACGGCATAACGAATAAGAAATAAACGATGTTGTTTGTGTTCAAAGTCAAAACTTAAAAACAAAGACTCGAAACTCTTCATCTCCAATTTTGTTTTGGGTTCTAGCCGTTCAGTTCATTGGTAATCTCCTGCTGGTGTTCCAAAAAGGTGTTAGTGGGGTGAGTGAATCGTGACATTCACATTAAATACAAATGAGAATCCATGTTGGAGGTTCTACAGATTTTCGGTTGCATTGAAAGTAAATATAAAATTTCAGTTTGAATTGTTTAAAACTTGAGTTTAAGATCATAATATGGAAATGATGTGTGATAGAGCAGCATTTGTTGAAATGGTTGATGAAAATCTGTTAGAAGAGCAGCTGAGATTCGTCAATGATAAATGTTGGGTTGATTATAAAAATTTTGGGTTAATATTGGGTTTAATCTTTAAGTTGCAAGACGTTGTAACGGCAGCATCTATAAGCTTCAGGTGTCCAATAAGTTTAGGTGAATCTTCTTTCTGGGTTCAATTTATCGGGTTAGGGAGAAAAGAACAAGTTTAGAGAGAGAGGTGAGTGGAGTCAATCGGATTGATTGACTCAGTGAGTTGGGGAGTGAATCATTGTAATCGGAACTCAAGTTTAAGTCGAAAGAAAGTCAGTAGAATCCGGAGCAAGTTTCTCCTCCGGCAAGACGTAGGATCGTAAGATCCAAACTCGTTAAATCGGTGTCTCTTACTTTCATTTCGTTTTATCATTTGATTCATTCCGATTAAGCTCTAGAAATCATCAAGATTAGGTGATTTCAATTACAATTTGGTATCAGAGCAACCATATTCTACCTGGATTTGCAATCGGAGTAGAGATTCTCCGGCAAAGATTTCAAGCCTAAAATCGTTCAAGATAAATCTTGCCTCCATCGAAAAGTGAAGTTGCAAAGTTCGATGGAACCAGAGACTTCAGCTTATGGAAGAAAAGAATGCTTGCACACTTAACAGTGCAAAGATACAAGGATGTTCTCATTGTGAAGCCACCAAGAGTTTTCACGAAGGAAGAACAAGAAGATCCAAAACTCAAGAAGAAATTAGAGGAAGAAGAGATAGCAAGAGTTGATCATTGCGAGAAAGCAATAAACCTAATCTTTCTTGCAGTCAGAGACAAAGTTCTGCGGAAGCTGGATCCATGCACTATAGCTGTAGAAACTTGGAAGATGCTTGATAGATTATATATGCCTAGATCTCTTCCTCACAGATCTCACTCACAACTTGAGGTTTATGGTTTTAAAATACAGGAAACAAAGTCAATTCTTCTTTTGAATTCTTTTCCTCCAAGGTATGATCTACTTAAAGAAACCATTACTTTTGCAAAAGATATTCTTAGAATTGAAGATGTAGTTACTGCTGCTAAAGCTACAGAAACTATGTTACAAAAATCTAACAATGCTGCTAAGTTGAATAGTGAAGGTTTATTTGTAAGAGGTAGATCAGAATATAGAAATGCAGATAACAAGAGAGGCTCATCAAAGAATAGAAACAAGTCAAGATCAAAGTATCGAGAAGGAGGCAAGAAGACTTGTTGGATATGTGGTAAAGAAGGTCATTTCAAAAAGCAGTGATACAAATGGCAAGAAAGGAACAAAGGAAGACATCACAACAAAGGAGAGTCAGCTTCTATTCAAGATGATGCTAATGATTTAGTTGGTTTGATTGCTTCAGAGGTGAATTTGACAGTCAACGACATAAATAAAGAAGAATGGATCCTAGATTCATGATGTTCATTCCATATGACATCTCGCAGAGATTGTTTCATTGATATGAAAGATTTATCAAGAGGAAAAGTAAAGATGGCTAATGATACTCAGTGTGAGGGGAAGTCCTTCGGTCTTGCTTCGGCCTTGACACATCAAGTCCAAAAGGCTGACACAAACTCATACATTGGAGCTTGTTCCACCTTCTTCAAATATTGCATTGTAACACCATGAAGTCCTTCGACCTTGCTTTGACCTTGCTTCGGCCTTGGCTTCATTCCCTCTAATACTCCCCCTCAATCTTGGGCTGCAAAGGACACCAAAGGTCAAGCTTGAAAGCAGCCACACCACTTTGAGAGGCTCCTCCTCTCGGTTAACACTTCTCACGAAACTATCGTCAACAAATCCATCTTGGACACTCCCTCAACTTAATCTCTTTAGGATGTCAAAGATCACTCTACTCTAGCTGATACTCACAAGATGCACACAAATATTAGTTGATAAAACAATTTACAAAGTTAAGTTACATACCTTCACATATCCAGTTCATTGGATCGGATCAAATAATAATGAGATCCTCCCTCATTAATGATCAAAGACAGCTTGGTTGCTCCTCCTTTGATTGCAATCCTCTCAAAAATATGGTTTGAAATTGATCTAAGTCCAAATTGTGAAAAAGTTAGAACATTGACTTTTTCTTCGACCATTGGCTGTACAGTCAAACGGACAGTCTCGACCCGTGGTATATGGAGTCTCGATCCGCGGTATGTAGCTTCCTTAACCCACGGTACATAGCTCCTTCGACCCACGGTACACAAATCCTCGACCTGCGGTACATAGCTTCCTAGACCTGCTGTACATGAACTCTCGACCCGCGGTACACAACTTCTCGACCCGCGGTACATGAGCTCCTCGACCCACGGTACACATTCCTTGACCTGCCGGTACATGATCACCATCCGTTGACTTTCCTAACCCATCCATTAACTTTCCTACGGTACATGAAAACTCGACCCACGATACATATCCCTCGACCCGAAAGATTACCCGCGGTACATAGCCATCCTACCGTTGACTTTCCTGGGTTGCCGTTGACCCGACCTTTGAACACAAGATCTCGATCCGATGGCTCGCCCATGGTACATGGCCTTCCGTCCGTTGACTTTGCCACGTCTATTGACTTTCCTTCCGGACAAAAAAACTCACCCGCGGTTCATGCCTTCCCAACCAACGGGACACAAACCGCCGACCCCTGGTTCATTCAACTAACTTGTTCCTTTTTCTTAGCTCCTTGGATGTCTCAAACAATTGTTCCTAGCTAAGATTTCATGGAACTCACATAGGTTAATATTTCATAAATCATATGGACAATCTGTACCTTCCATCTTAGATTGCTCACGGACTAGATGAGCACTTCCTTCATTGACCATTTGGCTCCTTTGAGCCTTGCATACTTGTGGCTTAAGGCATTGAAGAACCTTCTTGCGAATGCCACATCTCAACATTTCCATCACACCTTAGACTTCTTTCATAAGTCTTAATGTGAACCACTTCTCTCCATAACTTGTGTCTACAAGCATTAGTGGAGATCACCAAGAAATTTGAAGTGAAATCAATTGCTCTCTAAGCCTTGATTTCACGAATTTTGGCACAATCCCAAGTTTCCTACTCCTTAACTACTTTGAATGCATTTAGCACCTACTCCTAGCTTAGGAAGACAAGAGGAAACCAGACATCAATAACAAATGAGATTTATTGTTTGAGTTCTCATACCTTAGCTACTAAAGTTGTGGCATAAGCTTTTGGTAGAGACTCTTCATGAAGAATGACTTGAGTTCATTTAAACTCCACACATTTGGATCTGCTTCATCAACACCATCTTGAGAAGCCATTACATCAATCCGCCAACACTATGGAGCTTCTTCCAGTTTATACTTCTTCCTCCTCCACATGGTTGCAATGACTTGGTCCTTTCCATACCAAGACCATCACCTTACTTGTCCTCCTTAATACTATTTCAATACCCAATAGCTTGCTCATTTCCATCCATCTCCTCTTGGGAATACTCAAGCAAAGCTCCGAGTTACACCTTCATCAAAGATATAAGAGAATTTTAAAGCATTTGACATTGAGGGCTCCAAGACACTAATGAAACCAGCTATGAATATGAGTAATTAGGCTAGCAAAGACAAGCAAAAGAGAATAAGAGAATAAATAGAAGAGGTTTTAGAGATAGTCTTTATTTGCTCCATAAGTGGCTCGGTTTGCAAGAACAAGAGCACTTCTTTTCACCACGCAAATATGGACGCACTGCTTTGCTTGTGAGCTGATTCAAAACCTTCCACCAGACACCACACGAGTTGAGGCCATTGTTTCTAACTCTCCAAGTAGGTAATGCGCCAAACAAGCAAGAACATTTTGCGGTTTTGGTTAGTCTTCCCATCCATAATTGATGGTTTCACTCCCTCATGGAACTCAGCTAGCTACGACAAAGAGGTTAGACACCAAAACTCACACAAGGATTAGAAACAAACACAACAAAATTCAAAAAATTTCAAAAAACACAAACCGAGAGCTTCAGGAAAACACAACTCGGTCCAAGATGTCACAATTTGAAAGAGATAGATTCAACATGATTTTACACACTCTATTTCATAAGAATAAAGTGTATTTAACCATGGTTCACAATTTTAAAGCTTGATTCAAACCGCTAACACATAAATCAAAAATACAATGGATTTTATGGCTCAACATTTTACAAGAAGAAAAGCCAACCCAAGGTTTACAAGCACACGGTTTGAACTAAAGAAAATGATGAAAGACAAGTCTTAAATGAGAGTTTGGTCTCACAAAAATTCAGAAAATAAGACAAGAGACATTTTTGAAATCGGTTCAACCTTTTATCCAATGGATAAAAACTAAAACAATTTGAAATTCAAATTCAAAGAGCTTCAAGACTAACCAAGGGAGACATAGAGATGAGAATGGATTTTTAGGAAGAGTTAATAGAGGTAATGAGCTCAGCAAATCGAGACCCTAAGTGATTTTCAAAAACAGATTTTAAATTGGTTTTGAAATGCTTTACAATTGGTTTTATTAAAACAAGAGACCAATATACAACATGAAAAATGAGTACAATATACAACATGACAAAAATGACCAAAGAGGAAAGATCCTCTTTGTTAGGCGTGCCACGGATCTCGAGAGAGGGACAAGAGCTAACGGCTCTCTTGCTCCTTAGACCACACATGTGACTTGTTCTACTCTTTATCTTCACATGTGACAATACCAAATGCATCCAACGGCTCTATTGTTTAAGAAGCATCCAACGGCTCTATCTTCCTTATGTTCGGATTGCTTCTCTTTCTTGTGTACGGACAGCGAGACATCTTCGGGCTTGTGTGTTCCTAAAGTCACTTCTTCCTTGCTTCTCATGTCAAGTCATATGTTCCTTGGTTCACACTTTGTTATTGAGTTTAACATAAACATGGTATTCACTTAACTCAACAATGATAGATTGGAGATTTACTTGACAAAGCTAAGATGACGGATGCAAAACCAGTCAATACACCAATGGCGTCAGACTTGTCACTCACACTACACTCGGGAACGCTCTTGAAAGATGCAACAGAATATCGAATTATGGTTGGAAGCCTTCAATACTTTAGTCTCACAAGACCGGATATCTCATTTGCTGTCAACAAACTATCGCAAATCATGCATAAACCAACGACAGATCATCGGTCAGCTGTCAGAAGGATTCTACAGTACCTTGCCAACAACATAGCAGCTCTTCACGCATTCATCGATGCCGACTGGGCAGGCAATCGCGATGACTATACCTCGACAAGTGCGTATTTCATTTACCTAGGAAGCCATCCGATAGCATGGTCTTCAAAGAAGCAAACCAGAGTAGTTTGTTCATCCACGGAAGCAGAATACCGATCGCTTGCATCAACTACATCTGAACTCTGTTGGATCTCCTCATTACTTGGTGAACTCGGCCTTGTGGTCACAACCAAACATGTTATATATTGTGATAACTTAGGCGGTCACTGTTCTAGAACTATGAAATTTCTTAGACTCGAATTTCACTATATAAGCGGTCACTGTTCTAGGACTATGAGATTTCTTAGATTCGAATTTCACTACCTAAGCAATCACTGTTCTAGGACTGAGATTTCTTAGACTCGAATTTCAATAATGAAAACTACAAATTTAGACATTTAAACATCTAAACTTATAGTGTCAAATGTTACTATACTTTTAAAATTATCACTAGTTTCACCAAAAATATTTGTAAATTATATGGCTTTTGATTGGCAGCGTTACATCGCCACTAAAAGTGTTAAGCTCAACGCTTATTTGGCTCCCATTTTTAGAGGATTCTTTCTTTGGAGCCCACAAATATTTTGAGACCAGCTCTGGGGTGCTACACTAACACTTAACTTGATCGTCAACAACAAGAAAGTATCTAAACATAATTACAAAACATTATAAACGTACAAGGAGTCCAAGTTGTACAATTGTATAAACAACTGTTTGAAATTTTCTGGATCATTAACACACGAAATCTAATGAGCTCTTAGGCTCTTATTACTCTCTTTTTATTCAACTCTATAAAATACATACAACACAGTTAATTAAAACGCGACTTAAAACTCCACAAAGCGCATTCAAATCCAAATATCTGAAGTGCAGTCTCCACCTGGATACCTCATCTCGTGGGCAAGTGCAGGACCTTCTGCTTCATCACCAAAGTCAACAAAGAAATCAGGGTTTATGGAAAGAGCACCTTTGTTTGTATCAACATCAATCTGTATTATGTGTGACCCTTTCTCCATGATTTCAGGATAAAACTGACGATCACATGCACTAAATAATGAGTTTGTTGCATATAATCTTTTACCATCAAGACTCAATTGAATCATTTGAGGCCCACCTCTCAGAGATTTCCTCTGAAGACACCAGATAATAAACAGTTTCAATAGAATCCAAACTGTTAAACTTAAGTTAAAATACCAATTGGTTTCAATAGAATACAAACCTTGATTTGCGGAACATCGAATTGGTAAGTGTTGCCATCTTCTCAAACAGCTTTATAAGGACTACCTTTTTGAAGTAATCCTCCGACCCAAATTTGTCCAGTTAAGACAGGGTTTTTAGGGTCCTCGATGTTGTACTGACATACGTCTCCATGAAGCCAGTTCACAAAGTAGAGGAACCGATCATCGAGAGAGATCAAGAAATCAGTGATTAGTCCTAGCATGTCTGAAAGTATCCAGTTTTCTACTTTCAGAGGTTTAACTGATATAACCACCTAAAACAATACCGATATGAATTGTGTTGTTAATCATAGATTTTGAGGAAACAATAACAGAGATAAAGAAGAAGATTCAGAAACTACACTTGAACTCAACAACACGAGTTTCAGTTGAAGACAGACACATATTAACTACAAAGTTCCATTATTACGGATAAAACCAAATTAAGAGCAGATAACTTTTATTGTCTGGATCACAAATCTATCACACTTGTAAAGTGCTCAAATTAAAACTCAAATTCAAATCCAGATATCGGAGGTGCAATCTCCGCCTGGATATCTCATCTCGTGGGCAAGTGCAGGACCGTCTGGTTCATCACCAAAGTCGACAAAGAAATCAGGGTTTATGGAGAGACCACCTTTGTCTGTATCAACATCAATCTGTATCATGTGTGAGCCTTTATCCAAGAGTTCTGGATAAAACTGACGATCCCATGTACTAAACACTGAGTTTGTTGCATACAATCTTTTTCCATCAAGACTCAGTTGAATCATCTGAGGTCCTGCTCGTAGAGATTTCCCCTGAAGTTACCATAACAAAAATATAGTGTCAATAGAAATTGCAGATTGTTAGAACTTTTATAAAGATGACATTTTGGGACAAACCTTGATCTGAGGAACATCGATTTGGTAAGTGTTGCCATCTTCTCCAATAGCTTTATAAGGACTACCCTTTTGAAGTAATCCTCCTACCCAAATTTGTCCGGTTAATACAGGGTTTTTAGGGTCCTCAATGTTGTATTGACGAATGTCTCCATGAAGCCAGTTCACAAAGTAGAAAAACCGATCATCAAGAGAGATCACAAAATCAGTTATAAGCCCTGGCATTTCTGGAAGAATCCAGTTTTCTACTTTCAGAGGTTTAACTGATATAACCACCTAAAACAATACCGGTATGAATTGTGTTGTTAATCATAGATTGTTGAGGTAAAGAAGAAGATTTAGACAGTAGACTTGCCTCATGGCTCCATGTGTCATCACTGTTTTTGAAAAATCTAATCATATTACTCGACAATGCACTCCCAACATACCCTGTATCTTTAGCCGGATCATGCAAGAATCTAATCTGCAACCACAAAACAACAATCCGATTAGATTAAATCGCTAGAAAAACTACAACAGATCATGTAAAGTCTTGGAGTAATCAATGTTACCTCAAGAGGTAAGAGACCAGTATTCCCAAGGTCAATAATCTGCTTCAATTCACCTTCTGGCCATTTATAAATATGTAAATGACTTCCGTACAAACCATCGGCAACATCTTGGAGATTGAAACCTTTGGAGAAGGTTTTAGGTGCTCCCCAAGAAGTGCTGATCATTGTCTCGAACCGAGGTTGGTACCAGAAATCATACCCAAACTTTGGACCATGTCCTGGTTTCTCCCATCTACTTTTCACATTGAAATCAGAGTCGAGCAAGAGAAAGCCACTCCCTTGAGCGTTTCCTTCTTGGTCACCAAGACAAGACACCAAAATATCACCAGAGGCAAGGCAATGAGATGTGTGTAGAAATGCCAATCCTGTCTTTTCAGCAATCTCTTTAGGCTCTACAACCTTGTACAATGATGGAGCCTTTGGGTCGGTCTTTGTGTCGATTGCGTAGATACGACCAGAACTTTAAAGGAGAAAACAATATCTATTTAGTCAATTCAACATTCAGAGATGTGAGAGGAACAATGAAAGGATCTTACATTAAGCCAGGTAAGATGAGATAACGTCGATCAGCAGAAGGATCACCATGGCATGAGCTGCAAGAGTTCCAACCAGTGTGATGAAGTTCATCACCTAAATACGGCATTTTCAATCTGTGAATTACACTTGAATATGTTGGTGAGCTTGGATCCACATCCACTGTCGCCAAGTAGTCCGGCTTCTCTCTTCCCGTTCCTTATAACCCAATCAAACATAAAAATGTATCAAATTACAGAATAGCCAGAACCCCATAACATTCTTCTTGTATTGAACCACAATCAAAAGACTTAAGCAAGTTTATAATCAAACAAATCTGAACTGAAATATGTACCAGAGTAAATGGCAGTGACGTAAATGAGCTTTTCACGGGGACCGGACATGGCAGCAAGAGGCGTGGCATAACCTGGACCGGACTTGCAACATCCTTTGCCTTCGCCATTGCTCACCGTCGTGGCCAATAATGTTTCAGTCGCCATTTCTCTCTGAGTATGTGGAAGTAGTGAAGCTACACGTCTCTGAGTATGTGGAAGTAGTGAAGCTACACGTCTCTGAGTATGTGGAAGTAGTGAAGCTACACGTCTCTGAGTGAAGTGCAAGCACAACACACATGTGATTATATCGATATGAGAAGCTTTTGGCTTTATGTGAGTAAGCTTGATGGTGACTTGTGTCCTTGTTATATTTGTTTATACATTTTCATATGTATTGTCTTTTTTTATAAAGTATGTGACACGCAGAACACGAGTTAACTGACACGAAAGAATATTCTTTTCATAATTCTACTTTTACTAAAAGGGTTTAGTTGCAGTTTAAGGAGTTTAACACAGATTTCTGCAAGTTCCTGTAACTTGTAAACAAAGTATATATCGATGTGTTCTGTGACTGTAAATTCTCAAAAATATGTTATATTTTGTTTCTTTCCGTCATCAATGCTACAATTCTAATATGCCTGTGACCGGATACAAAATGTTACAACAGAGAAGCTGGACTTACCAGAAGTCATTGCAGGAGCATTTTCCTTTCTTAAAATGATGATATCTAGTTGCATCTCTAACTATAATCTCTCTTTCTGTAATCTCACTTATATGTTTCAGAACAATATGGCAATCTCCACAAACTCTTAGGTTTTTCACAATCCGTATTGGGGTTCCTGGAACAGCTTTAAGTAATCCGTATGCAACAGCGGCTCGTTCGCTATGCCAAAACAAAAGCTTTTCTTTCTCTTGCTCATCCATGTCGTGTAGGATCCAACTCGTATCAGGAAGATAACCATTTCTTCTTCTCATTTCTTCCTCTAGCTTTTTAAGCAATCTAAAGATATCATCTTTTAGAGGATGTGATGTTTCTCCAGCATAAAACACTTCAGTTTCTTTCCTCACCTCAACGCTACTGTATCCTGGATCTTTTTTAACTTCCATGTCTCCTAGTTTCCTTCTTGCTTCTGATACTTTTCCCCACAAAGAAGCAGTTGCATAGACGTTTGATATAAGTATATAAGTTGATGGATCTTTCGGTTTAAAGCTTCTTAAGAGATGATCAGCGATTCTTACACCCATCTGACCTTGTCCCTGGCGCTTACAAGCACTAAGTAAAGCAGCCCAAGTTGGTTCATCCGGGGGAAAGGGCATTGTGCGGATTAAGTTCTCAGCCTCATCAAGGAGTCCAGACCGACCGAGAAGATCTAATAAACATGTATAGTGCTGCAAGGATGGGTGAATTCCATACTCTTTGGTCATTGATTGGAAAATCTTATGGCCTTTAGCCACAAAACCCACATGGCTACACGCGTATATTAACCCAACAAATGTGACTTCGTTAGGCTTTACACCATGAGAAACCATGTCATCATACAAAGCTAATGCCTTCTCAGCCTGCCCGTGCTGAGCCATTCCAACGATAAGAGATGTCCATGAAACTACATCTCTATGATGCATTCTACCGAAAATATCCTTCGCAGCTATAACATCACTGCATTTAGCGTACATATCGATAAGGGCATTACTAATAAACACACAAGTATCAAATCCTAGAGCTATAACCAAACCGTGAACCTGTCTTCCTGCTATTGAAGCTGCCAAATTAGCACAAGCGCCAACTATGCTAGATAGAACTAAAGGATCCAAAATATCCACACTTTCCCTCCGCATTTCAGTGAATATAAAAATAGCTTCAAGCCCTTTCCCACTCTGTACAAAGCCAGAGATCAATGCAGTCCAAGAATACAAATTCTTGTCTGGTAATTTCCTAAAAAACTCTAAAGCTTCTTCCTTTCTTCCGATTTTAGCATATCCAGATACCATGGCGGTCCATGAAATGGTGTTTTTCACTCTTACCGAATCGAAAACTGCTTTAGCAGTATCAAGCAACCCACATTTGGAATACATATCGACAAGTGAAGACTTAACAACATCGTCATTAGAAAACTCAGACACCATAAAATGGCAATGAACTTGCTTCCCGTGCTTAATAGATCCTAAGTTAGCACAGGCCTTAACAAGTGCCGAAAACACGAAATCATCCGGACGCAACCCACCCACTGAAGAAAATACCGAAAGAGTCTTACCAGAGAGATTAGATTGGTTAAGAGCTGTGAGAACTGAGGCCCAAGCGATGTTGTCTCTTTGAGGCATTTCGTCGAATAGGTGGAGAGCATGAGAAGCGGCACCGCATTTGCCATAGACATTGATAAGCGAGTTGGCCAAAGGAAGACATTGCACGATCCCGAGCTTGAAGATGTGGGCATGGAGGGCTTTAGCAGTAATTGGGGTTCGAGTCCTCGCGCAGAGCTGGAGCTGATGAAGATAGCGAGGGATAAGCATTCATCAGCTTGTAGTGGCTTATGGTTTGGAAGAGATTGTGTAAACACAAATATCTAAATCAAAACAATATGGGAATTTAAACCGAACTGATTTGTCCAAACTGAGCCAAACCAAAATTTGGATAAATCGGTTTGGTTGTTTCTGGTTTAATCAGGTAATTCGGCAAGAATTTGAGAAAAAATTTAATTATTAGTTCGGATCAGTTCGGTTGAGATAACTAAACAGTTAATCGATAACCAAAATTATCTAAACCTAAAATTACCCTAATCATCTTCTTCTTCTTTTAACGCTCCAGTCTTCTTTCCTTCAATCGTCTTCAGTCTTCTTCATCTTCTTCTTCCTCAGTCTTCTTCATCTTCTTCTTCCTCAGTCATCTTCATCTTCTTCTTCCTTAGTCTTCTTCTTTCTCAGTCTTCTTTATCTTCCTCAGTCTTCTTCATCTTATTCTTCCTTAGTCTTTTTTTTCTTCCTCAGTCTTCTTCATCTTCTTCAGTTTTCTTTTTCTTTCTTAGTCTTCTTCATCTTCCTCAGTCTTCTTCATCTTTTTCTCCCTTAGTCTTCTTCTTCTTCCTCAGTCTTCCTCATATTCTTCCTCGGTTATTTTATCTTCTTCTTCCTCAGTCTTCTTCATTTTTCAATTTTCTACATCTTTATCTTCCTCAGTTTTCTTCTTCCTTCCAAATCCAAATTTTGGTCAAAATTTTTTGTAAGTTCGGGTCGATTCGACAGTCATGTTTACTACCTAATCTACTCGATATTCAACCCGATCCGATTTTTTATAAATTTTGGTATTTTGGTACGATTTGATAATTCGGTGAATAACCGAATATCAAATTATTCGACCTGACTCGAACTGTACTACCCGAAATCACAGGACTAATACTCAGTATCTAATTCAAAGGCAAAAATTATTATCAATATATTAATTACATGTACTCAAACATCATTTTCATGGAAAAAAATAGCTATTTTCAAACAAAACTTTTTTATCACACCGATTTCAACACAACGGCACGATGGAAAAAGTTCGGATTGAAAATGGTAATTTTTCCATTGCCTTTATATATTACTTCATCTGTTTGTTAATACTTATGTTTTAGAGTCAATTAGTTAGGTATACACAAAATAATGGGAAACTAAAAATCTACCATTCAACTTTATTTACAACACTGATCTTGCAGAATGTGGGTTGGAAAGAAAAAGAGGTAACAGAGTATTAAATATATTGTCCCTACATATATTGTCCCGCATTTGTTATTATTTAACACATATGTTATCCGTTAATGCATATATTATCTAATAAAATATTTGTTAACACATATATTATACGGCTAACGTGTATATTACATGTTGACATGGTTTTATCTCATAAAAATATATTTGATTGATACATATATTGTGTATTAACATATACATTATGTGATTATACGGCTAACACATATCTTATTTATTAACATTTTTTTTTTGTTAAACAATTTCTTCTATTGATTAGAATTCAGAGTTACAATCCCAGTTTGCAATAATAGAAGACAATAAAGTCAATACGAAACTAAAGTATATAATAGATAAAACCAGGCGGAGAAGACTCTGACGCTCCGGAAGTCTTGGATAGATGGTGGATAAAGAGTCTCGAGACTGAGGGTCGAAGACTAATCCTAGTTCTGTAGCCACGTAGGAAAGTTGAACTACCAAATAAGCTCTTAATATCATAGAGCTTTTGAATATCTCCATCTCGGAGGTCCTAGACAAAATTATATCCCAAAGGAAAGAAACAATAAAATCTAAATTCCGTCTAGGGGAAAGTAGACTATCAGATCTCATAATCCTATACTCTTCAATCACATATTGTCTTAGGCCTAATAGGATCTACTTGTCCTCATAAGCATAATCCATTGGGTTTAAAAACAATGATCTAATTGAAGATTTAAATAAACTTAAGGTCCATAGTCATGACCCAATAACAGGCCCTTTAGCTACAACTGAAACCCTAGCCCTTTTACCTCTCTGGAAAGACAAGGAGCCGCCGCCACTGTAGCTGACGTCAACGCCGATCAGCTTTTGACATTTTGACCGCCGGAGAGGTTGCCGTAGACAGGTGCAAACTCGTCCAACATGAAGCCCCTCCTCTATCGCAGCTTGCTGAGCAACCCGAGGAGAAGTAAAGGGGTCGGGATTAGTTGAAATCTTGGCGGTTGGTGAAGCATAGTCTCTGGCCGGAGGCTCGCCTCTGATTAGAGGTTGGACCACCGATAAAGAAAATGCGGCGAGTGGTGGAGGGTGGTAATAACGATCTCAGAATGCATCAGCTTCCGGAAAACTTCGATTCAAAAACACAAGACTAAATGGGGTCCGCAGGGAGGATCGGAATGGAGCGATTGGTCGGCCCCAGTCCTCGTCGGCGACGAGAGGAAGGCGGAGGAGAGCGAGAACCAGAACGCCGTGAGAGTGATGATGATCTTGGTGGTGATTAACAACCAGAAGGAGATGTATCTTCTTCTCCAATGGCGGCCTTTGACGGGGCTCGGAGAAACAAAGGGAAGGAGAAGCGGTAGAGAGCAAACCTTCAGCCACCGGGCTTGCCAGCAGTAGAGGATCTTGGTGGTGGTGCCGCCGAAAGTGTCCCCGTCCTCGAAGGAAACAGCTTCGGAGCTCAGCATCTCCGACCAAGGCTTCATCCAAAGGCAGAGATAGAGTTTTGTACCTTAAACCAGACAGCGAGCTAGGAGTGAGAGCAGAGACGAGATCCCGACGCCGGCAGAAAATGCCACCTCCAGCGTCGCCGGCATCGGAAAGTGAAGAGATGAAGCCTTCCTCGATGTTTGGGTCCGAGAGAAAGTTGTTCAATGGTCTTAAATAATTAAGTTTTCGTCATGATAAAAGATGTTTTCAATCTGGAACAACTTTATTAACATATTTATTATCTGGTAAACATGTATATGATTAACACATATATTACTAGATTATACGACTAATACATATATTACATACTAACATATTTATTATCTGATATAACGTATTTGATTAGTACATATATTGTGCGTTAATTAACATATATGTTACCTAACTAACACATAATTACCCGTTAATAAATTTCTATCTGATAACAAATTTAGTATTCGTAGTATAATTATCAATTCATTTTTCATCATTCTTTATAAAATTTTAGGTTGAATCGGCATTTTGGCAAGATAATATGTGTTAAATGCAGTGATGTTAGGAATCAAAATCTTTAATTCTGAATTGGAACCACTCAGGGCAATCAAAACCTCCGATTGATTTAGGAAGTTTTCCTATCTAATTTTTTTTTTTTTTTGATAAAGTTTTCCTATCTAATTTTGTTATGTCATTAAAAGAACAGATACCAAAAAATTAACAATAGACGCTAAACAATCTTAGAGACTTCTACTAGGGGATCTGTTTGGGATGAGGAAGATAGGTTTCATGAGTGTCTTCATGTTGTCGATCTAAAATAAAGAGTAAAAAAAAAGACACTAGGTGATAAAATTGACAGATCTTTGTAATTTACTTACCAATCTACTTGTACAAAAAAAACACCCACACCGTCTAGTGATTGTTCTTGAACATTAATATGATTAGAAATATAAATATACAAGCTTTTAAATGTTCAGCTATAATTTATTTATATATTCTAATAGGGTATATGATTCAGAGTCTTTAATACAAAACAATATCAACAACAAGAACAAAGCAACTACAAAAGTGTTAGTTGTAAAGTTGATCAATCTCGTCTTTGTAATTATCCACAACCTTGTCCCGTCTTATCTTCATGGTTGATGTCATCAAGCCGTTATCTATCTGCAATGTTGTGTCATAAAAAGGTTCATATCTCATATCTTGCTTTTTATTCTTTTGGGTACTGAATAAGCCAACCAACAATAAGATAGGACTAATGTTCTGTATATACCGTGAAAGTCTCGTCCACCATCAAGACGGGTCCTACTTGGAATGAGCATTCTGATGTCCTGCAACATTGTTTCAAACAGAGCGAATCATGCACAGAGTTTTAGTAGTTTTTCACCATTTCCAAGATAAGCTGATCTAATAGTTTACCATTTCCTTAGTTCTTCGTAAACCAAGCTCTTTAGTTTTTCTTTGCTAAGTTTGGATGTTTCAGGATCTATTCTTTGTGCTTCCTCTTTGTTTGGGATGATGATAGCTCCAAGGCGGCGGCGATCCTGTGAATGAGAAACTAATTTGAATTACAACAAATAGGCGAAATTAAGAATTTTCACTTTGGTAATGGTCTTAGGAGAATTCAAGCACATGTCCAATAATAATGATTTGTTCAATCAAACTGCTTCTCATGGCGGCTTGTTCAATCTCCAATGGTTCCACGTTTTCACCTATAGAAATTTTAACATTATCAATAATAAGGACCGGATTCTTTTTTTTTTTATGTAAGGTTTGGGTTCAGTTAACATGTTTGGGACTCCGATTATACCTGTGGAAAGGACAATTGTATCCTTGGCACGGCCTTCAAGAACGATGAGACCTCCACAGCGGCGACTTCGCCCTCTTGAGTGATGAGCAGCAATCCAACCTGTATCTGCTGTATTAAACCATCCATTCTCATCTAGAACTTGCTGTATGGTCAGTGGATTCTGAAGCACAGATCAGAAATATGAGTTAAACCATATTTAATCATAAAGCAAAAGCCTTTACACAAATCACATGCAACATAGTGATACTTGATGAGAGTCAACAAACTTAGGCGTGCGGAAACCATGGAGTAAAAAAGAAAAATGTGCATAATTATGAACGAGGGAAGCCAATACATGCTATTACTTAATAGCAAATTGTTCAGAAGGAACGAACTTGATATTTGTTTTAAATTTGTGTGTTTCAGTCACCTTCTTGAACAACTTCGTAGAATTATTGTGATTACAAGTAAGTGATCAACACCACACTACCTTATAATAACCTCTCATGATCTGTGGGCCTCTGACTTTGACCATCCCCTTCGAACCAGGAGGGAGTACATTATCAGTCTCAGGATCTACAATTTTAAATTCTGTACCGTGCATTGGATGCCCAGCTGAGCCAAGAACCTTCATTAAAAAAGACAAAAAGATAAGCAAGGAAACGAAATACCATTATAAGTCGTAGGAAAAAGCAAATCAAAAGAAATGACAGTTAAAGACTTGTGTTCTATTATTTCTGCTTTTGACTGCTCTGGCAGTTCAGTGGGAAAAGAGATTTAAAAACAAAACTAGCAGGTGAAGCTGTGTTCTATACGTCTTAACTGCTTTCTCTAGAACCTTTGGTAAGGAACTTTTAGGTGTTAAATTTCATGTAAGAGTGATTTTTTTTTTTTTTTGCAAACACTCAAAAGCAAACTTCAAAGTTTCGTGAGTTCAAAACACACTTAGAATATGGAAGCAGGCATGACTTACATTACAGCTAAGCGTCCGTGCACAGACAACTGGCGAAGTCTCTGTCAAACCATAACCATTTTGAAGAATCACACCGATGGCCTGCACAATTTAAGTTTTTTTTGTGTTTTAAACTTTTTCAAAGTCACAAAAGAAGTTGATGTATACTTCCCAGAGAAATTTATTATGACCTCAAAAAACTTGTCAACGTGAATGGGTAAACTACCACCTCCACTAATACCAGCCTGTGGAAACCAAATTCATATCAGTCTTAGGTATAAAATATAAAAGCTAATAAAACATAATAGAAGATAGAACTTGTGTACTACTTTCGATATCCCAATAGACGAATGAATGTTCTGGTAGATAAGCCTTTTGGCCAACATATGTAATGGCCACAATAAGGCAGCAACTACCCTTGCCCACAACCAATCCACCAAAGCAACAATACACATTGGAGGCTTTTGTTCTTTTGTCAGACACATACCCTACAAATCAGATCAAAGACCATATCAGAACTCCAGGCACCACAAATATGGAATAAGCAGAAAATCTTTTAAACACAAACTATTAGGTGAAACAAAATGTTAAAGATGGTTTCATATGTGCTATAAACCTCATAAATCCTTTTCATCTCCATATATGCCAGACTGACTCGGATTAATGTAAGTGCTAGAAGTTTACGACCAGCAGAACTTGTAGAAATTTGCTTTTGAATCCCACTGCGGTGCCCAAAGAGGAAAAAAAGGTATAGAGTTAAAAAAACGTTTAACGAACACATGTCAAGAATGTTGAGGAGTAGTTAATGACTGATTTGATGGACTATGTTTCAGAAATACAGAATGATAGGAGAAACACCCATTAGTAGTGTACTTCACCAGGCTTGGCCAGGGACCAGACCAACTAAAAGCCCCTCAATTGTGAGAGATTGATTTAAAATTTATTGAAACATACAGAACTTCTGTAATTATAGAATCCATCAGTATATGAAATGAGTACTGCGCAAACTTTTAACTTGATAAATGACAAACCTGTAAAGTGTCTCATATACTAAAGGAACCGAAATAACATAGTTTGGATGATACCGCTTTAGATCATCCTATACAAAAAGAAAATAAAGTAAGAACGAATAAGAGCAATAAGCAGTAACATTAAATGAAATACTAGATACACTCTTCACATTTTCCCACTTTCAAGGGTCTACATGTGTTTCAAATCTTTCCTGGCGCAATGACATGAAAGTACATTAAATTTTCATGCCATCGTGAATAAGAAAACCTGAGATGTTTGATCTCAGGGAATAAGTGAAGTATCACACTTAGAGGGGTCCAACAGAACCCCATATAAGTACAATAATTGCACAAGATACTGACTTAGTGAAATCAAATGATGAAGATAACCTTTAAGAATCTTATAGACGTATACATTTGCTCAACTCCACATGTGAATATGAAGTATTCACAAGCACGTTCGTAGGCATGCCATGATGGCAGCATGCTTAGGAATTTATCACCAGCTTGAGCAGGTACATACTTGGATAAATGTTTGATCTGGAAAGTTTTTAAGAAAACATTTAAGAATTATTTTTGGAGAAAGTAAAAAAAAAAAAACTTGACATTTAAAGGAGACAGTATCACCAAAAGGCGCTTCCAAAAAAGTATTGAGCCAGTTGGCTTGAACCTGGTGTAAAAGATTTCGATGTGTAAGCATAACGCCTTTTGGATTACCCGTGGTACCACTGGTATACATAATTGCAGCTGTATCATCTAAATCGATGGATTCACGTTCATAGTTACCTGCAGTCATTGACTCGTTAGCCTAAGGTTTTTGCTCTAATAGGGGACGAGGAGAAAAAAAATAGAAGCTCAACGTACTCGCATCATTAGATCCTGATGAATTTGCACGACTCTCTTGTCCTAAGGTTTTTATCTCTGTGTAACTGTAAACCGGAATCTGTATGTCCTGTGTGACCAATGATGTTTTCTCACCCCAGATAAGTATTAAAAATCTCAGAGATGCCTTGGAAGTAAATGTCTGAACAATGCGGTTGAAAAACTCAGGGTTATCCACAACAAGGGCTACACTGCAATACAGATCACTTGAGATTCTTGATCTCTGTAAGGCAAACAAAAATGGCACAGAAAACTGAAGAGACAGTATATTGAGGGACAAGAGATCTCTGTCACATCATCCGATAGTCTTTTGGCACAGCTATGATTTTACAAGAGAGAGATAAGATAAATGAGAAATCAAGAAGCTGTATAACCAGAACTACTGCTATTCAGAAAATTAACTCCTGAACAGGCACCAAAACTTTCAATCATTAGGAAACCAAACATACTGCTTTTAGACTCAACAGCATCTATCATCAATAGATGCATCGGAAGATATAGACTAAAACTGATTCATGAAACAAAATAATAAGATGATGAATCAAACGGTAAAAGATGAGGTCAGTACATACTTAGTGAAAACCAACTATTCATCTCTCAAGAACAGGTATCATCATTACTTCGAACAATAAAGGCATGAAAAATATAGGCATACCTTTCAGAATGATGATATATCTGCAGTAACTCTTCAACAGAGGACCTAGATCCTCTGACAACATTGACTGCTCCTGTGGCCATTATACCTGGCATAAAGTAATGAATGGAACATAATGATGCCAATAACTAGGAGGACAGAAGGAGAATGACGGCACAGTTTATATTAGAATAATTGCATCGTCTACTATATCAGTGACCGCTTACCTTGATCTTAAACAAGCCATCGACAGGAGTTATCAGCAAAAAGTGCAATCTTCTCATCTGTTTTCACTCCAAGAACTCGTAAGCCTTCAGCGAAGTCCAAAATTTCTTGTTGTAACTGAAAATTAAATAAACAAGATGAAGGTTTCAGTTCCTCACCAAGAATTAATATCTACAACCAAAATCTATTGACTAAGTAAGGATGAGAATTTCAAAAGCCGTCCTATCTAGAAGCAATCATAATATTTCCTGTTGAATAGACTCTTGCTATAAACAGGAGCAGAGTGATGTTGGTTCTAGGATCCTAAGACCGAAGTGCATATAACAAACACCAATGGACATGCCAGACCAAAAGCATTACAAAAAATCATTTGAATTCTTCAAAACATCCAGAATTTGGATCAGCATCAGGAACTTAACAAGAATGTCAATTAGCGGCTCTCCCCCCACCACCATTAATCAACAAGCTATTGAAAATTAGCTTGCTTAACCGTACCCAAAATCTGGATAATATTTAGGAACAGCGTCTACGACAAATTTTTCATGTCTTTTGAAGTAAACGATAGACTTGGAGGTTCTCTCATTCATGTTTAAACCCTAAGATAAAAAGCGGACGCTGCTTGCCATAATATAGAGCTCCTAAAGCATAGAAAAGATACTCGCGGAAAATTCAACTCTTTGTTCTTCTTTGCAACAATAATAGATGAATAGAGCCATTGGCAAGAAACTTACCTGCTTGTACGTCAATTTCAGAGGTGGATCATGATAAGGATCAACCAATGCAACTCTATCACCATACTTTTCTGCAGATGATCTCCAAATATCTGGAACAGCCTTCCATTCATCAGAGCTTAAAGCAGCATCTCCAGAATGACGAGCTTTCAAAGACTGGTGAAGACGGTCTCATTTCTTTTTCCTGAATCATCATACATACCGAAATTGATGCTAGTGGCTTAGATTCTGAGTATCAGGTTTTACAGAACATCTATCAAAGATTCAATTTGCTACATACTTATGCACCACAAATAAATAAATAAAAGCAAAAAGAAAAATACACAATTTAGCTATAATATTATATCAATTTGAATCTTTGATAGATATTCTATACACTAAGCTATGAGGATGAACAGCTAATCATTGGGAAAACGGTCAATCTAATATTGAACTTACGCGTTTTTGCCATTTTAAACTCGAACTTTTTCTCTCTCCAAAAAAACCACGAACTTTGAGTTAACCACGCCAGATTAGTGTCACCGTTACAATAGAAAGCCCCAATAGAAAGCCCCAAATTGATGATGAGAAAGAAGAAAAAAGTTTTTCAATTTCAAAATCGAAAAGCTTGAAATCACCAAAACCCAAAAATGTTTGCTTTTTTAGCGACAATTCATGTATGCAAATAAGCTATTGTGTTACTCAAATTTCAAGTCTGTTGATTAACGGCTATCAAACTCTTTGGGGCATATTCTTTGGGACCTTCTGTTTTGGGTTTGTGATGTGTTAATGGATAAAAGTATCGAACATCAGAAAGTTAAAGAAGAGAATATATTCGGGTCGGGCCCCATATTCATTCGGTTCATCCATTTAGAATCACTAAGAACACACAAGACTCACACAAAGCTTTTGCACAAGTAATTCAGCAGAGAGACAGAGAGATATGGGTGTAACAAAGGTGGAAGTCGAAGCTTTCATGTAAGAACAAGTTTTGAGCTTTGATTGATCACACTCACACATGTTTCCATGTTCTTCTCTTATGTTAGAGGAAGATGAAGTTAAAATTTTGGTTCATACTCATTTGGCTCTAAGATTCGTAATCCTTTTGTTGTAAGATTCGATCATATACTCAGTTATGTGGTTTGTGTGGATTAGAACATGTGATGATTGAAGCAACAATTTTACTCTGTGATCTTTCTCTGTATACATAACTGACTTGGTTTAATTTTGTATGTAAAATCAGGAAGTCATTTGATACATCTGGAGGGTAAAGCTCATGATCACTAAACCATCACCTTTCATTCATTCAATCATTTGACTTTTAAAATCTCATGTCCAGTTTACAATCTTGATCTTTACTCTTGAGGAAGAGATGAAAGATATCCATGTTCTTTCAATAAAGAAAGCTCAAACTCCACAACAATGGAAGCCATCTTCAAAAGACTCTGAAACAACTCCACAATAATGGGAGCCAACATCACAAGACTCTGAAACAACTGCAACCACAAGCTACAAACTTTGACCTTGTTCCAAGGAAGCAGCTAAATGACCTTGTTCCAAGTGAAATGATGCTACTGCTTCACTCCTTAATCTTCGAGTCGGCGACAACAATGAAGAACTTGAACAACCTGCCAACATCCTCTACAAAATCTACCCAACCCAAATTTGTTTATGATTCTTAAAAGAATATGAGAGATGTCTAAATGTAAACAATTGATGTAAAAAATTAGAATCCGATGAATAAATATTCAAAGGCTGTTTTTTGGTGTTTTTATATAAAGTCAAAGTGAATCCTATATGAAGAAATAGAAAGAATTATTGTTGTGAATTAATATGCAAATTTGAGAAAAAAATGAAAAATGAATTGAATGAAATCCCAATCCAAAGAACCAACAAATCTTATATATTCAATAAAGAATGAAAGAATGGAAGAATCAAACTAATCTTAAAAAAATTCAAATCAATCTACTATAAAACACTCATCGGATTCCTCAAAAGCTTTTAAACAAACAAAATTTCATTTAAATGATAATGACGACCAACCAATTCACATTCACATCATCACGAACAGAGAGTAATGTTGAAGAAGACAAAGAACAATCTGGAAGTTGCTGAATAACCACATCATCACTCCATTTTGGTTTACCAAATCAACAAAATCCCTCAAACATCCCCAAAATCAGACAAACCCAGATCATAAACTTCACTCAAACTCAAAATCAAGATCAAACACTCTCGAGAAAGAGAGAAAGGACTTACGAGAATGAGAGATTTTGGATTTGGGGCTTTCTAATGTTTCTAGAGATTTCAATTTTTTTTTGGGTTAAAACGCTGCGTTTTGATGATTTTATTAACCCAAACAAACAAGTCGTTTAATTAAACTGACGACACTTAACATCGGTTAATTTTGACTAACGGTGACACTAATCTGGCGTGGTCAACTCAAAATTCGTGGTTTTTTGGAGAGAGAAGAAGTTCGAGTTTAAAATAGCAAAAACGCGTAAGTTCATTATTAAATTGACCGTTTTCCCGCTAATCATTACATACATAAAAACGACTTTGCTCAGATTGACTACTTTTGAATCAAAAGTGAAGGAGTAATATTCAATTCCAAAAACCCAAAAACGAGAATGGAATTATAAAGATAACGCAGAAATATAAACTCGCCTTGGACTCGCAGCGAATTCGAAATCGGGGGAACGAGGGAACTCGAACACCATTGTAACCCGAAATCAATCGGAACCCAAAATCAGGGAATTGGCGAGAAGCAGAGGCTTGATAAAGTAAAGTCGAACTTCCCAAGGAAGTCGACGTCATCATTGACGAGCGTGGCAATGAGAAGAAGGAACAATCAAGTTTCAGATGAAGAAGAAATGGAACAGAGAGAGACAGAGTTAGATCACGAAGCAACTAAGAACAGAGCCATGTCATTGTCGTGATTACGATCTTCACTGGTAAAGATAGACCAATTCCTTGGAACAGCTCCTGAACCATGGCTAGCTATTCAACTAAGATTTTTATACTCAATATTCTTCCAAATTTTATTTAGAGAAATTTAATTAAAATTATATTTTTCTATTTCTTTTTCTAGTTTGTGTTCGCACCAACCTTGTATATATATATATATATATAAATAGTTATTATTTAATGCAATCACATGAAAATATGCGACAACCATTTATTTTTCAGTTGCAGTTTTTCAAAATTTCCAATCAATTTTCACGTTTTGTAACGGAAAAACAAAATACTATTTATTAATTATTTTAAATTTTTTTTTTCGAAACATTAAGTAGAAAAAGTATAATAATAAAGATGAGGAACAATATTTTAAGTAAGACGAAGAATTTCAGCTTTGATCAATATTTTTTGTCTTCTTCCTCTTCAATCCTCTTACAGAGTAACGCTAGGAAACTTGCATCTATCATTTCCTGTAAAAAAGACTCTTTATTAGTTAAATTCCATAAGTACCCTTACTCTGTTTCGTGAAAAGTGATAATACGAAAAGGTTATTTTGGTCAAATCAGGGAAAAAGGGGCTCACCAGGATTGGTCGTGCTCTCGTGAGCCAATCCATTAAAGTAACATCGAACGTTTTGGGTTCGGAACTGAGCCCAGTACGAGCTAAATGCGTAGCTTGCGTGCCAATAAATAGAGACTGGCTCGTAACATTCTCTTCCAGGACCTAAAGCTGCACATGTAGCGTTGCTTCGACCGCAAGCAATCCTTAAAGCTTCCTGAAGCTCAGCTTCATTGGCTCCTTCTACTGGTACGCACCACACTTGGCCTTTGTAAGGAACGTTGTTCGTTGGTTGTGGTAAAGGGTTGAATCCGGTTAAGGGTTTTTGACCGGTGAAATCTAAATCGTAGATTGGTGAACCGTCGGGATGCAAAATTCCCCAATGTCTCTGTGTTCCCGAACCGGATTTCTGGTTTTCGTTGAATAAGGAGAAAACAAATGTTGGTATGGGAAAACCGGGTCTAGATGGTGTACCAATTGGTGGCATTGTGGTCATTTTCTTGATCAAATTCCGGTTATATGTGGCTGCGTTTAGAACATTGGCTCCGGTTTCGTCAATGTCACCGAAATTAGGCCACCCGGTTTCGGAGATTGCAAGGCGGGTATGTGGGTAACCGAGTTTGGTCATAGCAGAGATAACCGAATCCAACATTTGGTCTAGAAGATTATGGTAAACCAAACCGGTATGAGGATCAGAATAAGTCGAATTGCCTTGGAACATAGCATAATCCAAACTAGTGTTCATGGGATTTCTTGCCCAGCGGAAGTAGGGATGAACATTAAGGAAGAAGAAAGAGTTTGTTCCGTTGAGAAACTTCATTAATGGCAATATCACCGGTCCGACGATTTCTTCCCGGAAAGTTCCATTGGACGGAGGAAACGTGGATCGGAGAGTATCCATGCCAAGTGATGTTCCGACTTTGATGTTATGAATTCCATGAGCTCTAAGCGAAAACACGATTTTTCGCATCGCTGGTATGAGATACGTCGAGATGTTTCCATTGTTATAGCTGAGGATTTCGTTTCCAACAAGAACAAACCGGATTTGTGTTTGTGGATAGTAATGGAGGATATTGGTTCTAACCCATTCGTCAGCTACGGTTTGGTTTAAGCTAAGGGAGGCAATTTGGTGGTTTGGGACAGTTATAGTGACGTAAAGATTGGTTCGAGAGAGAAGTGTGAGAGTTTCTGGATCAGCATCATAGAGTTTGACATGACCAGCTTTGATAGATTTGATGAAATTGATAGATTGGTAAGGAGATGGAAGATTGTCTCCTTGTCTTCCATAGTTAATACCGATTTTGCTAGCCAAATCTAGCATTGTTTTCCTCTGTATGTATCTGTGTCTTTGGAACCGTAACGCAGAGCAACATGAACCTGTTGAAACCGATAAAAGATTACATTCAACATTGATGAATCTGTATAAAAACATTAAAGAGAAGATAAGAGAGAGTTACCTGAAAAGACAAGGAAGGTGAAGAGGAAGAAAGCAAGAAGAGTCATGTCTTTGTGTTAGGTTTGCAATGTGTTTGATGATGATGAGATTTGAGATTGAATGGTGTGGGATTGGAGATGAGGTATTGAAGTATTTAAGTAGAAGTGGTGTAGGTTTAGTGTGAAGATAATATATTTATTGAGTCATGCAAGAAAAGTTCTATTTTGAGTGTTTTGTTTAATCTTTCTGAAACTCCCATAGTTCTTTTGTGTTATGCTATAAAATTCATAAAGATTGTTGGTTGGATGATTCAAATTGAACCAACAATATTTTTCCCAAATTGAAGCAACAAGTCTTTTTCCCGTTTACATGTTGTGAACTTTGTACAACTTTATATTCTAATTACTTTATATTGAGAAAATTACCACAAATGGTTATGTTTTTCTTTCAAAATGACAGAAATGATATACTTTTAAGCTTATATATATATGGAAAATACAAATCCTAGAACTCATGGAATCATGATTCTTTTTTACCACATAGAGTGGCAAAAATAAAAAAGTTCTACTATTTCTTACTTAGCCGTTGTGGCTCGGCGACAGTGACTCCAATAGCATCGGTGTCGACTTCCTTCGTCTTATCTCTACCACTAGAGTTTTGTTTTTGTTTCTTTAGGAGAGTAATCTCTTTCTGACCTAGCCGCCATGATTCTTTTTTGGAGTGGCGACAGTGGCTCCGATAACACCGACATCGACTCCTTTCGTCTTATCCCTACCACTAGAGCTTTGTTTTGTTTCAGATCTGGTGTATTTTACTGTTTGTGTCAAAATTTGCTCATCTCTCCATGTGCTTCACCCATCATCATAGACTATTTCTTTAGGATTCCTTATCGGCGGTTGTTTCATCTTTCAATAGTAATTGTTCAAGTGCTACCATAGTGCCTATGGATAAATTTCAAGACAACGGGATTGAATCTGGAGGCTTAGAAGTTTTTGGAGTAGCAAATCGGCAATGTTCCTCTGAACAGTTTTCTAGTGCTGATTTCAATTTTGGTGGAGCAGATCTGGTTGTTGTTAGTTGCAGGTGGTTTGGACAGGAGATCGGCAACGTCTTCCTCGCCATTTCATCTGAGGCGGTTGTATGGCGGTGTCCTCAGTAGATCGACATGTGACAGAATCATTTACGGATGTGTGGCCACTCAGGATCTCGATCCTTCCAACCTAGGACTAATGCTTCTTGGGTCTTTGTTTGGCCCATTCTCGTATTATTTTTGTTTGTAATATGTATCTTTTAATCTTTGGGCCTTTTTAATAATATTACTACTCTTAGGTGACAAAAAAAAAAAGAGTGGCGGATATAAAACTATTTATAATATGTCGTATCACTTATTAAAATTTTGAAAAAAAATAGCTAGGTGAAAAGAAAATATATAATTTTTTTAACTAAAATTTTTTTTTCGGTGTGGCTCACATGCCACAATTTTTTTTTCTTTTACCCTTTCGTCAATTAGATCAAAAAGTCTGATCTATAGCTCGAAGTGCATGGTTCTTATATTTAGGGGATGTATTAAATCTTGAATTTTAAATGATTGTAAATTATTTAGATTTTATAAAATTTCAGATGGTTTTAGATGAATCTAGGAAAGTTTTCATGATTCGTGACAAAATCTTTTAAAATTCCACTTAAAACCATGAGATTTGGAATTTTGTGTTTTTAACTAGAGAAATTTTCTAAATAACTTTAGAATCTCTTAAAATCACTAAAAATAATACCCTTAAAAAATTTCCAATGATATTGGACTTTGATTGTGTTTTTTAAAATCATTAGTTCAATAACTCTAGATTTTAGATGATTTTTAGAAATTCATGTTTGAATAATAGATAATTTGCATTTATACTCAAATCACTTAAAATCAATATTTTAATACACCATCCTTAATGTTATGTCAATTTTACCAAAAATAGATGTGTCAATATTAGTATTCACTTTACAAATCTTCAGCACCAATGTTTGAACTTCTAATAATAGGAGAAAGATAAAAAAAGTCATTAGGGTGTCACATTTTTGCAATTACGGTGATGGTAATTTTTATGTTTTTATTTTTTTCTTGTATATTAACAATTTCACTCAAAATATAAGCACTTTTGACCCCAAAAAAAGAGTATAGATTTATCTTGTGTGCATAAAAAAAAAACCTCAACCGCGACTAGCACAATCCACATGGCTTTGAGACGACCACTCATACTAATCGTCTTCTTCATCGAATTAACCGCCGGCGTGAAAATCGCCACCGCGGATGAACCGGTGCCTGCCCCATGGCCACACCAATTCCACGCGCTACTGTTCATGAATTACTCTGGTGACCTCTCGATGATTGACCTTTGGTACGATTGGACCAACGGTCGTAATTTCAACATCATCCAGGAACAGCTCGGTAGCATTACATACGACCTTGAGTGGAACAATGGTACATCTTTCTTCTACACACTCGATGAGTCCAAATCGTGCAGCTCCGCTCAGCTCGAGGTCGGTTTTTTTCTATGCACGACTCTCACAAATCATAGATTTGACTGTAGAATTTTTTTGGCGAAAAGGCAGCAGAATAGGAACAAGTTCGAATTTGAGTCCATGGATATGGTGAAATTGGTTTGTTCTTGGCTTGTGTATGATTTCACAGAGAAATGAGAGTAAGAAAACCAGAGATTGCTCCAATTCAAAGCAATAAAATTCTTAGTTGATGGTGAAATTATAGTGTCTTGTCAAAATTCAAATTGAGAAGTTTGAAGTTTTAATTATCAGTTCTAAAATGGAGCTGCTCTGTAGATTTAGATTGAACTTCTCTCTTGTTTCTTAGTACTTAACCCCACACTGGGCTGTTTCAGCATTACAGTATTTGTGGCATATCTGTAGGAGGCAACCTTGTAAGCTCTGAGTGTTGCAATTTCTAATATTCTTTTTACTTTATATGAATAACTATCATCTCATTAAAGATATCAAAATCATTCTGGTGACTGTGATTTACTCATTTTAGTAACATAGTCCTTAACCAGGATGAGGAAATTAAGATTTGGTAGTAGTAGTGGTGTACAGGACAAGTTCACTTGGGTTACAAAGAAGAGTTTGGTGGAATAGATTCCTGTAAGATCAGGAGATGAGGGTTCTGCGTGACTTTCACTTTACATCTTCATTGAGGCTTGATTTTTTGGTTTTGACATTACTCAAGTTTCATCTAGAATGGTCTTGTATGAACCTGTAATGCTTTCATCTAGTAACTTGCTGAATAGGCTTGAAATTTGTTGTCACGTAAGGTTGGAATCCTGCGACCGAACTGGTTAGATGGAGCCAAGTATCTAGGTCAGCAAAATGTGAGTGGGTTTCTCTGCAATGTATGGGAAAAAGTAGACTTTATATGGTACTATGAGGATGTTGTAACCAAGAGACCCGTGCAATGGATCTTCTATACAGGTGATCAATACCATTGCCAATGTGATTGTCTACTTAGCATACAGAGGAAGTGAATTGACGGGGAAGTTTGTTGCAGGTAGGGAAGCTCATGTAATGACATATGAGATTGGTGCATTCCTAGAGGATGAGAAATGGCAAGCACCGGTTTATTGTTTCAACAAAGGGAAGAAGAAGAGTTCATCTACAAAAAAGGGAGCTTTAAGTGAATTTAGAGGATACAAAGAAAAGGCTACTTTGTAATGTTGATTAACAAGACCTTCTAGAAGATCAATCAGAAGAAACTCACAGAGAGAAGAGTGAATAAGATGGGATTATGGTTACTTATGAACAGTATATAGTCTTTCTGTAGAACTGTTTCTTTACTGAACTCAGATGAGAAAACTGTAGTCCGGTTCAAGTCAATTTCTTTCCGGTTTGGTTTCTTACTTTTATTTTCTAATTCAATACGAGTTTCCACTATTTTCTCAGCAGTTAATTACAAATCTAGGCAAATTGGATATGGACTTTATGATTTTGGTATGATTCGGTCTCTCTGTAATTTTAGCAACTCATCCAATATAATGTTTCAGATGATATAAAACAAAAATTTGTTATTTTCTTTCATAATTCATTACAAACTGAATTATGGATTGTCTTCTTGCCCACATAAAATTTCGAATAGTGAATGCAAATCGAAAAATACAAATCATACAGATTATGTGCAGAACAAAAACTAAAATAAATTATTATAATTTTCCCATCAAAAATTTGTTTCGACCAAATAAATTTAGTGTTTATTTTATATCATTAAGTTTTAACATTCTTTTTATATATACATATTCACCTCCACTCATGTAACTTTATCTTTAGGTGAGAAAATAAAGAGATCAATATAAGTGAATAAAATCAATATCATTCTCTTCTCTCCCCACATGTCTCTCTTCCTCTTCTTTAATTTCATACAAATATTATATAATAATATAATATATATACTAAATTATTTTATAACACTTTTCTATTTTTTCATCAAATATTACAAACTGTTTTTCCCGTTTATTCTTTTGCTATAAATTACAGAATCTGAAATATTGACCTTATCATGCCACCATATATTATTATGAACTTTAATAATTAAACAATTTTTAAAGAGTAAAAATTAGAAAATCATCGCTCTCTGGAAAATAATTAGGTAATAACTATGGTTTAAAATCTTTCCTTCCCAAATTACAGAGATAAAAAAGGTTCTAACCCAAACCCAAGGAAAGCCCATATCATCGGTCTCCATCAGCTTCAATCTAATTATTTGAGTGCATATAAATAAATTAAAACAAAAAAAAAAGTTGAAGATCTGGAGTAAAGAATGAGGTGACTCTGTATCCTATTTTCTTTCTTTTATTTTGATCTGCAATAGATCAATTAATATTTTATTAGTTTCTTGTACTGCATTTTTTATGTGTGATTGGAAATTTAAATCCAAGTTCACCTGTAGAAATTCAGCATTTAAACTTCAAACCATACAAAGCCTAAAATTTTAACTTTTCAATTCCGAGATATCCTTGTACTGGTATAAGATCATAATTCTTCAATCATAGATACATATTACTTATTCCAGGAGGTTTCTTCACCAATTCTGACCTCATTTTACTTTGCAGTGACTACGATATTTTATTTTTGTCATATGTAGATTATATAGAATAGTATCGAAACACATTTAAAAAATTACAAACAGTAGCTGACAGAAACAAAAGATTCTCCAAGAGACTATGTCCAAACAAGGAAAACTATGCCTAAACACATGAGAAACTAACAAAAGAAAACCTCACCAAATAACCCAAATAGATTTCTCGAAAACTCCTATAACGAATCTTGAAAACAAGACTGTAAACCAACCCATGTACTGCACAAAAATCTCAAGAACCTGAGGAAACGCGCCTGGCAAAAAACTAAAGACCAACATAGGGCAGAAATATCAAGAAGGAATATTAGAATTTGAGGAAAAATGATCCAACAAAACAACTCTGAAAATGAAAGGAGGCGACAATGATGCAGCTGAGAAAACGAAGGTACAAGGGAAAACATTGAACTTCGACAAGGAAAAACGGCAACAAGGGATTAGAGAACGTGCACGCGGACACAATGAACTAACTCTAGCTATCTACAACTAAAGTCTCGCCAACTCTTCGCAAGAGAAGCTCTGGAGAACGAGACCACTATATCGTTAAATCTGAAGAACCAAGGCTCGCTCAACAAGAAAGTGAAAATGACCCAGCAACAGAATAACATCCAGAAGTTGAACTCGAGAGCCTAAACCTCAGCAAATCCAAACACACACAAAGCCAACCAGAGACAAAACATAAAACTCGAAATAAGAGTTAACGGAAACTCCAAGACCTATTTGAATTAATATTTTTAGAATTTCTCTTTATTTGTGATTTTATAATTGAACTCCCATTTTGAGCTTAGTTTCCGGCTGTTAGCTTTAATATTTCAACGTTCTATTCCACATCAAGTTTTTTTTTTTTCTTTCATCTAGGTTTTTGATTGATCAAACAAAAACACATACAATCGATTACATAACCCGCCAGAAAATTAAAAATATCCAGAACCACTCCAGAGTCTATTTATCTGTTCTATTAATAGTATATGGTTTCTGGTTGAAAAAGAAAAAGAAACATAGCAAGTAAAATCCGATGAACATTTAGTAACACTAAAAAGACTTCAAATTAATTAGGGTGTGATATTAATTATCTTCCACAAAGCCATTAAGATTCAAATCCGACGGTCCACCTTCAACCGCAACAGCCAGTTTCTTCCACCTCGCCGCATTCTCCCTCATCTCCTCCGCTTCCTCTCCGTCACTCATCACCTTCTCCTCTCCATCCACGTGTCCTCCCTCCTCTTCCTTCACTATCACTCCTATCCGCCACGTGTCCTCCACATAATTAACCAATAAATCATATTCCTACGCGAATATTATATATTTTTGTATATTAAGCAAACATTATTAATTCTCAACTCTCATTCACCACAAATCAATTGAGATAATTTTAGTCGACGAAAAGTTTAAAATTGTGTGTAAAACATTAAAAGAATATAGATTTTAAAATTTTGATTTACAAAACTTTTAGTTTTATTAAAAAAAATGAAACTAGATGATGTAGAAGCATCTTATATATTATTAAAGAAGTGATTTAAAAATAAAACCTTAAGGTTTAACACCACATTTAATAAAGCATGGTTGATTACATAATTAATATAAAAAATTAATAGATCTAAAATTCATATGTTAATGAAAATAAAAAAATCAGTGTGAAATATTTATTATGTCACTTGCCAAAAAACTTCATCAATAATATTTTTAATGCCTAAAAAAGGTTTTTATAACATAATAATATGTATTATATGATTTGCTAAATGTGAGGTGAATGAAAGCAATTATTAAATATATTTTTTTTATAAAATTGATAATATTATATTTTGGTTCCTATTGGTAAATTTGCATAAACACCTAATGACAAAAATAAAATAAATTTGCAGAATAAAAGTTGCAATATAAAAACTTACAGAATGATATATTGCTAAATGAATTTTTGCAGAATCAGATGATGATTGGATAAGTTTTGCTGAATGATATAATATAATTTAATATTATTAATATACAACTATTAAGTTTTTAATAAGTTTTAGAATATTACAAATAGTTATTATATTTAGAAAAGATAATAATTTATAAAATTAAATCATATATTTAATATTTGAAAAGATATTTTATTACAATATTATAAAAGTATAGCACATTTATTACTTTTATTATCAAATTTAATATATTCATGATACATAAAATATCTAATGATGTTGTAAAACCCAAATCATATATGTAATTTCATTTCTTACAATTTTCATGTGTCGACCTGCATTTCTTTCTTCAGCTTATATTGTATATTATTTCGCTTCGACTTGCAGTGTTGTTTAATCATCATAGTTCTCTTCTTGTCCATCCATATTATCTTGTGATGCTTGGTCAAAATCCATATACAAAATTTCTAAAATCCTGAATAAAATTGTGTAACGCTATTGTATTTTCAATTACTTTATTTTGAATCTTCTTAATATTAATTATATCTTGGGTGATCATACGCATAGATTATATAAATATTATTGTAAAATTATAATTGGTTGATTACACATTAAAATCATATTGTTGTGAGAAATTTTTGTTATAAAAATCATATTTTAGATATCAAATTGATTTTAATTTTAGTGTTTTTATCGATTATCAAAAATTTGATTACTAAGTTATTATAAGATAATAAATTTTTAAAAAGTTAAACTAAAATATTTATGCCCGCACATATGTGTTCAAAAGTCACTTAATATATAATAGATTACGCTATGAGTTTGTCGACGAAAAAAAACTACACTCATTTAAGACCTTAGTTTTCTCATATTCGATTGGTTTTATTTTAGGATATGTTCGTTATTTTTTTTTTTTTTTTTTTGTCACTGAGGAAATGTTCGTTATTTATTTTTGTTTTTTTTTGTGAAATGTTTGTTACTTTACACCATATAAAATTATAAAATTTCACTGGGTCATTCGAGTTTTATATAAAAGACTAGAAGACCATTCTAATGCCAAAATTAGGGCATCATATGAGTACTCAGGAGTTAAGATAGACAAGTCGCAACTTGTAATAAGATCTCGAAAAACAGGTTTTGTTTGGTATTCTGGTTCACTCACTACTATCGGAAACGCCTGAATTAGGAGATTAACCATAGTTCTAATGTTCAAGATGGAACACATACTCCGTCAAGCGTTGTAGCTTCGATGAATCCACATTTTGCTCTCTTTTAACAGCTTGTTTCTTCACAGTCACCATTTGAGAACTTGTATCTACTGTCCATCCGTTCTCTACAACATCTGTGTATATCCAGAGAGAAAAAAAAACAACTATGGATTACAATATATTGGTTAATTTTGATTCCGCAACATTATTAGTTGACACTAGATCCATGCCTACAAAAACACTACTCTCTGAGATATTTTCAGAAGTAGAGACAATCGTCCCTGGATAACTTTTTGTGATTAGGTTTGATATAAGAATGAATTTCAGTAGAAATATAAGGATATGGGAGAAAGTAGTCGAGTTTTGAAAGCATATAATATTGCAGAAAGAACTTACAAGTTGTGGCATCATTCTCCGTCATCCCTAGAAAAAGGGCCAAATCATGGATAGTAATTGTGGAGTAGGCAGACAACAAAAGCTGAAACATCCTTTTAGTGTAAAGATCTGCAACAAAATTAACATTAAAAAAAGAGCTAGCTGCTGATGGGATATAACGTTTAACCAATCTGTAGAAGCAATTCAGGGTCAGGTGTTGAACAAACGATGGCTTTAAATAATATAAAAGATGTGCTGCTTAACAAGGATATGGAAAAAGTACAACTTTGGAAAATATCACTGTTAGTCACTCGGTTGGAAAAAGTCTCGTCTGTTTAGTTCCTACTATACAAGTCTACCTCTCTTGCTAGTTTGATCACAGAAGCAGCTACTGGTAACTCAAAAAGTGATAAGACACATACATTGATGGAATCTTATTTCAACTTCATGTTCCAAAAGTTTGGCGATGAAATGCAAATTGCTTTCTATAAAAAGTGCATGCAAATCCTAAATTAAGGCCTCACAAAAGAACACGATAACACAGCTATTTAATTGCAATACGCAGAACAAAGCACGAAATGTAGAAAGGGGTAAGAAGGAAAAAAAAGTACAGTTTAATGCTTATATAGTACACAGCTACATAAGCTGCCACAGCAAGCCTAGTTCGAGTAAAGAACCATTTCATAGTAGCTAAAAGTCTTTTAACACAGAAGAAATACCTGAGAATGCAGCAACTAAATCTTTAGCATCATGACTCCAATCATAATCCCTAATAGCTCCATACACACCAGCATAGTCACGTGTCCACAGCTTCTGACCAATCCTCCACGCTGCAACGATTTCAGGCTTGCTCTCCTTGGTGGCTTTAGGTATTGTTTTCCACAGGAAACGGGCACTATCACTGCAGTATTTCCACAAAAGAACAAAAACATAAGAAAATTCTAATTCCAAAAGTTCGTAATATACTTCTTCAAGAATGGCAGAACCATAACATCATAATTTCGACATACTCCACTAATTATACTCCATTAATCTGTACTCCCAATCAAAGCAGAAACAACAATTCTGAAGCGCTAAAATCCGCATGAATTAAAAAAAACCATCTCCAATTTTACAGGGAACTAAGAGTGGTGAACGACGCAAACAATTCAAACAAAAGAAGTTTAACTCACCAATCATCAACATAAAAATAACCCAGAAGATGGATTGCGTAAGGCCAGTCATCTTGGAATGAAATTCCTTCGGCAGAAACCTATTAGATTACGAGCGATAAATCAAAATCAAATTACGAAAAAACCCTAGTCAACACTAGAAACATCGATGGCGAGGGAAATTTTGGACCTTAAGCATGAGAGTATCGCAAATATCGGCGATTTTATCAAAAGATTTGACGGCTAACGCTTCCTTAATCGGAGAAAGATCCATGACTGGTTTCGTTACACTACTCCACGGAGCTTTGCGAAGATGACGATCGGTCTTTCGAAATCTCACAGATTTACAGGTTTTCAAAACCTTTTTATTACGGTTAACTTCAACCGATACTTGTCAAATATAAACCGTACCAAAAACATTGAACCAAGAAGAGTTGAGGATAATTGGGCCGAGCCCACAAAATAATTTCAGTGGGCTCCGTTAAAATTCGGCTTAGCCTTACTTTCCCGCCAATCATAATAAAGCCACGCGGTCTGTTCCCGCGAAATTAACAAACCCTCACTTTCTCTCTTTGTAGAGAGTTCTTAGCGATAGCTCTTCCATTGCGGAATCAGATCATATAGTGAGGACGAAGATGCGATTTTCCTCGTCTTTAGCTCGCGATTCCACATTCCAGAACCTTATAGCAAGCAAATTACAGAATCAGAGCAACTGTTCCAGTCAAATGGCGCCCACCTTGTCTCATACTGAAAATCGATTTATCAAGGATCGTCGTCACCATCATTCGTCATTGCTCACCTCAAAAATTGATACGAAACTGCCTCGGGCGTGTCGCCGTGTCACTATGAAGAATCTGCATCTCAGACGCGTATTTTCTCCGATTTCGGTCTCTAGGGATTGGGACATTCATATGAAAGGGGAAAATCAAACCAAGGAACTAGACAATTTTACTTGCGATCCTCCAAAATGTAACGGTAATTCGTATATGAAGCTCATTTTCGTTTTAGGATTGTATCCAAATGTTTGCATCTACCAGTTTTGTTAAAGCGGACCCAAAATCTCAAAAAGTGGCGGATATAATGAAAACGGATGATGAATCAGCGAATTTGATTATATGTTTAGAAACTCTCTAATTCCACTTAATGGTGAAATAGTTACGAGAGGAGAAGGAAGCAAAGACCTTGTTGGTGGTCTAGTAGCTCCCGGAGATGATTTTGAAGCAGTGGAATGCTCACAAACGGATTCAGAAATCTTCAGCGGCGAACCTTCTTTGACAAGAATCGAAGCAGGTTCAATCTGTCAAGAGATCAATGGAGTTTCTGGGAAAAAAGTTGGTACCAATGTCGGCAATAAAAGGGTATGTTCTGTTCATGGCTTTATAAAATAAAAATGATAGCGTTTAAACCGCATTCACCGGTTTGCTTCATTTGTTTAGTGTGTCATTTACTCCTACAGATTTGTCATCCAGAAAAGATTTTTAAGAACCCTGGCTCTGTTAGCTACAGACGACTGCTTCCTTATTTGACGGGAACTGCAGATGGTACTAAAGATTCTGATGCGAAAAATCCAAAGAATGAAATCGGTGAATCAATGGGAGCTAAGAACAGAGTTCATGATACCAAGCCTGTTTTGCAGTTTGCCAATAGCTATGGAAATATTAGCCCTTCAAAGAAGATGACTTCATCCAAAATTTTGGTATGACCTTATTTTAAAAAGCTGTAGTCTTGTTGCTTGTTTAGAAACCTTTTTATTGAAAAATCTGTTCTTCTTCCTCCACCTGTCTAAGATTTGTCCTAATTTTGACATGAAATAGTTGTGCTCTCGCCGCAAGTTATTTAAAGTGCCAGGTTCTGTAAATTACAGAAGAATGCTTTCATACCTCAAGGAAAAGTCAGAGGAGATTCCTGGTAAGTCTTGTTATATTCATGTTTGTATATTCAATGTCAGTCATAATCAGTAAGGCTCTAGACTCTCTACTACTGTGTTCTGTGGCTACGTGAATTGTACTGAAAACAAAACAAAAAAAAACTGGTAGAGACTTAGAAGCTGATTGGTTATTTGTCTATAATTGTTCTTCTAGGCACTCCTGAGACCAGTCAACATACGGATCCAGCTGGAAAGAATGTAGAGGAGAATTCTCCAGCCACTGAGAATAAAGAAGCATCAAATGGAGCTATGGATCCTATGCTCTAACCATGTTGAGACGCCACTTTGATTCAGAGAATAAACAGGAAACTCCAACCTTTGTTAGCTCAGTTTATGTATTAGTAGTATTTAGCTACACAGTTAGTAACAAAGTCCTGTATTTTAGATTAAGCGTATTTTGACTTAGAGCTTGTTAGTCTAGGCAGCTACAAGACTTATTCTTGTTTTAGAAAGCACAAAACTTACTGGAATTTTACTTTATGTGAAAGTCATTCAAAACTCAAAACACATCTTAATAATTTTATTTTTTGATACATCAATTATTCTTGAGAAAGCTTCACTTAACTCGACTTGCTCTCGTTTAGCTTTGGGATTTTCTTGTATTCGTAGGTGTTTATGTCCACCTTCGCTTGCATTGCCTGAGGTAAGACAAAAGCCGTTCAAGATTTAACTGTTTCATTAAAAGTTTTTTTTGCAGTCTAATCGTATATATCATGTAACCTGCAAAACTGAGAATATATATATACCTTGAGCTCTTCTTCGATAGATGTATTCTTAGGTTTATAAGCATCGACAGGACCTGTTCTCGAAAGCGCTTTTCTTGTCTCTATAATCTCCCATTCTTGGTCATCTTTTACCTTTGCGATATCCTTACTGAACTAACCGAATAAATTATATGTCAGTGAAGTCAAAAAAATTTAAACAGATTCATTGATATATCTCCAACATTCATAGATTAGAACTGACCTGCCTTGAAGGAGTTGACTAAGTCCAAGGGCTCCAAATACTGTCAGAGATATCATTGGAAGTCCATATCTTACAAATGGGTGTCTCCTTCCCCATCTTTTAAATGAAGACTGCTTGAGAGTTGAAGTAGCAGCAGCAACAGAACCAGAAGGAGAAGACTTTTGAGTTTTTTGACAGGTTTCAATTGTTGTCATCTTTGTATAGCCACAATTCAAATGACTGCAAGAGAAAAGCAAGAGTTAGAAACCTATCACCTACCATGAAAACAATTCCAAGAGTAGTAGCTACAATAATCAGTGACTGATTCTCTGTTTGAATAATGCAGTTTGAGAAACTATCCTACAGAACAGAGATAGAGGAATTCATTAGCCTATCCAATCACCCAACTTTTCATAATTCAAAGTTCTTAAGATGGTATTTTCAATTCTGGATCATATTAACCATTCAAGCAAGAAAAATGAATTGAGAAGAGATAACTCAGCCTATTGAACTGATATTTCTTAACAACTGCATGAATTAACTATGCCATAAGAAAAGTCCAGATAAAATCGACAACATTTTTGTATTGAGGAAAAGGAAACTATATCTGAAACAGAGAAGATATAATCTGTCAGCAAAACCATGTGTTCACTCTGCAAGAGTGGCACCATAAGATGATTCCAATCTAATCTACCAAATCAATACCTAAATATTGTATAATTCATGAAATCCTAATCCAGCACAAATATAAATAAGCAAATACCAGAACCAGAAGCTAAGAGGCTAAAAGGAAATTATATGAAAATGAATAACTGAAATGCAATTTGGCAAGAAGCAAATGGCAATGATACACCAAAGGAAACCTAAGCAAGTCCCAAACTAAAATCAGACTGAAAATTACAAAACCTAAAAAAATCTAATACTCGTTCAAAGGAGGAGGCTTTCTAGGTGAAAGATCGACTGATTCGTACTATGGTCAGAAACTAGGAAACCCAATTGCAAAATCAGCCAAATCTACTGAAAATTTTGCAAATTCGAAAAAACATCTATTAAATCAAAGTGAAAGCCCTACAACCATAAACCTACTTGAATGACTTTGGAACTCGTGAGACGCAAATGAGATGCTCAGAATTAGATTAACAGATCGAAGAAGCTACCTCAGGAACAGGAACAGATGAAATCGAACATAGAATTAGAAAGTGAAACGAAAATAGTTCGTCGATTGCTGCAACCGGTAAATTTCGTTGCTTTTTCACGACAAAATATTAATTTATTAATTAAATTGTTGATGTCGGGTTAGGCCCAGTTAAAAGCCATCACAGTTAGGAACCCGAGTTTTGGTATAAAGACTAAAAGCCATCTTAACCAGCTCCAATAAAAATAGATACGAATACAATTTGATTAATTGCACATTCAAAATAATCAAGAACCAATAGATAGTGGTTTCTGGGATTGTACGTTGGAACATCTACAATCAACAGACGATATATTAAACGTATCGAATTACGTATACTACAATTATCAAGCCGATGGTTCGGTACTTTCGTTGTGAATTAGAAGAACATAGGAAGAACCAAAAAAACGAGAATGTCTTCAAGTGTAGATGACTTAAACCACATTATAATATTTCAAGTGTTTTACATGAACTGTTTCAGAAACTCCGTAGCAACGAGTTTTCCTCTGGTGTTCACTGAATCCTTCAAGTCACTTATTTCTTTCTCTATATCCTGCATTTTCCATAGTGAAATTTGTCACACTTCAAATTTTAGGAGCTGATTAAGAGGAGATTGACATATATGAGGACAACAAATAGAGTAACTGTGGCAGAACAGCGATGTAAGTCTACTCAAGACATATTTTCATCATTATGCATATTAGGTTTTGAGAGAAAGACTTGCCTCCATAAACTGAACAATGAAATTGATTAGCTTCTGTTTCTGCATCTCTTCGCAGTGGTAGTTTGTTATAAGAAAGCTTATGTCATAGCCCTGTTCAAGACCAACAAATAAACTAATTGAAGGGGCTTGGAGAATGAATTGTTTCACACGATGCAGGAGATGAACAGTAAGTCACCAAAACCCAAGGCACGCATGTCCGTGGAGTGAAATGATTCATGATTCATGATTCATAAAAGGGAAAAAGACAGAACGAGATTGTGTCATTATTTAAAAGTTCTAAATAATTCACAAGTGTGGTTGATACAAACCCTCTGTCATCCTAAGCCTAGAAAGTAGAAAGTGCTTGTGCAGAATGCTGAAATCAGAGGATTGTCATGATTGCTGTGTGCGTTATATATAACCATTTAGTGATGCATTTACCATAACAAATAAAACTTCTACAGAAGCAGGAATGCATTACAATTTACAACTACCAAATAAAATGTAGCAACACTCGCAAGTTACTAAGTTATGAATAAAGAAGGTATACCTGCACTGGTTTTCTCCTCAGTACTTGAAAAGCTTCTGCCCTCATGGACAAAAATCTAAGGAACTTTTTGGTTAGTATGTTTTCAAGTTCATCCGCTTGTCTGACCTGAAAATTAAGGATAACAAATATATGTATTAGCAGGACAATACAGTCGTTTAATTCACAACTCATCGAGACATTATCTCATAGAGAAAGAAAAACGTGAAACCCAGAGAAACTAGTACAGGAAAGGAAAACAACAAACAATTTGTTAAACAATGTATAACCAAGGGTGATTGACGGAAAGCTAAGGTAAGATTAACAATCACCTTGAGGCTTATCCGGAGTGAATTTATAGATGTTTCTATTAAACACTTTTCAGCCTCATTACGGCATATTAAAACCTGCAAGTTGCAATAAATTAGGAGTCAAGTACAAATCTAAGGTAAGACAAGAGTAATACATCAATGCCAAAGGGAGAGGGAAACAAATAAGATTCTTACAGGATTTAGCAAAAGTTCTGGGCTCGTCCTGGAAAAAAATAAGCAAAATACAATGATAATAAGATTCTACTACTTGAAATGACAATGGCACAAGAATATCTCGTTCTCACATACATCTTCTTATAACAAGCTTACATACTTTAGTTCAACCTCTGGTTTATTATGCCTTTCAACTTCTTGACAAGGAAAGTTCTGCAAGTAGAGAGATATAGACGCTCTCAGGAATATATACCATGTAAAACTGAATCTTACAAGGACTTTACATAGGCCCTTTCACCTACTTGTACAAATGCATAGTTTTCAACACTCAACTCAACGCTAAAGATTGCGAGAGACAAAATGCCATAGATAAAAGAAGTGAATAATGGTACATTATCCCTAATCAACAGCCAAAAAACTAATACGGAAGAGTAACACACCAGAGGTGGAACATTGGATGAGGGAGAACGCAAACGTGAAGCTTTTATTGCCTAACATACTAAATCATAAAGATAGAGACTCTGCTACCTATGTCATGATATCTTAGACTAAGATAATTTTTACCTGTAAACACATGGCTGCCTCGAGTGTATTTTTTATGCATGCTAGATACGGCCGTAATGAGCCTGCCTGAAATATCAAAGACCCGAGAGAAGGAAATGTTAAAAATTTCTGTGGTAACTCAGTATGCATTAGATGCTGTTTGAAAGCATCATTTCTATAAAAAAAACATGTTTGGATGAAATATGATATTTTTCAAGTATTGGAAGTGTAAAAATTTATGCAGAAGAATAACACTTATGTCAAATAGAGGATTAGGAAATATTGAATCCCCTTCTTGATGTAGCTAGATAGGTAGAGAGTATATTACATCCAGAGTTCTTACCATGTTAAGGTACCTCTTCGAAATGACGTTCTTCTACTCAAAATCTTGCGCCGAAATTCTTACAGGATTGTATCTTTTTTTTATGGCGCTAAAAAAGTAATCCAAACATAAACAAGAAAGCATCTTTAGTATCATACAGTTTTGGATACCCAGTTTCCACACTGAACATGAACAAGAAAGCAGATTTTTTATCAAATAACTACCAGAAAAGTAAACCCACTTAGATGTTTAACCTGTCTAAGATTAGTGCACGTCCAGAACGTGTGAGAATTGTATGACTTTCGAGGTGAGAGTTCTTATGTAATCAACTCCAAAAAAAGAAACAAATCACTGATAAGTTACGCATAAATTCAGACTAATACCGGTGAAGTCTCCACAAAAATAGAGACAATTGTATTTAGCAATCTATCTACTTTGGGATCGAATGAGCAAGTAGCAAACTAATTCAGAATGCACTAAAGAGGTACAAATCTAATACTCTTTAAGCTCTTCTAAAGCCGATAAGATAAACAATTCGGGAAGGTGTCGGAGAATCTAACGGGAATAGGAAACACGGTGGAGGCTGGTCCGTTGGAATTTGAGAGATCCAATCACAAATCAGCCAATCTACTGAAAACTTTTGGAAAGTGAGAAAGGTAAATCAATTACAGCCTTGAAAATCAATCAAACAATACATCTATTAGCCCTTATACCCTAACTGTGAGCCCTTGCATACCTTGGAGATTACTGGTGAGAGAAGAGCGATCGAAAGAAAGAGTTTTCTTTCTCAATTTGCATTTTATGATTTCTTTTTGTCCGCTTGGCCTTTTTCTTTTTTGACTGATTTCAAACCGAAACCACCAGAACTCTAAACCGAACATAAAAACCACACCATTTTAATTGTCCAACATTAAATGATTTATTTATTGGGTTTTTGGTTTTGTGCAAAAAGTTCTTCGAAATGCCGGCAAGATTACCCTAAGTAAAAAAAAATGCAAGTCAACCCAAAAATAATACACAATATAATATTTTGTCATTATTATCAAATTTCTAAAATTATAATAAATAATATATTAAATTGAAGCCAATAAGAAATCTAAATCTACTTTAAAAATTTTAAAAATCTATTGTATGTGGTCATAAAAATGTTTTTAATTTTTCTTTATAGGGGTTATTTTGCGTATTACTTTTTAATTCGTATGATTGATTTGCATTTTCTGAGTTGGAGGGTAATCTTGTCATCTGTGATCACTTCCACATATTTTTTTGCACAAGACCCTTATTTATATCAAATACTATTTTTTCTAACGTCGATCAATATCAAATATCTATAAAACATAAAAATATTAAATGATTCATAGTTTTATTAAACAACATGTAATATTAAACAATCCATATTTTATAAAATGATTTGTTATCGTTTTATTTTATAATATGCCAAGTAAAATTTAATTTATCTTTGCCTTGCAACTAATAAAATTAATGCAGTACTTTATATAATTGGTCAAACTATACTAAACTGTAATATTAAATAAACCTTTTCAACTAAATGTGTATTCAACTAAAACACCTAACAAAATAAGGTCATGCAAACTCATAAATTATATGCCATATATTATTTCAGTGTCTCCAACAACTCAAGTTTGGGAACTTTAACAGTGGATATTTTTCATGGATAGTTTTTATGGATAATTTGCGTTGTTTTCCAATAATATTATGAATCTGGATATTTTTTATGGATAGTTTTTATGGATAATTTGCGTTGTTTTCCAATAATATTATGAGTGTGATTATAAGTGTGCGAGATATTTAGAAAAGTTTATTTTCTCTCCACTCAGAAATGAAAGCTTTGTTGTGGGCAATGTCCGACTTTATTACCCTCCAAATCACAAACATGATATTTGCAACCGATTACATAGAAATTTTGAAGGTGTAAGATAATCTTGATGATTGGCCTTTTTTTTCATAGTACTATGAAGATTTCTCATGATTTCAAAATCTCTTCAGTCACTTCTCCTAATTCAGATCACAAGGAGAATCAATTACAAAACTTATTTTATGACCTGTAATGTTAAAAAGTTTTCTAGGAGTCAGTTTTTTGTAAACTTTATGCCAGATCACTAACTTTCTTATCTTCTTTAGTTGATGAGTTAAGTTGAAAAAGCTATGGACTATATGGTCGCAAAAAAATTAAAAGACTTATGGGAAAAAACAACGCACACTGTTAAATCTACAATTCGTAATCAAAGGTTTCTAAACCAGCTCAAGGTGATCAAAGGAACATCATTTGAATTCTTCTAAAGACATCAATATCGAATTTAACATCTTGAATATATGAACCAAGGATTTGTGGACCAATGAGCTAAATTATTTGTATGTAAATAAATCTTATTTATACCCAGCAATGCAAAGGAAAACATAGTCATAGTGCTGGGAAAATACGCTTTCATAAGGATTTTCCCTAATTCTTCTTTTTCTCTGAGTTAAATCGTAGTTTTGAGATACACCACTCGACCCAGAATCATAGTCATTGTTCTAAATGGAAATGCTGAAAAGTTTCAAGAATCGAGGAAACAAGAAGAGTTCATTGATCAATGGGAGTCGAAATGTTGAAAAGAGTCGTTGCAGTGCTAATTCTCAAAGTACTATACGTGGTATTGGCCGTAATTTACAAGAAGAATAAGAGATCTTTCCCAATCAATCTCTTTGTCCATCTTTCTTTGAGAATCAAAATGAGACTTTTCATTCGCTGAATTAGAAGCATTTGCCAAATTTCCTTTTGATCTCGATAAAGCTACACAGAATCAATTGTGGCAAAAGGTCAACAATTGCGTGAGTTACTGAATCAATCCCAATCAGCCCCTCGCAGTAAAAGAATTTTGTTGCTGACATGTGTCCTTGCAAAAGCTTTAGCTACATCCATTGAGTTTAAGCCGTGGAAATAGTATCAAATTGTTTAGAGTTTCTTTGTCTCTTTTGTTGTTCAAATTTTAGGAACAAAACGTAAAAGACAAGATTTAACGAGTTCCCGAATGGTTACACGTACGTCTCGTGGGAGGTATTTGCTCCCAAAATCTACTAAAAATCAAAGAGTTACACAGCTTCAAACCCAAAGAGAAACTATAAAGCCCTAGAAAGATAAGAACACCCAAATCTCTGTCTCTCGTAATAATCTCTAGACTGCTTTCTCAAAAATCTAAGTAATAATACATAATATATATTGCTTACAGGTCTTGGATTATGTTCCACAAAGGCTGTCCGTGGGCTTCATCTTTAGTGGCCCAACATCTTTTATAAACTTAACTCACGTAGAAACCCATTAGGGAAATATTAATGGGTCATCAAATCCTTCAATATCTACCTTTGACCAACCCATTAACTTTATTGTTTCCACCAATGAAAATCTCTTCAGCTTCTCCTTCGAGTTACGCTTCTCTCGCATGTCACTGGTTCTCTCAAGAACCATCGATGCTATTTTCTTCTCGTATAGGCAATTAATTTCCGATTTCTCCATTGCATGTGTACGTAACTCTTTCTCGAGCTCTGATTTACTTCCTTCTTGTTTCTACGATGAAATGAGTCCACTTTCTCTTTAATTTCTTGTAGATTTTCCCGACATCACAAACCTTTGAAAGCGTCGTCTCCGATGTCTTCTTCCTCACAGAGTTACGGCGACTCCGATCTGCAAGCTCAGGTAATGTTTGAGCTCAACCTTCATCTCCGTTCTGCATTCCAATTTCTCATTACCTCTGAAATGAAATGAGTCTCTTCTTCTCTTCTACGTCTCAGATGCTTTCTTGCATATCTCCAACGTCATCCGATTTCCTATTTCATCACTTTTTGTCGTGATACCAATTCAAATCGAGATTGTTTTGTAAACTTTGATTAAAGAAATTGTCCTTCTTTATTGCTTAGAAAATATAACTCTAAAACCTAAACAACTCAAAGTCTTACCTTAGTCACAACTCAACTAAGATATTTATGGACATTAACACAACATAGTTAATATCCTTATTCTATTAGGATTAGATCATTTTAATCCTAATCTAACTTAGAGAATATCTTATTCTAACTAATTAAGCTAAGTTACTAGAAACTTGTTCACCAAGTTATTGTTGAATCTTTGAAACTTATCTAACAACGATCATTCTTAAGCTTCATATCTTCTTTAGACATGTCCTTCAATCCAATTAAGTTCTTCATTCGATAAACTTGATTCGCGCCAATGCTTTAGTCAAAATATTTGCTTTTTGTTCGATTCCCGGTACATGTTCAACATCGACCAATCCCTTCTCATTGCATTCTAGTATGAAATGGTAACGTTTATGAATGTGTTTACTTTTACCATGAAATACAGGATTCCTTGTGAGTGATATGGCTGACTTGTTGTTGATTTTGATGTTGATTTGCTCGGTCTTCTTACCCGTGATTTCACTTAGCAAATAGAGCCAGCGTATTTTGCTTTTGTGAACACCATGTAATCGGTGATGATCCATAGTAGAAAATGTATCCGGTTGTACTTCTACCATCATCTTAATCAATATTATGACTAGTATCACTATAGCCAACAATATCCCTCCAATGCAATGATACCTTACACCAAAAGCAACAGTACTTTAAGATATCGAAGTATTTGTTTCATAATTTCTCCATGAGACTTGCGTGGACTTTGCGTATATCGGCTAGCAGCTCTAGCCGAAAATGTTAAGTCTGGTCTTATATGTAACAAGTATCTTAAGCAACCAATGTTTCTTCTATATATAACTTGTTGCATCTATCTTGGATACTTCAAGTGCTTTGGAGACTTTTAAACCGAACTCCATGGGTATTTGAGTTGAGTTACAAGATTCCAAACCCACCTCTCTTAAGATCCTTTTAGCATATCCTTCTTGTTTGATTTGTATGAAATCTTTTTCTTGATTTACTTCAATTCCGAGATAGTAGGTAAGCTTCCCAAGATCCGAAATTTCAAAGTTGGACGATAATCTTGGCTTGAACTCGTTTATGACATTGAGAGCGTTACCGGTTATGAAAAGATCACCAACATAGATCACAACAACGAGTATGTTTTCTCTTTATTCCTTGCGATACACGACTATTTCTTTTGAACATTTTTTAAACTTCATACCTTTGAGAACTTGATCTAGCTTCGTGTTCCAAGCCCGTGGAGCTTGTCTCAATCCGTACAAGGCTTTGGTAAGCTTGTGTACCTTATGTTCTTCTCCTTTTACTTCAAAACCTTCGGGTTGAGCCACATAAACATCTTCCTTAAGTTCTCCATGTAAGAAGGTCGTACGTTTTTACATCCAAGTGATGTATTTCCCATCCGTTTGATGCCACATGACCAATCAATAACCTTATGGTTTCAAGTCGTGTTACCGAAGCAAATACTTCATCACAATCTATATCGGCTTCTTGAGCATATCCTTTTGCTACAAGTCGAGACATACTTGTTAATAGTCACATTGGCGTTTCTTTTTATTCTAAAGATCCACTTCAATCCAATGATCTTTGCATCTCTCGGTTTATCTACAAGATACCATGTCTTGTTCTTGTTTATTGAGTCTATTTCATCTTCACAAGCCAAAGTCCATTTTTTCGATCCTTTAACTTGTGCAAAACAACTCGGCTCATCATTTATGGAGAGTAATAGTCTTTCACATTAAATTGAAGCTTGAAGAACACAGTCATCAAGGTACCTCGGTTGATGACTTTGACGATTAGATCTTCTTAGAGGTACAACTCCTTCAAACTCGGATTCTCCATCGGTTTCAACATTGGCCTCTTGATTAATGTCAAGATTATCAAGATCATTATTCTCGAATTCTCCCTCTTGATCTTGTAAATCGTGATCATCATTACCAACAATCATAGGTCTTTCTCCTGTGTCTAGTACACCTCCCCATCTCAAATGAAACATTCTCGGATACCTTCGGTTTTCATCTTGAGAATCATTCCAATTCCAACTTAATGTTTCATCAAACAACGACTTATAATTATCTTCTTGTCCGATGGATTGTAAAGTCTATAGGCCTTGGATCCCGGTTCAATCCCAAGGTGAACAAGTGTTTTTGATCTATTATCGAGTTTCTTAAGGTTTGTTGCTTGTACCTTAGAATATGCAAGACAACCAAAGACTCTTAGGTGATGAATGTTCGGTTTTTTGCCACGCAAGCTTTCATAAGTAGTCATGTTCTCAAGTGCCTTCGTTGGTACTCTATTGATTATATAGGTTGAATGTCGAATTCTTTTTCCCCATAACTTGTTTGGTACCTTCATAGCCTTGAGAATACTTCTTGTCATCTCTAGAAAAGTCATATTCCTTTTTTCTACAACACCGTTTTGTTGTGGTGTGTAAGGAGCCGTGAGATGTCTTTTAATTGCAGTTGAATCACAAAAATCATGAAACTCCTTTGAAGTGAACTCGCCTCCTCTATCGGTTCTTAGTGTGATGATTTCTTTGCCAATGTCATTTTCAACTAGACTTTTAAATGACTTGAATTTCTCAAAAGCTTCACTCTTTTCTTTTAACAAGATAGTCCACATGTATCTTGAGTAGTCATCAGTTATAACAAATATGTATTTGTTATTTGTGAAGGTTGGTGGTGTGATTGGACCACCCAAATCCGCATGTAAAAGTTCTAGTGGTTTAGTTGCGTTAAACTTTGCTTTCTTGGTAAAAAGTTGTCGAATTTGCTTACCTACCAAGCAAGATTCACACAAGCTTTTCTCCTCTTTGATCCTTGGCAAACCATGAACCTTCTCTTGTTGTGACATAGCCTTAAGAATTTTGAAACTCATGTGCCCCAACCTAGCATGCCTAATCCATGATCCATCATCAATTTTTGAGTGCAAACATACCCGTTCTCCAATCTTTAAATCAACCTTGTTAAGTCTATTGGATGAACGAGTTACTTTCACCAAAAGCTTTCCATTATGTACTGTCAAGTAATCTTTCCTCATTCCAACATCACAACCAACCTCCGTAGCTTGTCCTAGACTTAGAATGTTGCTCTTTAAGGCAGGTATGTAGTAGATGTTGGTGACTAATCTTTGTTCATCGGTTTTGCTTTGGAAAAGAATTGAACCTTTTCCTTTGATCTTCACATAAGACCCATCTTCGAATTTCACTTTTCCTTTGATGTTCTTATTCAGCTCCGAGAAGAAAGATTTGTTACCGGTCATATGATTACTTGCTCCATTATCTAAATACCAAGGTTTTTTCCACTTCTTTGGATTCATACTTCTTTGATTTTAGATTTTCTTTATTCAAAAATACTATTTCATGCATATAAAGTGACTCATCGGCCTCTTTCATATCATCTTCTTCTTCCACTTTATTTGCCTATTGAAATCGTTGTTTTCGTTGCGGACATTTAGCTATGAAGTGTCTGGGTTTGTCACATCTAAAACAAATCAACTTCGATTTATCTTTCTTTCCGTTTGAATCTTCTTGATTTGTTCTCTCTTGGACATGAGTGTTACCTCATCTACCATGGCTTGCACTTCCTCTTCCACGTCCTCTCCCCCTTGAAGACGAATAGTTTTGATCAACATAGAGCAACTCACCTTCATTATGTTTTTCTTCCGCAAGAAGCCTTTCTTCATAAGCTTTGAGTCTCCCTATGATGTCTTTGAAGGTAATTGTATTCAAATCTAGCACTTTTCAAGTGAAGCAACAATTTGAATATATCTATGACTTGGTAAACTACTAAGAAACTTTTTTACCAACTTAGATTCTTCAATAGTTTTACCGAGAGAACCAGATTTTGATGCTAATTTCGATAAGTTGGCCGCAAAGCTATCGATATCACCCGTTAGGTTTGAAGTCTTGCTTCTTTAACATGAACCACACCAAGATATCGACTCTAAATCGCTATCCAAATTCCTTTTGCCGAATCTTGTTCACCAACTTGCAAAATAAGTTCCTCCGGGATTGATTGAAACAACAACCCTATAGCGATATCATTCTTCTCCGAATCAGTTGAACCACTTTCAATTATCTCCCAAACTTTATGTATCTGTAGCACTACTTTTATCCTCATTGCCCAAACCATATAATTTGTTTTGTTTAACATCGGACAATGGATGGATGACAGTACGAGTTCCTTAGGTCGAGCAGTTTGAGTTCCATCCGACAGGATGAATCACTTTCTCCTACGATCAACTCCCTTGAGCTCTGATACCAATTCAAATCGAGATTGCTTTGTAAACTTTGATTAAAGAAATTGCTCTTCTTTATTGCTTAGAAAATATAACTCTAAAAACTAAACAACTCAAAATCTTACCTTAGTCACAACTCAACTAAGGTATTTATAGACATTAACACAACATAGTTAACATCTTTATTCTATTAGGAATTGATCCTTTTAATCTTAATCTAACTTGGAGAATATCTTATTCTAAGTAACTTAGCTAAGTTACTAGAAACTTGTTCACCAAGTTATTGTTGAATCTTTGAAGCTTATCCCACAACGATCACTCTTTCTTCACTATAATCCTGAAGAAAAAACTTTCCATCTAACACCTGATCAAAACCCGTAGAACTGACTCGGACTCTTGTGTTCCCTTTTCGGCTATCTACTTAACTTCATTTTTGTTCGCTTAGAACAATTTCCCATCAGACAAACACATGTACTTACTAAGACTCTCTGATGAACAAGTCTTACAACCTTAGTTAATACTTCGTGATAGTATTAACTCTCTGTCTCTAGTGATTTATCCTTAACCACTTATATCCTTTTCACTTTTGTAGCTCATCACAGATGACCTCTATGACTACACATGTAAACATCAAACTAACAAAACCCGTAGCTTTTCTGTTTGTCAACACACTGTAAATTGAATGGACTCTAACCCGTGTCTATTTCTCTGTGAGGTACTACTGACCCTAAGCGACTTCTTCTCTTACTCAGACGCCTCTAAGCTGAACAACGCTATCTCCGACAAGTTTTCCCTATAAGATCTTTGACACTTTTTCAACCAGACTGTCACTCTCTTAACCAACCTGCCACGTTGCTCAACCAAACCTTTAACACTTGACCGATCACAACCCAGTTCACAGCCAAACCTTTTCTGATTACCATGTTCCTTCTCATGTAGAGTTCTTAGGGTTTTTTCTCCACTGTTAATGGTTCCCTTCCATATAACAGTTTTTCTCTTCCATTAAATCTCCTTCCTTGAGATATGAGTTCCTTAACTTGTGCCTTTTTCCACACTCTCCAATAAGATTTTTCCTCATCCTCTAATCAGAAACTTGTTTCAATAACTTCTTCAGTTCTATCTTCACCATCTGAATCCGAAACAGCTCCACCTTGAACTAAGGTCTCTGAAATAGCTCCACCTTGAACTAAGGTCTCTGAAATAGCTCCACCTTGAACTGAATTTCCTGCATGAGAACTTATTCCTCCTTGAACTGAACTCGTAAACCCAACAGCTGTAGGACCTTGAATCAAATCTAGATTGAAAGACACCCTCTTCTTTTTAAGCCTTAGTTGTTTCATTCTTTACAACTTGTCCCTCCAAGTAGTAAAGACCATCAAAATACTTCCCAGAAATTACCTTTTCCTTTCCCTTGTAGAACTGAACCTTGAAACCCCTTCCTTCATAATGACAAACCTGCTTTCTCCAAAGCACCATATGAAATTAGGTTTCTCCCAACAGTTGGCATGTATCTCACTTCTGTGAGAATCACTTTGAGCACCTTCAGAATTAACAATCTGAATTGTCCCCATCCTTTTCACATCACTATGAGTGTTATTAGCCATTAACACTTTCTCATCTTCAAACTCTTTGAAATCAAACAACAACTCCTTGTTTGGTGTAATGTGAAATGAACAACCACAATCTAGGAACCACTAATCTCTAGGATAATTGACACTGGCTGTTAATGCTGCAGATTCACTGTTGGTTAAGTCCATAGATTTTTCCTTACTTGCAAAGAGAACCAGATGCTCATAACTTTTTGCCACTATGTTTGCTGAATCTGCTTGACGCCTTTTTCCTTTCGAATCAGGACAATCACGTTTCCAGTGATCTTCTTTCCCACATATCCAACAGCCTTGGTCACTTTTTGATTTACCCTTAGATCTTGGTCTACTCTTGGACCTTTCTCTCCATTGTTGTTTATTTTTCTGACTTGTTTTGCCTCTAGAATCACCACCAACAAACAGCCCTTCTGCATCAGTCCTTGATGTAGCTAACAACCCTTTCTCCTTCAGGTCGTTCTCCTTTGAGCATGCAGCGTTTACAACATCATTCAACATAAGTATATCATTCCCACTTCCATACTTAAGTGTGTCCATCATACTGTTTAGGTAGTGCATCTAGAATCTGAAGTGTTTGATCCTCATCAGCAATGTTGATGTTAATACTTGCCAAGTCATCTACTAGCTTATGGAAATCTTCTTCGATGCTTTTTGTTTCAACCATCTTGATACTAGTGAATTTATGCTTCAAATAAATTATGCTGGACCTTGCTTTAGATTGGTAATCTCTTTCCAATGCTTTCCAGATTCCTAGTGTTGTCTTTTCCTTCATCACTTTCCTTAGGACAACATCATATTCTTTGCTCGTTTATCCATTTGAGGATCCACCACCTAAGGCTTGGACTTAACCTTTCCATCCTTATCAGTTGAATCTACCTCAACTGATTCCTCCTCCAATGTAGACTCTAATCCCAGAATCTCCAATTGGCACATCATCTTGTGTTTCCACAAACCTAAATCACTCTTGCCATCAAATATAGCAACCTTAAACGTTCCTTGTGTTGGTTCCATATTTGCTGATCTGACTTCTTTGCTCTTCTTCTGTTTCAGGTCCTACACGGAGAACAACTCTTGATTTGTTTTCTCTGGAACTCTAAGTGCTTCTCAATACCAGAATGTATCCAACGCTCTGATACCACTTGTTGAGTTTTAACAGCAGAAATAGTATCAAATTGTTTAGAGTTTCTTTGTCTTTCTTGTTGCTTAAGTTTTAGGAACAAAACGTAAAAGATACCGAGATTTAACGAGCTCCCAGATGGTTATGGGTACGTCTTGTGGGAGGCGCTTGTTCCCAAAATCCACTAAGAAATCAAAGAGTTGCACAGCTTCAAACCCAAAGAGAAACTATAAAGCCCTAGAAAGATAAGAACACCCAAATCTCTGTATCTCGTAATAATCTCTAGACTGCTTTCTCAAAAATCTAAGTAATAATACATAATATATATTGCTTACAGGTCTTGGATTATGTTCCACAAAGGCTGTCTGTGGGCTTCATCTTTTGTGGCTCAACATCTTTTATAAACTTAACTCACGTAGAAACCCATTTGGGAAATATTAATGGGTTTTGGTCAACAAATCATTCAACATCGAATGCAATATAAACATGAGTATTTACCATGACAAGTCGAAGAAAACATATATCCCATTGATTAATGAAGACGAATTCCCTGGTCAAAGGTTTCAAAATGACTTACATGTGAATTTGTGAATTTTCATGTATTATATAGTGTGAATGATCTTACGTGTGAAGGATTAATGAACATTCGTTATTTTCTTTTTAATTCACACCTAAATAAATGAGTTTTTTTTTTATCGTCTAAGACTTTTATTAATGATGAGAAGGAGTCCAAAAAGTCATTACATGACATGATAGTATAGCCTATAATACTAAAACCCACCAGGCCAAAGAAAAGATAAACATAGGTTTTATTTTGGATGACCTCGTCAACACATGTCCATCAAAGTGGCAATAATTCATGGATTCCGACATGCATTCGCCAAGAAAGTTCGCTGGAAAAGTCTGGCTGATATATTATACTAAGTGATTCTCGGTTTTGATCAACATAGCCACTAGCTGAGCCGCTACAATTATAGATTTTATTGAGTTCCTTTCACCGCCGATTATTGCTAGCATCAACGCCGTCAAGATCCGATTTGAAAACCCACCGAAAATATTTTAATCTCTACGCTTAAACCGTTGGTGAGGGATGTGAGAGATGCAGCCGCCGATGGGGGGAAAAAAGACCGAGATCTCAATTATAACCGGAAAACTGGACTTTGAAGTTATAAAACCAAAACTAGAGGGTCGTTGGTGGTTAATTCTTTTCCAGCAAAGCAAACAAGTCCACTCTAAAAAATATATCGTCAGAGAAGAGAGTCGCCGGTGGTTAAACTCACTGGTAAAGAGATAACAAATGTGTTTTTAAGATATTAGTTTTAAAGAAAAAAATTATTTAAAATCTCCCAAATAGATAGTTTTTAAAAATAAAAATTGGTAAGTTTTTTTTTGTCAACATGTAACTATTAGATCGACAACGATACGATCCATAGTTTAAGTTTTCCAACTGGAGCTGGGTAGGATTCGAATTCACCACCTGATGCGTAGCTAAATCAGAGGCAAGCCAATTGAGTCACGTGTTTTTTAGAAAAAAAGTTGGTAAGTTTTAAATAATAAGAAATTTGATATGATTTTCCTAAATTATTGATTGAATACGAAAAATTTATATATTATTATTTTCAATTATGTAGAAATTTTAAATTCAATAACACAAGATTCTTTCTTTTTTACAATAACACAAGATTTAAATATTGATTTGAGAATCATTAAATAGCATGTAATTTTTAGAAAACCTCAAAATTACCTAAAATCTTGGTAATGTAATAGTGGATCTGGATCCGAGGATATCCGGATCTAGATCCACTATTTTTTATATATCTGGATGTGGATATTCTCGAATCCAAATCTGAGTATCTGCACATATTAAATCTCGGATATTCGTAGTGTTCGAATCCAGATCCATGTAATTAAAATACAGATCTAGATATCACAAAATTCTCGAATATCCGATCTGTGTCTATGGCTATTGGTGACAATACAACTCTAATTGATGTTTTTTTTTGTTGTTGTCAACCTTATTTTATTATTAAAACCACATAATTACAACAAAACATTTACACATAAACTCATACATAAAATTATAATGCCAAAAAGATAAGCTTCAAAGATGTATCTTACGATAAAGATGAGCAAGAGGATCCGTGTTGTTCCACCAACCCCTCTGCACTAGAGCTCAAATTCGATGAGTTGGTTTTCCTCTAATTGATTAGCGAGGATGAAAATAATTTTTTTTGTCGAACCAACAATTAATGACCAATACTTGACCCTTACCCGACCCGAACAATTAGATCCAATATTCGTCATCTATCCAATTGAATCGACTCTTTCGGGTTGTGACCTCCTTCTTACTGAAAGCGAGCCGTGACTTCCCCAAATCCGAATCCTTCACGGCTCTTCTCCTCGGCCCAGAATTCTCAGTTCCTTCAGTTTCATCAACAAGCTCCCACAATTCGATTCCCGATCTGATTCTTTCCTGCTGAGATCAGGGATCAACAATGGCGGAGATGATGAACATGGATCCAGAAGGTATGGATGGAGTTCGTATGACTTGGAATGTTTGGCCTCGCACTAAGGTTGAAGCTAGCAAGTGCGTGATTCCACTCGCCGCATCAATCTCTCCGATCCGTCGTCACTCTGACATCCCTTCTCTCCCTTATGCTCCGCTCCGATGTCGTACCTGCAACGCTGCTCTTAACGCCTTCGCTCGTGTCGATTTCACCGCCAAGATCTGGATCTGCCCTTTTTGCTTCCAGCGGAATACTTTCCCTACTCACTACCATATGATCTCTGAGACTAATCTACCTGGTGAGCTTTATCCTCAGTTTACCACTGTTGAATACACGATACCGCCTTCCATCGCTGCTGGTGGTGGTCAATTTGATCCGAAAACTGGCGTTGCTGCTCCACCTCAGGCGCCTCCGCCTGTGTTTGTATTTGTTCTCGATACGTGTATGATTGAGGAAGAATTGGGATTTGCCAAATCCGCGCTCAAGCAAGCGATCGGATTACTCCCGGAGAATGCTTTGGTTGGATTTGTGTCGTTTGGTACTCAGGCTCATGTGCACGAATTGGGGTTTTCGGAGATGTCGAAAGTTTTTGTCTTTAAAGGTAACAAGGAAGTCTCCAAGGATCAGATTTTGGATCAGTTGGGACTTGGGTCTTCCTCGAGGAGAACTCCTACTTCAGGGTTCCCTAAAGGAGTGCAAAACGGATTCCCGAGTGCCGGTGTGAACAGATTCCTGCTGCCCGCTTCGGAGTGCGAATACACACTGGACTCGGTGGGCTATGGTTTCAGTTTAAATTGATTTAGGCTATGTTCGTTTTGGTGTTAAGTTTCATCACATTATTCTGATTTTAATAACTCTGCTATAGCATGAATTTTGAACTCCGGTTTGGTTGATGTTTGGTATGCAGCTTTTGGATGAACTCCAAACAGACCAGTGGCCTGTTCAGCCAGGTCATCGTTCCCAACGATGCACAGGTGTGGCATTGAGTGTAGCTGCTGGATTGCTTGGCGCTTGCTTGCCTGGAACTGGGGCAAGAATTGTAGCTCTGGTGGGAGGTCCATGTACTGAGGGCCCTGGAACGGTGAGGGCGTGTTCATTCCTCGTTTAATATGACTGTCAAGATTCATCGCACCATATTTATGAACCATGTTTGTTGTTATAGTCTGAATCAAATCTCCTCTTTTTTTTTTTTCTTCACAGATTGTCTCAAAGGATTTGTCGGATCCTGTGCGCTCCCACAAAGATCTAGATAAAGATGCTGCTCCTTATTATAAAAAAGCTGTCAAGTTTTATGATAGTGTTGCAAAGCAGCTGGTCGCTCAAGGTCATGTGTTAGACCTTTTCGCTTCTGCACTTGATCAGGTATTAATGTGTCATGATTATATTTTGCTTGATGCCCAAACTCTGTTTTGTTCAACAGGTATTGATTCGTAGTTTTTGCAGCGCTGATTTCTTAATATACTATGTGCTCGTTTTGGTTAAACTGAATCCCATCTCTCGCTACGCCCCTGAAAGTGTTGATTCTATTTTTCATTATCTGGCATGTGGATTCCGAGTTACTATATTGTTAGGCAAAGTTGACATGGTTAATGCACTCCATTTGTTAAAAGTTCTTACTTGCACTCGAGTTGCTTAAATAACATGTAATCACCAGATTTTGTTCTTTTTTCTTCTAACTGATTTTTGCAAATATTAGTGGTTGTGCATGAAAGAGCGCCCATTTAGAGATATAACTCTTACATATATCTTGAAATCTTCAGTGGCAGTCTATGAATTTATTTAGATCCTTTTAACCTGGAAATCATTCATGTTTCATCATAACCTCTAGATAATATGCTTGACTGGGCCATAGCTATCTAGAACCCCTGTTTTGCTATTCATTTTGATGCCCTTTGCTTCTTGTAAGATTGAGTATATTTTTTCAATTACCATGTTTTCTTCTTAGTTTCAGTGTTGATAGGACTTTGTTTGTTGTCTCTATCAAATTGTTCAATTTTGCTATGAGTTTTCATCACATAATTCGATACCTAACTATAACTGTCTCTGCTGTTGCATTTTGGGTATAGTTAGGTTGGGGTTGCTGAAATGAAAGTTGCAGTTGAAAGTACCGGTGGTCTTGTTGTTCTGTCTGAGAGTTTCGGCCATTCCGTATTTAAAGATTCCTTCAAGAGGGTGTTTGAAGATGGCGAACAATCTCTTGGCCTCTGCTTTAAGTTGGTTTCTGCTCTTCTTCTGTGTTGATGCTTTACTATTTTATCGTATACTGAGTTGGTGGTGCAAGTAAATAATATATACGCAATTAAATATCTACCACTTGTATGCTAGGATTATATATATGTATTTTTCATCCTGTACACCGAACTAATTATGAACCTTTCATTTTCAGTGGCCTGCTTGAGATCAATTGTTCAAAAGACATCAAAATTCAAGGGGTTATTGGGCCTTGCTCCTCATTAGAAAAGGTTATACCTGGATTGCTTGGAGCATTTCGTTCAATATGTTTCGTTTATGCTTTGTGAATGAATATGTAATAGTAATCAATTTTAAGATTCTTCTTTTTGTGCTCTGCAGAAAGGTCCTAATGTTGCTGACACAGTCATTGGAGAGGGGAATACCAGTTCTTGGAAGTTATGTGGCCTCGACAAAAGTACTTGCTTGACTGTATTCTTTGATCTATCCTCAACCGGGTCAAATGCTCCTGGAGTTGTAAATCCTCAGTTGTATCTACAATTTGTCACAAGGTATTCTTGCAGCGTTTGTTTGTCTCTTTATTTTTATCTTTCTACACTATGTATTACTTTAATCTTTAGAAGCATTGGATTTATCGTTGTTGACTGGGTTGCAGTTACCAAAATCCTGAAGGTCAAACATTGCAACGGGTTACAACTGTAACCAGACAGTGGGTAGACACTGCTGTGAGCACAGAGGTTCGTCGTGGTCTTGCTTTCTTTGCAACTTATACTTGATATCTAAAGTTGCAAGCGATTGGGTTTATCGGTTATCTACTAGCTCCTTTCTGGTACCATTGATTTAAATATTTTGGTTGCATTGTTCTTGTCAAGATTAGAATATCTTTTTAGCCTAAGTCTTTCTTGCCACGGTAAACCTAGAAATCTGCTATTATTTATAAACTTTGCCTCCACACTGTGAAATACGGTTAACATCTGTATTCTTAGGCATGGTATCATATTTGGTTCTCATCTAGGTCAACCAGCAAACAGTTCCCCTTTTTACCCTGCTGTAGTTAGTAAAACCTAATTTACTGTAAAATATAACCGAAAAGCTCTAGCTTTTTTGCCTTTGATTGAAAGTCTCATTTTCATTTGTCAGAAGAAGTTGGTGGGTTAGGATAAAATTCATTAAGATACCATTACGGGCACCCTTGATGCGTTAGCTTATATGTTTCCTAATCCTTAAACCACCTCCCATGTGTAATCTCTTTCTCTGTTTCAGTTCATGCAAATCCCAGAATTATGGTGTTGGTTGCATGATTTTTACATTTTATTTGACTGCTGATGCAAGTAATAGCTTGATAGCCAGTTCTTTTTAAATTTCATTCTTGTCACGAATCAATGATAGTAGAGGTTTAGGCTTATGTATCATTCATGTAAATGTGTTGTGGGTGCTGAAATAGCCAAAAGCTTTCTGGCAAGCTAACATTTTGTTACAATGGTTTCTGTATACATTTTCAGGAACTTGTGCAAGGCTTTGATCAAGAAACTGCTGCTGTGGTCATGGCAAGATTAGCTTCCTTAAAAATGGAAACAGAGGTAGCTTTAATCATCTACTCTTGCTTAAATATGTGGGTTAGTTTAACTATGATTTGTTTATTTGTTTGCTGCTGGGTTAAGGGATTAAACTTCCTTTTCTGGCCAAATTCATGTACAAGGAGTCCAGGACCTTTGGCTATATGTTCATCTATGTGTCCAAAGGAAGTCAAACTTATTTTCCCAACAACTGAACACTTAGAAATAACACTAAAGTTTAAATTAAGGTGGATTACAGTCGTTCCTTGAGAAAACATCAAAGAACTTTTTCCTGTAGCATCTTTATCGACGAACTATGGTGGCTGTATTATATCCAACTTTCATCTATTTGTACCAAGAATTTATAAGTGTGAGGCTCATAGTGAAGCTGCTAAGCAATAGTTGCTATGTAGTCCTGTCTTATTGCTGTAACTTCTTTGGTTTTTTCTACTTGTATCTTTGTGGTAGTGATTACTCACGTAGACAGTGTGTATCATGTATTACCTCAGGAGGGATTTGATGCTACTCGGTGGCTAGATCGGACTCTCATTCGTTTGTGTTCAAAATTTGGTGATTATAGAAAGGATGATCCGACATCATTTATGCTGAATCCATTTTTTTCATTGTTCCCTCAATTCATGTTTAACCTGCGGCGATCACAGTTTGTTCAGGTAGACTATTATTTTAGAGTTCGTCATTATTTGCCTATATGTAGTTGGCCTGCATAGTTGAATCATGGTTTCTTTCGTGGTGTTGGAATGGTGGCAGGTCTTTAATAATAGTCCTGATGAAACTGCATACTTCCGCATGTTGCTAAATCGGGAGAATATTTCAAATGCAACTGTCATGATCCAACCATCGCTGACGTCATATTCATTCAGTTCACCACCTCAGCCAGCTTTGCTTGACGTGGCTTCCATTGCAGCTGACCGAATTCTTCTATTAGATGCATATTTTAGTGTTGTTGTCTTCCATGGAATGACTATAGCACAATGGCGAAACATGGGTTATCATCATCAGCCTGAGCATGAGGTAATACACTCTTTGAACCAGAAATTGTATGTTTATTTGTAAAAGCATGTATTACCATCATTTTACACTTGCGTCGCTATAAAATAATATGTTCCTTTGAGTTTGATTGTTGGGTATAATCAGTATCGAGACATCTAGTGTAGGACAAATACTCTGAAGTGTTGGTTTTTTGGAAACGCAAGTGTGAAATAACTTTTGTTAACCACGGTCACTAATCTCGATAATTTGGGTTGTATCAAGGGATAATCACTATTATGGTGTCTCATTTTTTGTGATGTCTAACACCATCAAAAATGCTATGATATGATATTCGAAATCTTTGATCTCTTGTGTCAGGCCTTTGCTCAGCTATTGCAAGCTCCTCAAGAGGATTCCCAGATGCTAGTCCGGGAACGTTTCCCAGTGCCAAGATTAGTTGTGTGTGATCAACATGGATCACAGGTAAGCATTCACGTTTGGTTTTGATGATTTGTTTCATCTGTGAGGGATGTATCTGATGGGTTTTCATTACCGTAACCTTTGAACTTCAAACCCTTGGAATTGTAGGCAAGGTTTTTATTGGCAAAGCTGAACCCATCAGCGACTTACAGCAATGCAAACGAAATGTCAGCTGGGTCCGACATAATCTTCACTGACGACGTGAGCCTGCAAGTCTTTTTCGAGCATCTTCAGAAACTGGCCGTGCAATCCTGAGGAAAGTAGTCACAGTCCCAGTTTTTGTTTTTGGTTTCTCGCTTAAGTTATCCATATTACCCGCATACATGTATGTACTATTTTAGAGCTCTTGGTTACTTTGGCCTTTCACATATAAGACATCTTTGGAGGTACTCGCATAGTTGAAAATCTTTTTATTTGCGTGGATGGATTTGTCTCGAGCACAGAGTGACTTAGTACTTCTGTGTGTTATTCTTCTTTCTTTGGGATTAAATCTTGTATGATGAATTATATCATTTGGGTCAATGGCTTAGTATTTTTGAATCATCATTTCTTCTATTGGAATTGCTTTTTTGGTGAGCTCTGAATCCAAATGATAATGCAACGTACAGCCAATTAGGTATTTATCTATGTATTTCAGAAGTCATACAACATACGTATCTCCAGAAGGAACAAAACTACGATTCTAACTGTATTGAAATATGAAGACGATTATATGGACCTAGTCTCATAGGATTTATCAGGTTTCTAAGTATAATCTGTACCAGTAACCCTTCTTAATTGTAAATGAAACTTTGCTTGTGTAAATAAGTTAGCTTACTCTTTATTCTCTGTGCGCTTAGAGCAATAGTGTCATGTCACCAGTTCTCTGCTGAACCCAGTTAGTTATGCCCGAGCCTTCTTACTGTAGATTTAATTAACAGCTTCTGGTGCGGTAGGATCATACCATTATCCATAAAGTCACACTTTTGCTATATGTGAAAACTCTTCTGGTAACTTTTCTACAACCAGAAAACTCAGAGATCTGCATCCCATCTCTCATATTGAGCTACACCCAGGAACCTTAGAAATCTGCTTCTCCTTCATCCACTGCCTCAGACTCTCAGCTTCGTCAAACCGACCTGTGGCGGAATACATACCGGCCAATGTTACGTAATAGCTAGCTTTTCTTGGCTCAAGCTGAATCAGCTTCCTCGCCACCCTTTCTCCTACTTCTACATTCCCATACACTTTGCAGCCACTCAATACCGCACCCAGAACTGCCTCATCAGGTTCAATGGGCATTTCGTCCAGAAAGTTTTCTGCTTCCTCTAAAAGACCTGCTCGAGACATACAGTCCGCCACACTAGCATAATGTTTCAACTCGGGAACTATTTTATATTCCTGCATTAGTCTAAGATGCATCCAAGACTTTTGCACAAGGCCGCCATGTGCACAGGCTGATAAGACACCAAGAAAAGTGACAGCATTTGGTTCAATTCCTTCCTGGAGCATCTCATTAAAGAGTTTTATCGACATTACCACGTTTCCATCCAAGCCGTAACCCAAAATAAGAGAACTCCAAGAGATCACATCTCGTTTCGGCATATTTACAAATAGTTTGTATGCATATCCCAGTTTTGAGCACTTTACATACATATCTGTTAAAGCATTGCCGAGATTCAACCCAAAACAAGGGCATTTTCGGATACACCATCCATGGACGCTCTTCCCTTGCTTCAACGCCCCAAGTTGTCCACAAGCCATAAGTAAACTCACCATCACCACTGAGTCGAGTGAAAATCCAGAATACGTCATTTCTCTGAACACATCCAAACCCAAAGTCGCATCTCCTTGCTGAACATACCCACCAAACATTGCAGTGTAAAGAACAGAGTCTCTGACAGGCATATCGTCGAACAACTTACGTGCATGTGAAATTTTCCCTACGTTAACATACATAATAACTAAAGCCGAAGAGACGAATAAACTAGCACCAAACCCAAGTTTCAAGCATAAAACATGAATCAAATCCCCGAGTTTCGCTTCCCGTGATGCATAGCAAGCTCGTAGAACAAGAGGAAGCGTGAAATCATCCGGTCGAACGGTAGCTTCATGCCACATACGAAGAAACAAACTGATTGAAATCGACGCAAAACTTGATCTAGAGAACTCTCCGATGATTATATTCCAGGAGAAAATGTTACGATAAGGCATGTGCCAGAAGACAGCAAGCGAAGTAGGAAATAGATGATTTAGCTTGGAATAAGCGAGAACAAGCTTAGAACTTAGCACAACGTTGGAATAAAGAGAAGTGCGAAGAAGATGAGCGTGAAGATGGCGTAGATGCTTAGCGTTCGGGGATTGATGTAAAAGTGAAAAGAGATCAGGACGATTCTGTGTAGTTACTGAAAAAGCTCGAGCTGTGAAGAACATCGCCAAGAGATTCTTCGCCGAGCGAGAGTAACGAGATGAAGCAGACGCTAAATGCATATCGCATTACAAAAAATCTATACAAAAACAATGGAAGATTTTATACTAACGAATTTTCTTTTTAGAATTCCATTTTTAGTGATGTTTAAAGAAACTCCAAAAAATTAGTTGACAAAAAGATAATAAAATAAAATATTTTTTCAATGCTTTGCGACATCAACAAACTCCCTCTAAGGCGTTCATGACTGTTAAAACCGATAACAGTAAAACATATGATAGACTAGAGTGAGGCTTTTTAGAAGCTGTATTGCGTAAGAAAGATTTTTGTGAGCAGTGGTGTACTTGGATTATGGTGTGTGTACGCTCTTTCTTTCTCAGTCCTCATCAATGGGAGTCCGTACGATCATTTTCAGCCGGAGTGTGGGTTACGACAAGGCGACCCTCTGTCACCCTACCTTTTTATACTTTGTTCGGATGTACTGAGTAATATGTTGACACACGGGCAAAGTACATGCGCTTTACGTGGGCTACAAATAACACGACGGGCGCCAGTGCTTTCATATTTACTATTTGCTCATGATTCTTTGTTTTTCATTCGTGCGGATGTCCATAATGCTCGTAATCTAAAGCGTATTTTTATAGCATATGAACATGGATTATGGTGTGTGTACGCTCGTTTCTTTCTAACTCTTCATCAATGGGAGTTCGTACAATCATTTTCAGCCGGAGTGTGGGTTATGACAAGGCGACCCTCTGTCACCCTACCTTTTTATACTCTGTTAGGATATACTGAGTAATATGTTGACACACGGGCACAATATATGCGCTTTAAGTGGGCTACAGAAAACACGACGGGCGCCGATGCTTTCACATTTACTATTTGCTGACAATTCTTTATTTTACATTCGTGCGGATGTCCCTAAGGCTCGTAATCTAAAGCGTATCTTTACAACATATGAACATGCTTCGGATCAGGTGATCAATTACGACAGATCGGCTATCACATTTGGACATCGAGTTTTCCCTTTTACACGCGATCGTATTAAGGACATGCTTGGCATCTCGCAAGTAAGTGGTGGAGGAAAGTACCTAGGTTTGCCGGAAAAATTTGGACGAAATAAAAAAGAATTGTTCCAGTTTGTGGAAACAAATATTGCAAACAAGCTTGAAGGTTGGCAAAACCGTTTTTTGTCTCCTGCTGCGAAGGAAATTTTAATCAAAGCAGTTTCGTATGCTTTGCCAGTTTATTTTATGACTTGTTTCCGCCTGTCGGGTAGCCTATGTAAGACGATTGATTAACTTATCTCACAATTCTGGTGGGGTTCTACACTGGATAAACGAAAGATATCCTGGGTATCCTGAAAGAAAATAAGTCAACCTAAACAAAGTGAAGGACTGGGATTCTGAAAACTACAACAATAACCAAGCTCTACTGGTCAATCATGTCTGGAAAATTCTTAAGCTACCAACAAGTCTTCTTTACCGGGTCCTAAAGGCTAAGTACTTCCTTTTTCAGTCTATTTTTCATTCTACATGACGTACATATTTATCTTATGGTTGGGTTTCTTTGCAATACGTCATTGAATTGCTCAAGAAAGGAACACATCTCAGTATTGGCAATGGTCAAGATACCATGTTGGGAAGAGATAATTGGCTTCCTTTGTTACCACCTTGGCCCCCGCTACTTCTCCTGCGGTTAATCCAAGTCTTCCTGTTTCGTATTTACTCGATGCCCATACTAGTCATTGGGATGACGCGAGATAGCACAGTTAATTGACCCTTCCGACCGAGATAATATTTATAAAGTGTTTCTCCCATCGATCCCATCAGCTGATGTTCACGTTTGGAATTATCGACCGGATGGTCTTTATACTGTCAAATCAGGATACAAATTGGCTATGGCAGGTATACATTCCCAGCACGATCACCAAGCCCCGCTAAGCTAGTCACCTGCATTGGCGGATAAAATTTGGCGTCTTGATATTGTTCCAAAACTTAAACATTTTCTGTGGCGAATGTTGTCTAGAGCGTTGGGTGTTGCCGACAATTTACGCATACGAACAATATCTTGCCCATCATCTTGCCTCTGTTGTTGCTCTGACTTTGAAACCACAGACCATGCCTTTTTCAATTGTTCATATGCTATTTCGATTTGGTGTTCACTTGGAGTTGCAACACATATTCTATGTGATTCATCGCTCTCATTAGAAACAAATATTGAGACATTGTGATGCATACATGATGATCATACACTATCCTATGAGGCACGATGTTTACCTTTTTGGGCATTATGACGAATTTGGAAATCACGTAACAGTCTCATGTACACTCAGAAATCTATTTCTCCCTTAGATTTAGAACGTAAAATTTGGATGGATGTTAGAGAATGGTGTACAAGAGAAGTTCCTGACTTATCTCCTCTCCAAGTGCACAAACATCTACAATCATCACATCGCTGGTTGGCTCCACCTCTAGGCACAGTTAAGTGTAGTTATGACGCTGCTCATTATAGCCAGGGATCGTCTGGCCTCGGCTGGATTATACATGATCATTTTGGTGTGGTTTTGCATTGTGGTATGGGTGTTTTTGCGGGATGCTTTATTGTGGAAGAAACTGAAGGTAACGCTTTACTATAGGCTATAAAATCGACATGGGCTTTGGCCTATCAGTCCGTTATCTTTGAAGTTGATAATGTGAATCTTACGAATGCTATCTTGGGTCGTGGTACCAATTACCGATTACAACACCTACTTGCGACGATTAACAATGGCGGCCTATGTTTTGCAAGTTTGAGATTCAACATTGTTATTGTTCGGCTAGTGAGTGTGCTGACTTTTTAAGCAAACGCATTTTAACTGATCCTATTTTCTCTTGGCATATTTATCGTCCATCTTTTTTAGCTGCTCATGTAATAAACGATTGGCGCAATGGCTTAATAATCTGTTTACTTTTTTTTTTTTTTTTTTTTAATAATAATCTGTTTATGTCGGGGAAAAAAAAAAATTTGTGAGAGATATTAAGATTCAAAAATTTCAGTCACTGTCTTTCGCGCTTTTACGATGTTGTTCCTAAACTCTCAAGACTCAAATCATCTTCTCCATGAAGCTATGGCGGATCCAAACCATCAATCTCCATCGCCGCCATGCGCGAACGGCCATCGATCAACAATTTCTCTGCGCACAGACCAAGGCGGTACATTCTGTTTCCTTTGCTTTTCCAATGTCGTCTCTGACACACGTGTCCCCACTGTCCATGTTTCCTACGCGCTTCACCATCTCTCAATTGCTCTCTCTGAACCTATCTTCCTCCGAACCATTCTCTCCTTCCATGTTCACTTTCTCGTATCGCCTCTCGTCCACGCTCTCTCCTCCTTTGATGATGCTCCAATCGCAATCCAGATCATGGATGTTATCTTTCAACTCTGTTCCGTTGAGGAATTTTCAATCGGTGAGGACTTTTTGGAGAGAGTCTCCAATCAGCTCTCTTCTGGTGCCTTGGGTTGGAGCCGAAGACAGCTTCATATGGTATTGTTATCTTCCTAGGGTTTATTGTTCTTCGATTGGGGATTCTCGTTGAGATTTTCATGGAAGCAATATTGTCAATTCAAGCGATTGTGACTCACTTTAGCATGGAGAAGCTTGTCGCTGCTAATAATTCTCTGAAATCTCTTATACATTGCACAATGTTTGTGTTTGCAGCTCCATTGCTTTGGCGTTCTGATGAACTGTGAGAATATAGATGTTAATTCCCACATAAAAGATAAAGAATCTCTTCTTTGCCAACTCGTTGAAGGTCTTCAATTGCCGAGGTAATGAGCATACGACACTTGGAAACCAGTCTTCTTTCTATCTTGTATGGGGCATGTTGTGATTTATCCTGTTTGCTTCCCTTTTTCTCATATCAGTGAGGAGATCCGCGGTGAAATCCTTTTCGTTCTGTACAAATTCTCTGCTCTACAATTCACAGAACAAAATATTGATGGAATTGAACTTCTTTCTTCATTGTGTCCTAAGCTCCTATGCTTATCCTTGGAAGCTCTTGCAAAGACACAAAGAGATGAAGTTCGCTTGAATTGTGTAGGTTTGTGTGAGCTTTTTGCAATCTGTATCTTTATTATGTTGTAGACATATCTTTTAACCCTTAACATAGCGATGAATAGATGCACGTAGTCATCTCCTTAAGTCCCACTTCCTCTGCCTGATAGTCTCTTCAAATTCAGCAGTTTCAAATAAACAAAATAAGTTTGGTGATATGTTGACATCGGCTAGAAACATTGACAAAATGGTTTATGCCTTTCCATATAGCACTAGTACATTCTGTTTGAATCTCCAATTGTTGTTGTTTTTTCAAACTCATTAATTCAGCTAAGAGAATAATTTGAACTTTGTAGCCCTTTTGACCATCTTGGCCCAGCAAGGACTTTTATCGGATCATGTCAGCAGCACGAACCTGGATGAAGTGCATGATGACGCTATGCAAACGGCTGATACTGTAGTCACCAGGCCTTGTTTAAATGTCTTATTTGCTGAGGCCATCAAGGGTCCATTGCTTTCAACTGACAGTGAGCTGCAAATAAGATCCCTTGATCTTATTTTCCATTACCTGTCCCAAGAGAGTATTTCAAGCAAACATATTCAAGTTCTGGTAGAAGAAAACGTTGCTGATTATATATTTGAGATACTGCGGTTATCAGGTAATGGTAGCCTCCGAATAAGTGAATAATATACTGCTGTTAGGCATTCATTTATACAGGAAACACTATAAGTTTTTCCAGACACTAGCGGAAGATTGAGAAGCTAAACGAAATACTTATCATCAACCTCTTTCTGATGTCAAATGAACAATTCATTGTTTCCTACAAACTTGTTCAATTAGTCTTTAACACTAATTATAATATCTGTTTGACTCCTATCTGTTTCTTGGTTTACGGTTTTGTCTTCTGAAACCTCACATTTGTTTGCGCACTGATAGCTAAATTCTTTTGTGTATCTGACTGAAGAGCTCCTTTCTGTGAACAGAATGTAAAGATCAGGTCATCAACTCATGCCTCAGAGTTCTTGATCTATTTTCCCTAGCTGAACATTCCTTTCGGAAGAAACTTGTTATTGGGTTTCCTTCAGCCATCCAAGTGCTTCGCTATGTAGGCGAAGTTCCTTGCCATCCTTTTCAAATCCAGACACTGAAGCTTATTTGGAGCTGTCTTTCTGATTTTCCTGGGGTTAGTTCAAGCTCTCAAGTTCACGAAATTGCTCTGGTTCTGAAAAGGATGCTTGAAAGATATTATTCTCAGGAGATGGGATTACATCCGGATGCATTTGCGGTTATCTGCTCAGTCTTTGTTTCCCTAATGAAAACTCCATCTTTTGCTGAGTCTCCAGATGTATTAATATCATTTCAAGAATCCCTGAGACATGCCATTTTGGCCTGTGTTAGTCTTCCTGAGAAAGATTCAACCCAAATCTTGCATGCAGTCTACTTTCTGAATGAAGTTTATGCATATTGTACTGCACCAACATCCATAAACAAGACCAGTTGCATTGAGTTAAGACACTGTGTTATAGATGTGTGTGAATCACATCTACTGCCATGGTTTCTCGCTGATGTCAGAAATGTCAATGAGGAAGCAACTCTTGGCATAATGGAAACTTTTCATTCTATTCTGCAACAAAATTCAGATATTAAAGCCATGGAGTTTGCAGAAATACTTGTTTCAGCAGATTGGTTCAGCTTTTCATTTGGATGCCTTGGAAACTTTTCTACGGCTAAGATGAAACAAAGGGTATATTCGATGCTCAGTTCCCTTGTTGATGTTCTCCTCGAACAGAAAACAGGATCACTTATCCGAGATGCTATCCCTTATCTCCCGTTGGATCCACAAGATATTCTGTTTTTACTTGGGCAAGATAGTTCCAACAATCACGAATTGGCTTCTTGCCAGTCCGCAGCTCTGCTGATGTTCCATACCAGCTGGATATACAATGATAGGTGACTTTGGCTTTTGATTTTCAATCATGGTTTTGATTGGCACACTTAGAATCTGTAATTTATTTCTCTTCCTTATATTTGTTTGCATCTTTCGCAGGCTTGCAGATGATAAGCTGGTTTTAGCTTCTTTGGAGCAATACATTCTTGTAAACAGGACAAGCTTAATATGTGCGATCTCTGATTCTCCAGCTATGCTGCATCTAGTAAATTTATATGGTCTGTGCAGGAGTATTCAAAATGAAAGATACCAAATATCTTACAGCCTAGAAGCTGAGCGGATACTCTTCCATCTACTGAACGAATGTGAGTGGGACTTGGGCTCCAGTGATTTTCATGTACAATCTCTGAAGTGGCTTTTTCAACAAGAAACTATCAGCAAAAGTTTAACTTATCAGATCCAAAAGATTTCCCAGAAAAACTTAACGGGAAATGAAGTTCACAATGTATATGGAGATGGCAAACAGAGATCGCTTACATATCGGTTTGCAAAGTTGATATCAGAAGGAGACAACTATGCCGCAAATCTTTTGGTTAACTTGTTAGCACAGCTCGCAGAGAAGGGAGAGCAAGAATATGATGTTATCTCAATTTTAAATCTTATGACCACAATTGTTTCTATATTCCCAACTGCCTCCAACCATTTATCCATGAATGGGTTTGGTAATGCAGTTCATACACTCGTTTGTGGTTATACTAACTCATCCTTCGGAACATTTTCCAAAACACTCCTTCTGCTAGTATTCAACATTTTAGCTTCTGTGCAACCTGGAGTGCTTATGATTGATGAATCATGGGATGCTGTTTCTATAAAGGTCTGACCGTTTAAACCTATTCTCCATCAACATTGTCATTCTATCAAAGAGCTCACTGAATCCTCTTTGTTTTGTAGTTGTTAAATCATCTGACCTTGCGAGACACTGCCATAACACAAAACCATGAAGATATGATGATGATTGGCATACTTTCTTTGGTACTGTTCCACTCGAAAGATGGAGCACTTGTAGAAGCTTCAAGAAGTATCTTGTTGAATTCGTACATGGCATCAATAATCAACATTGTGGTTGATGTAGCTTGCTCAAAGGGCCCAACATTGACTCAGTATCAAGATGGAACTGACCTCGGGGAGGCTCTAGAATTCACATTACTTCTCTACTTTTTCTCATTAAGAAGGTAGCGTCGCAAAATTAGTCACTCTTAGATCTTACTTCTAACCATTCTGACCCCCTTTCGGCCTCTAGCTTGCAGATTGTTCTATCTGGAGCAGTAAACTGGCAAGCTTTCTTTGGCCCATCAGGCAACGTTGAAATGCTACCCGTAGTCTGCATCCATTGCCATAATTTGTGCAGGTTGATGCATTTTGGAGCACTGCAGACCAAACTTATTGCTTCTTATTGTCTTTTGGAGTTGTTCACTGGAATTTCAGAACAGATTGACATAAAAAAAGAGCAACTACGGTGTTCATCGAGTTACCTGAAATCAATGAAGGCTGTTTTAGGTGGTCTTCTATTCTATGATGACATAAAAGTAGCGACAAACTCTGCGCTTTGCCTGTCCATGATTTTAGGATGGGAAGGCATAGAAGGGGGAACAGAGATGCTAAAGACCAGCTCATGGTACAGGTTTATAGCAGAAGAAATGTCAGTGTCCTTTGCCATGCCTTGTTCAGCATCAAATGCATATGTGAACCATCACAAGCCAGCTGTCTATGTAACTGTTGCCATGCTAAGACTCAAGAATAAGCCAGAGTGGCTGAGAAATGTTTTTGATAAGTCTTGCATCTCTAGCATGATTCAAAATCTGACCCTGATGGATGTCAGCAGAGAAATTGTCATCTTGTTTCGAGAACTTATGCAAGCCCAGCTATTGAGTTCTGAGCAAGTTACCAAACTGAATCGTTCATTTCAAGTTAGTAACTCAGATAAGGTTACTCGATATTGGCTAGAATACATCAAATTGATTTCGTAACAATCTCCTGATTTTGCAGGCAAGTAGAAAGCAAATGCACAGGAACGGAACTTTAGATGAGACCGTTGAAGAACAACTGCAACAGACAATTCCCTCCATCCATGATCATGGTGACGTCTGCAACTATCTTGTTCATTTGATGGTATCTAATTCATTTGGACACACGAGTGGAGCCGACACAGATAGCCAGAAGATGAAACAGGTTCTCTCTGAAATGGAACAATTCTCCAAGCTATTATCAACAAAAGGAAATGATGTTACTCAAACAACAGAGTGTTAAGGCCTACAGAAGACAGAAACATAACAAAAGTAGACAGACAATCATGAAGAAGAGCAGATTAAGCAGAAGGTTACAACTGTTAGTCTCTACATACAGTCAAGTGTTTATACAGGTTTGATATTACGGTACAATTTTCTGCTTCTTAACAATAAGTTCCGTTAGATACTGGTAAGTACATGATTTCAATTCTTCGCCTCTCATTACTTCACATCTCTTAAGAAACTGCCCTTTCCCAAAAGCAGCGTGAACCAAAGGGTCAGTCTTCATTTCCACAGGCTTGTCAAGAAACCCAATCTTTTTCCATGTCAAAAAAACTCCAGTACTATCAAAGCCAGCTTCGGTCAAGTCGAAGACTATTCCTACTGTTACAAGATCAAGCTTCACACGTTTCGCTAGTAGCTCAGAGAGTAATAGTTCAAGTCTCTTGAAATCCCTCATCTTTGAGTAAGCTAAAAGGACGATGTTGGCAAAAGTTGGATTCCAAGGAACTCTAGCTTCGTCCATCTCTTTAACAACATAATCCAAACCTTTCCGACTCACAAGACAGGCATGGCAGAGAAGCCTGAGACACCAAGCGAGATCAGTCCTACGGGTTCTAGAAGAAGAAATGCCACGACCCAAATCATCGAGTCTCGAGAACATGAGGTTATCGATGTAAACATTAGCTACTTTCCTGACTAAACCTTCATCTAACGATATCCCAAACCTTACAACCTTGTTAAGAGTTTCCTCCATCTTTTCAATTACCCCAAACTCTGCATAAGCTTCAAGCATGGACAACAATGTACAAGGCTCTAAAGTCATCTTCCTCGACATCAAACTCTGATACATTTGCTCCATTCTCTTAAGCAACCCTCCTCGAGAAAACTCGCGTATGAGTAGATTATAAGTAACATGGTCACGCACACAACCATCAGATTCCATTCTCTTGAGACACAATACAATCTCATCATACATTTTCCATTTACCGTATGCTTCAATCAAACCATCATACGTCTCAGTTATTGGTACCAAATCATTCTCTTTCATCTGATTCAAGTAGAACATAGCTTCCTTAAACTTACCATCATTAGCATAACCATGAATGATGTAATTGTAGATTTCCAAAGACGGACTTAACTCATGATCATCAATCATACATTGGAAAGCTCGAATGGCTTCATTCGTTGATCTTTCTTTACATAAAAACCGTATAATCCTCTCGTAATTGGCTTCGTTTATTCGTGAACGCTCTAGATTCTTCCACGCATCAAAAACCTGCACTTGAAAGAATACATAAAGAGTCATCTTTATGTTCTTCACATTTGATGAAAGAGATGAATTAGATTCAGAGAGAATAAATTACAGGAAGAATCTCGTTGAGTCTTGAAGAGTGACGAAGAAAACGAATAACTGCCCAGAAATGGTCTTTACTCCAATCTCCATCTTCCTCAAGCAGCTGTAGAGGACACGAGCCGGAATTTCCGAGCCGACGCATTAATGAACTGAGAAACCGATGATGGTATTTGCCGGAGAGAAGAAGAGAGTTGGGCTGCGTCGCGTCGTCATCGAGAGATAACGGCAAAGAGCGGCGGAGAGAAGATGGTTTAGGTATCGAGTAGGGTCTAAAGGTTAAGTTTGAATTCCATTGCAAAGGAGGTGGCTTCTTCTGTAGCGTCGTGCTATGGAGAAATTGCGCCGTCAGATTCTCCATTACTCACTAATTCAAAGCTCTGCCAAGGAGTTTGCAGTTTTTTCCAGTTTCGGTTTGGTTCCGGTTTACTTAATTTGCGATTTAAGGCTTACAAAACTATTTATTCGGTTTAATCAATTGGGTAAAGTTCAAATCTGAATTCGAATTGATCCAAATCGAACCATTTATTTGGTTTAATCAATTAGGTTATAAACCGAACTCGAAATATAATGAAGTTGCTGAGAGTATAAAATCTATACTTGAACCTAAACTTATCCAACCAAACTATTTAGACTAAAAACTAGTTATAAACATTTATTTGGGTGAAATAACTTAGGCCTGAACATTCAGGTATTCAGGTTGGTTCTAGGTAATATCTACTCGAGTCCGAGTCTTTCGGATATGAAACTTTTATACCCATTTAGGATTGCATATATTTCGGTTTGGGTTTAGGTCGGTTCCGGATCGGTCTGGGTCCATATTTTATGTACCCATTTAGGAACCAAATACAATTCGGTCGGTTCCGGTACCAGTTCTTATTCAGGTCGGGTATAAATATTATAATTTTTTTTACGATTCCACTATATATTTGAGTATTTCATATCCGGAATACAATTATTTACTCGAAAAAACTGGAATACCCAAAAAATACATAAATACCGTAAATTTTTTCGAAAAATTACCCTAAATTCTCATATATGTTTACATGTTTTCGGGTAAATTGGGTATCCACTCGGATATCGATTCGGTACCGGGTATTATCCAATATCCACAGATATAGATGAAGAGGACCCAATAGGTATTTTCCTCGGTTCTGGATACTACCTAATACCCATTATTTCGGGTCGGTTTCAGTTCGGCTTTTTGGTTCCGGGTATTTTGCTCAGGCCTAAAATAACTGATCCTAAACCTAATCTATTGATATTATACAACTCCAAAACTGAATCAAAATCTGAACCAAATTCAAATTCTGATGAATGGATATTAAACCTTGAAACCAAATAACCGAAAATCCAAAGCAACCGAACTAATAACCCCGAACGCCCATGCCTACTACTCTCTCACCAAACTCTAATCCATTTCTTTTTAATTAAACCATGATTTAAAGCAAACAGCAAGAATAAAATTCAGTCATGATAAAAGCCAAATATATAAGTGGTTTGCATAATTGTAATAAAATCTAAACCAAACTACTACTAGCAGCAAGTCCTTAATATCATTCATTCAGCATCCTACTATCATACAGTAGAGGGGGTTGACTTATTTAACAGAGGAGCAGCAAACAAATGGCACCCAAAAGGGTCTTCCTTTCACTTTCCTCTCCTCTCTCTTTAAGCCCACTGGATACTTTGCTGGTGAATGCCACTCCTCACTCACTTCTCTTGTCTCTGGCCAGCGACCATCTTCAGGGGATGTCTCTTGTCCTAATATCGAACTCACTCTCTGTATGTTGTTATTCTCATGATAATCCTTTGTCTCTAGTTGTGGTTTTGGTGATCTTGCTTCATTCAGAAGGTTCTTTAGCGGCACGTGTTGCTCCTTTCCTGAGCTCCAGCTTGTTGTCTTCTCCAAGGTAATCTCTTGGTTCTGAAATCCGTGTTCCGATTTGTTATATCCTGAATCATGAAATCAACTTGGCTATTAGAAGATATATACGATATTCCTTTCCAATGACTGCGATCTTGAAGAGGGTATTGGGTTTTTTGTGATACAAGATGGAGTACGTACCTGAAACCGATCCCAAATTGGATTCAAACGCTTGGGAGGTATGATTTCTATTGACTAGTGGACTTGAAACAAGGGATCTAATGTGTGCTTCTGAAAGATTCTGCAGCCTCCCAAAATCTCTATGGTCATTTGATTCGATTGTCACAGGGACCTCAGCGTAAAAGCTGGGTGCTTTGTAATTACCATCAATCTCATTTCCTTGAATAACCCCCAAGCCACCAACAATTTTATGGAATTCTGTCCTTCCGCTTTCCAGTGACTTATGATTAGCTGATTTAAAAGATTCATCGGATGCAGTGTCAATTGATTCCGGATGGCTTACAGGATATTCCTTTGTAATTGTTTCTTTTATGAAACTGCTTTCATCCACAAGCTTTCCATTGCAACTCTCTCTGCGACTTTCAGCATTACTTTCACATTCTTCAAAACTTCGAATGTTTTTAGATGTTTCTGTTGAATGTTCTACCTGGTTTGCATCATCTCCCTCAAATACAACAGACACCTGGTCGGTTGCATCAAGCCCTCCTTTGCTACTCTCTCTGTGAGCTTCATCATTACTTTTACATGCTACAGCACCGATTTGGATGTTTTCAGATGTTTCTGTTGAACGTTTTATCTGGTCTTTTGCATCGTCTCCCTCATAAAGAACAGACACCTGATCGCTTGCATCAAGCCCTCCTTTGGTAGTCTCTCTGTGAGCTTCATCATTACTTTCACATGCTTCAACACCAATTTGGGAGACATAGTTTTTAGGTGTTTCTGTTGAACTTTTCCTCTGATCGCTTACATACTCTCCCTCAATTACAACAGACACCGGAGAAATATAGTTTTCAGGACCAAAAGAGGATTCAGAACTCAGCTGGTTTTTTGGGCTGTTCCCCTCCTCAGCTACAGCGTTTGCTTGAATAAGTTCACTCTCATGACTAATGAGATCAACTATACCAGTCTTGCTAGCTGCATGACTTACGTCTGCATTCGAATCAACTATGGGATCTACAGCAGGTTGAGAAACTCTCAATTTTTCTGATTCAATAGTTTCTTGTGCCGAACCAAATGATGATTCACCCATTTCAGCTTTCATTTTCCTATCTTCCGGGTCAATCGTAGATTCAGTTAAGTTCTCAGTTTGGACTTGACGTTCAATTTTGTCTTCAAAGAGAAGCTTTTCTGATGAAGGAGCTTCTGTGTCAACATTGAAGACTTCAGGCTGACTGCCTATATTCTTTGCCTGAGTAAGAGTATCAATTTCACATCTTTCTTCCTTAGGTGCTTCAGGATGAAACAGATTCACAGAATGATTTGCTTCATATTCTTCATGGCCTTTGTTTCCATGCAAATAGACATCAGCATTCTCAACAGAAGGTATATCATAAGGAACAGATTGACTGGTGCTAATAAGTTGAGCTGCGTTGGCTTTCATTGGAGAAGTGTCAACTGGAACATTCTGACTAACTATAGAGGCAGCTTCACCAGGATGAGTCATACTTGTTGCTTCTAAAACAAATCCCTGGGGACCTTCTACGTCTGAATAAATCACGTCATCATTCCATGATGAATTTGAGCTATCCTCTTTCTTTCCTAGTGAAGATGCTAACTTAGATTCAGATTTATCCGGTAAATTTCCTGTGCGTTCTGCCTCAAGAACAGCATTTGATATGGTATCACCACCATCAATGACCTGAGATTCTTGTAATGACTTAGTCAGAGCTTCAGATGCAATAGATTGCTTTTCAATAGAGCTTTTTCCACCTTGTGGATTGTCAAATGCTGCTGCAACTGAACCAGGAAAGTTACATTTTTCAAGGACTTCCATGGGTAGCACTTCACAGCTCTCTTGAACCACTTCAGAGCTCTTCATCACGCTGCCCGTTGTTGAATCATTGCACTGCTGAGTTTCACCTGAGCAAATCCATATGCATCAGCTATAAATTCGAAATAAAGAAGGCACATCACACAGAACATAAAAGCCAAACAGGAATAAAACCGCATAATGCTATAAATAAATGACTCAGTGTACAGGAATGGTTTTCTTTTCCCTTTCAGCCAGATAATAAGACAGTCTACAAATTACAGGTCTGAGATCTTGTAAAAACATTAAAACAATTGCAACCAAGACTTTTGATGAACAAAACACATTAACAACAGCATTGATAAAACCAACTCTCGTTAGTAGTAACTCACCGGGATTCTTTGCCACACATGTTGTTGCAATCTTTTCCTTCTCCTTAAGAGAATCAGAAACAACACTACTCGAAAATTCACAAGCAGCATCTGTAAACACATCCTCTTCAGATACATCTCCAATTCTCTCATCAGCTTTCTCCACAACTTTTGGACCTTACCTCATTAAAGCATACATTACACATTAGCATCAAAAAAAGAAACAACAATGACTCTCTATTTTCTTTTTCAAAGCCCAAATGTTCTTACTTGGGGTTTTTGGATCATTTTCCAAGCAATGTTCTTCCTGAAAATCAAGATTCTGTTTCGCCTTTACGGAATCAATGAGCTCAAATCCTTTGATGGTTCCACAAACTTTCTTGTGTGCACGACGGTTTTTAGCACTAGGATGCGGATTTGGATAATTCCATCCACATTTGGTGCAGACATGACTCTTACCTCCTATATAGCATTTACAATATATTCAGTATCTGTATTCTTAAAATTGATGTATTTTCTACAAACAATTATATTATAAAAAAGAATCACCAGTCATAGTCGAAGAAACATTAATCAAAAATAGACATTAAAAGACAAAAGGAAGAAACCATTATTGCAACCAAAAAAAGCAAAAAAGATTAATAAATTGCTAGAAAGTTACAAAAAATTTTAAAAGAAAAAATCTAAATTCAGGAGAAGAAATCATTCTTATGCACAATTTAGACAAACTGAGATTCACATCAAAGTAAAACCAAAAAAAACAGAAAAAAGAGAGAAATTAAAATTAAAATCTGAGAAGAAGAAAGCAGAGTAAATTCGAAAATGAGACGACATTGAGGAAGAAAGATGCAAAATTGAAACTTCAAAGAAGAAGAAAAAGCCTAAAAAAGACATAGATAATGATTATACAAACCTGGAGAGTTGCAATGGTCGTGAGAATCCATGTGGGAGAGTTTTTGGTTTTTGGTTTTTGGGGTTTAGGTTTTTAGAGAATCAAAGAGAGAGAAGAAGAAGAAGTAACAGTTTAGTTTTAGAGAATTAATTTTTAAAAAAAGAAGAGAATGAGAATGTGAGAGAGAGTTTTGGAAAACGAAGAAGCAAAGCAAAAGCCCACTCACTCACTCACTCCCTTAACCAAACGACGATCGCTGAGTGGGCCCTTTTTTATTATTTACTGTACGAATTTTTTTTTTTTGTAAAGTGTGAAAAATTCACTTTTAATAATAAATATTTTTGCAAAGTGTTTCCATGTATTCGGCACTGCAATTCAAATTTGAGGCGTTTCTCTGAACCATGACGTGTCTACATTCTCTCCATATTGAAGAAATTGAGTTCCTTGTGGATTGTACCGAACTTCTGAAGATAATAGAAGAGCCCCAGAACTGGCATGCATTTATACCGTACTTGGATGACTTCTCAAAATTCCGAAGCAATTTCTGGTTGTGTTCCGTTTGTTACATTTTCCGCACATTGAATCACAAAGCAGATCATATAGCCCGCACAGCTAGAGGTTTCTTTCGGTATCATGCTTTTGTGCATAATGTGCTTTCCGTTTAATGGTTGTATCAAGTTTTAGATGAGTTAAGTTGAAAAAATAATAATAATAATAATAAATATTTTTGGTCATTAGTAATTTTCACAACCAACAATATTCTTTAATCATTATCATTTGGTGACTTTTGTTTTTGTTTGTTAACAAACATATCGTTAACATTATCTCCAAACATGATCCAGAATTTTAGTTTATAAAAATAAATAAATATTAGGTAATGTCTTCATAGGATTCTTCTATTTCAGATCTTGAGTCCACATGTACGGAACTACGCATATTAACGACTAAATTATGGACGTTGGATATTATTTAATTATGTATTTGATTAATTTCTTGTTTATTTACTTCTCTTTATCATTTTTTACTCATAATTTGATTTTACAGTCGACCATTTACAAGTCAATGGCAAAAGTCGACTTTGGTATGTATCTTAGGCACTTTCGAACAATTCTTCCTTACGAGATATAATGGCTATGTTAGAAATTTATTGAAATGCAATGGAAAATATATATATACTAGATCAATAAGGACTTGTGCAATACATGGATATTTTTGATTTATAGTTTTGGTCTTCATTATATACATGTGTAGCATAAGCGTCTCATGATCATTAATTTGTAAATTTTTAACTGTGATTATAAAATTTTAAATTGTTAATATAGAATGCTTGACAAAAAAAAATATTTTAAAAAACAATATATAAAAATTATAAGTTTTTTTAATCACTTTTTGTCACTTATAAAATTTATAAGTTAAACTAATATTTACATATCTTAAATTATAATTTATTGCCAGTTTTATAAGCAAATATATATTTTTTTTATAAGAGAAATTATCATATCTAACCCTCATTCTCCATTCTATTTTAAAGATGATCTTTTAAACCTATGCCTTTTCAAAATATGCTCCTTACCAAAAAAAATTTGCAATTGACAATTTTGCCCCTTTCATTTTTTCTCCTTTTTGCATCGTGTTTCTTTCTCCATGTTCATTTGTTCTTCGACGGCTAAAAATTATATGATTTTCTGATTACAATTTTCTGTTTCTGAACCATTGTTTTTCGTTTTAATCGATCAAAATATTGATCTATGTCTTTCGATTTCGATTTTGTGTCTTTCGGTTTCAATGTTTCAGAAATTGGTTCTTTCTCCGAGTGTATCTTACGTCTGAAAGGTAGATTCAACCATGCACTTTTGCAATTTCGTTCCATTTTTATGTCTAATTGATTGTTGATAGATGCTTTCTTCATTTTTGAATCGTTTCTTGCATCCGACTGTTCTATGATTTAGGGATTTAATTTGAAATTCTGTGATCACGAATCAGTGCTTACGTTAAATATTTTCTTCTTTATTGAATTCATGGGGTGAATCCAAACGATATTTGCTAATTCGTTTAGATTGAATTCAATTTTTTAACTCCTTCATGGTTTAGCTTGTATACAACAATTGTTATCTATGCAGACATGAATGTACATATTGTTTCTTCTATAAATTAGAGTGAAACATAGGCATTTATATTTTAGTGGTTAATGTACATTGTATTATTATTCGTTTGCTTCATTCTTACAAAAGTATACCAAAAAACTAAGCTTTTATTAGTTCAAGCTCTAATCAAAACTGTTTCCCCTGCTAATTTCCACTCTTAAACTTATATTACCTGAGTGAGTTTGATTGTTACAATTGTCTCCTGTCGCAGGTTTTATCAAGGTAGTGCCAAGTTATGCTTTGGAATCTGGTTCAGAGAGCATGTATGAACTTAAGCATTGATGTTTCTCGATGTTCAGATGAGTAGAATCATGTTTAATTTATGAGAAATTAAGTTTAAATTTTGTTTGGGTTTCCTCTATTAAGAGAGTGGTTGGGTTTAATTTTATAAAAAGATCGACTAGCGTTTTTATTAAGGTATATAAACTTTTTTATAAAATTGTATAAAACCAAACAGAAATATTGAAACAAACAAAATTCTTAATATTCAATGGTTTTATAAGAAGTATACTATCTTAGTTTATGACAAATTACATTTAAAATTTCCTTAGGTTCCCTATATTAAAAGAGTGGTAGGGTTTAATTTTATTAAATAAGTAAACTAGTGTGCTTATTAAAGTTTATAAGATATCTTATGAACCTCTATAAAACCAAATAAAAATACTTAAACAAATTAAATTCTCAACATTTGTTTATTAAAGTTTATAAGATATGTTTTATACATCGATTAAGGGAGAGTATGGTTTAGTTATGTTTTATAAGATATGTTTTAAAGGCAGAGTAGAGTTTAGTTTTAATAAATATGTCGATTAATTTGTTTGTTAAGTTTTATAAGATGCCATATAAAACTATATAAACCAAATAAAAATATTTATAGAAAAAATTCTCAACATTCACTAGTTTTATACGAAAAATTATCTTTAGTTTATAAAAAATTAAGTTTAAATTTCTTTGAGTTTCCTATGTTAAGAGAGTGTAGGGTTTAGTTTTAATAAATAGGTCGACTACTTTGTTTATTAAGATTTATAAGATACCTTGTAATACTGTATAAAACTAAACAAAAATACTTAAATAAAAAAATTCTCAACATTCACTAATTTTATACGAAAAATTATCTTTAGTTTGTGAAAAATTAAGTTAAATTCATTTGGCTTCCTTGTGTTAAGAAAGGGTATGGTTTAGTTTTGATCAATAGGTCGACTAATTTATTTATTAAGATTTATAAGATACCTTATAAAACTATTTTGAGAGAATTTAAGTTTAAATTTCATTTAGTTTATGTCAATTAGGAGGGGTTAGAATTTAGTTAAATGAAATTTTTGTGACTTGTTTGTTTATAAAATTTTAAATATTTTATATGGTTTCACAAGTATGTTTATAGAACTATTTAAAACACTACTGGTTTGTCTATACAATTTTAAATGGTATTATCTAGATTTTTGGATTTAATATGATTTTATAAGTTTGTTTAAGGATTCACAATTGTAACTATCTTTATGTTATTTTTTTATTAAGTTTTATAAGATAATTTATAAAACTGTATAAAACCAAACAAAAATATTTAAACAAAAAAATTCTCAACATTCATTGGTTTTATACGAAAAGTCGAAAACTATCTTTAGGATATGAAAAATTAAATTTAAATTTCTTTGGATTTTCTTTGTTAAAAAAGGATAAAGTTAAGTATTAATAAATAGACCGACTAGTTTTTTTATTAAGCTTTACAAGATACCTTATAAAATTATATAAAACCAAACAAAAATATTTAAACAAAGAAAATTTTCAATATTTCGTAGTTTTATACTAATATTATTTTTATTTTATAAAAAGTTAAATTTGCCGAGGACAGGTGGTCCAGTGGTGTTGTCACTTTATAAATTCTCAAGGCACCAAGGTTCGAACCCCTACCTACAGTATAAATGAGGGGATTAAAGGCCACTAGGCCAGTTGACAAAAAAAAAAAGTTAAATTTAAATTCTCTTGGATACACTCTATTAAAATAGAGTATTATTTATTTTTAATAAATATGACTACTAGTTTGTTTATTTAGGCTTATAAAATACCTTATAAATTTGTTAAAAACCAAACAAAATTTTTTTAAAAAAAACTTTAAGTTTTAATGATTTTATACGAAACTATATATAGTTTATGATTTTCTATAATTTATAATATCTTATATCAGAAAAGTACGAATAAAAAATTCATTTTGTTAGTTGCAGCGAAAATCCCTTAATTCGAGATCAACTAAAGGTTCTAAATGAGATTAGCAAAACTATATGAACGACACTTAGTTATTACAAATTCACATCTGCTGGATGCCCAAGGAGAAAACACGTGGGGAGTGGCATCACATGAGCCAAAAGCTGTAATAACTTATACAAAAGACAAAAAGACAAAAAGACAAAAACACAAACACAATGTCCCCACTTCAAATTCTACATCAGATATAGCCTCGTTTCAGCATCAAAGTCACCAGCTTGTCAACCAAACTCTATATTGGTTATTACTGTTTCAAAGATATGAAGAAACATATGTAGCAGCTAAGCGTAATTCAAGATGAGTTAGCCCCAGAAATTAACCATGTAACTCTCAATGTGATCTCATGGATAGATAATGAAACAAAAGGTAAGGAGTTATTTCTGTGTACCTCCCAAGGTAAAGTTATGCTCGCTTCCATATTATCACCAGTAAAGCTATGCTCGCTTCTACATAATTCCAGTTGATTCATATTGACTCCCAAACATACAATCGAATACTAAAACTATCATATTAAGGGAAATATCTAACAATAAAGTGAAATTTGTAAGCCATGCGATATTCCTTCAAATCGAGGCTCATAACTGATGTTCCTTAGAAAATGAACAAAATCCAGAATGCCCATGATTGGTTCCAAGAGATGAGATGGCATCCATGTCCTACACGAATCTCCTTTTAAGAAACTGAAGCGAAAATCAAATCCAATTTCTGCAATAATCATATAATGAAACAAAATAACAATTATCAATTTCAGAAGAAATTAAACAGCATAAACCCTAATGAAACTCTAAAATCTCAAAACTTTTTAAACAGGTCGAAATCTTTCAAAATCAAACATAAAATCTTTCAAATCTTTCAAAATCAAAGAAGATTTAGTGAAATCTTAGAAATTTACAAACGAATGAAGAAGAAAAACACAAATTATTGAATCGAAGAAAAACAACACAATTGAACCGAATCTAAGAGATCGACGAAATTTATAGAAGATTCGTGTATCAGATCTTCGATATGATAATCGGAGAAAACTCGTAGGAAGATCTGAGAATTTTCGGTCCAAACTGGAGAAAACGCCGAGAGAAATCGAAGGAAGAAAGAAACGGTGAATCGTAGAGTGAAAATTAATGCAAGGACATTATTGTCATTTTTGAGTTAGTGTAGTGGGGTACGTTTGAAAGATTGAGAATGAAAGGGGTACTACTGAAATGTTTTCAGTTTTTGGGATAGATTTGAAATTCTCCCATTTTATAAATATCTAATATTATATTATTTTATTCTTAGTATGAGATAAATATATGTGATTATTTTTATTTTATAATTATAGATAAAAATAATTATTTATAATATTTTTTATATTTGTATTGTAAATAGAGATATATTGCATGGTAAATATAAATATTTAAATATATATATATATATATTTAAAATATATATATAAATACTGTAAATTTAGGATTGTTAAATTTGACATGTGGAAAAATCTTCAACTTTATATAACAAGATTTTCTTGAGGTTTTAGCAATGGAAAATATTACAAGATGGAAAATATAAGAAGGAACATTAACAAATAAATAAAACGAGAAAAGAGATAAAATATACATAAATCTAGGTCTCGCTATAGGCTAAAGTTCATGATGCTAGGATTTTAGGTGCCAAAATATACTAGATATTTTAGAAACATTATTTTTTGAGTTTTTGATTGTAGCATAAGGGTAGGATGATGTGTTTTTGACTTCAAGGTGAGAAGTTTGAATATTTTAAAATGTCTCATAAAAAAAATTGCTTTAGGTGTCAAAACTAATTGGGAAACAAAACAAAATTTTTGCTTTAAGCGTCAAAATTTTCTTCAAATTTCAAAATAAAATATACCAAACACAAAATCTAAACAAAAAAAATGTTCAACAAAAAAATACTAAAACAAAAAAAAAACTACCAAGAAGGGCCACAAATCTACCATCTCACATAACATCTACTACACTTGACTGGTTTAGTTTAGTAGATTTATTTACATGACTTTTATTTATGATAGTTTTGTTATTACGTTTTACATAACAAAAATAGGCATAATATATAGTATTTTAATGATTTAGTGAGAATATTGAGTAATTCTTAAACATTTAGATTATTCAAGTAATTAACTCATTAATATAGATTAATCCAGTAAATTGCCCTAATTAATATATGTAAGATACGTATATTCTTTGGGACAATTCTTCGGTTGAGGTTTTGTTAACACTCAAGTCATCAACCTCTTTTTTTTTCCCAAACTTGTTTTTTTTCTATAAAATGAAGTCTTGTCTTTGCATGAAAAACAAAGTTTTAGGGGTTAGATTGGAATTGCTTTCTTGTTTTGAAAAACAAATTTTTTTGTATGAAATTTAAATTAAACTAATTATAATTTAGTTTGTTTTTACTGATTGATTTAATTTAAATCTCATATAAAATTTTTTGTTTTTCAAAGCAACAAAACGAAAGCAATTACCTATCGGGAGAATCTGACTTATAGCTTTCGTTTTGTTGTTTTGAAAAGCAAAAATTTTTGTATGAGATTTAATTTAAACCAATGATATTTTAGAATAAAAAACAAAATAGAGTATGATTGGTTTAATTTAAATCTTATATAAAGACTTTTGATTTTCAAAGCAACAAAACGAAAACAATTCTAATCAGACCACTAATTTCTCATCTTTGATCCAAACTATTTTCATCGTTTAATTGTAGTTTCGTAGTGCAAAGTGTCGATCCTAAATCCTACATTGTACATAAATAACACATGAGATATTTTGATGTTTTGTTTAGTGTGATGTATCTATCAGCTCCTGTCTCCACTACTCAATCCAAAAGGCTATTTCAGGTAGTCTCTCACGTGACTTGCAAGGGACTTTTTAGACCCTACCGATTGAGGTTTTTTATGGTTGCATCATTTTTTTTCTTTAAATATGTACATAAGTTTTTTTTTGTCACAACAGATCGGATACATAAAAAAGGATTAACTAGCCTAAAATCAATATGCTAATTTTTTTCAATCTACTATGTATATTGGGAAGAGATCAAATTCTGATACCAGAATCAAGATCATTTAACTATTAGATTCAGAAGAACTCGTATTTTTATATGTTTAGATCATTTACATATATATATTTCTCTTTTTTGCCGGGGATCAATAAAAGAACAACCTTTTGTAATTTGTTCCGATTAATATAATTAAAAAGGTAACCAAAAAAGACAAAAATGATAAATCACTTTGATTACAAAAGCTTAACAGTAATTACTTTTCAAAATTATAAGAAATGACAGAAAGGGAAAAGGAGAGATGTCAAATCTGTGAGATTCATTTAATGAAGAGAGTAGGGTCAATTTTGGATTGCAATGAAGATTTATACACAAAAGTTACAAATAATGCTTACAAGCTAATCATCTTTAAGCTTTCCTCTCTCATGATGATACTGTTGCCTCCGACAACTTTCTTGGTCCAGACGAAGCCAGTTGGTCGTAATCCTGTAGAATAAGTAAACTCAATTTGATTAATTCACGGAATAAGCAATCTCTTTGAATAACCGGAACAGTTTAAATGGTTCGACGAAACCGAGTAAACCGACTGGTTATTGGCGGAATATTCCAACAAGAAACAGAAAACCAATCATTACCAATACATAGTCCACTAGTTAACTTTTGGATGGGAAGTTTTTGTTTACCTGTACAATAGACTGTGAGCAGAATTTGCCAGAGAGAACGGCACCTTCCATGGAAGCTAAGTACTTCTGTTTAGTGTAGTCTCCAGCTAAGTAGAATCCTTTAATAGGAGATCTCTGTAGAGGACGACATGGTTCACAGTTTGGGATGGTCTTGTATACAGACCTGGTCATGCAACAAAAGAGAAAGGTGTTGTATTCATCAACATAAAGCCAGGTCTCATGCGAAGCTAAATATATGGAAGTTTTCCAATTTTGGGTTTGGTATAACTTGTCTAACCTTGGAGTTTTAACGACATGGTACTTCAAAATTTTAGCTTTGCTTTGGTCAGCTGCGATTTCATCAGGGAAGAGTTTCTCAAGTTCTTTCATTGTAGCATCTATGATGTGAGAGTCGCTACGTGATATCCATTCCTCTGCAGGTGCAAATACTAGCTCCAACATAGACCGGTTAGGGTCGTAATATTCCTACAGATAATAAAGAAAGAAAACACTTTATTTACTCTCAGTTGAATCAGATTCGAAATCAAGATAGCCCAACAAACATTATCGGAAGACACTTGTGAGTAATATACTTAAGAAGTACAGTGCACCAAGTTCTGATCTCTTTTGATAGATACACAGTAGAGGAACTAGGTTTAGAAAGACAAGAACGCGTTCTTACCTTACAAGTTAAGGACATGTCGGCATATACGCTTAGAAGATTACTTCTGCAAAAACACAAAAACATTATTGTAGAGGATACAGCAAGTGTTTAAACAAGAACACGCCTTAACTGTTGCTGATTCAAGTATTAATAGAAAACTCTTTTTTCAACATTAAGTCCAACTAAGTATTCTATAAGACTCAATGCCTCATGACATTTTACGTAAGAAATTTACCTGCTAAAGAGTAGATGATCATATGTATTCTTCAATTTTCGATCAAACCTGTTATAACAAAACATAGTACTTAAGATCTGCTTGTGATCTCACACGAAAATGTTACAAAACGGTGTCGGTCTCACTAACCATATATGAACGTTAATAACTGGCACTCCAACTAATTTATCCAATTTCTTGAAGTATGGTATTTCTTTCCAGGAATCTGGTAAAAGGAGCTTAAGGATATCGACTGGAAAAAAAACAACATAAACAACAGTTTAGTAAGCAGGACAGCATATGAATTGAGAACCACAAGACAGCATAGTAGTAAACCTGGAGCGGCAAACACATAAGCGTCTCCTTCCACAGTGCTTCCATCAGTGAGTAAGAAACTCTTTACCGTGCCATCATTCTTGAGCTCAATTTTTCTTATCCTAGAATTGAGTTGCACATCCCCACCTAATGACCGAATATGATCCACTATTGGCATACAAAGCCTTTCCGGAGGATTACCATCCAAGAATGCCATCTTGGAACCATGTTTTTCCTGTCAATGTAATTTCCATTATTTTGCATTTGCAAATTCTTAAAATTTTAACTAACTGTTGCAGCTTATGACACACTAGAAGTTTCAAGGTAGAGGGAAGAAACATCTAATAATGGGATGAGGTGCCACAAGTTAACTAACTGATAAATCAAGGAATAAGTTGCTCATCATGTCGATCTCCTTCAAAACAGCCACCACAATGAACGTATATAGTGAAACTGACTTTTCATTAGCAAAACCACTCGCTAACAAGTAACTAAGGTATATTATGTTTTCCTAAGCAAATACTTAACTCTTCCTGCCACTATGGGCAAAAGAAACAACAACGAGAATCTTAGGAAGAATTGCTTGGGTAAAAAGTCCTCCTATTATAGTTTTCATGTCGACCATGTGAATAGTAACTACGATTGCCAGTGCAATGAAGATTCAAAAAAAGATAGGCGGACCGAAGCACATAGAGAAATTAAGAGCTGTAATGTCAAACCTGAAGAAACCGGTTCAAAGCTATCAAAATGCATTGCATTGACAGTTCATCAGGGTTTATAAAATTTAGTGCCTTTGACATGGCAATAAACACCTCATCGGTCACGCGCTCAGGAACTCCCTGGACAAGTATACAGTTCATCATAACCTATTATTATCTGATGAAGAAAAGCACATGCACAAAAATGAAACAAAAAGAACCACATGGACTGAAAGAGTCACAACTAACCATAAGAAAGCTAGAATTAAACACTACATGATTTAGCCTGCTAACTCTAGCATGTTAAGGTGATTAACATGCTTAAGAAAATCTCACAAGAAAAGGTAACTCAAATAGCCTACTTGCCTGCTTTTGCATCCATTCTTTGACTGATAAACCATCTTGGGCCTCAACATAAGCTTGGCCGCCGACCATAGCTGGCAAAAGTCCAATGGCAAACTTTATTTTCTCTGGCCATGTCAGCATTTCGTTGTTTCGTAAAATAGCCCAAATACCTACACAGTAAATCCAACAGCAGCAACTTTAATCATCTGCCAGATACAAATTAATTCTATCGAGCATTTCAGCATTAGTGCTACAACAGAGCTTAGTTATATTATCTTGCCCTGCCCAGTAACAAAACTTTGCAGTTTGGTTGCCTATCCTACGTATGTGGAAACTCGGAACTAGATTCTTTACTATGGATAAAAAATGACCATCTTCGATTAAACATCTAACTTAGATGGATATACTCCAAACCTTCTTACAGTCATGAGTTCTTTGCCTATTATTAGATCTCAAATACTATCATTAACTTGAAACAAACATACATCCAAAGAATAACTAACTCTGCTTTTTTACACAAGAAAATCATAATTTATTAAAGAGTCAACATTATCCAACAAGTTTCTGCATATTACAATTCGATTATATTAAACCAAATCCAAGACTAAAATTTCAATCACTTTTTTTAGTTATTAAAAACTTTACTTACTTGAAGCAGTAATATTATATCAGCTGGTTATCAAAAAATCAGTTTATCCTCTCACCATTTAAGGGTGCTGGTAGAACATCTGGGAAGTCAAATCTACTAAATTCGCCAGGTTTACTTGGCATAGCAAAAATCATGGAGTGTTCCTTCCACTGCAACCGATCATTGATCCCAAGTTCTCCAAATAAGTTCTGTACATTCGGATAAGCACCGACTTCGAGAAAGAATATGAAGAGAATCAAGACAATTAGTAAAGGGCTTCCTTGAAGAATAGTAACAGGAAAACAACATAAAATATTAATTAACCATAAGCATTGTTTTGCAATTTTTCTACAAACTGATGGTAGTGCAGATAAGGTGAGAGGGACCTTTCCTGATGATCTCAATGAGCATATTACAAAATAGGTCCAAGATAATAAGAGAAAAGGTTTAAGAAAACTTGTTAGTTTCAGCTTGAATTCTAAATGCCTGTTTCAGCTTATTTTTCTGTGGGTGTCGCATCACTTTGCAAACAGATATATCTGTGCTGCTATGAGAAATCTTATTCAGCAATAGGTTATTAGAGTCTGAGGCATATATTGGTAATACCATGTAAATTCAAATCCAAGTTGTCAAATATCTGTAAGCAATTATTTGACAAGCATAGAGGATATGAATTTGAACTTACAGAATATATGTAAACCGGTTTCATACCAGTCCCCATCTTTATCCTTCCATGCAGCTATCTGAAAGAACACATATTTCACATCGTTAATACATTCTCCCAATTAAGAAAGGGAAATTTGCTAAAGCAGAACAAACAAGAACCTTATCCAAGAACCAGATAACAAAACATTAATGTAACACAATATAATCATAAAATATATTTAAGTAAACTACTCTATATTGTTTCCAATAAAGCCTAGAGACTGGAAGAGGATATGTGCAGTATGTAGCTCAAGACAAAAGACATAGAACATCAAAAGATAGAATTGGACAGCAAAAGATATAAGCAAACAAAGACAGCTACATGTACGCAATTTCTGTACCTAAGAGCTGTAACACTCTAAAAGATTAGTTATATCTTAAAGTCTCACAAACTCAATTGGCACAGCTTTCAGAAACAAGCAAGTCTTTTAAGAATGATAAATCAAACAACCATGAGTTGTTCGGAGAAATAGATTTAATCGAAGTACCTTTCCACCGAGAACATCTCTTGCTTCAAGCAACAGAGGTTTGTGGCCTGCGTCAGCCAGGTACTTTGCAGTTGACAATCCAGCCAATCCTGCAATCAATTGAGAGGCAAAAGGGCTTAATCACATGAAATTGCATAACATAAAACTGCTTAGTAAACAAACTTCATCAGAAATCAAAAGGAGCAGGAAACATTAAAAGCTTTTGACATACCAGCACCAGCAATTACAACTTTTAAAGGCTTTGCAGGACGAGGAGCACTACGGAAAATTGCAGATAAACTTGCAGCTTCCAAGAAATTGACAGTATTCTCTAGCTCTGGCCTTGGAATATCCACACAGACTACCTATAATATCCTCTTTTTAATCAATTGGAACACTTGACCAGTAGATAATATTTCGAGAATTCAAACTAATAAAACCAGACAAACACCTGCAAAGGACCAGCACTTCTCCTAGTTCTTGTCTTAAGTGCTTGAGAAATCGGGACCCTAACGCTTTGTCCCATATATTCCCAACCTCCAGATGCAAGTGCCTCCAAAAACCCATTTTGATAAGGCAAATTCGCCGCAGAAACATTCCCAAACACAACCATTTTTCCACCTTAATTCAAAACTGCTTCAAGGAATCTAAACTCTGAAGTCAGAAAAGAAGAGAATTACAAAAGAACCCAGAAAGAAGAAAAAGGTACAGAAACAAGTGGTTTGTGTTTGAAACACGTAATCGACAACAAGAAGAACAAAAAGCAGACTTGATATAAAGGGCTATAGTAATCTCAAATATCTCACCCAGCGAGCAACTGTAAAGTAGAACCAAGAGAAGAAGAAGAAGAAGAAGAAGAAGAAGCTAGTGGGAGTAGCCGATAACGAAATGGAGGCCTTGAGTGCCCATATGATGTTTTTTCCTAATTTGCTTACGAAATAGATAGATTACCACATAAATAAATAATAATAAAATTTTAAAAATAATTAATCGAGTAGACAATGCATGTAATGTAATTATTTGTCACTAATAACGGTCCAGCTTCTACAAATATAAATTATATACATTTTATTTTTTTTAAATTAAGTTTTCCGTTAAGTTTTTTTTTTTTGGTCGACTTCCTTTAAGTTAATATATAGAGAAATAAATAATTGAAGTTTTTTTTAAAAATAGATAAATAAATAATTTTACAAATTCAAAAAATCTTAATAACATTATTAATTTATGGAAGTTTGACAACATTTATTAAGTTTTAGTTTAGTTTTTAATTTAAAATTTTGGTGCAAATTTTAGTCTTTTAATAAAAAGTGGAATAATAATTTTTTTTTGGTCAAACAATTGATTTTATTAATAACAAGGGAAAAAAGTTTACAAACTAAGAACAATAGATTGATTTTATGATACAGTGAATTAGAGAATCAACTATATAATTCAAAAACTTAGGGATTACATGTAAAAAATAAAAGAAAGATACTTATCAATCTTGAGAAATCTTCTAAGTTGGTCACTCCTCATAAAGGAAATCATCTTCTGAATTTGAACATCAACACAATCTGTTATAACTTCCACTTTTACAATGTAGAGAGATAACAAACATTCCATTGCCCAAAGCATCACCTCAATTTCAAAATGAAGAAGAGGGAGACTTCGTTTGACACTAAGCGCTCCAGAGCATTTTCTTCCTGTGAAATTAGGGAAGCAAAACCAACCAAGACATGAGAGAAGATCTACTGCTTAAATGGTTTTTGTCTATAACTATTGTAAAAGAAGTTAACCGTTTTTTAAAATCCAAATCAGTTATAAAAAAGGTTTGGAGCACGGTCTTTTTTTATCTCGGAAGTTTGATATAAAACATAATCCACCCAAACTTTCAATCTCTCTTTAATTGCACAAAAGTGGTAGTTAGGGCTTGATTGCACAAATCCGCGGTTAAGCGTTTAATGGTTAACTAGAGTAGATCGGTACAGTTCAGACCATATCATAACCGACCTGTTCAAGCACTTCTTCTTCTGGATTTTTATCTCCATCGCCTGCATCTTCTTCTTCAATGTTTACGGTCATAGGGATGAGTGCATTTGAACTCAAGAACAGAAATTACTGCTTCAAATTCTGATACTTGTTTCTCGATTGCATCAATTTGTCCAACAAATTCATCCAAGCCACAACTTTTGGATTTCATCTGCTCTGCGAAAACTCTAAGCCCAGCTGCTAGGTCACCAAAACCATCGTACTCCGATGAAATTCTCAGATTCATCTTCTCCAATAGATCCAATTGATTGCTCGTTCCCTATTATCATTCATTATTTATCGACCAAACTAAATTTCAAATCTTTTTTTTGGTCTGAATTTCGAATCTATGGAGAACATATATGAATACTAAAAAACTGTAAATAACTTGGGATTGATTTTTTTGACCTGGAGATCCGATTTAACTATGGATGATACACTCGTGAAAAGATTCTCTAGCGATTCAGCTAGATCATCACCTCTCGCATCCGCCATCGATAGATAGAGATATATACTTCTTCGCGCACTGAGTTCAGGTATTTGATTTTGTGTGAGAGATGAGTTTAGATGCACTCATTCCTGTTAGTGTAAACATTGAAGAAGAAGATGCATGCGATGGAGACCAACATCCAGAAGAAGAAGTGTCTGAACGGGTCGGTTATGATCTGGTCTGTTTGTACCGATCAATCGGGTCATAAATTAAAAATCGGGTCATATATTAAAAATTGGGCCAGTTATGATTTGATTTGAACTGTACCGATTTACTCTGGTTAACCACTAAACGCTTAACCGCGGATTTGTGCAATCAAGACCTAAACTACCACTTTTGTGTAATTATCTAAGGTGAAAACTGATTAGATTTTTTTTTCATCAAAGGTTTTTATTAAAAAAACCCATGATGGGCCGGATTACAATTTGGATAATATTACAAAGAAAAGTTAAATGGGCTTGAACAAAAAAAAACCCAACAACGAAGCTAAACCCTAATTTCGTCTCCGTGTAGCCGCCGATGAAGCGATGGGACTCCGCCACCAAAACGACCTTCAGACCACCTTTTCTTCATAAATCTTACCCAAATCTCCAATCTTCATCTTCCATAAAAACCACCGCTGATGTCTAAATCTTGTATAAGCCGCTTTCAGCTCCCACCGTCGAACCCGAAACCCCAAGATACTTCAGCACCATTAGAGCCTAATCTACTGACCCTAAACCGAAGGCATCATACGCTCCTCCTCCGAGAGTAGTGGAAGCGCCGAAGATTTACTCTCAATGTGAGCAGTTCTGCCGTTAGAAAGAAAGCAAAACAGAATCGGAGATGAAGTAAGAACTGGAAAAAAGAGTCGGATCTATGGCCAGATCTGAAAAAACCAACTAAAGAAGATCTACAGTTATTAGATTAATGTATTTTTTTCGTAAGATGTCTTAGAATCCATTTTTCCTATTTTGTAGGTAATCTAAAAATCATGGTAAAAATAGAAAAGATGGTGGAGAGGACTAAAGCTAGGATTTATCCTAAAAACACTACCATTGCCAAATTAATAATTAAGAAAAAAAAAATCATATCTCGGCCCAGAAAATAGACAAGGTCTAGCCAATTGATAAAGAAATCAAGAAGCCCATCTCAAAGCAAGGGCCGGAAGTCCAATTAGTAATAAGTTTGTAACAAAATTGAGAAATAAAAGGTAAAAGTGGGACAGTCGAATCGAAGAACTTTTCTCCTCCTCCTTGCGAGTTCTTTCGAGTTTTCCTTTATTCTTTGCTTTGACTTGTCTCACCTCTTCTTCTCCATCTTCTTCAACCTCTTGAATCTCAATCATCTGCTTCTTCTTCTTCTTCTTCTTCTTCTTCTTCTTCTTCCTCTTCGCTCATCTCCGCTTTCTGCAACAATGTCTAATTTCACTTATACTTGTGCTTTCAACTTGTCCGACTCTCCTTTTAATTCCGTCATTGGTTCTTCATCTTCTTCCTCTGCGTTCGTAGCCTCCGATGATGATACCGACGACGCTTGTAGCATCTGTCTCGAGCCTTTCACCCTCCAGGATCCTTCCACTGTCAGATTTTAAACTCTCTCTCTTTTTCCATTCTACATTTCTCTTAGATAAGCTACAGCTCTTCATGGGTTTTACGATCTCGTTCTGGGTTTTATTTCCTCTTTCCCCTGAAATCTAAGATCGTTTGGATTGCAACATTGTGATTTTGCCTTACATTATTGATACGAGATCGTTTATTTAATCGATCATTTGTTCTTGAGTCATCGTTCAACATGTTCGATTTGATCGTCTCGCTTTCTCAATTGAATCTGTTGTATTTATAACTAGCATGTTCGTTCCATTGTTTTTTTACTTATCTGATGTTCCAATGTCTAAATCTGCCGATGGATTATTCACTTTCAGGTTACCAGTTGCAAACATGAGTATCACCTTCAGTGCATCATTGAATGGTACTTGTTCAATCCTTATAAACAATTTGTGATCTTATTTATCATTGTTTAGATTTAGGGTTTTGTTCTTATGGTCATTTATCAGTGACTGGTTACTAATTGAGGTTACACAGGTCACAGAGAAGCAAAGAGTGTCCTATCTGCTGGCAATTGTTTGTTCTGAGAGATCCTGCTAGGTAATCATCATCTAAAGAGAAAGATTTGGTTTTAATGATCTAACTACTATACGAAGATACTTTAGTCAATGAGGTTCTAATAGTATTGGTTCCCTCTGTTTTTGTAGCCAAGAGCTATTGTCTGCTGTTGAAAAGGAAAGACAATTGAAAACCACAAACATATCTTCATCCTCTCCAATATCTATTGATCACTCTCATGACTATTTTCATTCGGAGGAGGTTCGAAATTCAGTGTGATATGTTAAATTAAGGAGTTTTTGCTCTAGTAATTGACTAGATAATGAATATATTTTCTAGGAGGAATCGCAATTTAGCAGCTTTGATGAACAGTTCCTGAGGCATCTCACAGAAGCTGCCCATAGACGATGTTTGCTTCGTCAAAGGGATAATCGAATGTCATCAGGTCTTATTTTATCCAATGATCCCAATACGGTTCATCTTGCTGGCATGGAAAATCATGATCACATCTCTTCTGTTTCCTATGTTGAACATCAAAACCCAAAACCTTGTCCGAGTCCTGGCTCAGTGAACTCATCTCCTGTCTCTGATCACTCTTCTGTTCCTGCAGATATCAACAACGGATCCAGGTATCTTTATTCACAAATTAAGTACAAATTCAAGTTTTTCTGCCTCATAAATTTAGTACCAGTTTCATGATCAATGTGGTTTCTATTGCACAAGGAAGACGTTTTTGTATCTTCTATTTCCCTTAGTTACTGGTTGAGTGGATTATTGTCCACTGATAAAATAATTAAGATGACGATGGAACTCGAGACCATGTCTCTCCATTACGCAGATCCTAATCAGAGAATGCTTATGCCTTGAATGTGGTAATAACTTAGCTAAAACATATTTAACATATCTTCATCTTCTTTTTTGTACCTATAATCAGAATCTTCCCTGGGCGTTCTCCATCTCGTTCATCTCAAACTGTAGATTCACCTGAAGCATCCTCTCTTCCGGAAGCCATTAAATCTAAACTAGCAGCTGCGTCTGCAAAGTATGTCAATCTCAATCCTTCTTTATTTGTTCAGAAATTGGTAATAAAAGCTGATCAGGATATGACTTTAGGTACAAAAATTCAATCTTTAAAAGCAAACAAGGTCTCAAAGAGAAGCTGCTTGCCCGCAATAACTCAGTGAAAGAATTGAGCAAAGGAGTTCAACGTGAGATGAATGCAGGAATAGCTGGTATTGCGCGGATGATCGAGCGTTTGGATCTTCCTTCAAAACGTTTTGGAGGGTCTACTGGTGTATCAACCTCCACTACTTCTACTTCTGGATTTAACTTCTCATTCAAAGGGAAGCATGTTGAAGCCAATAACAATGGGGACAAAACCGAATCACATAAGCTGCAGGTGTCAAACTTGTCCGTATCTCCTAATTTCTCATCTTCTATTTGCTATTGATGGGTTTGCTAATGAAAATCTCGTTGAATTTGATGTCAGGGATGAAAATCGTGCTATGCAAAATCAGATAAAGTGATGGGACTTTAATGCAAGCGATGTACGCTTTCATGGAATCAACTTTACCCGTTGGTCTTCGCGTCCTGCATTGTTCAGAACTCACGGTCTCAGTCTCTTTGTTTTTGTCTTTACGATGAGTACTTTTTGGAAGGGTAAAAATAAGCACGACCGTTTTTCACGGAGTCAAAACTTTATATTAGTTATTATGTTTTCTTTTTTCAATTTCCTTTTTATTTATTTTTTGATAATTTGAGAAATATATTTGATTTGATAAGAAAATCCTAGTTAGATTAGGATATAATTAAACACTTGGGATTAATGTAGATTATGACTTTTAACAGCTCTATAAAAACTCACGACATACAAAATTCTAGACAAAGATTAGATTTTGAAGAGCCAAAGCAAAGAAGAAGAGAGACAAAGCATACATATAAAGCTTCACAGAATTGCAAACATAGCATCGGATTGGAAGAATTAAAAGAAGAATACCGATACAACGTTAAAGCTAAGACATAATAATGACAGAAGAACCTTCGCTATGCTTTAAAGGGTGTGGCTTCTTCGCCACGTCACAGACTAAGAACCTGTGTTCTAAGTGCTACAACGATTTTTTGATGGTCGAGTCTGCCAGATACTTGGCCGCTTTGAACATCAACAAGGAATTAGCAGCGGCAGAGGAGGCGACAACGACGGAGGAGGTTGTGGTGAGTAAGAAGAGTCGTAATAGATGCAATGCGTGCAAGAAGAAGGTGGGGTTGCTAGGGTTCAACTGTAGATGTGGCCAAGTGTTTTGTGGGTCTCATCGTTACCCGGAGGAGCATTCTTGTCCATCGGATTATAAATCTGCGGCCATTGAAGCCTTACGAAAACAAAACCCTAACATCAAGGGTGATAAACTCTACCGGCTTTAGTCATCCTTTCTACAAGTTTTTTGTGCAAGGACCATATTTTTTAAGACTACCATGTTTTTCTGTGGGATGCACAAATATATATATACTACGGCAGATTCGCGCGTACGCACGTGGTGGTTAAAAATCTAATTAAAAAAAAAATTAATATATTGCATATAAATAAACGAAAGCTAATATCAATTTAGAAAAAAATCAGTAAATTTAAAATAAGATTTACATAAAAGAAATCTAAATTAATTAATAATATTCTTACTCATAATATTTATGATATCTTTCTATTTTTTTAGTTTAATTTATACATATTTTATCAAAACTAATGGAGTTATTATTGTATATTAAAAATAAATCAAATTTAATAATAAAATCTTAACATTAACCCCTAATTTATTAAATTTACTATACATTAAAATACAACCGGATTCTATTTTTATAATTGATAATTTAAAATTTTTTTTAAAAAAATTAAAAATTATATAATGAACTTATACGATAAAAATAAATATATGATAATACGATGAATGCTTACCCTAAACTTATAAAATACTAAACCCTAATTTATTAAAAATTAAGATAAAAATAACATAAAAAACTCCCAAAGCAACCAATAAATTTCTTTAACCCTATAGTTATACAATATATAATAGCCCTTATACGACGAACTTATACTCAACTCTAAGTTAGAAAAGAATTAAGATAAATATATGATTAACGTAAAACATATAATAGAGTACTCAATCATTTTATTAACCTTAAACATATATAATGAATGATAAACTTATACTGTTGATTATTCATTATTCAAATAATTAAAACTTTAAACGATTTCATCAAAACTTTATATGTTGATTTTTTGATAAAATCCAAATCCATCAAACTCATATTATTTTGGATTCATGTTTATTTAAATTATTAAAATCGTATTCATACTAAAGATTGTATTATATATAAAAGATATGTAAAATAAAAACTCAATTCACGTAAACAAACTAGAAATACTTGCATGCTCCTCCAAAACGAAATTTAAAATTTAAAATTTTATCATATAAAAAATATACCAAATAAGAAACTAATTTTGTATAAACTATCGTAAAAGTTATAAAATAAAAACTGTATTATATTAATTAAATAATAGTATTACTTTAATCAAAAAATTATACTACCTTTTAAAACATATGTATTATATCTAAAATATATGCCAAATAATTTTTACCGATCCTGAATCGGAGGTATAGTTCATTGGTAAATCGTGTTTTAAGACAACGGTTCGTAATAGGTTTATCTTACAAAACAAAAATATAAAAAATAAATAAACTAAAACATATACAATATTAAAAAATTTATTTCGGTAAATTTCATTAAAAACTTAAAGAAACTTACATGCTCTTACAAGTTTTATTTTTTATTTTTATCATTTTAAAACATATATCAAACAATAAATTATATTTGCGTAAAACTATCATAATATTAAAAAAAAAATTGTATTAAATTTAATAAATAATAATATTGCATCAATCAAAAAACTATACTACCATTCAATAAATTGTATTATATGTAAAATATATGCTAAATAAAAAATAATTTTGTGTATAATAAACTAAAAATTTAAAAATACTTATATGTTTGGTTAAATCTAAACTCGTGTTAAATATTCTAATAGGTTTATCCTGCAAAAAAAAAAAATCTAAACTCGTGTTAGATGACAAATAAATTAACTTAAAAATTATACCAAATTGAAAAATATATTATCCTAAATTATATTAAGAAATTAGAACTACTTACATGTTCATGTAAAACGAAATATAAATTTTTATTTAATTAAAACATATACCAAATAATAAATTATATTTGTAAAAAACTATCATAAAATCTAAAAATAATTACATTATTAGATGAATCCATAGAAGAATTAGGAATCATATTAGGAATCCTAAAACCCAAGCCGCCATTAAATCAAACCACCTGAAAGATAAAAGAGAAACGGAAGAGAAAAAAACTAGTAATGGAACGAAAATTGGTGTGCACTTTTATAACCCTAATATCTGCATGTAACCGAAAACGGAATCGTATTCGGAGTTGTGATACAAAATTTATGGTGGTTTTCCCAAGACACACCTCTGGAAAACGAATTCCCTAGTGTCAATGTTCGGAAGCAGTTTCCCGTCAAACCAGAAAAATCAAACAATGATCAGCCTATTGTTGGAAAGCCCCATGGTCTAGTTTTCAGATCAGTTTGCGGATCCAGATTCAAAGGTAGAATTCATCGATAAATCATGTTTTAAAATGTGGGTCTGTAATAGGTTTATCCTGCAAAATAAAAAAAATAAAATATAGTTAAACTAAAACATATACAATATTGAAAATTTATTTGGGTAGATTTCATTAAAAACTTTAAACAATTACATTTTCCAGGAAAACAAAATTAATTTTTTTGTCATATTAAAACATATATCAAACAATAAACTATATTTACGTAAAACTATCATAATATTAAAAGAGAAAATTATATTAAATAAAATAAATAATAATATTACATTGATAAAAAAAACTATACTACCATTCAAAAAAATTGTATTATATGTAAACATATTCCAAAAATTCAATTTGTGTATAATAAATTAAAATTTTTAAAACACTTATATGTTCAGTTAAATCTAAACTCGTGTTAAATATTATAATAGGTTTATCCTGCAACACGAAAAACTTAAATTAAATTAAATCTCAACTAGTGTTAGATAACAAATAAATTAAATTAAAACTGATACCAAATAAAAAAAATATATTATCCTAAATTCTATTAAGAAATTAGAAGTACTTACATGTTCGTGTAAACCGAAATATAAATTTATATTATATTAAAATATATACCAAATAATAAATTCTATTTGAATAAAACTATCATAAAATCTAAAAATACTTACATAATTGGATGAATCCATAGAAGAATTATGAATCATATTATGAATCCTAAAACCCTAACGGTCATCAAATCTAAGCACCTAAAAGAGAAAAGAGAAACAGAAGAGGATAACAACTCGCAAAGGAACGAAAGTTGGTGTGCACCTAGATAACCCTTATATCTGTGCGTAACCGAAAATGAAATCGCATTCGGAGTTGTGATACGAAAGTTATGTTGGTTTTCCCAAGACACACCTCTAGAAAACAAATTCTCGATTCTCAATGTTCAAAAATAGTTTCTTGGCAAACCAGAAAGACCCAAACGACGATTAGCACACTGTTCGAAAGCCCCAATAGTCTAGTTTTCATATTAGTTTACCGATCCAGATTTAGAGATAGAGTTCGTAGGTAAATCATGTTTTGAGGTGGGGTTGTGTAATAGGTTTATCTTACGAAACGAAAAAATAAAAAATAGTTAAACTAAAACATATACAATATTAAAAAATTTATTTTGGTAGATTTCATTAAAAACTTTAAAACAATTACATTCTCCTGCAAAACAAAATTAATTTTTTTTATTATATTAGAACATATATCAAACAATAAATTATATTTATGTAAAACTATCATAATATTAAAAAATAATATTGTATTAAATTAAATAAATAATAATATTACATTAATAAAACAATTGTACTACCATTCAAAAAAATTGTTTTATATGTGAAACATATGCAAAAAAAAAATCAATTTGCATATAATAAATTAAAAATTTAAAAGTACTTATATGTTTGATTAAATTTAAACCCGTGTTAGATATTATAATAGGTTTATCCTTCAAAACAAAAAATTCAATGAAATTAAATCTAAACTAGTGTTAGATTAAATTAAATTAAAACTTATACCAAATTAAAAAATATAATATCATAAATTTATTAAGAAATTAGAACTACTTAGATGTTCATGTAAACCGAAATATAAATTTATATTATATTAAAATATATACTAAATAATAAATACTATTTGAATAAAGCTATCATCAAATTTAAAAATACTATGTTATTGGATGAATTTATAGAAGAATTAGGAACCATATTAGGAATCTTAAAACTCTAGCCGCCATCTGTTCTGACCATCTAAGGATAACAACTCGTAATGGAACAAAAATTGGTGTGCACTTTGATAACCCTAATATCTGCGCGTAACCAAAAACGAAATCGCATTAGGAGTTGTGATACAAAATTTATGGTGGTTTTCACAAGACACACCTCTGGAAAACGAATTCTCGAATGTCAATGTTCGAAAGCAGTTTCCTGTCAAACCAGAAGAATCCAAATGACGATAAAAATATTGTTGAGAAGTCCCAATGGTCTAGTTTTCTTATCAGTTTACCAATTCAGATTGAGAGGTAGAATTCTTCGGTAAATCGTGTTTTAAAGTGGAAATCTGTAATAGGTTTATCTCCAAAAAGAAAAAGAAAAAATAATTAAACTAAAACATATACAATATTAAAAAATTTATATAGGTAGATTTCATTAAAAACTTTAAAAAATTACATTCTCATGCAAAACAAAATTAATTTTTTTATCACATTAAAACATATATCAAACAATAAACTATATTTACGTAAAACTATCATAATATTAAAAAACAATATTGTATTAAATAAAATAAATAAACTTATTACATTAATCAAAAAGCTATATTACCATTCAAAAAGTTGTATTATATGTAAAACATATGGCAAAAAAATCAATTTGCGTATAATAAAGTAAAATTTTAAAAATACTTATATGTTTAGTTAAATCTAAACCCTTGTTAGATATTATAAAAAATTTATTCTGCAAAACAAAAAATTAAATTAAATTAAATCTAAACCAGTGTTAGATAACAAATAATTTAATTTAAAACTTATACCAAATTAATAAATATATCATTCTAAATTCTATTAAGAAATTAGAACTAGTTTGTGTAAACCGAAATATAAATTTATATTATATTAAAATATATACCAAATAATAAATTCTATTGGAATAAAACTATCATAAAATCTAAAAATACTTACATTATTGGATGAATCTATAGAAGAAATATAAATCATATTAGGAATCTTAAAACTCTAACCGCCATCAAATCTGACAACCTAAAAGAGAAAAGAGAAACAGAGGAAGAGAACAACTCGTAATGGAATGAAAATTGGTGTGCACATTGAAAACCCAAATATATGCACGTAACCAAAAACGAAATTGCATTCGGAATTGTAATACAAAATTTATGGTTGTTTTTCCAAGACACACCTCTAGAAAACGAATTTCCAAGTGTCAATGTTCGGAAGCAGTTTTCCGTCAAACCAAAAGGATCCAACAACGATCAGCATATTGTTGGAAAGCTTCAATGGTCTCGTTTTCAGATCAGTTTGCCGATCCAGATTCAGAAGTAGAATTCGCTTGTAAATTGTATTTATCCTGCAAAACGAAAAAATAAAAAATAGTTAAACTAAAAGAAATACAATATTAAAAAATTTATATAGGTAGATTTCATGAAAAACTTGTAAAAAATTACATTCTCATGCAAAACAAAATTAATTTTTTTATTATATTAAAATATATATCAAACAATAAACTGTATTTACGTAAAACTACCATAATATTTGAAATATATTGTATTAAATTAAATAAATAATAATATTACATTAATAAAAAAATTGTACTATTATTCAAAAAATTTATATTATATGTAAAATATATGCCAAAAAGAAATCAAATTGTGTATAATAAATTAAATTTTTTTAAATACTTATATGTTCGGTTAAATCTAAGTCCGTGTTAGATATTATAATAGGTTTATCCTGCAAAACAAAACACTAAATTAAATTAAATCTAAACGAGTGTTAGATAACAAAGAAATTAAATTAAAACTTATACCAAATTAAAAAATATATTATCCTAAATTTTATTAAGAAACTAGAACTATTTAGATGTTCGTGTAAACTGAAATATAAATTTATATTATACTAAAACGAATCCAAAATAATAAATTCTATTTGAATAAAACTATCATCAAATCTAAAAGTACTTCCATTATTGGAAGAATTTATAGAAGAATTATGAATTCTAAAAGCCTAACCGCCATCGAATCTGACCACCTGAAAGAAAAACGAGAAACGGAAGAGGATAATAACTCGCAATGGAACGAAAATTAGTGTGTACCTTGATTACCCTAATATCTGAGCGTAACTGAAAACAGAATTGCATTCGGAGTTGTTATACAAAATTTATGGTTGTTTTCAAAGACACACCTCTAGAAAACGAATTCCCGAATGTCAATGTTCGAAAGCAGTTTCCCTTCAAACCAAAAAGATTTATAAAGATCAGCATATTTTTGAAAAGCCCCAATGGTCTAGTATTCATATCAGTTTACCTATCCAAATTCAGAGGTAGAGTTCGTAGGTAAATCATGTTATAATGTGGAGTCTGTAATATGTTTATATTGCAAAACGAAAAAATAAAAAATAGTTAAACTAAAATATATACAATATTAAAAAATTTATTTAGGTAGATTTCATTAAAAAATTGTATTATATGTAAAAAATGCCAAAAATCAATTTGTGTATAATAAAATAAAATTTTTTAAATACTTATATGTTCGGTTAAATCTAAATCCCTTGTTAGATATTATAATAGGTTTATCCTGCAAAACAAAAAATTAAATTTAATTAAATCTAAACTAGTGTTAGATGACAAATAAATTAATTTAAAACTTATACCAAATTAAAAAATATATCATTCGAAATTCTATTAAGAAATTAGATCTAATTCGTGTAAACCGAAATATAAATTTATATTATATTAAAACATATACCAAACAATAAAAACTATTTGAATAAAACTATCATAAAATCTAGAAATACTTATATTATTGGATGAATCTATAGAAGAATTAGGAATCATATTAGGAATTAAACCCTAGCCACCATCGAATGTGACCACCTGAAAGAGAAAAGAGAAACGGAAGAGGAGAACAACTCGTAATAAAACAAAAATTGGTGTGCACTTTGATCACCCTAATATCTGCGCGTAACCAAAAACAGAATCGCATTCGGAGTTGTGATACAAAATTTATGGTTGTTTTCCCAAGACAAACCTATAGAAAACGAATTCTCGAATGTCAATGTTCGGAAGCAGTTTTTCGTCAAACCAGAATGATCCAAACGACGATAAGTATATTGTTGGAAAGCCCCAATGGTCTCGTTTTCAGATCAGTTTGCCGATTTAGATTCAGAGGTAAAATTCGTCAGTAAATTGTGTTTTAAGGTGGAGTCATGTAATAGGTTTATCTTACAAAACAAAAAAATAAAAAATAGTTAAACTAAAACAAATACAATATTAAAAAATTTATATTGGTAGATTTCATGAAAAACTTTTGAAAAATTACATTTTCATGGAAAACAAAAATTAATTTTTTTATCATATTAAAATATATATCAAAAAATAAACTATATTTACGTAAAACTATCATAATATTAAAAAATAATATTGTATTAAATTAAATAAATAATAATATTACATTAATCAAAAAACTGTACTATTATTCATAAAATTTGTATTATATCTAAAACATATGCCAAAAAATTAATTTGTGTATAATAAATTTAAAATTTAAAAATACTTATATGTTCGGTTAAATCTAAACTCGTGCTAGATATTATAATAAGCTTATCGTGCAAAACAAAACACTAAATTAAATTAAATTAAATCTAAACGAGTGTTCAATAACAAAGAAATTAAATTAAAACTTATACCAAATTATAAAATATATTATCCTAAATTTTATTAAGAAATTAGAACTTAGATGTTCGTGTAAACCAAAATATAAATTTTTATTATACTAAAACATATCCTAAATAATAAATTATATTTGAATAAAATTATCATCAAATCTAAAAATACTTACATTATTGGAAAAATTTATAGAAGAATTAAGAATTCTAAAAGCCTAGCCGCTATCGAATCTGACCACTTGAAAGCAAAAAAGGAAACAGAGAAGGATAACAACTCGCAATGGAACGAAAATTGGTGTGCACCTTGACAACCCCAATATCTGCGCGTAACCGAAAATAGAATTGCATTCGAAGTTGTGATACAAAATTTATGGTGGTTTTCCCAAGACACACCTCTGGAAAACGAATTCCCAAGTGTCAATGTTCGGAAGCAGTTTCTCTCAAACCAAAAGGATCCAAACGACGATTAACATATTGTTGGAAAGCCCCAATGGTCTATTTTTCATATCAGTTTACCGATCCAGATTCAGAGGTAGAATTCATAGGTAAATCATGTTTTAATGTGGGGTCTGTAATATGTTTATCTTGCAAAACGAAAAAATAAAAAATAATTAAATTAAAACATATACAATATGAAAAAATTTATTTAGGTAGATTTCATGAAAAACTTTAAAAAAATTACATTCTCATGCAAAACAAAATTAAATTTTTTATCATATTAAAATATATATCAAACAATAAACTATATTTACGTAAAACTATCATAATATTAAAACACAATATTGTAAAATTAAATAAATAATAATATTACATTAATCAAAAAACTGTACTATTATTCCAAAAGTTGTATTATATGTAAAAATATGCCAAAAAATCAATTTGCATATAAGAAAGTAAAATTTTATAAATACTTATATGTTCGGTTAAATCTAAACCCTTGTTAGATATCATAATAGATTTATTCTGCAAAACAAAAAATTAAATTTAATTAAATCTAAACCAGTGTTAGATGACAAATAAATTAATTTAAAACTTATACCAAATTAAAAAGTATATCATTCGAAATTCTATTAAGAAATTAAAACTACTTACATGTTCGTGTAAACCGAAATATAAATTTATATTATATTAAAACATATACCAAACAATAAATACTATTTGAATAAAACTATCATAAAATCTAGAAATACTTACATTATTGGATGAATCCATAGAAGAAATATGAATCATATTAGGAATCCTAAACCCTAGCCGCCATCGAATCTGACCACCTGAAAGAGAAAAGAGAAACGGAGGAGAAGAAGAACTCGTAATAGAACGAAAATTGGCGTGCACCTTGATCACCCTAATATATGTGCGTAACCAAAAACGGAATTGCATTCGGAATTGTGATACAAAATTTATGGTGGTTTTTCTAAGACACACCTCTGGAAAATGAATCTCGAGTGTCAATGTTTGGAGGCAGTTTTCCGTCAAACCAGAAGGATCCAAACGACGATCAACATATGATGACTAGACCGTTATCGTTGTCATCATATTTTACTGACTATAAATGTTTTGTAGACGGTTTTTGAAAGGATTATGAATTTTTCTTGGGATTAGGGTGATACTGTTTTCCAAATGGGTTGACAAGTATTAATTTAGGAGCGCGTGACATAAGAAATTTTTTTATCTTCCCTTCATTCCAAATTCGAAGTGGTTCTTTGGGTTATGTCATACATATTTTCTCTCCATATACAAAAAGTAGCAATGGTAACATATAACTCTAAAGTTGTGAATATGATCCAAGATTCAGACGGGTGGCCGCATTCAAGACTTATATCAAAGACTATAGGAGATTTTATAGTTTGTTTAGATTGTTTTCTTTTTATCCAAAAATTTGTTGTTTGTAAATTTGGTGCTTTCTAATTGATTATTTTCTCTTATTAATTAAATGAGTTGAGTTGGAAAAAAAAGTTAAATCAAGGTAGTAAGACTAAAAGAGTAATTAAATTAAGGTTAAATCTACATAAAAGCAAAATAATTTAACAGTTAGAAATTTTTTTGGGTTTTAATAAAATTATAAATATGTGTCGTGGATCTGTGGTAGTGCTCAGCTTACAAATAATCAGGTAGTGGAGTTTGATCCCTTTGTATTACAAGTGAAAGAAGAAAAAAGAATTTGTGTGTTTTGTCTATGGATCGACAAATTGTTAACAGAAAAATTATAAATATGTTGCTTCTAGAGAGTGTACTATGATATCATAATTTACTATGTACACGATAAGATTTTAAGTTTTGTGGTTGTGAATTGTGATGACACGCTAAGGGGTCTTTCTTAACATATTGATTAGTTTTGGGGTTCTAAATTCAATTTTTCTAAACTTTTTTCCATTTTCCGTTTTGGTTTGGGAATCCTACTGTGAACTGAATCCGACTTGTTGGTGAGATCCAACGAATTATAAATTAAATCGAAAAGGAGCACAAAAAAATAAAGAAAAAAGTCGTGTGCCTCAGAATCACAGAAACAGAGATTCATCATCACGATTCCAGTAAAGTAATTCAATCATCAGCTCTTTTTCCGAGAAAGAGAGAGGATCTGAAGAAAGATGCATCTAATTAATTCAATTGCGGCGGCAAGGATGGTGTCCGGAATCGTACAATCTAACGGCCACGCAGGCGAAGCAATCCCTTTCGGATCGATTGAGTGGTTCACTTACGCCGGAATTTCTTGTTTCCTCGTCCTTTTCGCCGGAATTATGTCTGGTCTCACTCTAGGTCTTATGTCTCTTGGTCTCGTCGAGCTCGAGATTCTCCAACGTAGTGGTACCCCTAACGAGAAGAAACAAGCCGGTGCTGATCTCATTTTTTTCAATCAATTTTACTATTGATTGGATGTGTTTCTATTTGAATTTTTCATATAATTTTATTCGTTTGGTGTCTCAATGATTTTACAGCTGCGATTTTTCCGGTTGTCCAGAAACAGCATCAGCTTTTAGTGACACTGCTTCTGTGTAATGCTGTTGCAATGGAGGTAGCTTCATATTCAAGTCTCTATCTTTTGATTTACACAATGTTACTATCTATTTTAATGATGATTCTTCACCTTGAGGGAATTCTATACTTAGTTGATTTTATTGGAAAATCTGGCAGGGGCTTCCTATATACTTGGATAAATTATTCAATGAATACGTTGCAATTATTCTTTCGGTCACTTTTGTTCTTGCTTTTGGTGAGGTATGTGTTTTCGGAACATGTCTGTAGTTTTACTAATCTAAATTTGTGGGTTTATCTATCAAGGATTCGAATTAATTGAACATTTTGTTTCGTCTTTTAAGGTTATCCCTCAAGCCATATGCACAAGGTATGGACTCGCTGTTGGAGCAAATTTTGTCTGGCTTGTTCGCATTTTAATGACACTCTGCTATCCGATTGCCTTTCCCATTGGAAAGGTAAGTTTTTTAGAGTGTTTTGTCAAAGATGTTTCCTGTTGTTTTGGAACAATCGTTTTCTATGAGCTGTTTCTGTTTGTCTAAGGTTTGATCAAGTGGATATTAATTTATCCCGTTTTCACAACTCCATCTTGTCCTTTGATTCTATCTGTATGTAAGCAAATTGACAGGTCTTTCTTTGATGTAATTTGTAACTGGTTTTTTCCTGTTGCTGAGACTGTCGCTATATGCTTATTCTTGTTGTATACAGACAGTGACTTCAATAAATTTATTTTCGATTAACCTATTTTTATGCTTTTGGTTAGATCTTGGACTGGGTGTTGGGACACAATGATGCTTTATTTAGGCGGGCTCAGTTGAAAGCTCTTGTATCCATTCACAGCCAAGAGGTTACTAGAAACTTCGCTGACTACTTTGTTTATTTCCTCACAACTTTTGGAATTTAGGGTTACTGATTTAGTTATCTTGTTACTCTGACCATGGATTTAGGCTGGCAAGGGAGGTGAACTTACGCATGATGAGACTACAATCATTAGTGGAGCTCTTGATTTGACTGAGAAGGTATGTGAGCTAAAACTTCACTTTCTAGAATCGGGAAAGTGTGGCTTGATCTTTATAGAAAAGGTGAAAGTTATATAAGCAAATTGTTATTTGGTTTGACAGACTGCACAGGAAGCCATGACACCAATTGAATCAACCTTTTCCTTGGATGTTAATTCAAAGTTGGATTGGTGAGTTCAACTGTCTTAGTTGTATGAAATATTTTACTTCTTGTCTCAATGATTCTCTATTAGTGACGCTGAAAACACTTGCTTAGTTGTAGTTTCAGCAGTTATTTTGAGGTCAGATTTTACTGTGTTTCTTATACTGCTTCCTCTGTAATTAATCTCTAAGGGAAGCTATGGGTAAGATTCTGGCACGAGGCCATAGCCGTGTTCCTGTCTACTCCTGTAATCCAAAAAACATTATCGGACTTCTCTTGGTAATGTGGTTGACCCTTATTTTGAATACTTCAATGCTTGCGTATCATATATTGGCAAACTCAAGAAATTCTTCTTTTTCTAGGTGAAGAGTCTACTTACAGTTCGCCCTGAAACAGAGACCCCTGTCAGCGCAATTTGTATACGCCGGATACCAAGGTTTTGGCATTACTTATTCGACCTCCAGTATTTTCCGTTTTGTTTCTGTGAGCATCTCTGCGTAAAATGAGTTTTTCGTATCTTGATGTTATAATGCTTCGACAGGGTTCCAGCTGATATGCCTCTGTATGATATACTGAATGAGTTTCAGAAGGGAAGCAGTCACATGGCTGCAGTTGTGAAGGTTAAGGGGAAAAGCAAGGTTGCTCCTTCAACTTTGCGTGAAGAAAACACTTATGAAAGCAATGACTCTGAATTGACTGCACCTCTGCTACTAAAACGAGAGGGAAACCACGACAATGTCATTGTCACTATCGACAAATCTAATAGACAATCGTTCTTTCAAAACAATGAGACTGTGCCACACGGGTTCTCGCATACTTCAGAGGCTATAGAGGATGGCGAGGTAATAGGTATCATCACTTTGGAAGATGTGTTTGAAGAACTTTTGCAGGAAGAGATTGTGGATGAAACAGATGAATATGTTGACGTCCATAAAAGGTCTCGGTCAATAATACTCCACGACACAATATAACATATTTAACGATGTTTGAGCCACTGAAAGTTTTCCCTTTTTGCAGGATTCGAGTAGCAGCTGCAGCCGCTGCCTCATCAATAGCGAGAGCTCCATCAAGTCGAAAATTACTTGCACAAAAGGGAACTGTGAGTTGACAAACACTGTTGTTCAAACACAAATGTGTAGTTCTGATGCTGTGATGGAAAGTTAGGAACATTGTAACTTATAATTGCAGGGAGGACAAAATAAGCAAGCACAGACGATAAAAGGTTCAGGTCCGGAACAAGATAAACTGCTTGGAACTATTACCGAGCCGATCCGAGGAAACAACTGAAGTTGTGTTCTTGCTTAAGGAGCCAGTTACTCTGTTGCAGTATAAGGAACAAAGAATAAACTAAAAAGATTCACGTCTTCATTTACACATTATATATAAAGTTAGCAGAAGCCTTTTGGTTCTTCCCAATTTTGGAAGTTGTTTTGTTTATTAAAGGAGTATATGTATTCTACAAATACGTTCAGTTTTTAATTTACTCAAATTAAATTATTCTTCTTTCTTTGTGGTTCAATCAATAATTGTCACTACATTAGGACCCGTCTGTGGTTAATCGTTACATGTTTCTTTTTGAAAATTCACGGTGAATTTAAGTTTGGGCTGAAACCTCAAAATAAATTTTAAAATATTTAACTTATAATAGAATTACGTTAATTTAAAAAAGTGTATTACAATGTTGTATACTTTTATTAATAAACCAAATTTTTTAAAAACATATCATATAAGATAAACAAAATCAAATTGAAAAAAAAATATGGAAGAACGGTAAAACAAGTGAATTTGGTAGAAAATTATATTTTAAAATAAGAATTAAGAATATAGCTATAACAAAAACAAACAAATAATGACCAATTTCTCCTAAATATAAAACTAAAACGTCTATATAGTATAATAGGGATGATATCCACAAAAATGAAAAAAAAAAAAAAGTTTTAAACCAAATAATTTATAGAAATAAAAGTTTTATATTGAATAGAAGTTCTTTTTTTTTTGTTGTCGTCAACTTTACTCTTCATAAACCAATACATGTACTACTACAAAGAAGGATCATTGTTCACAAAAGCAAGAGACTGTGGCGACCGTCTAGCTGTGCGGGCGAGGTGATCTGCTCTGTGGTTCGGAAAACGTGGAACATGGAGGACGGAGCATGACCTGAAGCAGCTACGAAGTCTTGAGAAATCTTCTAGGTAAAGGAGGAAAAAAGGCCACAACTGAGGTTCCTCTAGCATCTTGAGGAGTTCTGTGCAGTCGACCAGAAACTCAGCCTCTGTTATCTGTAGTGAATAAAGGCATGCCATGGCCCAAAGAAGCGCCTCAAATTCTGCGTGAAGAGATGACAGACTACGTCTAATGCGTTGTGCGCCACAATTGGATCCCTCCGTACTGTCTGGGAAGGAAAACCATCCAATGCCTATAAACAGATCCGATTCCTTCCAGGAAGCATCAACCATGCACTTATATCTAGAGAACGCTGAGTTAACTGTTAGTGGTCGTGATATAGACCCCGTGGGGTATTATTGAGATATATTGTTTCCCTTATCCTTCGAGTCGTCATTGTGCGCCTCGTCCCATGCCCGTGCCTCGGTTTCCGCCAGTTGAATTATATCTCGGGAGTTCCTGCCTGTGTTAGAAAAATTTTGTCATTTCGTGCTTTCCATAGAAACCAGAGAATCCATGGGAAGCTGTGAAATTTCTCTTGCCAGGGTAATCGCCAAATTAGATGATCAATGTTTGAGAAAATTGATTGTCCCGTGAAATTTGGGCCTGCAAGGATTTTTGACAATGCTCATGCCTGAATGGCTGGAGGACATTCAAAAAGCACATGGTTTATGGTTTCCATGTCAGCTCCACATAAATCACATCGAGTGTCACATTTTACGCCTCGTCTAATTAGTTTAGTTTTCATTGGCAAATGCCCAGATACTGCTTGCCAAATAAAATATTTTATTTTTTGTGGCGCCTTCACCGTCCATACTCGGGACTGCATGTCCTGTATATTGGGACCGTGTGGTCTGAACGAACATAAAGACAAATTCCTTTCTGCCATCCATATGAGGGGGAATATGAACGTCGGGGCTCCAGTGGGTTGGTACCAACATAATACCGTCCCCATAAAATCTTTGATAGAAGAGATTTCGGTCGATCCAATAGGCGCCAGAGTTGTTTGGCAAGTAATGCCATATTAAATTCCTCAATTGTGCGGAAGCCTAGCCCCCTTGACATCTTGGTCTGCAAAGTTTCTCCCAACGTACCCAGTGAATGCCTCTCGAGGTACCAGAACTGTGCCATCAGAAGTTTGCTATTGCTGCCGAAATCTTAGATGTTATTGCCTTAGGAAGCCGGTAGCATGACATGATGTAAGAGGGAATGGCAGAGAGAACCGATTTGATTAAAACCTCATTTCCCCCTTTGGATAGAAATTTTGCCGACCATGAATTAATTCGTGAATTTATCTTTTCCGTGATAAAGGCAAAAACCTTTGTTTTATGCCCTTCTAGACCCTCTGGGAGTCCCAGATAAGTGTCCATTCCTCCTAAAGTATGGATACCCAACCTTTGTTGGATATTGGTCCTCGTCACCACGTCAACATCCTTCCCGAATTGGATTGAGGATTTTGAAAAATTGATCTGTTGCCCTTATACCTTCTCATAATCCTTTAGGATACGTAGAATTATATCAGCCTCCTCGAGATTGGCTTTACAAAAGAAAAGGTTATCATCCGCAAACAGTAGGTGGGAGACTGCGGGACTTGATCGAGCGATTTTAATCCCTGATAGGAGCTTTTGAGTTTCCCCTTGCCTTATATAGGAAATAAGGGCTTCAGTGCATAGTATGAATATATATGGGGATAGTGGATCCCCTTGCCGAAGGCCCCGCTTGGATATGACAGATCCTCTCGGAATTCCGTTCACGAGAATTGAATAGTGTACCATACTAACACAGTACATTATACCTCTCACCCATCGTTCATGAAAGCCCAGTTTCAGGAGTAGCTGTCGTAGGAACTCCCACTCGATACGATCATAAGCTTTACTCATGTCGGTTTTGATTGTCATATAGGTACCTTTTATCTTTTTATTTGTTTTAAGGGCATGAAACATCTCCTGGGCAATTAGAATATTATCTGAGATTAGGTGTCTAGAAACGAAAGCGGACTGAGTATCTGAGATTAACTGGGGAAGAATCCTCCTCAACCTGAGACACACGACTTTGGAGATAATCTTGTACACGACATTGCACAAGCTAATTGGGCGAAAAGCTGCCATCGTCGTTGGTCTAACTGTCTTCGGTATCAGGCAAATATTTTTTTGTTGATATCGCGTTCAAACATCCCTGTTGTAATGAATTTATTCACGACGTTTACTATGTCAGTTTTAATGAAAGGCCATGATTGTTGGAAAAATAGAGTTGTCATTCCATCCAGCCATGGTGCCTTCCCGTGGTCCATCATGAAAAGAGCCCTCCTAACTTCTTCTGTAACTAAACGTTGGATGCCGGTTAAGTGCTCCTCCATATTATTTATTCTATTTGATGTGAACAGTTTGTCAAAATACTTAACTGCTTCCTTTTCAATGTTTTCCTCCTGATCTACCCAAATTTTGATCGTCAGAGATACCGATGATCATGTTTTTGGCTCGACGTTGTTTTGTTTGGGCGTGGAAAAAATTCATGTTTTTTTCCCCTTCTCTGAGCCATTTATTGCGACTCTTTTGTTTCCAGTAGGTCTCTTCCTCTTTGTACGCAAGACTAAGCTCGAGACTACTCTCTGTACCTCCACCGTGGGGCAGGAATCCCGATTCTTCATACTTTCTAATTTGTTTTTCAGGTCTTCAATCTTTTGTTTGCCAAATGGAAGTTATTTTTTCCTCTATCGAGAAATTTCTCGTTTACAGTTTCGAATTTTATCTGTAACCCGGTCCCCTCTCAGATTCGCATATCTTGACCAACCCTTTTCGAGTGTTGCTTTGAATCCCTGTCTGCCCAGCCATCGCCTATCAAAATGAAAACCCGATCTTCGAAAATTATCGGAATACTGCATTTCTGTGACAATCGGTCTGTGATCTGAGCCGATCATCTGAAGATATTTTGTTTTAGATTACGGGAATAGTGCGTGCCACTCCTCATTTTCGTATGCTTTATCGAGTTTACACCGGACTATCTCATTTTGTCGAACTCCTCTCTACGACCATGTATCTCCAATGCATGGAATTCAATGAAACCGCAATTCCGTAGCATGGTATTAAACGGCACAAAGGAACTTAGACTCCGCGTCCGTCCCCCTTTCTTTTCTTGGTGGCTGGACAATTCGTTAAAATCCCCAATTACAAACCAAGGATCCTTCTTTTGGGTCCCAAACCTTGTTATACGTTCCCATACTGAGTGTCTTAATTTATAAACCGGATCGCCATAGACAAAAGAAATGTATGATTTTTTACCATGCAATTCGTCATGAATATCTATGATGTATTTATCTTTGTAAGATAAAAATTACATTATAGTAGTTTTTATACCATAAAGACAAGTCCCCACTAGTTCCCATAGGTGCTACAGTGATCATATTGTCAAAATTTAGATCACTCATTAATTTCTCGATGTAGTTATCTTGTTTCTTCGTTTTCATTAGAAATATAAAATCAAATCCAAACTTTTTAGTAATGTCTTTTAAATAACTTAGAGAAATTGGGCTTCCGATGACTTGACAATTCCACGACAATACTTTAAACATTAAAATAATTTTGACCCCTTGCCGCCTTTGACATTTCTCTCAGACCTCTTACTTGGGTTCACAACATCAATTAAATGTTGTTTCTTGGAGCTTATCCCTTTAAGACCACCCGAAATCTTTGGTCCTTTTTTGGCTGATTCCGATGATGATGGCTAAGCCATGGTTAAACCTCTCCGAGAGGATGGGAGTGGTGGTTTAGCTCTATTAGCTTTGATCTGCTTTTGTGTCTTTAATAAGCTCAACCTCTCCTCTTCTGTGATGGTGCCATAGGCTTTGAGTTTCTCAACGTCTTGGGCAGAGAGGTTTACCATCGCTTTCTCCCCTCCACAACTATTCCCTTCCGATAAGAGATCCCAATTCATCAGATCAGAATCCTCTCCCATCGATTCATCCCTGATAAGTTCTCCCTGCATCACTTTAACACTTTTACCCAAGTTTATAGCTTTCGACGAGACCTCTTCACCGGCTGCGAGTGGACCTGACAGTTTCGTCTTCTTTGACGATGAGAGAGCTTCATCGGAAGCTACCTTTGTTATCCTCTCATGGGAATAGCATGGTTGTGGATTCTCTATAGCCTTTTCCTCTTGTCTCTTTGTCTTTCGAGACCCCCCATACTAATATATGTCTTTAAAACAGCAGCTACACCTTTGTTATCCTCCATTTTTCCTTTCAAATCCTCCACCTGATTGTTGGAATTTCGTGCCAAAGCAAAAGGTAATTGAGGATTGTCAAAATTGGAACCATGTTGGTCCAACTTTTGATCACTCTGCATTCTGGTTTTGCTTTTCCCGTCCGGTCCTGCGTTAGTCTGATTAACTAGAGCTCCCTTATAGCTCTGGTTTCGGTCATGATGTCGTTCAGCTCTCTCAATCCTTTCTTTTCCAGCTTTCTTACTTTCATATTTCATCAGTCGCTTACATCTTGGTACGTCGTGGTTAATTTAGTTACAATAACTACACATCCCTTTATGCCGATCGTATTTTATCTTGACATACGTTTCCTCGCCGTCCGCAAACTCGATCACCGTTCTTGTCACCAATGCCTTCATGACATTGATTTCGAAAAAAACTCGAGCTCCATCCACGTCTGTTTTGATCACTTTGCCCAGTTCTTTACCGATCTCATTAAACACCAATTCCGCTGCAAATTCAGCCGGAATATTGGATAGATGCGCCCACAATTTGAGTGTAGACGGATAATCCTACGGAGCTCTAGCCTTCCACCTATCAAGGGTTATCATCCACCCGTCGAAGTGTGTTGCTCCAAGGTTCAAAACATCCTCCATGTCTCTCTTATTCTCAAAAGAGAATTGGAATCGGCCAAAACCTAGATCCGTGTCGATCACACGATTTTCCATTCGCCATATGCGAGGGAAACGTTGAAGTAGAGCTGATAAATCTTGTTTTGCTGGGTTCATGCATCTGCCCAGCAGCACCTTAGAGCACTTAGCTAGCAGCGCTGTGTTATCGAAGTGTGGGATTTTGACTCTCGGTATTGGCGCTGGAGATGTTCCATTGTTCATCATTTTCTTCATCTTAAGTTGAGCCATCATATTTCTGCAAAGTTTTTGGGTAAATGCAAGAGTATGAGCGTGTGTGGTCTGTGGAATTGACCAAGATACAGAGTACATTTTATAAAAGATAGATAATTTTCCCAGAAGCTGTTTAAATCCGCAATTGATGCTATAATCATCAAGTTTCCAAAAAGTAGGTAAATGAGTGTAGAGACAGAGAGAGAATTTCCTTATCTGTTTCAAATCCTTTGAATATGAGCATAGATATGGTGGAACTACCATATTTAATCCCCAGCTTTCCATTGGCCTTCCTCTCCTTGAATTTCGGAAGTAATAGCACGGAGGGATGAAATTAAACTCGTGAGATTTGAATTTCCTTTTCCCTTCCTCCGAAAGTGCTATCGAAATCCAAAATTTACTGCGAGAGCGCTAGTTTTGGAAACAACACTTAATGTTCTTAATTTTGAACTTGGTTCAGGAAGCAACCAAGGTCTGCCGTGGGCTCCGGAGTACCGGTGAAGAAAATCCGGTCTTCTCCCTCGCAAAGATCCCTCTGTTGAGTTTAACTGACTATTTATTTCGGCCTTACAATCGGGGCCCTTAATTTTCCTTCTTTCCATCGCCTCTGGAATGTCCTCGGGTAAAAAATGATACACCAAATCTTTCCTTGACTTCTTCATGGCTTGTGTGTGCGCATGACCCATGACTTGAAAATGGATCACACCCTCGGTTAATGTTTGGTTTGATTTTGGAGACAATACATCCTTTCGCTTAGTATTGTCTCTATTGCCGGACACAATGGTCCACGTGTACGCCGCCATGTCGATGACCTCGCCTCGTTCACCTATTGCCTGAGAGGTTCCGCCTTTGTCTCGGCCAAAGACTAAAGTGTTAAGACCCAAAATGTGCCCACGATTGGTCTCCCTGAAACCTGATACCCGCGAAGGACTCCCTCCTGTTTAGAGAGAGAGAGAGCTTTCCCAACTGGGTTTCCTATCCTCCTCCGTAAATTCTTGGTATTCGTCCTCCCTTCACTTCGTTTCTTCTTGTCTACCGTCAATCGTCGATCCCCTGCTTTCCTCCATTCATCCCCTCCCGGTCCTGCCTTTTGAAAACTCCTCTCTGTTCGCCACAAGTCTCGCCTGAGATGACGAAATTTCCTATCGGAAATCTCCTCTTTTCCGCCGGAAGTCTTCATCCTCGTTTTCTCCGCATCATATAATCTGTTGAAATAGAAGTTCTATTTAATAATATATTCATTTAAAAAAATTAAATGTTAGTATGTGTAGAAAAAAACCTATGTTTTTTAGAAATAAATTTTAGATTTGAATTAATTTTTCATTAGAAGAAATATTGTAAATATAATAGAGGACAAGAGAAGACATTAAAAAGAAATAATAATAAAAAAGTTACGGTAGAACAATATATTGTATAGATACATGAAAATATGATTCAATAGTCATTTTTTCCTTTCCCAAAATACTGTTTATTAATAGTCACAAGATTGCGTTAAACTCCAACATTACAATTTAAACTAAGGCTGAATTTATTAAAACAAAATAAACTTAACATAGATTGAAGACAAAACACCCTACCAAAAGACAAAGGATCAGGGTGATGTCAAACATGCATTACTGATCGAAATGCTTCGCAAGTTTTGTGGGATGGCCTTACGTTGGAATCCAGATTTCTCTTTTGCTTGCTGCTTTCTAATAGAGTTCTTGACCCTAATTGATATTGGTAGGCAACCACCAGGACCTAATGTAGCTTTAATCTCTATGTCTTCATTTGATTTTAAGTAGACTTCAGAAATTATAACACTTGTGCTTCTTTCCAATCTTTCTATTTGATGGTAATGGAGAAACAATAACCAATCAGGACTTCGACCAAATCTGATATTTATTTCTAGTGGAGAAGACTTAAAAAAGTCGTTTAATCGACTCATTATTCACTTTAGAAGAAAGAAGTGATAAAGGAAACGTTTCAATTAAACCAAGGGATCCACCGGCTAGGCTACAGATGAAAGAGAACGAGGCCAACTTAAACATAAAGGCTAGAGACCGAACCACCAGACCATAAACAAAACAAAGCCTAGAAGGAAAACATGATTTACTATCATCTAGCACAAGACTATTCACACATAATCATTTGTTCAATCACCTATAGTCTTGTGGTGTGACATCTCTTCTGGTGCCAGAGATGATCCTCTAAGAGCTCGCTGGTCCAAGGGATCCGTGATTACAATTTCCTTGAATGAGCAATCTTTCTCCTCATGATCTAGTCTGAAAACAAGTAAAGCAATGCTTCTCTAGTTTATCATAGACTAGGTGGACTTGAACTGTTTCTCCATTTTCAAATTCCACTATAGACGACTGTCTATATAGTCAGAGGTTTTGAGCTAGATCATCACCTTCATTCTTCCTCCTGAAGGGGTAATCTCTCCTTGGATGTAGGTTCCTATGCCATTTCCAATGCTGGATAGAGGGACTTCAGACCAGAGGTGAAGAGGAACTCCATGTACTTTGATCCAAAAAGGGATTAGGGAGAGAAAGGAATTATATGTAGTTTGCTCCCATTTTAGAAGGATGAGCATACATCTTGTGAAGTCGTAAGGTTGGTTGCTGAGAATCTGTTTCAGGTCATCCTCATTTGAGAACTTAAAATAAAAAAAGCCTTGGCCTAGATCTGCACCCACTAGTTTTTCCTTTGTTCTCCAATGTTTTGCCAGGAAAGGAAAGAGGCACCATACTCGTTGTTGTCGAGCATTAGTTACTTTATCGACTAGAGTAAGATTGTGAGTTTGGATAAGGTTCGAGTTTTCAAAGGTTGAAACAAGAATATGAGATCCATGGGAAGATGCTTGTCCTTAAGTCACCGACTTTCCTTTTTGAGAAGTGGTCAAGCGATTTGCCATAGTGGAGATCATATATTGTTGGAAGCAAACATGGTTTGAGTCACAAAGAGCTTTGGCCTGCACATAAGGATTTATCCCCAAGAACAGGGTAAAGGCTTCACCACAACGGTGAGATAGGATATACAAAAGAGAGAAACATTAGGTTGAAAACTTCACACACGGTGAGAAATGTATCACATAAACGTGATAGAGGTACATGTTAGGACCCATGCATTATTGTGATACTCCTCAGAGGGAGAAAAATCCACATGAACACTAGCAGATCTAAAATGTTTCTTTAAAGGAAACCGAAACCAGATAGATATACAAAACCAGTTGTTTGACTTTTGAAAAGGAACACAAAAAAAGAAGTAAACCGTTTAAGAAAACAATCTTGAGAGTCGGGCCAGAGAGAAAAAAACTTAGATAGAGAAGCCTTTACCATATCTTATACCAATTTATAAATAAAAACTACTTAACATCAAAAAAACATTATACAAATAAAAAATACATCAAAATTTTTAATACAAAATACAATAGATTTAGAATTTGTTTTTGAGAAAAACTACAATTTTAAGAAAAATTGCATAATTTAAGACAAATTATAAAATTTAAAAAAATTACATCGACACAAATTTTATAGGTTTTACCACAATTCTAATATTCATGTAACTCTGATTTGGAACCTCCAATGTCACCATAATATTGGCCATAAATATTTGGAGTATTTAGAGGTTCTTCTTGTGATTTGAAGTAATATTTTCAATGTATGTTTTATTATTTAATTATAAAGTTTTATCATTTTTAAATTATTTTATTAATTTATTAACGGTATCAAAAATTATTAACATTTTTAAAATATCTACTAGATTTGTTTTTTGTCTAATCCATAGTCAAACATCATACCCTAAAATCTGTTTTTTCTTTCTCCTTATATCGGGGAGGAATCGAACTCCGATGTCTAAAGATTTGTAAAGAAATCACTACCACTAGGATACATATCCTTGGTATATGTGTAGTTTCGATGTATCAGTAAAATATTTTTCGTAACAATTCATATTTTATTCATTAGTTGACTTAGAGGGTTTATTGAGGTGTGATTTAGAAATTTACGTAAGATTTATAAATCTATGTAGAATTACTTGATTTTAAAATTGTACAGAGTAGATGTTGCAAATCCAACTCCAAATAACAAGTATTGAAGAAGAATTTGAGTATTTGTATTTTAAAAAGAAATTCATAATCAAATCCAGTCAGATCTATTAAAAAAAATACATACTCAAATCTGTTTTGTTGAATAATAGGTGATTTTAATCAAAATTTATAAATGATAAAACCAATAAGAGGTAGGATTTACAAATGCTAGATCCAATAACACATGATTTTAAATCAGATTTGAAAATTAATGCTTGAATAACATATGATTTTTCAAGGATTTATAAATCTATTAAAATACCACTTTGAATAAACTTCCTTTAATATTTTATGAGAGAAAAAAACAGGAAAACTATCGATTTAACATGGTACTTACCAAAAGTAATTGATTAAACATTGAACTTTGGATGTGGTTGATTAAACATTCAATTTAATGATGACTTTTTAAAAACACCCAACTTTGTGTTGACTCGGCTAATTGAATATTCCGTTAATTTCAAATCGAAAATTTCTCTAAATTCGAAAGCCAAATCGATTTTGAAAGTTCGATTCAGTTCTTATCTTTCTTCTGAAAAACCCTTTAAATTTGATTTTTTTTATAAGAATGAACTCAAATTCATCGATTTGGAGTATCGTTTGTTTTCCAAAAAAAAACTTAGGAAATCAAATATCGCGGAAATGGAATCCGTATATTCTACCTCCTATATTAGTAAAGGGGTGGACTTTAAATTAAAAAAATGATTAACGACTTATGACAATCAAAATTTTGGGATTCAAAATTGTACTGAATCGGTCGAAGCGGACTTAAGAAAAGATAAGAATAAAAGAGAGGAGAAATTATATAAAGAGGCGAGGTACTAGGAAGTTACAGACACAGAGACGACGACGAAGACGATGCATCCCATTAATGCGGTGGTTGCGGCTAGGATGTTGACCGGAATCAGACAATCGAACACCTTAGAGAGCGAAGCGATTCCGTTTGGGTCGCTGGAATGGATTACTTACGCCGGAATCTCTTGTTTTCTCGTCCTCTTCGCCGGAATCATGTCTGGTCTTACTTTGGGGCTTATGTCTCTCGGTATTGTGGAGCTGGAAATTTTTCAGCGCAGTGGTACACCTAACGAGAAGAAACAATCAGGTGATGCTTTTTTTCATTCATTAGATTCCCTTTGTGTGATTCCTGAATCCTGATCATTTGATTATTAGCAGGATTTGCTTGCTTCTTTATCAAAGTTTACATCTGATCCTGAATTTTATTATGAATCTGTAAAAATTAAGATTTTTGACATTTTTCTGTTCATGGCGAAATAACTTCTGAATTGATCAATTGATTTTACAGCTGCAATTTTTCCGGTTGTTCAGAAACAGCATCAGCTTTTAGTGACACTGCTTCTGTTCAATGCCCTTGCAATGGAGGTTAATAATACCTTATTCAATTCTCTGCCTTTTAATATTAAAAATCGTATGCTTATTCTGATGATGAACTAGGATCTAAAGTGGAGTAAGTCCTGTTGAATATATGCAGGGGCTTCCTATATACTTGGACAAGATATTCAATGAGTATGTTGCTATTATTCTGTCTGTCACTTTCGTTCTATTCGTCGGAGAGGTTTGCTTTTCTTCTACCTTTCCAACTTTTGCCAGGTTTATCAACACTTACTCACTGAATTGAACACTGTTTATTTTATTTTTCAGGTTATTCCTCAAGCCATATGCACAAGATATGGACTAGCAGTGGGAGCTAATTTGGTTTGGCTTGTCCGCATCTTAATGGTTCTTTCCTACCCGATATCTTTCCCTATTGCAAAGATGTTGGATTGGGTGTTGGGACACAGTGACCCTTTATTTAGGCGGGCTCAGTTAAAAGCTCTTGTATCGATTCATGGTGAAGCTGCTGGAAAGGGAGGTGAGCTGACACATGATGAGACGACAATCATAAGTGGAGCACTTGATTTAACTGAGAAGACTGCTCAAGAAGCCATGACACCAATTGAATCAATCTTTTCCGTGGATGTAAATTCAAAACTAGATTGGTGAGTTTAGTTTGAAAAATCTTAGTGTTCTGTTACTATATCACCTGGGTTGTAGGTTAAAATAATGGTTATTTACATTCTTGATTCTGAAAATCGTGCGTGGCACTCGTTTCTGTAACTATCTTCATAGAACACATGTGACTTTGTATCCTTGACTGTTTTGCTTGTTATTAATCTTCTAGGGAAGTTCTGGATAAGATTCAAGCACGAGGTCACAGTCGCGTTCCTGTCTACTCCCAAAATCCAAAAAATGTAATCGGACTTCTCTTGGTAGGTGTTGTTTACCCTTTTCCAATGGTATGATTTCCATGCTTCAATGGAATCTTATGCATCCAATCAAGAAGTATTTCTGTTTTCTAGGTGAAGAGCCTCCTTAAAGTTCGCCCTGAATCAGAGACCCTTGTCAGTGCAGTTCCTATACGCCGAATTCCAAGGTATTGACATTATTGTTTTTGCTTGCTGTCTTTATCATTTTCTTTCCTTGACTATCTCTGTGTACAATGAGATTCTTATCGTGCTAAATGATTAAATAGGGTTCCTGCTGATATGCCGTTGTATGATATACTGAATGAGTTTCAAAAAGGGAGCAGTCACATGGCTGCAGTTGTGAAAATTAAGGGCAAGAGCAAAGGTCTTCTTTCCACTGTGGTAGAAGAAAGTACCGGTCAAAGCAACATCTCAAGTAATAAGTCTGAGTTGACAGCACCTCTGTTACTAAAGCGAGAAGGAAACCACGATAATGTCATTGTCCGCATCGATAAAGTTAATGGACAATCGTCCATCAGTGAGGCCAGCAGGGATGACGGGTTCTCGCATACTTCGAAGGAGATTGAGGATGGAGAAGTAATCGGTATCATCACACTTGAAGATGTGTTTGAAGAACTTTTGCAAGAAGAGATTGTGGATGAGACAGATGAATATGTTGACGTGCATAAAAGGATTCGGGTGGCGACTGTAGCGGCAGTGGCCATTTCATCATTTGCCAGAACACCTTCAGGACGGAGGTTACTAGGCCAAAAGGGATCTGTAAGTAACACTCTTACAAAGCAAATGGTTAAATAAAATGTTCCATAGAGATGAGAACCGGTTTGTGTTTTTGTAGGGAGGACCAAGAACGCCAAAGGCATCTTCTACACCCAGACGTAATATAAACTCATTGGAACCTTAGAACCGGTCCTCTTCAAAGGGAATAACTGGTGATTTTCAGGTGTTGAGTTTTGCTTGAGATGTGAGAGATTAACGAAGTTTGAAACACTTGGTTCAATTCTTCTCTAACTTACATGTATTTTAGCACACACATGTAGGTATAATCTACAATATATAAATAAGTTGCTTTACTTCGAATTTATTCATTTGTATATTTTTTTGTTATAGCCTACTTCGACACCAAAATATATAATGTTGAGAAATTGTATTTTAATAACCATTTTTCAGTTTTATTGGTGTGAAATACGTTCTTTCCCTTCTTTTATAAAATATTCCCTCTGTTTTTATTTATAGGTTTTTAAATTTTTTACACAATTAAAAAACATTTAATAAGTAACTATATATGCATAATTGTATAATTTTGTGTTCTACACAATTTTCCATCAATATACACCAATACTAGTTCATAAAAAACTTAAAAGTCTTATCTTAAGATTAACTCACCAATCCATTACCGTACTTTTTAACTTCATCATCACCGTCATGTAGTTTATCTTACTTTATCAGTTCTATTGTAACTTTCCAACCCTTTCTTTTTTGGTCATTGAACTTTCCAACCTTTTTTTTTTGTTTTTTTGTCACTAAATTACTTATATTAAATTACTGGAGATACAATATCAATTATTAAAGAAATAGGTACAATCAGTCTATTGTTCTGGTTCTAGGGAGTCTAACCGAGAAGAAATCGTCTCATCACTTTTAGTCTGGTCCAGGTGTGGGGGAATGAGTCCTCCCTCTATCCTCTCTCTTCCAGTCGATCTTCTACTTACATTTTCCCTTTTAGGTTGAAAGCAAGCTACTGCATTTTTTGCACTTGACTGGGTGGAGAGTTGACCGGAAGAGAACTTCGATTCGCCTGGCTAGTAGGCGGGCGGCGTGCTTAAAAAGCTAGCTCTTCATCTCTTTTGCTTTCTTTCAATGTCGAGATGAGGAGTATAACCGATCTTCTTTTCTTTCTACGCGTAGGAACCACTTTGAAAGAATAAAGTTACGAAGTTTCCCCGACTTTGATTTAGGGCCCGACTACAATCCGATATGTCTTCTCTTATGCTAAGATAAACCTAATCCAATACAATATGAAACATAAAGAAAATAACATCCATGCAGAGACGAAGCTCGGATGCACAAGACGAACTGGATAAGAGGTGAAATCTCGTTCACAACTTTTGAGAAGACCTGAAAATATTTCTTAGTTGTCACGAAGGTCAATCTAACATAAAAGGGTACTCTTTGAATCATACATATCAAGTTTTAAAAAAATTTCACCGAGACAAGAACAACTCGAGAAACAAATATCTCCCGAAGTGAGAAGAATCTTAGGTCTAACCTAGTTTGTGATCTATCCATGATGGAGGATACTATTGCCTTAAATAAGATACTTACATGACACCTTTATAAACCCCATAACATTAACTCAGTCCTCTAAGGATCATATTAATGGAAAATCTATGATGAGAGTTATATAATAACTTAGATGAAAACCGGCCCATGAAATTGGTCTAAAAAGTATGTGGATCTATCAGGGCTCAAACCAGAAAGAAGAGTTCACCCTAGAGAAAATAGGTGTGGCAGCGACAAGGGAGTTAACCCGGAATGATGGCAAGCCCGAGCGTCTTCTCAACTGGCCGGATCCTCATCAGATTGGCGAGGACTGATCGATGGTAGGAAGACAAAATACAACAGCGGTAAAGGCAAGCAATGGTTGGTAGGTTCGAAACTTCAGTCATGGGATGTCCTCTTTCCCGGATGAAGCCTTGAAGGCCGGTGATTAAACTAGGACTCGACACTTGGCTTGAAAATAAAAGGGTCTCGCTTGAGAATCTCATGCAGCAAGAGACAGCTAATGCAGGCTAAGTGCTCGTCGATGAACTGACAGGATAAAATCGTATTGACAGAGCATTAGCAGTGTAACTTTGAAGGGAGAGGACGATGAAAACCTCCTCTTCGAAGAGAGATACCAGCGGTGAAGGCAAGCCCCCAAACTGATAAGTGAAACGAAAAAACCAATAGAGAAGTAGAAAAGAAAGCTGAGAGAGACGAGAAGAGATTCAACAGGAAAGAAAGCCGACACCGACAGTACGCACACTTGAATTAGGATTTTCTTTATTTTATCACCTGAGAGAGAATAGTCATCTTTTACACCAAATCGAGTCTTTAAATTCGAAGCTTATGAACTTTGCAACCTTTTTTTTTTGTCACCATTTCCAACCCTCTATTATCTCATCTTTTCACATTAATCTTCTTCAAACGTATTGTTGTTCATTTTTCCTTGAATATTTTTCTAGATAAATCTCTTAATTTTCTTCATATTTTTTGAGTTAATTGGTTGAATATACACAAACATAATTGAAATTCACTACCTATCTACTTATTTATCTAAATTAAGTATGTGTAAACGGGCTTACATGTCAAATGATATAAATGTCCTCAACAACATTAACTAGAAGAGAGAGGATGACAAAACATTAAATTCGAATGACAGCTCATTAACTACCTACTCAATTATCTATATCCGGGTAATATATATTGTACCCGGATAACATATTTATTATCCGTTAACTAATAAATGAATTACACGTTAATTAATTTATTACCTATGTAACATATGTATTATCTGCTAAATAAATGTAATACATTTAGTAGTTGCTAATATATATATATATATATATATATATATGGCATGATAAATCATTTATTATCTCCTAACTTATGTGTTATCTGTTAACGCATATAATACATGAGTAATATAACTTATAAATATTACCCGTTAAGCCATATACTAGACGGTAATAAATTTATTATCGGTTAAATTTATTTATTACTTTTATTCGTTCTCTCTTTTACTTTGAGATCCAAACAAAATCAAAACAAAGAGCTGTTGTGGAGGACGAGATATTGAATTTCACCTCAATGGAAGATTTTTTCTTAGGGTTCGACGGGGATGTACTGAAAGTAGAATTTTAAGTAATTTTGAGAGGTTTAGATTTTGATAGATTTGGAAAGACTTGGTTTAATTTTCAGAATATTGGAATGATTTAAGTTGATTAATTTTTAATTATTTAATAATTAAATGGTGATTTTAGGAGATTTATTATAAATCACATGATGATTTTAGGAGATTTGTTATAAATCAGTTCCTTTAATTTTTTCTTTATACTCGATGATTTGCTGAATATCATAAACCAGAATCGTAAACAGAATTTGATTTCAGAGCGAGTCCTCTCGTTCTCTTTACAATCCGAATAAGCCGCTTATTTCTTCCAAGATATTAGATAAAGTTGGATTATATCTTGTGGGCAATGACGTTGCTCGAGGCTATTTTTTGTGGTTTTTATGGTTCGACATTAGCAACATTGTTAATTTGATTGACATTATTTTGTTTCAGACTTATTTTGATTTGTTTTGACTTTGTTTTAACTACTTTTTCTACTACGCTATTCTTTTATTTCTTTAGTTTCAACTAGTAACTAATTAGTAATGATATTCTTAATAGAAAATTATAGGGTATCAGGTTTGAGGGCTATCAGTTTGCGTCACTTTTCAAACCATCAATCATTTGATTGTGGGATTCTTCGAGACTGCTATTAATCCTTTGCCATGTTCTGTTTTGGTAGATATCTTATTGCGTGCTTAGGTATGACCCTGTTTGAGTGATTTCTGTCAATTTGATTTTTTGTTTTGTTTTTTCTTCTCTTGTTCCCGGGAACTAACTAGGTGCGTTTTTAGTCCACTTCCATTTTTCTTCCTCCATAGTACTATTGCCAATTAAAGTTTCAATCATGTATCAAGTTTGTACATAATTCTTGTCTTAAATTTCTTGTTGTCTGAGAAAGTGTCAACGTTGTCATATCCTTGATATATTCTGGTATGAAAAAAGTACAAACAATAATAAAAGAAGCAATCAACGGCCATTTGTGTTTTTGATATAGACTTGTGATTTTTGGATGTAGAAGTATCAACGGAGACTTTGTTGCATTCACTACCTGTCTCAGATGTTGATAACCATGTTCAAAGGCTAGCATCAACGGCCAGTTCTTAGATTCAGATCTGTTGAAACTGAGTGTTAAATCACTTTCTTAGATTCAGTTCCTTTGATTCTTTCTTTATACTCATGCCTCGCTGAATATTGTTTCTTGCTGTGTGCTTGGCTTGCTGTGTTGGATTACGTTCATAACCAATGTGAAAACCAAGTTTTATCTTTGTTTCAACCATTTGATTCCCTGATTTAACAGTTCGTTCTTTACTATTTGCTTTCAAATATCCAAGCTTGGTCTGCAATTAGAGATACAAATTTCCAGCAATTACAACATGAACCTCTCTGTATCAAAATTCTTCTTTTCATTTTTACACGAGGGAGACGAATCCTCTTCTTTGGTAATAGGTTCAAAGAGCTTCTTTTCCCAATCAGGGACTTGCACCTCTGCCCATGGCTTTCTCTCTGTTTCTGCTAATCATCAGCACATGATATGTGTTTTTTACTTCTTCTTCTACTTCTTCTTTATCCCTTGCCGAGAGAAACTCATGTGGTTGGCTTGATGCAATGAAATCTTCTTCTCCTCCTCCAACAATAGTTAACAAAGACAACATAAGTAGAAGAAGAAGCTAGGGATAAGGATTTCAAATCCCAGTTTCTCTCGGCAATTTTGATTCATCATGACGCTCAAAAGACAAAGACATATTCCTTGCGTCTGTGACGCCGTACAATTTTTTTTTCTTTTCTGAAATCATACCTTAATGTGGACCTAGGCAAAATACCCGGAACCAAAACCGATCCCAAATAGTGAATATTGGGTAGTACTTGAAACTGAAGAAAATACTCGATGGGTCCTTTTCGTCTATACCTGTGGGTATCGGATAATACCCGGTACCGTACCGATACCCGAATGAATACCCAATTGACCTGAATACATGTAAACATATATGTAATTTTAGGGTAATATTTCACAAAAATTTCAGGTATTTAGGCATTTTTCTGGATATTCGGGTATTTTTTGGGCAAATAATTATATTTTAGGTATTAAATACTCGAATATATAGTAGAATCGTAAAAATTTATCTAATTTTATACCCGACCCGAATAAGAACCGGTATCGGAACTGAACCGAATTGTATTTGGTTTCTAAATGGGTATACAAAATATGGACCCAAAGAGATGAAAGAGAGAAGAGGAGGACAAAAGAGACGAGAGGGAAAGAGTGAGATAGGAAAATAGGAGCATAAAAGTCATTCTTTGACAAACAGTAACTTATTACTTATGGCTTTTGGGTCACCTAATTAACATAAGTTTGGCCTTGTTAATTTATCTATCTAGTTATTTTATTCGGATGGTTTATCTGCATGCACCATATACATAGAGTAGCTGGATGTTGTTTGTTTCTATGGTGAATAGTACATCTAGATGTGTGTTTGTTTGTTTTGTAAATTGACATCTACATTTAAATGGACCTACCTATACAATAACAAAAAAAACATGATTAATTTTTAGTATTAATTTAATTAATAAAATTAAACTAATATTCAACGAAATAGAGTAAAATAGGGGACATAGTGTAAAAAGAGAAGAGAGTAAAAAAGAAGATAGATAATAAAAAAGAAGAGAGAACGTAAAAAATAGGAAAACGAATAAAAAAGTGGAGAAAAAATAAAAAATAGGAGAACGAATAAAAAAGAGGAGAGAGAATAAAAAATAGGAGAGAGAGTTAAAAAGAAGAGAGAGAGTAAAAAAGAGGAGAGAGAGTAAAAAATATGAGAGAGTAAAAAATATGAGAAAAAAATAAAAAAATAGACTAAAAAGAATAAAAAAAGAAAGAGAAAAGAAAATGTTATTTTGGTATTTTTAATTTTTATGAACTCCATTTACGTCCAATTGCTTTTTATAAACACATTTAGAATTTCTAAAAATTTAAACTAAGTTGAAATGTTCCATCCAACATGTTTATCTAGATAATACATAATTATGTATTTAAACAAACAACAATTGAGATTTCTATCCAGATGGAGCAGCTGGATGAAAAAACAAAGATGTCCTTAGTGTATATTTAATGCAATGACTATTTTTTTTCGGGTTATGGGATCTCAATTTGAAGTTCTTCAATTTACAAATAGAAAAAATCTAGAAAAATATCATTAGTGTTACATGAAACTTTAGGGGAAAACGTTATGATCCAGGATCCACCACTCCGCACACTTGTTGATGCTTTTTTTTCGAAAAAAAAAATTTAATCTGATGTCCTTTCATACTTTGAAATAATAATATAATCAGGTAGATACACTTTTTGGAGACCACAAAAGATAATCAAAATTAATTATATTATTATTTTATAGATCAAATTGCATCTTGGTGCAGTTTCAAGATATTTTGTTATTATGAATTTGATTCGTTGCATTAAAAATGTTGTTTGCAAACAATAAGTTTATTTTGCTACCAATTAATATTTTATTTAAAAAGATTTTTTAAAAATAACTTTTTCAAAAGTTTGTTTGAAAAGATCATTTACAAACAAAATTATTTATAGTCGTTTGAGAAAACCATCGTTTGTAATACAAACGGTCATTTATTTTTATATTTTATGTCTAATTATAATCTAAAAAAAAGTATATGATTTATATTATGATTCAAGAAAAAAATCATTCATTACATTTTAAAAATAGATATTTGCTAATATAATAATATTATTTTAAAAATGGTAACTATAAACTATATATTTTTATATCAAAAATTACTTACATTTTAGAATAATTATTTTAAATCAAATTTTATATATTAATTTTTTATCTCATTACACTATTCAACCACTGCAGTGTTACCAACTAATATTAATCTTCAAAATCGTTTGAAAACCACTTTTGCCATACGCTATCTTCAAACGGTCGTTTTCAAATGACCTTCGTTTTAATCGCTCATTTTTTTCAAAAACTCGTTTCAAACGGTGTCAGCAATTGAATCCAAGGTTGAGAACGTAGACATCAATCATCCTAAAAAAAATAGTTGGTAACTTGGTGAAAAACAATTGGAAAAAAAAAAAGATTATCTTCTAAAACCCATTAAAACGCACTACTAGCTAAATACTCTCCACTTAAACCAATCAAATATTCACCACTAAATCTCATACAACTTCGAGAAACAATTGCATATCGATATCACTCTACACCAAATTAAAAAATAAAGATGGATACAAGAAGTTTGAGAAAGAAAGAGAGCGTGAGGATGGTGAAGAAGCAAAATAGGTTGCTTATAAGCGTAAACGTGTTAGGGAGTACAGGACCTATACGTTTTATTGTGAATGAAGATGAAACAGTCACAAATGTTATAAGTAAAACCCTAAAATGTTACTCTCAACAAGGAAGACTTCCTCTTTTCTCTTCGCATTTCACCTCTTCCTTCCTACTTTACTCTCCTTCCTCTCTTGCTCAACGTAAGCGTTACTGTTTCTTTCACTCTCTGTCTCTCTTTCTTTGGTTTTGTTGGTAATTAATTGCATAATAGCTCATTTCATTAGCAGACCTGCAAAACACAAACATCTTGTTTCTCCATTACACTCTCATATATAGCTTAATGTCGTTTTGTAATACGATTTCATAGAACTTTTGGCAATCAGCATAATACGTATAATGATACTTTCTAACGTGATTCTACAAGTATTTTCGCCTAAAAATTACAAAAAAAATTACCTTAGGCAAATAATTTATTTTTTGTTGTTCTTTTGCCAAAATAACGCACATAAAAATTAACAATATGATTTTGCAAATTTTTGTTTCACAATTTTATTTTAATATATTACCGTTTAATTGTATAACTTTATTTATGTCATTATAGATGATAATGTTACCTTTTAAGAGGTTTAAATGACACCTCTAAAATAAATAAAATTATTTACCGTTAAAAATAATAATAAATAAATAAAATTACTTTTTAACATGTTATTGTTTTATTTATATGTATTACAGCATTGAATCCGTATACCAAAATTGGGTCAACGTTGTCGAGGAACTTCATTATGTATAAGAATCCAGAAGCTAGGAACCATGAAGTTTCTTCAAATTCTCGAAAGATTTGTGGGAAGTGGACGGCGTGGCTTAACATCTTTGGGATATATTATTGACTTTATTCCTAGAAGTTTTTCTCTTTCCTCAGCCCGTCTCAAATAGGAAATCGATTTTCTCTTTCCAGCGGCCTTCTGTCTACGCTCACTAGTTCTAGTTTTTAGACTTCCTCTTTCTCCTTCTCCCTCACTTAAAAGACAGATAGGAAAAAACAGAATTTCCTGTCAGTTGTCACCACTCGTGAGTCAATCATATAAAGGAATATTATTCCACATCGAAAGTTGAAGAAGATCATAACTAGTATATATAAGATATGGGCTTCTCAACTCATTGCTAATTAATTCTGAGTTGGAAACCTATAATCTAATACACCAGAGCCGATGTCCTCACTGACGTTTTTTTGGGTAAGTGTTAACGTCTCTCAGTTGGAATAAGCTTAACATTAGTTACTTGCTGAGCAAGTTAGGTAGTTAGATTAGATAATCTTGAGATATTTTAGGAGTTATCTATAATATAGTTTTCCTAATTGAGATATGATATTGTCTAATCTATAAATAAAGGAGATGCCAAAGTGTGACATAACTTGTGAGATTATTGAGATTGAAAGTTTAGGTTTTGAGTTATTTTCCTAAACTAATAAAGAGAGTCATTTTTTATACTTCTTTGATTTCACATATTCGAATCTTAAAACAATAATTGGAATAAGAGCAAAGGTGATTAATTAAACACAAGCATTAATCGAAGGAGAATCGAAACATGGGAGATAATAATGCTTTAGTACCGGCGGAGAAAGGCAAAGGTGGAGGAGGCTCTTCCTTTATAGTTTGTCCAATGTTAAACACAACCAACTACACCGTTTGGACCATGAGAATGAAAGTATGTCTCAAAGTACATGATGTATGGAGGTGATTGAGGCAGAAAACGAGGATAAAAAGAAAAACAACATGATGATGGCACTCTTGTTCCAATCTATACCGGAGGATCTTATTCTACAAGTTGGTGAATTAGACACTGCAAAGAAGGTGTGGGAGGCTATAAAAACTCGAAACTTAGGAGCTGAACGTGTTAAGGAGGCGAGGTTACAAACATTGATGTCTGAATTTGACCGTCTCAAGATGAAAGAAACTGAAACCATAGATGAGTTTGTGGGCAAGTTATCGACAATTTCATCAAAATCTTCCTCTCTTGGAGTAAAAATAGAAGAAACTAAATTAGTTAAGAAATTTCTCAAGTGTCTTCCAAGGAAGAAATACATCCATATAGTAGCATCTCTTGAGAAAATCTTGGATCTTAAAACAACAACCTTTGAGGACATCATAGGACGTCTAAAAACCTATGAAGAATGAATCCTTGAAGAAGAGGAAGAAGCTCAAGAAAATCAAAAATAGTTGATGTATTTGGAATATCAAAATCAAACGAGGGATTCTAATGAAGGATCGAGAGGAGGAGGTAGAGGAGGACGTGGTTATGGAAGGGTACGAGGTCGAGGTAATGGAGACTTTGATTTGTCCAAAGTAATTTGTTACCGATGTCATAAATACAGATACTTTGCTTCTAAATGTCCGGATCGATTGCTTAAGCTACAAGAAACACAAGAGGATGAAAAGGAACAAGAAACACAAGAGGGATATGACTTATTTCTACATGAGATCGTGTTTCTAAACGAGGAAAATTGTGTACCAAGTAAATTCAAGACAAACGATAAGGAGAGAAACACTTGATATCTTGACAATGGAGCTAGCAATCACATGACCGGAAATCAGAGATATTTAACAAAACTCGATGAGGGTATCACCGGGAAAGTACAATTCGGTGATGATTCTCGTTTAGATATCAAAGGAAAAGGATTGAATCTTTTGTTGACGGAAATGGGAATGAGAGAGTGATGAAAGATGTATATTTCATCCCGGATTTGAAGAGTAACATAATAAGTCTTGAACAAGCAACGAAGGAATGATGCGATATAAGGTTAAGAGGAGATAATCTTATCGTTTATACAAGGTACGGATGGACATCAAAGATACTACTCAACTACATCGTCCAAAGATTAGTGAATCTAGTAGATGGCATTCAAGATTAGGACACATAAGTCTTTAAACAATGAGAGGAATGATTCAAGGAGGTTTTGTAAAAGGATTTCCAAAGATCAACGTCGCAAAAATAAATATGTGAATCTTGCTTGCTTAGGAAGAAAACCAGAAAAAATCTTCCCACAAGTTATTTTTTTTTTGTGCAAAGAAGAGCTTAGAACTTGTTTATGGAGATCTTTGCGGTCCAATCACTCCAACAACACCAGCTGGAAATAAATACATCTTTGTTCTTATAGATGATCTAACAAGATACATGTGGACGTCTTTATTGAAAGAAAAGAGTGAAGCTTTCAATAAATTTCGAAAATTCAAGGGAGTTGTGGAACAGGAGAACAAAAAGAAGATACAAGTTTTTAGAACCGCTAGAGGAGGAGAATTCATGTCACATGAGTTCAACAAGTTTTGTGAAGAAGAAGGAATCAAAAGACATCTACCCGCACCTTACACACCTCAACAAAATGGAGTTGTTGAAAGGAGAAATCAGACACTAATAGAGATGACTAGGAGTATCATGAAGCATATGCTTGAACCTAATTATTTGTGGGGAGAAGCGGCTAGACATTCAACATCACTTATAAATCGAATCTCCACAAGAGCATTAAAAGGCAAAACACCATATGAGATGCTTAGGGGAAAAATGCCAAACATAAGTCATATCCGAGTTGTTGGGTGTATAAGCTATGCTAAGAACGATTCAACACACTTGAAGAAGTTAGATGATAGATCTCGTATGCTAGTTCATCTTGGAACGGAACCAGGGTCTAAGGCATATCGTCTTCTTGATCCACCTACTCGAAGAGTGATTGTAAGTAGAGATGTGATCTTTGATGAAACAAAGGGATGAAATTGGAGCAACAATACCACAAACACAAGTCATGATCAAGGTTTCTACTTTGAAATTGAAACCGTCCATGATCGTGAAAGACAAGAAACAATAGAGGTTTTGAATGGTATTGATTCTCGTGGAAAAACTGAAACTTCACAAGCAAGTAATAATCAAGAAGATCCTAAGGAGTCCGACAATGAATCCGATGATGAAACCGAGAGTTACGATGAGAATAATCAACCCACTCCAATTTTAGAAGGTCTCAAAGACATGGAATAGACTATGAAGAAGTCTTTGCTCCCGTAGCTACACTAGAGACGATTTGCCTCTTAGTTAACTTAGCCGCATCAAATGGTTGGGAAATTCACCATCTTGATGTCAAAACAGCTTTCTTAAATGGAGAACCGAAGGAGACCACTTATGTGACACAACCAGAGGGTTTTGAGATCAAGGGAAGTGAACACAAAGTTTATAAGCTAAAGAAAGCTTTGTACGGTTTGAAACCAGCACCGAGGGCTCGGAACATCAAGCTAAACCAAGTGCTAAAAGATTTAAATTTCGAGAAGTGCACCAAGGAACCATCGGTCTATAAAAAAGAAGTGGCACATGATTATCTACTCATAGCGGTGTACGTTGATGACCTATTTGTCACCGGGACTAATAGAAGAATGATCGATGAATTTAAGAAAGAGATGTCAACCAAGTTTGAAATGAGTGATCTTGGAAAGTTAACATATTATCTTGGTATTGAAATAAACCAATTCGATGGAGGTATAACTTTGAGTCAAAGAAGGTATGCTCAAAAGATAATTGAAGGATCAGGAATGAATGGTTGTAATCTAGTTCACACGTCAATGGACTCGGAATAAAACTATCAAAATCGGAGGAAGAAAAGAAGATTGAAGCTACAAGTTTTCGGAAACAAATTGGGTGTCTTCGATACTTGATACATACTCAACCAGATTTGTCATGTAATGTTGGAGTTTTGAGTAGATATATGCAAAGTCTAGGAGAGTCACATGGAGCTGCCATGAAACAATGCTTGAGATACTTAAAAGGTACAACTACTTTTGGCTTGATAGTCACAAGATCATCCACTAAAGTGCCGAGACTTATTGGCTATAGTGATAATAGTTATAATGTGGATATGGATGATGGAAGAAGCACCACCAGATACATCTTCTATCTCGGAGATAGTCTAATAACATGGTGCTCTCAAAAGCAAGATATCGTAGCCTTATATATCTTCTTGTGAGGCCGAGTTTATGGCTGGAACAGAAGCTGTTAGACAAGCAATTTGGTTTCAAAAACTACTTAGTGGAGTCACGGATTTGACTAGTGAGAAAACCGCAACATGCATTGACAACAAATCAGCTATTGCACTCACTAAAAATACTGTGTTTCATGGAAGAAGTAGACATATTCATACAAGGTATCACTTCATAAGAGAATGTGTTGAGAATGGTCTATTAGAAGTTGAGCATGTTCCCGGGAACAAACAAAAGACGGACATTCTAACTAAGGTTCTTGGAAGGATCAAGTTCAAGGAAATGATAGACTTCATTGTTGTCAAGAACATATAATAAATTGATGTTAAGCTTAAAGGGGAGAATGTTGGAATAAGCTTAACATTAGTTACTTGCTGAGTAAGTTAGCTAGTTATATTAGATAATTTTGAGATATTTTAAAAGTTATCTAAAATATAGTTTTCCTAATTGAGATAGGATATTGTCTAATCTATAAATATAAATAAAGTAGATGTCAAAGTGTGTCATTCTTTGGTGTTGTTAAGTCTCTTAGCTCACACTTTGAGAGTTGGGTGATTACCTAAATTTGTCCGAGATTAGGTAGTTATTTGTGGCTACCATGCATTGGCTCTTCGGGTAGGATTTTTTTTTTATCAACACTAGGCCACAACTGGTTGGTCTATTATCTAAGTTCCTACATAATGTAGGCAGTAGAATTCGATCTCAGGATATACAAGTGCGTCTGCCTTTAGTAGACTTATTACCTGCTACTAGACTAAATATCACCTGCGTTTGGGTATGACTTATGCTTCTATTCTTTAGTAGTCTTATATTAATTATTATGTTGTATTTTCTCCAGGTTGTAATATTCACATTTTGTATATTACTAGAGAAGTGATTTCTCAAAAAAAAAAATTATATGGTGTCATCACGTTTAAAATATATTTAAATAAGTATATGATATTTTATGTTTAAGAAATTGTTTTGAAAAATTATGTAATATGTGATTACTTTCGTATCAAAATAAATTAATTTTTATCAAAATATATAATTATCTTTTTATCAAAATAAACTAGAATTTAATAAGGATAATTTTGTAATCAATCATGCTAACATTGAATGTGGTGTTGATTGTTTTTGGTATTATACTACTCATTATTATTATATATCAAGTTTTTACATGGAAACCAAATTTTCATATTATAATAGAACTCAAGTATTTATATAGTTTTAATTTTTCTTCAAATAAATATACAAGATATATTTTTAATTTTTTGTGTGTTTTCTAAAAGTTTGAATTCACATGTTTGAAAAAATGCAATCTATGTGAAATATTTATTTTCGATGGCCAAAAGATTATACGAATTACTTTTTTATGGTTAGAAAAATTTATTTTATTAATGTGTAATATGATTTGTCAAATGTAAAACTGATAAAAATAATTCTATAATATATTATTTTAATAAAACTTGTGTTATTTTATTTGATATTTCTAAAACTTTCAAGTAAGAAAGATTGATATTATTTTTGATGCTTTATGTATATTTTTAAAATTTAATTATTTAAATAGAAAAAATAAAAATAAAAATTAACTAAATTAAAAGGTTTTATGCCCCATATACGGAAAATCATCTAGTAGTATTTTAAAAGAAAACCATTGATATATATATATATAAGAAAACAACTCTTTGGGAGCACATAAATTACTCAAAACAAACTTCCAATGGTTTTCTTCGTTTTGGAGTGACTGATCATTGCCGACAACAATTACATACATTGAGTTAGTTTCACAGTTGTTGGCACACTGATTAGTTTTGTAATAAATAATTTTCGATGGGCTTTCTAAAAACTACAAAGTTATATAATAATTAGATAATTATCCGTGCTATGTACAAGATTAAATTTTTTGTAATATAATTATATAATTTTTTTATTTTTAAATACTTTTAATATATATGTTTTTGAATATACAATATCAAAATTTATAAAATGATTACTTTTTGGGGTTTTAATGTGGATAGTATATATTTTAATATATTTTAGTACGTAACTTTTTTATTTGTTAAATTTATGATATGATATTGTATTTATTTGTTAATTTTTTTTATTATAGCTTGATTTTTTATAATTTATTTTGGTTTCATGTATGGTTAATGAGATATAACTATTGGTATGGAAAAGATAATCTTTGTTGAATTTATTTATTGTAGAAATTTATATATATAGGATAGAAATAATTAATATCGGCCAATTAGGAGATTTTTAGACTAATAAAATTAAATCAATTCATATAAAATTTTAAATAGAACCAAATAACATAAAACTAAAATAAGTAAAAACTAAACACGTGTGATATGAGATCCGTCACAGGGCCCCAAAAATGGAGGACCCATTATAAAAATATCATTATTTTTTTTTCTAAAAAGTTAATATTTTTAAGAACATATCATATTACAAAAAAAAATTTCCTCTTACACCATACTATTATTTTCTTATTATAAATTTTTTTTTCTCACACCATACTATTGTTTTCTTTAGTAAGTTTCATTTTTTAGCAAAACTTAGGCCCAAAATATTTCTTCAACCAATCCGGTAAAGAAGGTTTCGTTTTACTAGTATAGTGCTTTTAATTTTTTCGAGACGGCATGCATGAGACGCCAAACTTCATAATCCCATATGCAAACTTTACACGCCATAAACATTTTGATGTCTTCAACTTCCTCAATAACTTTTGCAGGTGTATCAAAACATGAACACTTGTCTTTAACATATGTGTACATCAAATTCCAAAAAACCACTAGAGCTAGCGCATTGAGATAAGGTCTAACTCTATCATGAATTCTATCAAGACTTTCATAAGTTTCTTATAACATAGACATGATAAAAGAAGAGAGTAGTTCATCACATTTTATTTTTGATGTTCCTCCAAAGTATAGTAGAGTGACACCATAAAGATACTTGGCATCAATAATACATTTTTAGAAGATTTATGTAATAATTGTAGTCATTCTTCTATTTCTTCGCAATGGAAAAAATAAATTATATCCAACATGTAAAGAGTTTCAGGATTTCCATTATCCTGTAACTTCTGATATCTCTGGAAATGCTGAAAATGATACAATTTATTGGGATGAAATTCAAGTTCTCCTCAAGAAAGTTTGAACAACACCTCAGTCTAGTCAAATAGTTGACGAAATTTCTTTGAAACTGACCTAAGGTTAAGCAAACAAGATAAAGATGATGAAGCTAAAAATATGGCAATTAACGTCACAATATCACGAATTAAAGTTTCATGATCTTCATTATAATGTATTTTATATGTACATAAATCGTGATTTTCTCTTGTCACGAATTAAATTTCGGTGATCTTCATTATAATTTCATAATTAAGTGTAATATTTATTGTGAAGTGACGTTGGTCTATTAGTATGTGGTAAATCAACTAAAGACAGACACTATCTCACACCTAGGGATTGAGTTCCACTGCCTATATTATGTACGAACTTGGTTAATGGGACAGCCAGTTGTGATCAAGTTGTGATCAATGTCGACAAAAAAAAATTAAGTGTAATATTTATTTGGTGAATAATGTTAGGATATATCATATCTACAAATTTATGTATACAATATACCGTAATTAGTATAATATATGTAACTATGGTAAGTTTAATTTTATCATTTCAATTTTTAAGATTTATTGAAATGTGTTGACATGTACAGACTTGGATTCAAAATAATTAAAATACATAATTTACAAATGGTATAAAATAGATCTTAAAATTAAATCAACAACATTAACTGAATAGCAACGACACATATATAGAAGTAATTAACATTATAAGAATTTATATTATCAGGGCAATATTTAATAAGAAATCGCAAACGATAATTATTAAAATCGCAAATATTTTTAATTTCTACTATCCTTGTAAACAACATATCAATAAGTTTTTTTAAAAAATTTAAACAAAATTGAATTAAATGGAAATATAATTATGTGTACAACATTACATAATTTCTTCAATTATATTATCTAAATACCATAAATATTTTTTAAATAAATTCTCCTCTTAAATACATAATCAATCATGATCCAATCAATAAATGAATGAAAAACGAAAACAAATTTTGCCGAAATACCTTTACTAACATTCCAATTTTCATTAGCATTTTATGTAATATTATATATGGTAGTAAGGACAATAATTCTTATTATCCAGAAGAAGATAATAGGAGTTATAGATTAAAAATACAATTTAAAGTTATTAAACTTTATATTAGGAACCATATAACAAAAAAATTGAAATTATAATCAAAATAACAAAAAATAGGATACAAAATGAATTAGTTCAAAAAACTGAAAAACTGATTTTTCAATAAGTAGCTTCTATCCATCACATGCAAGACTTCCTGATTCTATAAATAAATCTTACACATCATAGAAGTTTTGATGTCATCATCTTCTCCATAATTATGCTGAGACTTGTTGTAATACTTTTTTTTGAATTTTTCTCATAACATGAAGACTTGTTTTTAGCATATGATAACATCAACTCATGCGGATTGAGATAACTTCTCACACGACTATAAACTATATCAAGATTTTTCATAGTTTCTGATAACATATGCATGATAAAAGAAGATAGTAGTTCATCACCTTTTGTTTTTGATGCTCCTCCAAGACATGTAAGAATGACACCATAAATATATTTTGCATCAAGAAAATCTTTATCAGAAGCTTCATGCAACAGTTTCAGTCCTTCTTCTTTGTCGTTACAATAAAAAATAATATTTCCAACCTATAAAGAGCTTCAGGATTCCCACTATAGCGTAATTCCTCAAATTTTTTGAAGAATTGAAAAGGGTAGTGTGAATTTGGATCGTAGTCTAATTCTCTTAAAGAAAGACGATGCAACGTTGTAGGATTGTCACATAGGACATGAAATAGCTTACAAACTGATCTAATATTAAGAAAATTATATAAAGATGTTGAAGCACAAAAGATATTTGGGTAAGAAAATTAAAGAGGCTGACATCTAAACCTATTTCAAACAAAAAGGTGGTTCAACAAAAGAAGAAGAATGATGATTGAAATACAAACTAAAAACAGATTATAATGTAATATAATGTGTATTTATAATAAAATTACATGTATGGTTTTTTTTTTTTTTGAATATTGGGCCACAACTGGCCGATTCATTAGTCAAATTCCTACATAATGTAGGCAGTAGGACTCGATCCCTCGATGTAAAAATATGTCTGCTTTTAGTGAACTTACCATCTGTCACTAGAGTAAAGATCACCTGCTATATATAGTTTTTATAAAATCGAATATCAATTGTTTTTAAAATGAAAAGTTTGATATTTTACTTCCTATATTATTACAAAATAATCAATCATATATACCATATATTAAATAATGTATAGATTGATTTGCGTGATTTATTGTTTAAATGAAACCTTTCCGTTTAAGAGTAATAGCAATATCGAATTGAACAATTTCAGTACTAAGTTAGTAAACTTTATATTATGTTTCCAATCAATTAATCGAAAAATCTAGAGATTATTACTACATGATTACAATATTATAAATAATACATGCCTAACGACATATAGTAATTTTTATGATTACAGCAATATATAATAAAAATCGCAAACGGTAATTATTGTAATCGCAAATGTTTTTAATTTCTACTTTCCTTACTTTACATTTTGTAATTATTTTATTTCAAGTAATTGCCTTACATTTTATACGGACAGTTTATTTCAAATGGTAATTATTTTATACAGACAATTCATTTCAAGGATTTGCTTTACATTTTGTTTTTAAATCTTTAGTTATGTGCTGAGTTGCTCTCAGTTTGGTGGTTAGGATGATCCAGCTAATGACTTGGTACCAAGGTTCGATTCGTACTCGCTGCATTATGGTAGCTTAAAAAAGGAATTATTGGGGGTGGGCTTTAGACTATGGATCGGGCCTTATCGATCTAATGTTGACAAAAAAAAAATCTTTAGTTATGTTGATCAAGTCGTACCTGAGCTAAATCATCATGAGTACCAAACTTTTTAATTGTCGTTTGCTGTTTTATTGTATTACAGTTTTTTTTTAATTGAAATGTGTTGGTATGTACAAATCTGGTTTCAAAATAATTAAAATACATAATTTACAAATTTGAAGATTCAAGATCAGTATTTGAATAAATAAAACAAAACATTATTTTGAATTAAGGAAACATAAGATAAATGATTAATACAAAATAATAAAAAATGAATAACAAAATGACTAAATCAATGATTGAATCATCATCATAAATATACAAAAGAATTGGTGAATTCATCTGATTTCAGGACCAGAACAATATTACCACTTTTGTCTCCATTAAGAATGCTAAGTTCATAATATCTTTTAGTCATTGTTAAGATTTGAAGTATTGTTCCAGTAGTAAGACCAGATTTTGCATTGAAATCTCTCATCAACATAATTTTATACGCAAATTTACTTGCTTTTCATATTCTTGAATTAGTAGAGACGGGTAGAGGATGAATATGCTTTGTTAATCTTAAAATTTCATCACATTGGGTTAAATTGAATTAAAAAAGTATTAAGTTGAATAATATTTAAAACAGCATTATAGAATTTTTTAAAATGTAAAAATAATTACATTTGCATTTAAAATAATGCCGGAAAAAAAAAATTTAGTTCAACAAAATATAAAAAATAAAAATATTATTGCTTTTCGTAGAATATGACATTACCTAGATATCATTGTGAAGATAAACTATGAATGATGAATGCTAATTGTGAAGAGGTAATGTTATATTTATTAGAAAAAATTAGCCACTCAACCGTTGCCTAAGACGGTCAGTGATGAAGATGAGTAGTTCTCTCTTAGACCCATTCATACATTCTGGTAAACCCAAGTACATACGTCTCCACGTTCTTTATCAATTCCTAACAAAGACCCGAGTAGTCTCTTCATAATAGGATCTATATGAGCTCCAAAACTAACTGCGGACTTGGCAAAATTTATCTCTTGGCCTGAGGTGTCACCATACATCCGAAGACACTTAAGATCTCATCACACTCGCAGACTAGCTTTGCATAAAAACAAGCTATCGTCTGTAAATAAGAGTTGTTGAATGGGAGGATAATCCTTTGCAATCTTCGTACGAACATGTGATTCTCCCTTCAAGTTCTGACTGTTTCATAACATGAATAAGAGCCTCCGCACATAGGATAAAAGTATAAGGTGACATACGGTCACCTTGACACAAGCCCCTTTTAGGCTTGATAAAGTCATGGAACTATCCATTAAGAATAACAGAATACGAGACCGTGCATATACATTCCATCATTCACTCCATCCAAACACCATCGAAGCCAAGCTTATGGAACAAACTCTCCAAAAAAAACCATTCCACTCTTACACATGCTTTTGACATATCGATCTTAATTAGCATATAATTCTTGTTACACCTTGGATTGGTTTTGAGGGCATGCATCATCTCGTGTGCTATTAGAATGTTGTCAGAAGCTAATTTTCCTGACACAAAGGCTCCTTGTGAATTGGATATCAACTCTGGCATCCAGCGTTTAAGTCTTGCACTCATCACCAGTTAGACATTTTGTAGGAAACTGAGCAAAGACTAATCGGTCTCATTTCCTACATTCTCTTATAATTCGAGATCTTTGGTGTTAAAGAGATTTGGGTGAAATTCCATTCCCGAGGCATCTTCCTCGAGATGAAAAAATCCTTAACCTCCCTTGTAACCTTATCTCTGACGATGTCTTAAAACGATTAGAAGAACAAACCTGTCATTCCATCGACCCTAGGAGCTTTGCATGCTTTAATACCAAAAGCTACTTTTTGTATTTCCTCATTTGATAGTTCTTTAGTAAGGTCAGTGTTCATTTCAGACATCACTCGTGGGCACATACCATCAAGAAGCTCTGATATGTGTTACGGATTAGACGTTGAAAACAGTGACCAGAAATATTTAACAATAATATCGCCCTTCGATCCTTCATTAAAATGTTCAATGCCATCTGAATTAATGAGTACAAGAATAGAATTCTGAGCACGTCGACGCTGCACACTCCCGTGAAAATATTTAGTATTAGAATCACCATCCTTCAGCCACTGCTCTCTACTCTTCTGTTTCCAAAACACCTCCTCATCTCAATAAGCCTAAGCAAGTTTCAATTTAGTATCTCGTAGGAACTGAGGATTCGGATGCAGCCCCTGACGATTCAAATACATGAAGCTCCTTTTTTCCATTTCGAAATCTCAACCCGACACGACACAATTCTCTCTGAAATAGTTTGCTCAGTACCACCCGTCTCCAGATTCCAAGCGGCTACAACAATTTCTCGTATCCCGGGTTTGGATACCCACCGCTTATCAAAAATGAAACGTCCTCGCTTGGTGCATCCATATAAGAAGATAACCGAAGTAACAAGGGTCTATGGTCAAATCCAATTCGGTCAAGAAATTCTCCCCGACATGATAAAAACGCACCAAACTAGTCTGCATTACCCAGTGATCTATCCAAACGACATTGAATATACTGATTATTATTTTCACCAGCCCATGAAAACTGATTACCAGAGCAAACTATCTCACGTAAACCATAGTCTGTTATCATGTTTCAGAAAGGGTATAAGAGCTTATTCTGTGTGTGGGCCACCTAACTTCTCCGAATTATCAAAGAGCTTATTTAGGTCCCTTACAAGCAGTTACAGATCTCGTCGATTGCTTCCAATATTACAAATCATATCCCAAAGTCTCCTTAGAAGTCTCCTTAAAAGTCTCCATAAGAGTCTGCATAAGAGTCTCCATAAGAGTCTCCTTAAGAGTCTCTTTAGAAGATTGCACCAGAAGACTCCACCTGAACACTCAACCAGAAGAGTTTTCACAGAAAAATCGAATATAGTCATTAAAATTGTTAACTTTAACTACAAAAGTAAATAAATTTGATTCATGTCCGAAAAATTGTTTAAGAAACTTCAATCCTTTCCGAAGAAATTCTGAAATTCTAAAAAACTAGAGGAAAAATTCAAAATTTTTTTAAAAAATTCAAAACTCTCCAAAAATTTCAAAACTTTTAAAACAAATTCAAAAACTCTCCAAAAAAGTTCAAAAACTTTCAAGAAATTCAAAACTCCAAGAAAAAAATGCAAAACATTTCCAAAAAAAAAAATCTAAACATTTCAAACGATTCAACCTCTTTGAGAATCGGTCACCGAAGACAAAGGAGTACCTAATTTTCAGACAATAGAATCAAAGTGCCTACTTTGAGAATCGGTCACTTGATATTTGGTTTGCGATCTAGAATTTACGGTTTAAAATTTAGGGTATTGGGTTTAGGGGTTAGACTAGACTTCACTTGATATTTGTTGATCAACCAGAAGACTTCTTGTGAAGTCTAATAGTTACAAGAAGTCTTCTAGTTGATCAACAAATATCAAGTGAAGTCTAGTCTAACCCCTAAACCCAATACCCTAAATTTTAAACCGTAAATTCTAGACCGCAAACCAAATATTTTTCCTATAACTCGAAATTATTATACCAAATACTTAAACGTTCTAAATATATGCCCAATTTAACCTTTTCATCTATTTTACATTTCATATACAAAATTTACAAATTTCACATGATTATCATCTCTTATTACCCTAAACCCTAAACTATTACATAGTTTGTTTATGAACTTTGTGGTATGATATTTATTGATTTTATTTGACCATGTTTTAGCGAAATTTTATTTTTAATATTTCATAATTGTTAATTATTAGATTTTGTGATCAAAATTATAAGCATATAATAATAATTACTATTTAAATTTTTAATTATATATATAATTAAGGAGAAGACTTCACATGAAGTCTTCTTGTGTAGCAGTAGACTTCATGTGAAGTCTTCAGTATGCAGACTTCACATGAATGTAATTGTGGGGAAAGGTATAAATGTAATTGCGTTTCAAGTTTTTTTGTTTACTATTCTCATAGGTTACTTTTGAAAATGAATGCAATTGGAGTATATCTTTGTATTTAAAATGAAGTTTTAAGTCATTTTTGTCATTTTCCCTTCTCATTTAATTCACCGCCTACACTTCATAGAGTTTTTTCTTTGTTTAAAATATGGTGTTTTTTTAATCTCTTTAAGGAGTATAATAATTTATTTTGTCTTAAGATATATATATATTTTTTTCCAACTTAACTTAATTCATTAGATCAAAGTAGGGAGTCAATGTTGAGGTACATGTTGAACGAATGACGGATTTCTGGATAGCCCTCTAGCATTGCGGGCCAGAAAGTCAGCTTTGAAATTTAAAGTGTGAGGGATAAGATACAGCGAAAAAGAGCTAAATTGGTATTTGAGGCGAGCAAATTCCTCTAAGAGAGGCGCCAAAAGCTGGCCAATTCCCAGGATCAGCTACTATCTTTAGCACCTCTGAGCTACAAATGCGACTTCTTAAAGCTGAAAGGAAATGAGGGAAGACATAGCCCAAAGAAGAGCTTCAAGCTCAGCATGAAAAGAAGACAAACATCAACGAGTCCCCTGCACACCCATACTGGCCCCCTCAAGACCATCAGTAAAGTAATACCAATCCAGACCGGAATAATACACAAAATATTTCCAGGAGCCATCAACAAAACATCGAAAACCCGTAAAAGCCAGATTAATGGTTAACGAACGGAAAAGAACATCCTGAAGAATTGTCTCATTCGCAGAATACCAAGCTGCATCATCTTCTTCTGCTTGTCAAACAATAGGCCTAGGATCCCTATCGTTATTAGAATTTTTTTTATCGTTTCTAGATTTCCCGATGAACCATAATAACCAAGGAAAACTCGGCTTATCGATCTCTGGAGGACCTTGCCAAAAAAAATATTCAAAATTGGAGAATACTGATGACCTCAGAAAAACCTCAGCTGTAGAAGGGACATTGGATAAAGCCCAAGTCTGAAGCGCCTAAGGACACTCAAAAAGAACGTGATTAATCGTTTCAGATTCAGCTCCACAACACCCACATGCACCATCTTTAGCAATACGACGTCGAACGAGATTAGACCCAACATCAAGATGGCCTGAAAGAGCATGCCACATAAAATATATAATTTTTGTAGGGCACTTCACTTTCCAAACTTGTTTTTGAAGTGCCACAATACTCGGACCAAAATGGACTACATCCAATCTAGAAATGTTCCTCTCAGCCCAATATCCTGATTTCAGTGAGTAACGACCAAATTTGGTAAACTACCACCCAAACCAGTCCCCTCTACTCCACCGTGGGATGGGAATCCCTAGCACAAGACGTGTATCATGAGAAGACAACAATTGATGAACCAAAGCCACTCGCCAGGTTTTCTAAGAATGATGAATTAGTTGATCCACAGTCAATGTCGAGTAATATAGAAAACCCTCACCAGAAGCAGGACGAGGGACCACATCAGGCACCCAAGGGTCCTGCCATATTGAAATAGTCTTGCCATTATCCACACGCTTAATTATACCTTCACTCACCAAAGACCGTGTTGAGGATGTAAATCACTTAAATAACAACGTATAAACACTCTGCCAAACAGAGACTCAGAGTAATCAATAAAACGCCATAACTGCTTGGCAAGTAAGACTGTATTAAATTCCTAACTAGCGCATAAACCCAGACCACCATTGTGTTTTGATTTACACAACTTATCCCATGTAGCCCAATGAATACCCTTCGATGTCTTGGAGGTTTTCCACCAGAAATCTGAAAAATTGCAGCCGTAATCTTTGATGTAAGCAATTTTGGAAGCCTATAACAAGACGTCTAATAAGCCAGAAGATCAGAAAGATCTGATTTAATCATAATCTCCTTCCCACCACGAGATAGAAACTTTGATGACCATGAGTCAATCCTATCATTTATTTATCACCAATAAAAGCAAAAACCTTTTTTGGTCCCTCAATGCCTTCCGGAATACCTAAATAAGAACTCATACCTCCTAAATGATGAATACCTAGAATCCTTTGCACCTCTATTTTTGAAACATTGTCAACCTGATGACCAAATTGAATTGAAGATTTACTAAAATTGATTTGCTGACCCAAAAGCTGCTCGTAAACTTGTAAAATATCTAAGATTACAGTAGCCTCAACCGAATTCGCCTTACAGAAAACAAGCTATCATCTGCAAAGAGTAAGTGTGAGACCAGGGGACTCTAACGAGCTGTCACAATACCAGAGGTATGCTTATCATGTTCTGCCTTACGTAACTTGGACATCAACACTTCAGTACATAGAATAAAAAAATATGGAGAAAGAGGGTCACCCTGACGTAGACCACGCTGTGGACAAATTCGACCATGTGGCTGACCATTTACCAGTACCGAATAACCCACAAAACGAACACAAAACATCACACACGCAACCCAATGATCATGAAAACCCAACCAAAGAAGAAGCTTCTCTAAGAAGTCCCATTCAACCCGATCATAGATTTTACTCATATCAGTCTTTACAGCCATGAACTTTCCTCTAACAGCTATATTAGTCCGCAATGCATCAAACATCTCCTAGGCAATGAGAATGTTATCAAAAATTAAATGCCTTGAAACAAAACCTGATTGAGTACCATAAACTAAGTGAGGGAGATTTCTTTTCAACTGTAAACAAAAGACCTTCGAAATTATCATATAACCAACATTACACAAACTTATGGGACTAAATTCCAAAATTTTAGTCGGTTGACTATTTTTTGGAACCAAACAAATATTTGTAAGATTGAAAGAAGAATCAAACACAAATGACATTATAAAGTCATTGACCAATCGCACAAAATCATCCTTAATAACCCCCCCCCCCCCAAATATTTCTGGAAAAACAGAATAGTCATACAATCACGCCTAGGAGCTTTCCCAGGATCCATCAAATACAAAGCTCACCGGACATCCTCTTCCGAAACCAGGGCCAAAAGAGACATATTCTATTCCTCAATTATCCTTGGTGTAATACAAAGTAGCAAATCATCGAAATCAATAGACCCTCAAGATGAGAAGATCTCAGAAAAATACCGAATTGCCTCCGACGCAATGTCAGTTTCTTGAGAGACCTAAGAATTCGAATAATTCAAAAGACTGGTAATCTTGTTTCTAGCTCGACGCTACTTTGTCTGAGCATGGACAAATCTAGTATAATTTTCACCTTTCCGCTACCATTTATTTATACTCTTTTGTTTCCAAAACATCTCCCCATCCCGATAGGCAACACGTAATGCCTCAGTTGCCTCGCAGATATCAGGTAACGTACTGGAGTTAGCAGTCTTCAACCGTTCTAGTAACGCGTTCGCATGCTCAAGTTGTTGCCGACCAGAGGGAACATTAAGTGACCTCCACCGCGAAAGTTCACGTCTACAATTGGCTATTTTATTCGAAATCCTACTCTGAGGTAAATTAGAATATCTCGATAAGCCTGATTTAATTAAATCAAGAAGACCTGGTCTACTTAACCAGCTTTTATCAAAAACAAAACCAACACGTTTTCTAACCAAAGTTCCCTGAGGACCAACCAAAATTGGCTGATGATCAGACCCAATCATTGCCAAATACCGAGTTGCAAAAGTGGAAACATAGAATGCCATTCAGGATTACCGAATGCCTTATCCAACTTACAGCCCACTAAACCCGACTGACGCATACCTCGTCAAGACCAAGAATTTCCTAAACAAGGAAATTCTAACATACCACAAATTCAAAGCATATCATTAAATGGAACAAAAGAAGCATCATTGCAAAGTCGACCACCTGATTTCTCATGATTCCCAGACAGTTCATTAAATCTCATACCATTAACTACGGTCCATCTCGAGAAAGACTAAAACGAATCAAGCGTTCCCAAACATCATCATGATACATTTGTATTGAATCACCGTAAACAAAAGAGATAAAACATTTTGTTCCCTCCACCATGAATGAAAATCAATTAAATTTTTAATTTTAAATGATAGATCAACCAGAAAATCATTCGTAAAAATGAATGCAAGGCCACCCACTTGCACTGACAAGCTCAACCCAAATTTATGACTAAATTTTCCAAATACATATCATTTTTCTTAGTCTCACACAAGAAAAGAAAATCTAGTTTATACCTAACAACAATATCCCTTAAAAAACTAAACAAAATAGAGCTTCCAATGCCCTGACAATTCCAACATAAAAAGTTAATCATTAAACTGAAACTAAAACACTAAGAAGACGAAGGAGCCCCACCTTCGAAACTGCTAGCCTCCACAAGCACCTTGTTTCCCCGAGCACCAGTCTTAGAACTTAAACCATATTTAGAACCCTTACGACAAGGTGAAATGAAGCCTTCCACTTGACGTTTCGTTGAACTTGCCCCACGCAATTTTAAGGTCACCTTATTCTTCTTTGCAGAGCCACATAGAATCTTAACTTTAGAACACTCATCTGCTACTTTTTCCAACATATCAACCTCACCGTCCTCCTTTTCAAACATTATTTTTGATCCTGATTTCCATTATGTACCCAAAAAGTCATCATCACCAACCAGCGCATCATCTTTCATAGAACCTAACCATGGAACAACATCAGTCATGAATTGATCCTCACTTTGCAATGCACCAACGTCCTCAAGCTCCGGAAGAAGCTTGCAACGAGTCTGAGGAGTCGTAGTTGTCGAATCAGATGGAAAAGAACCACTAGCTCCAATTGTTTCCATCACCGATCCCACCGGAGCGGAATCAACCACATGAACCAACACCTTAGCCGAAGCTATTTGATTTTGTGAAGAAGCATTGTTCTTGCGAACAAAAGAAGTAGAACTCGAAACCCTTGGAAGATCGAAAGAATGACTAGGCAAAGGCTTAGCAGATAATCTCTGTCTACCACTAACTGCACATTTGAAATGATCATAACCCAATGGCACACCACTAGGACCAGCCAACGCTCCACAGAAACTATGGGATTCTCCCCAACACCTCCTTTCACACCTCCCTTCACAATCTCTGATGGAACCATCGAGGCCCTAAAAATCAAACACAATAAAACCATATCCTTAATGAACCAAAACCATGAGAACCCTTGACAACGAAGACGAAATCCAGCTGAGAAACACCAAACAGAAAATCAGATTTAGAGCGAACGAGGAAGAGGAGTCGCCAAAAGCATCACCGGAGAGCATCTCTTGTTTTACTTCTTATAGGATTTAAGAAATATAATTTTATAATTTAGAATTTTTTTTAGAATTATTTAGGCTATGTCTATATATAATTTGTAGTGGGTAATCCATTCCTTTCCTAATTACCAAAATTCTTCCAGATGAGAAATTACAATTATCACTTCAGGTACAAGTATTACACTCAAACAGGAAAATCGTCATGAATGAAGTCTGACCAAACGTTAACTTTAATATTTATTATAATGAAAAAAGAGATGGAATACCTACAAAATACTAATTGCAAGGAAATCCATGAATTTTTTTTTTTTTACCAACTTATAGAACAGAGGAATCGAACCCTAAATACTATAGTTATTAGGTGGATCATCATAACCACCAAACTGAGAAAAAATATAGTTACTAATTCCATATAACAGTTTTTCGATAGAGATATACAATAAAGTTATTCACCTAAATTATACTCTTCTTCTGATTTAATCAAATAATTAAATATTTTATTTTTAATATAATTATGTAATTACCAAGAATCAAGTGATCCAGTTAGTTTGCTTCTGATTTAGTTAGACATCATGTAATGAATTTGAATCTCATAGCTACACTTGTGGAGCATTTATACTATGGATGAAGTTTTGTTGATTCCGTTAGTAATTCCATATAATGGTTTTTGGATAGAGATTTATCATTTTAACAACAGCAAATAAATATAGATTGACGCATAAATTGTATCTTTGACTTACTGAATAAAATCATTTTTTTAAATTATTTTTGATAATAAAATATCATAGGGTTAAATTTATCTGTTCTATATTATGTAGAGGTTAGAACGTAGTTATAAAATAATAAGGATGTTCAAAGAACCATGATAAAAAATATTAAATATAAAGTAATGGAAAAGTTCACGCAAAAGTATATTCTATAAAATTCATAAATTCTTACATGTAAACAACATTTAAAGTGATTTAAGGAATAAAATTAACTGTACGCGATGATGTCATTCTAATTTTCTTTATATATTTATTTTAACAGTATATATAATTTATATGTTTCACCAGTTTCTAATCCGATACGCACTTATAGAATTATAACGAAACCGTCTCTTCAAGTTTGGTTGCTCTCTTTCTACAACAATGAAGCAGCAACAGTTCTCTTCTTATTATCTCTCTCTGGTCAGCCGCAACGCTTTCTTTCTCCTCCTTCTCACTATCTTCCTCCTCTTCGGTTTATTATTACCTTGGTCAGGATCTCCCTTATCTCCATCTCCAAACAAGGTCTCTTCTTCTTCTTCGTCTTCTCAGTTTGACTGGCGTGACTATTCTCTTTCTGATGCGGCCAAGTTCGTTGCTGAGAATGGCACTGTAATTGTCGTCGCCGTGAGCTCACCCTTCTTGCCTTTTCTTAACAACTGGTTGATTAGTGTTTCTAGACAGAACCATCAAAACAAAGTCCTCGTGATCGCTGAGGATTACGCTACTCTTTACAAAGTCAACCAAAAATGGCCTGGCCATGTCGTTCTCATTCTTCCGGCTCTCGATTCTCAAACCGCACATAGCTTTGGTTCTGAGGTCAATGTTTCTCCTTTAGCTTCAAATTCGTTAATTGATTTAGCTAAATATTTGATTAAACTCTCGAGTCTTGTTAAGATTCATAAGCTTCCAACTCAAAAATAATTTATAATGACTCAGTCAATGTTCGTTGTTCGTTGAATAGATCTGAGTGATTACTCGGATGATAAGCTTGTTTAGTGCAATTTACAATGATTTTCTTTCTGATCTTGATCATATATTGAATGATTAAGCAACACGAGAGCGAAAAGAATTACGTCTCTAGACATTTAATAGATTTTGCATGGCTCTTCAGGCTTCCATATGTAGGGGAACTTAAAACAACGGTAGTAGACTACCTGATTTCAGACCATCTGGGTTATAAAAAACTTTTTGAATAATTATGTATCTTCTCTTTTGATGTGTATTATAATAACTTAAACTATTTTTTTTTAATCAAATATAATTAGGGTTTCTTCAATTTCACTGCTCGGAGGCCGCAACATCTCTTACATATCTTGGAACTAGGTTACAATGTTATGTACAACGATGTTGATATGGTCTGGTTGAAAGATCCGTTTCAGTACTTAGATGGAAACCACGACGCATATTTCATGGATGACGTGCCTGACGTATGTGACTTCCCACAAATCTTGAAGTTTTCATTGTGAATTTATCTTATTTTCCGGGTTGATTTTGGTTGCCAGATTAAGCCATTAAATCACTCTCATGATTTACCACCTCCGGATGAAAAAGGAGAACTCTATATATGTAGCTGCATGAGTTTCTTGCATCCTACGGATGGTGCAAAGCTTTTAATGAAGAAATGGATTGAGGAACTTCAAGCTCAAGTTTGGTCTGAATCGAACCGTTTCAAAGCAAATGATCAGCCTTCTTTTAACTTGGCACTTACCAAAACAGCTCATTTGGTATGTTCCATTGCTTAATATCTCAAAATGACTAAACCTTTTGGTACACAGTAGATACTCTTTAAATTAACACTCGATTCATTAATAACCTCTACAAATTAATTAATATAATTTTTTGGTTTCATATTGAGTTTTTGGTTCGATAAACTAATAATTACTATAAATTAATTAAAAATTGTAATTTTAGTGTAGTTCTAAAGTTATTAATATTTTTATGTTAACAAAAATTGGATCGGCAAGGTCCAATCTATAAGCAAAGTTCTCCAACTCAAAATTTGGTGAGATTCAAACTCATCACCGAATGTCAAACTAGAATAAGAGCAAACTTATTGGACCACATTTCTTCTTCACTGCAATATTATTAATTTATAAATGTTTCCAGTACTTCTGAACGTTTTCTGATCTTCTGTTTTGCAAGGAGGATCTCTACTTGCTTCCTCAGACAGCTTTCCCAACAGGTGGATTGTATTTCAATAACAAAACATGGGCTGAAGAGACAAAGGGGAAACAGGTAATAATTCACAATAATTATATTATTGGTTATGACAACAAAATGCAACGCTTCCAAGAATATGGTTTATGGTTAGTGGATGATCATGAGTCCCCATTGGGAACATTACAGTAAATTCAAATAGAGATTTTCGTGACAGACTAAACTTTGGTTGTAAACAAATGAGATTCGAATGTATATCTTGACATTATTCGATATCATTTATAAGTTTTTCTAGAGATAATACAATAATTCTCGTTATATTTTTCATCATCTACCTCGTAATCATCTTGCACATGATAGTAATTATTATATAATGATCCATTAAAATGAAGAGAAAATATATTGTCATAATGGGAACTATGTGAATAGTTGACTAGAATCACATGGAACAGATATGATTTAATCACAACATGCCAAGCACTAATTAAATTACTATTTGATTCATAATCGAACAAGCACGAGACCCCATGAACAAACAAAAGAAAAACAAAATAGTTGTCTTAAGACTTTTCATATGATTATTGTTCAAGAGTAAGACTTAATAAAATATTAATATCACAACCACACAAAAATGCGAAGGAGAGAGATAATATAGCTAAGGTTAATAAATGGACCCTACGAACTTAATCTCTATGATTATTACTGACCATAATATCCGAAATCTGAAATCCGACTCAAACTCGATCCGAAAAATGGATTCAGTTTGGGTTTTGCCAAATACCTGATCGGGTTTCATCTTTCAAGTAAATCGGATTCGGGTAAAATTGAGAATCTGAAAGTAAATCCGAAACAACCGAAATTAATTAACCGGTTTAGTTAAGTACATAAATTAGTCTATCACAATTTGGGTCATCATCTCATATACTACTTTTTGTGGTTACTCTTGCTTGGTGTACTACTCTTTAATCCAGCGTACTCCTTTCTTTTAATAAAATTTGCAATACCCAAATTACCCTTAATTGGTTGGAAGAAATATCTTTTTTTCTTAAACCAAAAAGTTGAATCATTAAATAAATTGGTTTCCCAAAAACGGATCCTCCAAAAAGCTGAACATTAAATAGATATTTTCAAATTGATTTCCCCAAAAGTGGATTCAAAGAAAAGCTAAACATTAAATATATATATATTTTAAAAGGTTGATGTGTCATGTTGAGAGACATTATCTATATCTTTATATATATAATTAGGATGTTACAATCTATGTAAAACACACAACTATGATCAACTAATTTTACACTATGATCCACTTATTTGATACTCTTATTGTGACATTTAATTGATGAATATCCATATGAAGATATATATACACTATAAAGATAAGTTCTTATAATGAAATGAAACAATATTTTTTCTTGTATAGATTATCATAAGAGTTTCCACATAGATACATATACTTTCGGTAAGACTTTATTGATGTTAAAGACATTAAAATGCAAGTTATATATTTAAGTTAAATAACAAAGAATGAATACATGAGTTGTTTTAAACTATACAACAATTACATGAATTCATTTCTACAAACAAACAAATGTAACTTTTACATTTGTAAAACTAACAAGATTGAAAAATTTGGAAAACTCTATACTCTAAACCCTAAATATTTAAAAAAAAAATTTTACCACCAATTTTTTTGAAGTTTTGCTTTAATGTTAAAAAGGCCCACCCATATATTTATTTTTCTACCCATATTTTTTGTTGCCCTCCAAATTTTCTTTCTAAACGTTTATATATTAAATATTATATATGATTAATAGAATTATTTAGTTAGTGTAGTGGTTGTAGTGTTTTTTATGAGGTTAGTAATCATGGTTCGAACCACTCAAGTCTCATTTAAGTCATATTTTTACATTTAACTTAAACGAAGAGTAAAATGGTTATTTATTCTTCATATTCTTCCTGAAAAACCGTTTTTTCATTTTCATCATTTTCTTCTTGTTTTTTCATGTTGACACTTAAAATTATAGATCTACTCAGAAATATTCAAGTTTAATACTTGATGATAGCAAAGTTCAAGTTTTTCAAATTGATTTGAATATAAGAATCAAAAATGGAAGAAGAAATTTAAGTGATAGAAATAATCATAACTAAATTTACTTATTTTTGGGATTTAAGAATTTTTAATATTTTTGGTTTTCATGAACCATTGGTTTGATGATTTTCAAAGTGGTTATCAATAGTGGTTTTGTCTGATTGCTTTTGACCCGGATTATATCCGATTGGATCATGAAATGGGTGAGGTTTGACTAGTTGGGTCTCTAAATACATAAACTTTTGTCTGGATAAATTGTCAATCACTTAATACTTGTATTTATAATAAATATTAAAAAAAATAGAAACATAATGAGAGTATATGGGGATTTAAGTTGTCCAACATGAGTATCTCAACCATTGTTCCATCACTTTACGATTCATTTTCCTTGACTTGTTTTTCAGAACATTACGAACAAATCTGACATAATCTCCAATGTCTTCCATTTTCTTCAATCTGGAAAACACAAGAATTATGGAATCTCCTCTACCTTCTGCGACTTCTAGGAATCTTTCAGAGGTAATTGAATTTCTAGGATATCTATTTGTTTTTTTTCTGATTCTTCATGTCTTTTTTTTCGATTTCATGATTTTTTGATTGTTTGGTTTTTGTTCTAATGGTTGAAATCTGATTAAATTATGTTTATATGCTTCAATTATAGCAAACCCCTACAGATCTCGACTATATTTGTGAATCATGGTTGTGTTTATATAATTTAGGGTTTTGTTTTTGTAATTTAAGATTCATGTTCCTCAATTTTTTTTTTGTTCTTTCACCCCTTTTCCCGTTAATTTGGTGTTATCATTTAATCTTTAAAACCCTTAATGCTTTGATTAATAGTTGAATCAACTCGAGATAAGTTGAATCCGAACACAATTGAACCTAATGTATTAACAAAAGATAAAACTTCATTAATAACAAAATAATCAAGACATATTAATATTTTATTATCCTTATTTAATGAAGTATCCAACAAAATTTGGATAGAGAAATTCATCAAAAATACCCAAAAAATTTGCTAAATTATGAGAATTGCCTTGATGTTTTGACCTTCTTTGGTGTGTCCTGCTATTAATGATTCATATTTGCCCTGGTTGGAGTGGGTCACTAAGTGACCAAGATTTACGACAGAACAATATTCAAGTTAAGAAAAGTAAAAACTGTGTGGTCGTGAAAAGGACAGGTTGAAAAGGAGAAGATAAGTCGCGAGGGTGAAACAAAGGAGTTCGATGTCAGAAAATAGGGATTTGGCTGCGAAAAGGTACAATCTCTACCCATAAACAGAAATTATGAAGAACGGTAAAAATCGAAAGACTGTGAGAAAGATTTTTAAAATTTAGGTTTGGAAGTTAGCAGTTTCTTGGTAAAATTGGTACAATGATTGGGAGTTGGCCTCAAATGTCGAACATTTAAGACATGGAGTAGTGAAAATAGTAAGGAATAGTACGGAAATGGTGTAGATGGAGAGGCTAGGGTTGCGAATTGTAAAAGAGGGAATCCAATTTTGTGAAAAATGTTATTTGCAGGGAAAAGGTCATCGTAAGGAAGTAAGAGTGGACATGGACGAGGAATTAGGTGAAGCCAAGGACATTCATATTGGGGATGAGGAGGGAAAGGTTGCAGAAACATAGAAGGTAATTCGAGTACACTCTCAAATTGAATATGTTTAGCAATATAGGTTTGAAATTATGGTATTAGTTAGAAGAACCAAAACTAATGCGAATTCATTATATGGGAGATGAGGGTGCATGTCCATGTCCTTATAATGTATTGTCATTACAATGAATATGTCCATATGAATAATGACATTAGACACAAAGAGACGTATGTCCATGTCAAAATTGATATATAATTGTTCATGTCCATATACACGAAGAATATGTCCATAATAACTATGACATTGTAAATGACAGAAATATATGTCCATGTCCATGTCAATGTCAATATATATGTCATTGGTCGTGTTCTTGTCTTTCGTAATTCAATGTCATTAGATAGAAATGTCCATGAGAACTATGCCATTGAACATGTTAATAGCGCAAAATTGAGAAATGTGTTCATGTCCAATGATATGAAATAGAACTTGTCCATGTCGATATGGTTAAATGTCATGGCAATAAGTGTGTCCATACAAAAATGACATTGAAATGGACATCTGTGACATATGTCCATGTCCTGTAGTATGAAATTGAACATGTCCATGTCCTGTAATATGCAATTGAACATATACATGTCGATATGGGTAAATGTCATGGCAATAAGGGTGTCCATACGAAAATGACATTGAAAATGGACTAATGTGACATATGTGATATATGTCCATGTCCAATAACATGGACATGGGACATATGTCCATCTCGAGTAATATGATATTGAATATGTCTATGTCTATATTGTTAAATGTCATGGCAATATATATGTTCATTCATATGTCCAGCCTTATTGATATGATATTGTCCATATGTCCATGTCATGTAAATAGATTTGACAATAATTACACATACACTGCATTGATATGAAATTTTGTATGTATAAAATGTCAAATTTCATTGAATATGCCCATATGAACAATGACACTTAATTCTTTGTCAATATAAAGAGTGTTATTATTAGAATGAATTTGTCCATAAAGAAATATGTAACAAGTTCTTAGGAAGCCGACGAATATTATGTTCATGTCTTTGATTGCAAGGACTTGTTAAATATTTGGTCAGTTAGCTTCTGACAATGACAATCAAATTTAGCTAAACCGAAGACCTTGAAGGCAACGAACAAGTAGTGGCAAACTCGTCAAGTTACAGGAGAGAGAAAAATAGTGAGAGAGCAGAATTGATGATTTTGAACAGGGACATGGTATTTTTGATGATTTCTTTTGAAAACAGTGCATTTTTAATAATTTTTTCTTTTGGATACAATATTTGGACATTTACAATTTTTTTTGTCAATAATTGATTCGAGAAGGCTCGATCCATACCCTAAACCCACCCTTAAAATCTTATTTTAATCTTACTATAATGTAGTTGGGAATATTCGAACTTTTGATGTCAAGTCATTAGCTGGATCATCCTAACCACTAAACTGAAAAAAACTCGCTTGGGCGTTTACAATTATTTAATTAAATTAATTAAAAAATCTTTTAAAAGTCCATAAATTTGGGACATACTATTTAATTATATTACATAAAAACTACTTAAAACATTTGATAATTTTGTATTACATGGTTTTTATAAATTATGTTTGTATAGATTTTATGTTCTTATAAACATTTATATTTTTATTATAAAAATTAGTTTATATTTTAAATTAAAAAATAAGTTTTAAGATATATGTATACCATCTCTATATATAATAAAACGTAGCTTTAACTTAAACATCGTGTTATATTAGTCTGTTTTAGACTAGGTCGTATTGTTATTAGAAATAATAGTCACATAATATTTGAATCTCTTATCCCTTATAATAATAAAAAACAAACTAATCTCTTTTACTGGTCCGTTTAAGAAAATAGAATTTGTTTTTAATAAAAATATATTAGATAAGGTTTTATTTATTTTTAGTTACGAAATTTAAAAGTTATTGTATTTAAATAATTAGTTTTATTATTATTATAGATGTATTAAATTATTTATAATGTATGAATATCATACTATTGTTGTCTCTGATTATAACACTAAGAATAATTGATATAATGACTCTAGATGATTAATATTTAGAGTCATTATAAATATTAGAAAATGAAACTGCGCGTTACCGCGCTGTATCTTATATATATAAAAATTATTTTAAATGAAAGAACAAAAGTAAAGAGAGAAGCAATCAATTCGAATAAAAAACTAATCACCATATTTTTGATAAAAGAATTTTTTTCGATAAAAGTAATTGTCATATTTACAAGTATAAAAGCAGTTTAGAAGACAATGTTATCAATACACTTTGGACAATAATCTGCTATATATTTATTACTTATCTTGAGAAATATACAAAATCCGAAATCAAAACAAAGTTGAACAATTTGATTTTTACAAATAGAAAACTTATTTTGATAGCAATTTAGTTGCGAATTGATAATGAAGGATAGACAATTTTTTTATGATCTTCAATTTTGAAATATTATATATTGTCAATGAACAAGATCGGTTTTTAATTTTCATAGTTACAGTTATTAAAAACAAATAACTTCTATATAATTTTAGTAACTCTTATGCAATTTTATTTTATATATGTTTATTAAATTGTAATTTACAACGTAGATTTGATCATATCTTTTTCTATAACTATTATTTTGGTTTTTAAAACATATGTAATTAAAATTTTTATTACAAACTAGAAAAAGGAAATATTTAAATTTTTAACAATTAATCTATATATTATTTAACTATATTATTTTGGTTTTTTTAATAATATATGATGGATAATGATACTTATATTATTATTGTAGATTTATTTGAAATAAACTAATATATATTTTTTGATTAGCTGTTTATATACTTTGTTTTACAATAACATTGAAGAACAAAATTGGTTATAAATAAATATAGTTATATATTAATTTCAATGTTGTAGGACACAAAGATTAATACTCCAACTATAATAGCTTTTAACAAATTTAAATTTTAGAAAAAATTGACATATATTATATATATATATATATATATATATATAATGATGTCTTCTAGGAATTGAATTCGGGTAATAACGTGCATGAGTTTACATTATATAATTCATTTTAGTTTTTATCATAATATTATGAAATTTATATCGTAATTTTTTTTGAAATTAATAAAATTATTTTAAAAATATTATGAAAAGACACAACTTACAAATTAAATAAAACAAATTGTTTGATTTGTTATAAAAAAAAAAGTAACAATTTTTATATCACATTTAGCAACGATAAAAAAAATACATTTCTCATGAAACTTAATATAAAAAATGGGTCTTTTCATAAATTTATTATATAAAAGTTTTCTATTTCTAAAGAAATGATATATATTAGCCGAGTTGTTGTCAGTCTGGTGGTTAGGATGATACAGCTAATGATTTGGCACCAGGGTTCGATTTCTATCCACTGCATTATGGTAGCTTAAAAAAGAATTATAGGGGTGGGTTTTAAGCTATGGATCGGCCGATCCAATTGTTGACAAAAAAATTGATATTAAAAAATTTAGTAGGTTTTTCATTAAATATGAGAAATAACTTCCAAAAATAAGAAAAATAACTATTTTGTAGTTAGTTATTTTGTAAAAAACACTATAAAAAAAAGCTTAACTGCAAAAAAGAAAAAAGTAATTATTAAGGTAGTTTGTGAAGAAAATTAATATTAAAAAGGTGTCTTTTAAATTATTTTTAACATAATTTTCTATCAATATATAAAATATGCTATCATTTATTCACAAAGGGTTTTAACATTCGAGTCCATTTATTTGTAAGGGTATTTACATGAATTATCTGGTCTCCGAAAGGATGTACGGTCGAAAAGTGATTATGTAGCAATCCTTATAGTTGGAGATTATGATCAGCCGTAGTAGATGATGTGGAGTCCCCACGGATTGGGGCTGGCGATCATGTAGAAGCCAAAATCTCTCCGTTCAAAAGAATAAAAAATTTCAATGTATTTGTGCAATCTAATTAGAAGTTGCCACGTGACAAAATGTTGACAGGCGAAGAGGAAGGAGACTCAGAATCCACGTAAAAGACGTCACTCCAGTGAGTTCACAAGAATATTTAATTCTCACTTAGGGCACCTAAATAAACCTGTTCTACAACAGTCCAACTGTTTCATATACACTCGAGTGCTTCAGATGGAGCAAGACGCACACACTCGCTGTTTTATGTACGTTGATTAGAAAGACGTGAAGAACATATTTTAACATCAATTACTGTAATCAATAAATCCATCTATGTAGTAGACAGCAAACGATTGCGTTTATAACACTACAGAAACATAAAGTAAATCACATTTCACGTATGAGCAAAAACTTAAAGGATATTTAAGCGAAAGAGCGATTTGTGTTGTAACTATTGTATATTTAAACTTGACTATCGAATTAACAAAGAAAATTAAAGTCTAGAATCCATTACAAGAATGTTAGGGTCTTAAATCACTTAATTAAAGAAGATATATATCAACAAAGAAAAAAACCAACAAGTCGAAATCTTCAGTCCCAAGTGACCATGATGATCGAATTAGCGAGGCCAGATTGGTCGAACGTAACATTAGCTTCATAGTCCAGAATCTTGGAAGCACCAGGAATAGCATACACCAGCTTGAACGCCTTTTTCTCTGATTCCTTCATGTGAAATAAACAGAAAGACCAGAGAAGCTGAATCGGTTCGCTCTTGAGAAACTTCCTCTGCTTTCTTCTCCCATCCGGAAATCGAACGCGTAGAGTGCACACAAGACTTGGATCGTAGTCTCCTTGTGGTTCTTCTGTTAAAACTGGGAACTCGAATAGGTCACTTGACAAACAAGTCTCCTCCTCACAAGAAGGAGACAAGACTCCATCTGACAAACAAGTTTCCTCCAAAGTCATTGCCTGATCAAATTCTTTCTCCAAAGGATCTACGACACGATCTGACAAAAAAGTATCCTCCTTCTCATATGGCACTACAGTCTTTCCTTCTGCTTGATCAATGTGGTTGCTTGCAAAACAAATCTTCTCTGTTTTTATGCGTTTGATTCTTGTCAGAGAAGAAATATCTTCCTGAGGACCAAAATCGATGTATCTCATCGAATTGTCAAGAAAACTCTGAACATCAATCATCCCCGTCCACATATGCATCTTTTGGCCAGTGATGGGATCAATGAGAAGCACAACAGGAGGATTAGAGTCGATCTTATAGAAAGTAGAGATTTTCTTTCCTTCATGGGTATGATCATAGACCTGCAATAAGATGAAGCTAGACCTAATAGCTTGAGAAACGGTGTCGTTTGACCAAAAATCTCGGTTAAGCATGTGAGAAGCAAACTCGGTTATGGATTGGAGATTGACGAGCAACCAACGATCCTTTGTACAGGAAGTTGCCTTTGCTTCTTCAAAGGAACCATTAAAAAGCAGATTTGAAGGAGGACAGTACAAGGAAGACAATTTAGAATTGGATGGTTCTGATGTCAAGTTCCAGATCTCATTAGGACGTACTGTAACCGAATTGTGATTCATGGAAGAATCATAGAGATTTTGATTACTTCTTTGGTTGAGAAAGAGATTGATGGCTTCTTCAAGTTTCCAATTTGTTGCTTCTAAGAACTGTATTGCGGTTTCCATGGTTTGATGAATGGCGCTCTCGAGGAAATATGAGCTTAGTTGCCTCCTTTGGTCGCTTACTGTACTCTCCATTGTTTGCCGTTTGGGAAAGAGATCCACAAATTTTTTTTTGTCAAAACTTATCAAAAAAGAATTTGCAAGAACCCTAAAAGACGAGTTTGATCGAACTCCTTACCTTTGCCTCTATCAATTTATAGAGGGAAGTTCTTATAAGATTAGGTTTCGATTCGTTTTTGATTTTTTCGTTAAAATAATAAAAAAAGGAAATCTTTTTCTTTCATGAAAAGGAAATTATACTTTTCAAGTTTTTTTATTTTTCGTTTTTTTCCGTGTTAATAGTTGAATAATATTAGGAATATATTGGATATTATTAGATTCTATCCTAACTAAACTTAGATTTGGATATATCATAGCTTTATTTTAGCTTAATCACAAAATCTTTACATTGTATATATATACTCTTCTTAAAAATGAAATAAAACAAGTTTGTACATTATACAAATCAACATGTTATCAGAGCAGAAAAGTTTCTACGATCACTTCTTCTTCTCTGATTAACTTTCGGCATTTCTGTTTTCTTTAAAATCAACAGAGACTTTTTTTCTTCTTCTTCAATCGCGATAGTTTCGCCATTACTCTTTCTTCCTCTCCGATTGAGAGAATAGCGATAGTATCGCCGATTAATCTTTCTTCTTCGCCGATTAAGAGAATCGTGATAGTTTCACCATGTTCGGAACAGAAATTGCAGAACAGGAAGCTTCAGATATCAAATCAATATCGCCGCATCAGCTATCATCCTCTGATAATCCAGATTCCGTAATCTCTTCCGTAATCTTGAAAGGAAACAATTATAATGAATAATCAGCTGAATTTCTCAATGCATTACAAGCGAAGAGGAAACTAGGCTTCATCAATGGTAATTTGAAGAAATCGGCGTTAGATGATCCAGACTATGAGAATTGGCTAGTAGTTAATTCAATGATTGTAGGCTGGATTAGATCTTCGATTGAACCAAAAGTTCGATCAACGGTGACTTATATCACCGACGCTCATCAACTGTGGATTGATTTTAAAAAACGATTCTCTGTTGGAAATCAAGTACGACTTCATCAATTGAAATCTCAGTTAGCTACCTGCAAACATGAAGGGCTAAGCGTGATGGAATATTTCGGTAAACTCTCTGCTCTTTGGGAAAAGTTGCAAAACTATCAACCAGTAATCTCATGTACATGTTCAGCTGCTCCTAAGTTTGCAAAAGCAATTGATGAAGAGAAAATTCATCAGTTTGTCATTGGTCTTGATGATTCTCGCTTTGGAAATCTTTGTAGCTCGATTATAAGTACTGATCCTTTACCTGATCTTGGTAAAATATATGTGAAAATCATTAGAGAAGAACAGTGTATTGAGTCTTTAAGAAATCATGAAACGCAACATTATGCTATTGGGTTTGTAACTCAATCAGACAATGTGATCAACACCTCTTCTCACTGCAATGATTCCATTTTAAAAGACAAAAACGTGTTGTGTGGTCATTGTGGATGATCAGGTCATGAGAAGAAGAATTGTTGGCAGCTTGTTGGTTTTCCAGATTGGTGGGTTGAAAAGAATCAAAAAGGCAAAGGAGGACGTAGTTCAAGAGGAAGAGGAAGCGGTCGTGGTCAAGCTCTAGCAGCTCATGCCACCAGCTCTAATGTGTTTCACTTCCCTGATTTTACTCCTGAACAATGGAATTTGCTTACTCAAATGGTTCTGGACAAAACTGCCTCTAGTTCAAGCGATAAGCTGTCCGGTAAGACGGGTTTTGGTGATTTGATTTTAGACACCGGAGCCTCACACCACATGACTGGAAATATAACTTTTTTGAATGATTTAAAGTTGATTCCTCCATGTACAGTTGGTTTTGCTGATGGAAGTCGAACTATGGCCTTACAAATGGGTTCCTTTCCACTTACGGATTCACTAAAATTACATGATGTTCTTTATGTTCTCGCTTTGAACAGCAAGTTGATTTCGGTTGCAAAGCTATTAAGGCAAACAGGTTGTTTTGCTCTATTTCTGACATAATTTGTCTATCACAGGACCGTTTCTCGAGGACTATGATTGGAATAGATGAAGTGCGTGATGGGTTCTATCACTTGACAAGTATCGCTTCAGCTCAATGTCATCGTCTCAACGGATCCAATTTTGTGGCACCAAAGATTGGGTCATCCTTCATTTTTCAGTTCTTAAAAACACAAGTTTGTTTCCAGCACTTTCTCTTGCTAATAATCCTTCTTGTGATGTCTGTTACAAAGCTAAACAAACTAGAGAAAGTTTTTCTAAAAGTCTGAATAATGCCACTGATTGTTTCTCATTAATTCATACGGATGTTTGGGGTCTTTATCGTGTGCCTTCTACTTGCGGTGCAATATATTTTTTAACAATAGTTGATGATTTTTCTAGAGCAGTATGGACTTATCTTCTACTCAAAAAATCTGAAGTAAAAACGATACTCAAACAGTTCATTGCGTATGCATCAAAACAGTTTGGTAAACAAGTAAAAAAATTTCGCAGTGACAATGAAACATAATTTATGTGTCTTGTGTCTTATTTTCGTGATCAAGGAATAATTCATCAGACCTCGTGTGTAGGAACTCCACAACAAAATGGAAGGGTTGAGAGGAAACATAGGCACATCCTAAATGTCGCTCGTGCCTTACTATTTCAGTCCTCTTTACCGACAAAGTTTTGGGGAGAAGCGATTATGACGTCGGCTTATCTAATTAATAGAACACCATCCACCCTTCTCAAAGGGAGATCTCTATACGAGATTCTTCATGGGGAAAAACCTGATTATGCCTTACTCCACGTCTTCGACTCTGCTTGCTATACTCATCACCGCGATAGATCAAAAGACAAATTCAGTTCACGGAGTCGTTTATTGTTTTCATTGGATATTCTCATTGTCAAAAAGGATGGAAGGTATATGACCTTGAGAGTCATGATATTTATATATCCAGGGATGTTATCTTTCAAGAAGATGTATTTCCTTTTCAAAAATCTACATCGGAAACTATTATTTCACAACACATAGACGTTGATATTTGTGACTCCGATTAATTACCAAACGATGTTGATGCTTCAATAATTCACGATGACATTGGAGAGTCCTAACTTGCTTGCTGGTCAAGTTAGTTCTAATATTGATTATGATAACAGGGAGAGTTTTTATAATAATAAAGATGGTTCTACTGATGCATTACCATCATCTCCTCTTCCTGACTTGACACCTCCAACTTCCACAAGCTCTCAAGAATTAGAGGTACATGTGGCACGTAATTTACCTCCATCTACTGATAATACAACTTCAAACTCTACAGCAACAGAAGAACTTGGTCGTTGACATCGTGTTAAAAATTCTTCTGTTCGTCTACAAGATTTTATCACTTATAATGCATTAATAGACCCTCACACTCTTCCCAATTCCACATCACAACTCTCCAAGGTTCAAGGTACTTCTTCATACCCTATTACTGATTATATCACTGATGAGCAATTCTCACCCATTCATCGAGCATATTTAAGTACTATTACCTCCACTGTTGAGCCTAAAAATTTTCAAGAAGCAATGAAACATAAAGAATGGAGAGGTGTCGTGACGAAAGAAGTGGATTCTCTTGAATTACAACATACTTGGGATATTATGGATTTACCGCCTAATAAAAAGGCCATTGGAAGTCAATGGGTATATAAAATACAATTATGATGGTTCTATCGAACGTCACAAAGCTCGTTTAGTTGTGAAAGGAAATAATCAGGTAGAAGGTGAGGATTATGGCAAAACTTTTGCTCTGGTTGTCAAATTAACTACAGTTCGTGCTTTGCTGCATTTTGTAGTTGTCAATATTTGGGAAGTTTACCAAATGGATGTAAACAATGCATTTTTACATGGAGATTTAGAAGAGGAAGTTTATATGAAACTTCCTCCCGGTTTCCGTCATACTCATCCCGATAAAGTATGTCGTCTACATAAGTCTTTGTATAGTCTTAAACAAGCACCGCGATGTTGGTTCAAAAAGCTTTCGGATGCTTTACTTCGTTTTGGCTTCCTTCAAGCATATGAAGACTACTCATTTTTTTCGTACTCTCGTAATAACATTGAGCTACGTGTGTTAGTATATGTTGATGACCTTGTCATTTGTGGAAATGATTCTTATATGGTACAGAAGTTCAAAGACTACTTAAGTCGCTGTTTCTCGATGAAAGACCTTGATCGATTAAAATATTTTCTTGGGATAGAAGTAAGTCGCTGACCTAAAGGAGTGTTCTTGTCTCAGCGAAAATATGTTCTAGATATAATAAAAGAAACTGATATTCTTGGTGTTAAGCCTGCTTCTACTCCTCTTGAAACAAAACATAATCTCGCTATGGATGATAGTCCTGATCTTGTGGATCCAACGCCGTATCGACGCCTTCTTGGGCGACTCATCTATCTTCTAAACACTAGACCTGAATTGTGTTATCCGGTTCACATCTTGTCCCAATTTATGCAAAAACCAAAACAAACTCATTGGGATGTTGTCATTCGTATGGTTCGATATTTAAAAGGTTCTACAGGACAAAGGATATTATTACGTGCAGATTCGGATATGTCGCTTACTGTGTACTGTGATTTGGACTATGCGGCTTGTCCATTAACTAGGAGATCTCTCAGCCTCTTTGTTGTTTTTAGGAGGTTCTCCGATTGCTTTGAAAACAAAGAAACAAGACACGGTCTCCCATTCATCTGCAGAAGCTGAGTATCGTGCAATGTCCATAGCTTTACGAGAGATAAAATGGTTGCGCAACTTGTTAGATGTATTGGGTGCAAAACAAACTTCACCTACAAAACTCTTTTGTGATAGTAAAGCAACCATTCATATAGCCGCTAATCCCATTTTTCATGAACGTAGAAAACATATAGAAAAAGATTGTCATGCTGTTCGTGATGCTGTTCAAGAAGGAGTTATTGTCACGAGTCACATTGGCACTAATGATCAACTGGCCGATATTCTTACAAAAGCTTTGGACCGTGTTCATTTTCATGATTTATTATCCAAAATGAGCATTACGAATCTTCATGCTCCATTTTGATGGAAAATATTGAGAATATATTAAATATTATTAGATTCTATCCTAATTAAACTTAGATTTGGATATATCATTGCTCTATTTTAGCTTAATCACAAGATCTTTACATTGTATATATATTCTTCTTAAACATGAAATAAAATAAGTTTGTGCATTATACAAATCAACAAATAACACGACTCAAATGGTGTAGTTGGCAAAAAAAAAAAAAAAAAAAAAAAACTCAAAAGGGTGTATTGAAATAATAATTTTAAGAAATTTGATAAAAGTTAGATTTTAATGGATTTGGAGAAATTTAGAATTTTATTTTTCGTCAGATTATTATATCATTAGTTGGGTTATTATTCGGGTCAGAATCAGGTTTAGGAATGGTTTAGGTATAGCTTCGTAATTAATCACGTGATTTGGTATACAGTTAACCGGTTAACCAATGGATTTGTGTAATCACGTGATTTGGGCTAAGTTCCAGAAATTTCTTACTTACCTTAGAGCACAAAAATATCTTTCACTTATCCAAACAAAAATAAGAATATAAGGAATTCTTATCCAGTAACAGCGACCGTATATCCAATTATTGTGTACATCTACACCGTCAGATTAATCCTTTATCATTATTGACCGGCGGATCAACATCATTTTCATCACACGTGGCGGTGACTCTTACCGGTTTACTGGCTACTCACTTTTCTCGTCTTTAAATACGTGCCAAACTTCTTCTCTCAGTACACAGTGAAGTGACTCGGTAGTGTGACCTCTCAAAGACTCCGTTTGACTTGTTGATCAGGTTCAAAGCTCTGTTTTCTGGTTTATTTCTTTCTATTGATTCAGATTTCTGAGATTCTGACTTTGTAACAGTGTAATTTGAGGTTGAAGATGCCGGCGATGGTAGATCGGAGGTTATCTACGCTAAATCCGAACGCGCCAGTGTTCGATCCAGTTGGATTTCGTGAGGTTGAGGATTTCTCCCCCAAATGGTGGGATCTGGTGACGAATTCCAAATGGTTCCGTGACTTCTGGCTCAGTGATAACTCGGAAAATGAGTTCGTGGGCGGAGACGATTTCCCAGATATTGAGGATGAGTTCGAGCAGATGATCGCGTCTTCTGATGAAACTGAGATCGGTGGATTTGAAGTTGATACAGTTACTGGTAACGATCATATTGACTCATCAGAATTTGTTATCGTTCATATTCAGTAGGAAATTCTAGGGATTTGAATTTTTAGATCTGAAAAAAAATTAAATTTTCTGAGTCTCAAAAAGTAATTTCAATGGCAGAATCAGATGTTGCCAGATTTGTGAAGGCGCTATTGAACATGGCGGAGTCTAAGAAAGGGAAGGTTTACAGATCAAAGGTTTCGATTTCTTCTTGTTCTCCAAAATATAAACAGAGGAAGAACTACAACTTCAATTGTCGCCGGAATCATCACATCTATCAGCCACGTTAAAGCCTCTATAGGAAACGAGATCTTTCTTCGAGATTTACTAGAGTTGTGTGTTTTATGTTTACTCTAATGTAATTGACGATCTTTCGTCTTTCTTGTTTGTTCCTGTGATTCTGTGAATATTCTTCTGTCGTATAAATAACATCTGTTATGAGCAGATTAGAATTGAAATCTAGCCGGTTTGGATAAGTGTGTTTCGGTTCGGTTATGTTCTTGTTCAATTCAGGTTCTAAATGCGTTTTGTAGTTTGGTTGTGAAGTTTATTAAAATCAAACCTAACCGAACCCATAGTGTCAGAGCCGTGCCTTGGTTATAGAGAAAGAAACATTAGCCTAGGGAACTAAAAATTTGAAAAATTAGGGGCATATGTTCTTGTTAGTTTTTAGGCCTGGGCTTTCGGTTTAATTGGATTTTTCGGTTCGGTTTAATCGAGTTTTCGGGTTATTTGGATTTTAATAAAATGGCCGAAGTAAAACGAAATTAATTTCGGTTCAAATTGGTTCGGAAGTTGGTTTAATCGGTTCGGTTATTTGGTAAAATTTTAAATCCGAATCAAACCGAAATTTAAAAAAAATTCGGTTTCTTAACCCGAATTAAACCAAAATTTAAAAAAATCTGACAATATTAGTTTATAAACCGGATAAACCGAAAGTATACAACCGGTTCAAACCGAGAAACCAGATTTGAACCGTAAAAACCGAGATTAAACACCTAAATATTATTCATGTTACAGAGCCATATGAAATAGAGGAGAAATGAGACAGAGATGAAATAGAAACAAAGCTGATGCTCCTACTCCAATTGAGTTGAATGAGTGGATTGAGAAGTCTGAGTGGAGGCCATCTTATTCCTTGCATCTACACACATCAAAACAAGTAAAGAGAATGAGACATAACTTGGCAAACAAATAACATTTAAACAAGTAAAATTTAAAACAAAACACAGACCAAGAGTTTCAAAAAATTCAGCTTCTTCAAGCATTTGAGTTAGGTTTGCAACTCTCTCTGCATCTTTATACCCACATCTTAACCATTACTGCAAGCAGAGCAAGACTTTTACCATGTATGGAGTTAAACTACTCCTATACGGATCCAAAATACGACCACTTGTACTAAAACATGACTCAGATGCAACATAGGACATTTGAATTACGAAAACGTCTCTGGCAAGCTCGGACAGCACATGAAATTTGGATGCATTACTTTTCCACCACTCAAGCACATCATATGGGAATCCTAGGCTATTTACCACTCCCAATTCTGTCTTCTCAGTTAAATAAATGTCTAACTCGCTGCAGCCATCTTCAGATCTTCTTAAGTTGACCATTTTATTGTATATTGCATCCATTCTCTCATAGTCATAGTCATCGTCATCATCAGACAACTCAGTAAATGTTGCTGCAACATGATCTGAATCGCCTACTCCAGATAGACCAATAGGTGATGGTTTGCTCAGCTTTGAACTGTATTCTTCATACAGCTTCTTTGCCACACCTAGAACCAAGTTGTATAGCTGCCTAGACACAATGGTATCCTTACCATACAGCTGATCAAAACACAGAGAAGCAAACTGCATCTTATTCCTAGGATCGAAAACACTTCCTAGAATAACTAGTGGATTCATATTCATTAGCCCATCCCAATACTTCTCAAATTTATCCCTCATTGTGAATGCTTGATTCCTAACTGCCTCGTTACTGTTAGTGCATTTTGCCATCAAATTCCTCTCAATGTTTACAATTTCATTGTAAAACAGAGTAGAGGTCACAATATTGGAAGCCGAGAAAGTGAGAGTGTTGTTGTAAAAGATCTTCAAGAACTTAACCAATCGTTGCACTTCTTCCCAATCCGCAGCTGTGGGTGGACCTCCTCGTTTAAGCTTAGTCTTCTCATCTCCTTCTAGGAAGTAATCACAGTAGAGCTTATCCTCTGTCAACATCCTATCAAAAGCAGATCCCACCTTAAGGGCTGAACTCAACATTAGATATGTTGTGTTCCATCTTGTAATCACATCCAATGGCAAGCTGCCCCTTGACACTTTTCCTGTGTCACACCTCAGCTGGAATGACTTAAGCCTAGAAAATGATGACCTAACATTTTTGATCCCATTCCTAATAGCAGCTATACTAGGTGAACTCTGTTTTAACCATCTCCTACAATTAGATTGAGAATATGTGCACAACATCTAATATGCATGTACTCTCCATCTAAAACTAAAGTGTCTGCCCCTAACAGCTTCATATGTTCCCTAAAATGCCTCAGACCTTTGTCATTAGCCCTTGCATTGTCCACAGTCACAGTAAAGATCTTCTCTATGCCCCATTCACTAACAACCTCTGCAAGCATATCCGCAATTGTTTCACCTCTATGGTCTGTGATGACCTTAAAGCTCAAAATCCGCTTCTGCATGTTCCAGTTCTTATCTATCCAATGACCAGTTACAACCATGTAGTTGTAACTGGTTGTTGGAGCTACCCAAATGTCGGCTAATCCTTTGTTTTTCTATCCTAAACATTTCAACTAAGGCTTGTTTTTCTTGCAAATACATTGTATGAATGTCTCTTGCACAAGTCCTTCTAGAGAAAGGACTGTAAATAGACAAGACATTCAAACAGAAGCGTTTCCAACCTTCTGATTCAATAAAAGAAAACGGTAACTCATTCACAACAACCATCTCATTAACAGATTTCCTAAAACTAACCTGATCAAACTTAACTACTTTCATATTACCACCGCAATCACTACCTATAATCTTTTGTTTCTCTCTATCTTCGAAATCCTTATACATCTTACATCTACCTATATGACCCTTCATAGGACTAGTCCCTACAGTTTTACTATCACAACCTATTTCTACTCCACAGTATTTGCAAAAACATTTACTAGGGTTGTCGTCTTTTACTATGAAATGCTGCCATACAGTTGTCCGTTTTGCAAATTTTTTCTTTGGTTTTGGTGGTAAGATAGAGGTTTCTGACCTTTGGGTTTTTACTCTCTTTGAGCCGACAGATTGATGTGGTATTTGAAACCCAGGACTAGGTGGCCCGTCGACTTCAATGGTATTTGAATCCATCTGTGGTCATACAGTCAAACAACAAGAATATGAAAGAATGAGAGATTAGAATCCAAAAATAGCCGATTTGAATCAATTGAAAACAAATATAACAAGAATACGAAAGAATAAGAGATTAGAAACGAAAAAAATCGAAAACCCCCAATTTTTATAAACCCTAATCGGACCAAAAAAGCCCTAGAAATCGAACGGACAAATTAAGTCTGATTTGAATCAATTGAAAACAAATATAACAAGAATACGAAAGAATAAGAGATTAGAAACGAAAAAAATCGAAAACCCCCAATTTTTGAAAACCCTAATCGGACCAAAAAAATCCGTAGAAATCGAACGGACAAATTAAGTCTGATTTGAATCAATTGAAAAGAAATTTAACAAGAATACGAAAGAATAAGAGATTACAAATGAAAAAATCAAAATCGCACAACTTTTGGAAAACCCTAATCCGAAAAAAAAATACAAAAACGCGAGAACAAATGTACGATTCTTACCTGAACGAACTGAGACAAGAAATCCGGCCGAATGAAGGAAGAAATCACGACAGAAGACGAAGAACGAAGAAGGGAAGAAGATCAAAGAAGAGAAGAAGAAATCGCGAAAAAAATTGCACAAGAGAAAGATAGAGAGAGAGAGTTGTGGAATCGAAGAGAGAGAAGAAGATTGCAGAAATGAGCGGTTTGCATTAATGAAAGTAGGTTTAATGTTCGGTTTAATTAAACCAAACATTAAACCGAAATCCGAACCTAATTGACCGTAAACCGAAATCAATTTCTATTTCAGCCGACCGGTTTATCCCCTAACTAATTTCGGTTTCGGTTCGCAGGTTCCTTGGTTCGGTCTGCTTCGGTTTTTTCGGGTTTGATCGAAAACCCAGGTCTATTAGTTTTAGTTAAGGGTTGTATGCTTTTTTATTTGGGATTGGCCATCACATTTTCATATTTTTGTTAAGAATATAGCTCGTCAATATAACACTCATACTTGATTAATTAAGTCAATCGCACAAAGCCATACATTTTTACTCTTTTACCCTTTTGGCCATTTTTTTTAATTTTAATAAAAATAAAAGCCTACATACATTTTGCTTACATGTGCGAGAGAAGTGAAGAATAAGTCAGTTCCGCTGCATTGCTACGAGTATAGCCTTTCCAGCAGCCATACACAAATCTATCACTACCATAACCATTAGTTTAATAATTTCAAATTTCAAATATCTTCTTAAATTGTTTATCTTCGGAAAGATTCAACTAGGGAAGTATCCACGCATAAGTAAGAAGTTTTATTTATTGATGTCGATATCATTATACTATGATATAATTACATATATGGTCTATATATATATATATGATCTACACAGATTTATGTATAGTTTATAGTTCATATTGCTATATGTATGTTTGAAATGGATCTATAACATCTGATTTGTTTTATATACATATAAGGAGGACGATGTCGATAATGCTAGACTCGTGGTTGGAGAATGGATTAGGGTCGCAGAAGGTGGATGGTACTTTGATCCTCATAAATGGGGAACTGAAAACTATGTCCACTTATTTGTTGGCCTCACTCTCTCTGTATTGGTCGACTTGGTCAAGACAAAATTAGGTATCAGAGCAGCTGATTTATCCATCAAGCTCTCTTCCCAATTTTCGGAATAGTTGTCACTTGACGATGGGGAAAGAGCGGAATCTAGCTCTATTACTGAAGATGCAGTATGAGAGTGTGAAGGGATGTGGAAGAAGTAAATTTGTTTGTTACTATGGATGAACAACATTCCAATTATCGTAGCGACAACTCCATATGTTATTCCACATCATGTAAACTTTGTTATCGGTGATGAAACAAAGGATTTCATAGGCGAATCAGATAATAACATCGATGAATGTGTTGTTTTAAACACCCACGAGCCAAACAAAACAATCGGAAATCTAATGCAAGTGTTCTATTTGTGGAAACTCTACCTGGGTATGAGTTCGTCGTGAGAGGTGGAAGTGATATTCCAGATAGACCTTTTGTTTCAGCTAGTAATGTTATACAAACTACAAATACTAACGTTCCTCCACCGACTACTGTTGATAAGGGAAAGGATATTCAACTGACCCAAGAGTTTAGGAAGAAACATCCTTTCTCTATTATTATAGTGTCTATTACATAAACTTGTTTGGTTTATTCAAGCATGAACCAAACTGAAACCCTTTCATATACAAACCAAACCGATCTATATTTTTGTTTGTTTGTCTTTAAGCTTTATTATTGATAAACAAATATACATAAACTTAAACAATGGAAGACAACATATCTCCAGATACTAAACTAGCTAAAGACAAGATATTCTCAAAGATTTAACTGGCAAACCCCAAAATTCTGAAGATTTAATTGATTGAACATTTAATTCCTTGGAATTTAAAACTAAAATAAAATTTAGAGAGAATCAAAATGATTGAACTCAAAATTAACTAATCCTAACCCAAGAGAACTAAGTTACTCGAAAAGCAACACAGTTAAAACAACTCACGTAACTTCTTATAGTGAATTAGTGCATTTCCCAATTGAAAAACTTGAATTCTGAATCGGTAAGAAATAATTCACACTATGTTTACTACTGATTGACGCCTTACACATAATCCTTGAAAAGACTAGACCTCGATTAAGTCTTCTAAATGCAGACAAAGAGCGGAATAACCTTAGATAGAAGTTGCCAAACTCAGAGGAGAGGATAACAACATAGATCGAAAGCAGTAAAGGAAATGGAACTCAGACCCGATGAATTATTTAAATCAAACCCATCTGAATTAATCCTAACTAAACTTAATCTGGCATAAACCAAAAATATTAACTTGAAGAGAAACAAGCTTAAAAATGAAAAATATAAAAACTAAACGTACATGCAAACATGGATCTAGCTTAAAGAGAAACAAACTTAAAAAATAAAATACAAGAAACTAATCGTGCATGCAACAATGGATTAATTTAAGATCCAAGAACCAACTAAGAAGGGACAAATCATGAGAGACCTGAGGCAAAGAGGACTCAACGACTAAGCTCCGAGCGGCTACCACCAACGATCAGCAACGAAAACTGAACAAGAGCTTGACCACCAATCCAACTTGACAGCAGGCTAAGCAAAGCATAATTAAAGTAGAAATGACAAAATGTTGTTGAAAATACCAACACACTTGACAATAATTAATTGCCAAATAGATCAATGCTAAGCTTCTCTAAAAGTTTTTTTTGCGGTCATCGAGATGTTCTTTTTCACTTAGCTTCAAAAATATTTCTATCTTCTTCAATTGATTTGCTTCTTTTTGGTGCATGGATATCTTTTTCCAATCGCTTAAACTCTTGCTCACTGAATTGTTTGAATTAATTTCACTATTCGTTGATCATTTCCAAAGTTGCGGCCTTGCCTTTTTTTTACCCTTCTCTTTAACTGCATCTCTCTCCATTGGATGAACACTAGATCCTACAGAGTTGGAATCACTTGCATCACTCTCACAGAATCTCTTAGATCCACTACTTGCCGATCTATTTTTTTTTTTTACATGACTACCATAACGTGGTTGATCACGAATACCGTGTCATTCTTACATTAAATTGAAACGAACACTCGTACAACTTAGAATATAATTCATGTACTTTTACCAATACATCATTCTCTAACCATCCACTGTTGTAAACGCTTAGTGTTATCATACACTCCAGTCCATTTACCGAGTATTTTGTTCATGCAGTTAAAATGATTTCTGCATGAAGATTCATCACGCACGGGTTGAAGTGAGAAATGCTCATTGCAATATTCAACAATTTTTGCCCCAATAGGCTTCACTTTTTTTGTTTCTTCCAACAATATTGTCTGTTCCATATTTAATTCATGCACTATGTACAATCAAATTTTGATAAGTGGTTCATTTGGCACTTTTTGCGAGTATGACTTGATTTCTTCATAGTTGGACTGGTCACATATTCACGGATCTCATTTGGACCGTTCTTATTTGTACCGCTCATACCACCAAAAAAAATTTGTGTCGAAAATTATGTTGTTTAGGATAGATGTGATATCATTGATCCATAATATGGATAAGGATAATAATTTGGAACAACAGTCAACATGGTAAAATTTGCTGCAATACCATAATTTGGTATATTTTGGGGTTGTGGTAGATTGAAATACTAATTTAGAAATTGGTAATTGTTGGGGTTTGAGTAGTGAAAATGATGATTATTAGAATTTTGAGTATTGAAAGAGTTATTATTGGCATCCATGTTACCCAAAATATGTTTAAAAATAGGAGTTTATAAAATGGGATACTTTCAAAAATACCTCCAAAAGTTTAACATTTTCATTAATATCACTTTCATTCTCAAATTTTCAACCCTACCCTTCTAACTATTTTGTAAAAAAAAATATTATCCTTCTCATTTTCTCTCTGTCACCTGATTTTTAGGGTTTGTTTCTTTATGTGCGATTTCTGCAGAGTTTTATGAGTTCTCATAAAATTTAACGTTTTCTTCAATTTGAGAATCGTTTAATCTATCCAATTTCTAAGGTTCGTTCATAAGTTTCTTCTTCGGTTTCTTACAATTTTTCAAGGGTTTTTTTTATTCTCAGATCTTAGATGTGAGGATCATTTATTTGATCCATAATCTTCTTCAATTACAAAAGATTTGCAAGATTTGAGACTCGATTTCGTAAGATTTCCGTCTGTTTTAAGATTTACAAGTTTGATTGTTTTTCTAGTGTTTTGGAGATCATAATTGGTTTTATTCGTTTCATCGATCTATTGGAAAAAAAAAGAATTTTGGATCTGGACTTGAAACTGTTACCGTTTTTCGTTGTTCTTATATCGACTAGTGATGTTTCTGAGAAGTCAATTTTGCATTGACCATATTATCAATGTGTTAGCACATTCTCGCATAGGATCAAATTGGCAAATCATTATGTATTAAGCCGTTCACTTTGTTTCTTTATTGTACTTAACGATTGTGCTGCTTTGATCATCAATGACATTCTTGTTTTTAATTGTAAATACAGATACAGAGTTTGTTACAAGTGTGTATTTTAGAGGTGTTGGTGCAATTTTGGTTTACGACATGGCAAAATTTTAAAGCTTTGAACACATTTCTCGAAGGTTAGAAGAATTACGAGCACATTGTCATCTTTACGTTAGTGTTGTAGTTGTCTCTACATGGAAGTGAAGAACATTAGCGTTTGTAACTCTTGATTTCTTCGGAGTGAAATCCTCGGTGCCTCGGGAAGAAAACGTGTGCCTCTATCAGCCTGATCTTCACATCAATGGAGTAGATTGGGATACTTTTGTTGATCAAGAACTGATTAGGGGATTTAGAAAGTGCTTATATTGCTTCTCCTGATGATGGAAACAATGGTTTAAAACTGGGGTGTTGAGACAAAAATTGGAGTAATTGTAACACAATGTTAGATGAAGAGACTCCTACACATTATATTGATTCATTGAGGAAGCAATTTGCCTTGTAGTTGTGCTTTATTGGTCCTTTGATTCAATTTTGATCTCTTATGCTAAAGTTTGTTTATATAAAATTGAATTTGAGGTGATCTTTCCCATGATCGTAGTATAGCTGATTGTAAATTGCTTACTAGAGAGTTGATCTGTTGACTTTTAGTGCTTTGACATTTGCAGGTATTTATGTACAAATATGTGGAGAAATTGACAGAATAGAATAGGAAAGGAACTGCTTCTATTGAAAGTGCTGAAGTCAAACTGTGATTTATGTTAGTTTATAAATCCTTATAAGTCTTTATAGTTTTTAGTTATCTACATTGTTTCCAATATTTTGGTTTTATAATATTTTGTATGGTTTTATAAAAATACTTATAAACCATTAAAATCCAAAATGACTGTTTTTACAGGTAACATTATACAACCTTATAAAGTTCTTATGAAACATTGTGTTACTTTTCAATCATTCTAGTTGATTATGTAAAGATTTGTAAAAAAACTAAACTTACTCGTTTATGCAATAAACCATACTCTCTCATTTTAATCGAAGGAAACCAAATCAAATTTAAACATAAAGTAATTTTTGTATTAAACCCTTCAATATTGAAAACTATTTTCTTTTATTTACTATTTTTGTTAGGTTTTTTACAATTTTATAAGGTCTCTTATAAAATTTTATACACAAACTAGTCACAATGAATTTCATAAAACTAAATCCTAACTCTTTTAATAGAAGGAATACAAGTGAAATTTAAACTTGATTTCTCTTAATCTAAACATAGTTATCGTATTAAACCCCTCAGTGTTGGAATATTTATTTCGTTTGATTTTATACAATTTTGTAGTATTTCTTATAAAACTTTATAAATTAGGTAGTTGTTGCTTAGTTTTTGACAAAGAAGACCTTATCAAATAGACCATAGAAACTTCAATATACCTAAAAGCTTGCTAAAATTATTAGTCTATGCAAAATATTAAACTCTATCTCTTCTTAATAAATGAACTCAAGTGAAATTTAAGCTAAAAGTAGTTTTTTATTAAATCCCTGAATTATATATAATATTTTTTTTGTTCGTTGTTGTAACAAAATCTTAACAACAAAGCTTTGTTGTTCACCGGTTATGACTCAAGATATGCCTTAGTGTTTTTTTCTTATTTTACACAGTTTTATAAGATATCTTATAAACCTAAATAAACAAATTAGTTGACATATTTATTATAACTAAACCTCATCCCCTCCTAATATAGGGATCTCAAGCGAAATTTAAACTTAATTTCTCATAAACTAAAGATAGTTTTTGAATAAAACCATTGAATGTTAAGAATTTTTTTTGTTTAATTATTTTCGTTTGATTTTATACAGTTTTATAAAATATATTATAAACCTTGCAAAAGAAATTGGCCAACCTATATATTAAAACTAAACCATATCCCCTCTTAATAGAGGAAACCAAGAAAAATTTAAACTTTCTTATAAAGATAGCTTTCGTATAAAACCACTGAATGTTAAAAAAAAATTTTGCTTAAGTATTTTTGTTTGGTTTTATACAGTTTTATAAAGTATCTTATAAACATTAGTAAACAAACTAGTTGATATGTTTATTAAAACTAAACCATATCCTCTCTTAACAAAGAGAACCCAAAAGAAATCTAAACTTAATTTCTCATAAATTAAATATAGCTTTTGTATAAAACCACTAAATGTTAAAAAATTTCTTTAATCAAGTATTTTCGTTCAGTTTTATAAAGTATCTTATAAAACCATACTAACAAACTTGTCAACTTATTTGTCGTAAATTAAAGATAGTTTTCGTATTAAACCCCTAAATGTTGAGTATTTTATTTGCTTTAGTATTTTCTTCTTTGGTTTTATACACTTTTATAAGATATCATATAAATTTTTATAAACAACCCAGTGTGACCAGTTTAATAAAACTAGACCTTATCCTCCTGTTAACTCAGGAATCCCCAAGGGAAAGTAAACTTAATTTTTCATAAATTTAAAATATTTTTTGTTTTAAACCCCTAAATGTTGAGTATTTTATTTGATTTAGTATTTTCGTTTGATTTTATACAATATTTTAAGGTATCTTATAAAACTTTGTAAATAAACTAGTAAGAGCAATATCATAAAAGCAAATTTGTACGGTTTTATTAAAAAAATAGATGTTGCCACATGCTATGCATGGGATACATTTTTTGTAAAAAATTATTATGCATTTGTAGTTATTTTTATTTATTTATAATATTTAAAAGTGACATTTGTTTTTTTTCACGGTTTGATTTCTATATATAAATTTATTAATTTTTATATACACTTCATATACTAAAAATTAATTTATAATGATGATCGGTGTTGTACAAAAACAAAATATTTTTTGATCTATGTTGATTAGGTTTTGATACATTACAATTTTCCTATATAAATTTTTCTGACTCGTGTCATTTAGGTTATTAGACTCATATTTATTTAGGTTTTTACACCCATATACATTTAGGTTTTTAAACTTGTATTCATTTAAACTTTTAGACTCACGTTCTTTTAGGGTTTTAAACCCGTATTCATTTAGATTCATATATTATAGTATGTAAACTTATAATATTTTAACATGTATGTATTTTTAATAGATTAATAATAATTTGTTTGTATTCTAAATTCTGTTTGTATTAGTAATTATGCTCTTATATAAACAAATAAAATTAGGAGACTATGATAATACCATCATGATTTTTTTGTTTAGGAGATTAAGTAACGTAAAATTAGGAGATCATGATGTTTTTTGTTTTGTTTTTAATTCTAAATTTTGTTTGTATTAATAGTGATTATTGATATTATATGATTGTTAGAGATGTATATGACATAAATTAATGCAATATATATTCATACTATTTTTTTTTTCCGGAATATTAAAGTTTAAAAATAACTAATGATATCTCCTATCATTATGGATTTTTTTGTTATCTAGCTAACTAATTTCTCTACTATATTAAATGGTGACATATATCAAAAATATTATGTGATATGATTATAATTTTATTTTATTATAATATTTTTTATTAACAAATTTATTACAATAATTCGCCAAAACGGATTCAAATAACACAAGTCAACATTACGTTTTTATTATATATAGATCTTTAAGGTAAAACAAATCTTTATATATTAAAACTAAAACAAACTGATTATTAACTGAATCTTATCAAATTTTATCAAGAAATAAAAAATTGTTTTTATTATTATAAAAGATATGAATCTGTTAACGCTATGATTTTATTATATATAGAGATTATAAACCCATTTAAAATCTTAAAAACTACAAATTTTATATGAAAACATTATAACACTACATAACCCCGTAAAGAATCTAAAAATATATATATATGATTCTGTACAAGGAAGATTATAACATCCATATCTTCAGAATCACAGAGATTTTTTATGACTTTGTAAACATGTTTATGAAACCATATAAAATCTAAAAAGTCGCATTATAATAACAAACAAAAGAGAATCAAAAATTCACTGCGACATGATAAAACCATATAAAACCCCAAATCGGCTTCAGATTTCTGTCGTCTTCTCATAAACTTATCCGAATGTCGTTCATGAGAATTATTATGAAACTCCAAAACCAGTGTCTTGCGTCATCAAAACCAATGTCTCGCGTTATCACTCCATAAACAAATTCTTTTGATGAAATGAAAACCAAGCCGATCTAAGGATTTAATTCGAAGTTATTCAAAAGTCAAACCATCCTCAATTATAATAAACAAGATATACCACTAGAGTATTCAACTTGTTCCTTCTTGGTACCTTTTGATCACGTTGTTAGCACAATATATTAGCAATATAACAGGATACAGGCTTCTATAAAACAAGGGTCTGTAATATAAAATCATCAATATATTCAAAAAACACAGATAACTATGAACCTGCCAGGCAAAGCGCTCTCCATACATGTCGATCTCAAAATCTATAAATAGAACGAAAGCTTATAAGTATCCACTATCCACCACAAATATGTAGGAAAGCAACAATAAAATATTCAACATCAACAATTACCAGTAGGATAGGGGATGAGGGATGAGTCATCAACTTCCGATATTCTTCAGGCAGAGCATTTGAGCTGCAAAAACCAAGAAACACAATTCAAAAAGGGAAAAACCTTGCTGCCGGCAGGGTTCCCATTAGCTGGTCAAAAGGTTTGAAGGGCTCTCCGATGAAAAACGTGATTTCCAAATCAGATAGATTCTTAAAATCTGAAGCAAATGGCGCATAATGGTATGGGTAGAACCTGAAAAAAATACAACATAGTATATCTTAACAAGTGACACCAACATCAGCGCCTTTCTCATCTTCTTCCTCTCAACTTTAGACGTTTCACGGTAGAAAACTTTGCAATTTTTTTCAAATTTTTTTGTTGATTTTAAATCATAAGAAGGATTATGATTATATCATGGTTTGTACGAGTTAAATGATTGAATTATGTTTTGAATTCATTTTGGTCTAAGTTGGTAGGTTTTTGCTTTTGACTTTCTTCTACAGCCATGTGGCATTTCTTAACCACATTGATATGTCACAATATGATTTGAAAAATTTGGGATACGTACAGCCTAGATTAACCTCATCATTATTAGCATATATCTTTAGTGTTTGTCAGTTGTTGACGTATAATATAAACAAAGACAAATCTGAAAAATTCTGCAACTAACTATAATGTATCTTTAATATACGCCCTTATATAGCTAAGAATTATAGAATGTAAAATGAAGTAATTGAAGTATAGAAGTTTGAAAGAAACATAGAAGAAAAATTGAGTAATTGACAAAGACTGAGAGCAAACATAAAAATGGAGGACTCGAAACATTATAAATAGCTATGAGAATCGAAAGCTTGTGATCCATGTGTGCCTTGCGTTGCTTGTGAACCTTGTCCAAACAAAGTCTCTCTAGGTTCCTAATTTAAAAGAGAGATTCATGAAAAAGTTAGTTATAATATCTCTTGGTTTTGAAATAACTCAGCATTCTCATTCTCGAAAGAAATATAATAGAGACAAACCTGAATTTTTCTTGGTCGACCTCTAGGTCTTTTTGGTTGATTATCACGTCTCTCATTCTTACAAGACGCTTTGTTGTGTCCCTCTACTTTACAATTCGAACATGTTATAATTCTAAAGCGACGTGATAACTTGTTGCTTGATGAAGATTCATTTCTTCCTTGCGTAGTTAGTAGATCTGCCAGGATTGCCTTTTCTCCATGGTGGTGGCAAGACACCTAACCTATTCAACCTAGGCCACAAAAGCATTCCTTGTACAATGCCATCACTATAAGTCTCACGCCAAGTGTTTCGTGTGTAATAATCACTCATGTAATCGTCAACCTTCAGTTTTTTTCTAATGATAACCGCTGCTCCATGAACACAAGGTATTCCAGTCATTTGCCACTTCCTCCAACCACAAGTGAAGTTATTCATATCCACACGGTAACTAGTTCCTCCCACATCTACCTCATACAAATTATTTATGGCCATGAGTATGTTGCACGCTTGAGAACCTTGTATCATTTTCTTTATCTCATCATGAGCTTTTTTGGTGAACTTTGTCTTTTAACCTTTCAGCCAAAATAGTTCTCTTCTCATTTCTAACTATACATTGTCTTATAATATCCTCTAACAAATCTAATAGAGGTTTTTTCCTAGGTTGGCAAATTGTTCTACTAAAGGACTCACAAAGATTATTCAAGTTGTCATTGCAGCATGTACTTTCCCGGAAGAAAGCTCTAGACCATGACAGAGGATTCGTTCTTTGCAAAGAATTAAAAGCAATGCCTCCATGTTAGTCGCATATTCTCCTTGAGTGTAGCTATGTGCTCTTCTCCAAAAAAATCTTTGTAATTCCATATCATGACTGTATTTTTTCCAATTATCCACAATGTCTAGCGCATTGACGATGTTCAGCTTGTGAAAGGATATTGTGAACAGTTTTGACTAGACTCTGTAAAAAAATAAAATAAAGAGAGATTCATGTAACCAAACGAATCTAACCAAGATCTTAACAAGAGCTAGAACAAAAAAAAAACAAATTATAGAATCACTAACTCGTCGTAATCATACTTATATGAGATGATCAAAACTAATAAAAGAATCACTTCACTCGTCCTAATTCTTTATGATACGAAGATTAATAAATAATCACAATGATAAAACTGAATTAAAAAACTAATAAACAATCACAATAAAAAAACTAAATGAAAAACTAATAAACAATCCATAAAGCTGATGACAAAACTGAATGAAAAATTAACAAAAAATTGACAAACATGAATAACGTAAAAGACGTAATCAAACGCAACAATCACATAAGGACATAAAAGATGTAATCAAAGTTGAATGATTGTGTTTAACACAATATTAAACTCAAAACCCACATAAAGACGTGGGTAGACGTTCTATGTAACAATACAAATTTGCCGTCAGATTTTTTCTTTTCAATACTGATGCTTTCTACAAATCTAACAAATATGAGTTTACTATAAGAAATTCATTGTTACCTTTTGTTTGTCTGAAATGATAGCTATATTTCTTTTGTCACCAATTTCTAAATTAATTTGTTGAGAGAATTCTAACAAACCAATCCCAATTCAAGTCATTCTCTATCTCAACTATAGCCCAAACTATTGGAACTATCCTATTATCTCCATCTCTTCCTACAGCAGCTAGAAGTTGTCTTTTGATATCCCAAATGTCATCACCACTATCATCATCACTTGGCACATTCTCATCTCTTCTAGCTTCTCCAAAGAGTTGTAGGAAATCTTCAAACACTTTCTCTTCAACACCTATATGATTTCCAGTTTCCTTTTCACATTCTTCTACTATCTCTACGCGAGAAATAATTTTTTTTTACATCCCTCTTCACTTGTCTCGTATTCCTCATAATCATCACGAACAATAACACAATCATTCTCATGATTTGAACTTTTCACCATTTCAAACAGAAATCACAAAACAAACTTAAAAAAATTTACAGAGTTTTCTGCCGTGGAACTTTGTAAAACTGAGAGGAAAAAGATATCGTGAGAGATACGTGAGAGAAGATCTCTCTCAAACCCTAGCGTAAACCAAAACTAAACCAAAACAGTCACTTAAATCAACCAAAAAAATAAATCAATAACCAAATTAAACCAAAAATTAATTTTATGCTGGTTTAAATGATTATACAAATAATGCATCAAGACCTTTTACTTACGCTTTATTTTCCAGCGATCTTTTAACATATTTTTTAATATCAAACAACACTATTTCAAAAACCAATTAACGGTGTTAAATCATTAGATTAACAGATTTAAAACACACAATTAAGTCATTTAATGATGGGGATAAAATGGCTTTCGAAACAAAAGTTTGAGATTTAAATGACAATTAAAAATTTCAAGGTTTTTCTTACCTATTTTTGAAAATCTCCGAGTTTTTTTTGTCAACATTATTTTTATAATTGGATCGACAAACTCCGATTCATAGCCAAATACCATATTCTAAAATTATTTTATTCTTCCCCCTTGTATCGGGGAGGAATCGAACCCTGGTGTCTGAAGATTTATAAAATGACCACTACCACTGAACCACTTGTCCTCGGCTTTGTTCTTTCTTTAGATTTTGATTCCTATAACAATTTTATTTTAACAGAGAACAATTTTTTTGTCAACATTGGATCGACAATTATCTATAGCCTAACCCAACCCTTAAAATTCATATTTAATCTACCAATTTGTAGAAGGGAAGAATAGAACCCTAGATGCCATAGTCATTAGCTGAATCATCATAACCACTAGACTAAGAAGAATTTGATTAATTTATTTCCCTGTTGTTGTAATAAAAAAAAATTTATGTAATAAAAAAGTAACAATTTTATAATTTTTTGTTGAAAGTAGAATCGAAGGAAATAGATGGACAAAATCAAAACATAGCACCTTGGGCAGATCTTAAAAAGCCGTTGTGTTGTAATTATCATGCTGAAGTTGGAAGATGTATTCCAGGGCGCGATGATAATCCATGGAATGAAAAATGCTGGAAATTTTGTATTACAGGTTGAAAAAGAGGAGGTTTTTGCAAAATTGGGCACAAATCCATATATGTCATTGTTATTGTTAGACACTTCACAAAATTAACATATATATAAAGGATATAAAAAAAATATAGAAGATTATTTCATTGTTCTAAATTGAAGATTGTATTATCTTGTTACAGCAAATTTCACTTCTTTTCTCATCTATTTTACTAATTTCAGTTCACTCTTTGACTTAATAATTTCATTTTATGTATTTCAGTTTTATAGTTGATTTAGCAAACATTATTTTAGTTTTATTTTATTTGAAATTTCAAATTTATTGATCAATAAAAGAAATATTTACAAGTGGGAATAACAGTTTGCAAAAATTGAAACTGTTATAAAGAATAAATAATCAACTTAATATACTTTCAAACCATTTTTGAAGTACACCATGAAGCTTGTGTGGGTAATGGCAAGATAAAGAGGTGATACGGTTGGGACCACCTTATCTACCATACGGATGAGCGAACTCGGGTCCTTGCCCCCACGTCCACGGATCCTTCAATTTCTATCTGCCATAGATAATAAACTATAGTTTGAAAAGCCATTCAGAGCAAAATTATGTCCTTGTTTGTCACCATGGAAGTTGAGAATTGAAGCAATTGTGCCGTCCCAATCTGGACTGCAGAGTGAACCCAGGATCCTTTCCATTAGTCCATGTCAAACTATCAAGCTGAAAGGACATCCAAAAAAAATATGACCTCGTGTTGAAAGAACAAGAGATTTTGTCAGTTAGTATATTGGAAAGGCTAAGGAAATGGGCCCAAATTGGTATGAAAGAAAGCTGGCATTGCGCCTTCTAATTGGTGTGTATAAAGTCTGTTGCAACAGATGTGACTTAACACCAAAATGGAAACAAAAGAATATGAAGCACAAAAGAATATGAAGCAAAAGGAAAGTAAAACCTAATTCAACATGGAATTATACCTGCAGCAGTCATAAGTATGCCGCAACAATGTGAATGATGAAGCAATAGTGCGACATGATGGGACAACAGCTATGTTTTGAAAGTATTCCAAAAGGCTTCATCGGAAGCTCTAGAAGTGTTGAGGCTATTTAAAGAGTGTTCAACATTCTATGAAAGGTGGAACTTTTTTTGTTAACTTAACTCAACTATGAAGGTAACAGAACCAAAGTGGAGGTACATTGTTTACAAAAACTTGATTCCTAGATAACCCTCTCACATTATGGACTAGGTAATCGGGATTGTGGTTAAGCGCTCGTGGAATCCAAACTACGGAGCAAACTTTGAACAAGCTTTGAAGTCTCCTAAAATCTTCAAGGTATGGTAGAAAATCTGGCCATGCAGAGGGATCGTCTATCATCTTCAGGACTTCCGAGCAATCGACTAAAAACTCTACCTCTGAAATCTCTAGAGACACAAGGCAAGTCATCGCTCAAAGGAGTGCTTTAAATTCCGCGTGGAGTGCTGATAGACTTCGTCTGATGCTCTGCACCCCTGAAATTGCCCTTGTAGTGTTATCAGAAAAGCAATACTAACCTAGGACGGTAAAAAGATCTGTCTTTCCAGGACGCATCTATCACACATTTATAGCCTATAAACGCTGGATTAGACGTTGACAGTCGGGAATCACCTCATGCTTTAGACTCAGTATCAATTCGTTCATTCTCATTGGGATCCTATTCTCCAATTGGGCCGCTTCGCATGCCTTTGCCTTGTTCTCTGCCGCCAAAACTAAGTCATGTGGATTATTGTCCTTGTTTTGGAAAGTCTTCTCATTCCTCGCCTTTCTTAAAAACCATAAAATCCCTGGGAAACTACAGTAATCCTCTGTCTTTGGAATCCTCTACATCATATGGTTAATATTTGCAAAAATAGATGACCCAGGAAATCCCGGCATGCTAGAATTTTGGACAAAGCCCACGTCTGAATTGTTGGGGGACATTCGAAAAGGATATGGTTAATTTTTTCCTTTTCGGCACCACACTATCACATCTCTCATCGCAGTTTATGCCTTGTTGAGATAGGTTAGCTTTAACCGCCAGATGCCCTGATGCCATATATAGTGTTTTATTTTGAGAGGTACCCTTATCCTCCAGACCTAAGATTGCAACTCCTGAACATTTGGTCCAAACGGTCTTGGATAGAAGCTATATTACATTCAACCCAATATCTTGATTTTACTTTATAAAAGCATGACTTAGTGTAATGTCATCCAAAACGATCTGGTCCAGGCCTTCTTAGAATATGAAAACCAAGAATTAACACATCATCCCTTTTAGTGAAAATTTATTTAATTAGGACCTCCTTCCATAAAGGAGTATTCAGATCAATCAGTTCTGAAACTTGTAGATCTGGGTTATAATGTGATCCTTCTCCTCTTGCTGATCAGTGAGATTTTCAGAATATGAAAATTGAAAGTTCCAAATTCGATATATACTTATATATTAAATAAACTAATTTTTTAGAACTTCATGAGACCATAATAACCATTAGCATCACTGCACGTTTGGATTTTAAAAACTTCATTAAATCCATTGAAAGAATTAGTGGATTTTTTCAGAGAAAATTATGGAGAATACTCCCTTTAAATTTTAAATTGTAAAAACTATTATTTTTTCAAAAACTTATGTGAAATGCATTTTTTCACGAAGAAGAGGTATTCGAAAAGAGGACATAAAACACAATTCCGTCTACGGTAGATATTCATATGATATACGGTGGATATATATATAGTATATATACGTATGTAATGGACAAAAACAAATATACTTATACACAGTAGACATATATACTACATTATGTATACAATGGACAAAACTATTATATAATTGTTCACCATGGACACAATTTACACTCGAAAAAAGGTATTTCCCATAATTTAAAACTCAAAAAGTGTGTTTCTTAGAAGAAACAAAAAGAGGATATGATTTATAATTTAAAACTCAAAATGTGCATTTCTTACAATATTCCCTTTTTCTATTGGTCTGCGTCGATCCATGTATTGAAAAAAAAATTATATATATATATATACACGATTTTTATATTAACTATGAAAACTATATAGATAGGGGTTTCTTTTTTTTGTTAACCAGGAGGTGGTTGGACCTTGGGCCCTAATCCACCGCTAGATCCGGAGCTAGCCTTTGACTATACTAAGACCCTAATCACTCCTTCCCGCACGAGACTCGAACGAGATAATGATTGCTCAAATGAACCAAAATAAGAAAATAAAAATTCTGCAGAAATAAAACTTTGGAAATCTATTGTTAGATATACCAAATTATAATCGAAACCGATCTAATCAACGTATAAGTTAATCAAAGAAGCCATAATTGCTTAATTAAAATGGAAAGATAATAATGTCGTTAACGTCGAAATCAATTTTTTTGCAAATTACTTAATTTGGTTGACTAATTAAATATTTTTTCCCGTTACTATGTAAGATTCTTTTCATTCAAATTAAGAAATCCTTGACTATTATTCTGATTATAAACATCCTTTGTTCTGCCTCATTTCACATTAAAAAAAAAAAAAAATATCATCAATTCGTAATATTTTGATTTACCAAAAACAAAGAGTTAAAAATGTTAAGAACAAAGGTTGTCTCTTTGGTTATCTTTACAGCTCTCCTGATGTGTGTGGGTATGTTTTCTTTTACTATTTTGTATTAAATCATTTATTTTTATTTTTATATTTTAAATATTTTATGTCAAAATTTAACTAATTTATATTTTCAAGAAAACAGAATCAAGCAGAATAAGTGAATACGAGAACATCGCACCTTGGGTTTATAGTGTAAAGTCGATATGTTGTAGAGAACATCCAGAACTTGGAAGATGTCTTCCAGGATTCGATGATAGTATTGAGAGAAATGGTAAATGTTGGAAATTTTGCGTTGAAGGATCCACAAGAGGAAGCTTTTGTAAATTTTTTGGTAAAAAACATGGTCATGGCAAATATATTTGTCACTGTTATTGTTAGGCTATCGCAATATGTTATAAGGTATATATTTATCAAAAAATAAAAATGTTATAAGGTTTAAACAAGAACGTTGGGACAAAAAAAGTATTATTATATTATTTTTTCCTTCTGTAATAAATTATATGATACAAAAGTTTTACTATCTATTTTCATGTCCAATTTTCAAAAATCTTGGACTATTAAGAATGACTGAAATATTTACCATTGAAATAAATAAATAAAAACTTTCTGTACTTTTTATATTAATATTTATACATTTGTATAAGATCCATTTTTCCTAATTTTGATAAACAAAATTTAAATTTACTTTATATAAATATTAGATTAGCATAGAAGTTTCTTTGATTATATGGTTAAATGTTTATTTTCGAAAATCTCACTTCTTTTTTTCATTAAAAATATATTAAATAAGCATACTATTCAAAATTACAACGATAAAATATTTAAAGTCGGCACAAAATAAAAAAAATCCCAGAAAAATATAGTTCCAAAGAAGGAAACTAAATCCCAAACAAGAGAAGTCTTTAAAACAAATCCCAAAAGAACATAGCTAACAATCCGATAGACAAAAATCTGAGACAATGCTACCTCGAAACTAAAGTCTGAAGATACTGCCAAGCAACGCAAAGCCCGAATGGATAAAAAATCTTCCTATGGCAAATGAATGTACCTCAAGTCGAAGAATAAAGAACTAAACCAGAATGATAATTCATCTCCCGAACATAGCGAAGTTGAAACTAAAACTATAAAGCAGTCGACCAGATGACGCCTCAATAGAATCCTTAAAACCTCAAACAAGTCTTTGGAATATGGACAAGGAGCGAATCTGATCTCTGAATAGGAAAAAAACTGAACCCAACAGAGCCCAACACACAAACGAACCAGAGAGGAAGGCTAAACAGTCAACGTATGGTAACAAAACCGATATTCTAACCACAAACCTAACTAAACTTAACCTAAACTAAACCACAAATAAACACAAAATACTAAAACCAAACCGACAATCTCTGAATAGTTAGAAAAAACTATAAAACGAGAGATAAAAAGCACTGGATAGGATGTCTATTACCGGCAAAATATCAACTGTGACTCATCCACTAGCGGTAGTTTGGAAACCTTCCATGGTGAAATCTCAGCAGACCGGACAAGATTGACGAAAGAGAGGAGAGTTTCATCCCGTGCAATGTTATCCTACTTCAAACCACATCTCAATCGGAAGGAGGTGCCCGTACACATCATCGAGTGGGGAAGCACACTGGAGAAGACAACCGACAATAACCCTCTATGGTGAAAATCAAAAGTGAACGACATTAGTATTGTTGCAGCCTCCAACTGTTGTCTACCGAACGCACTAGATTCAAGACTCACGGCGATGGCTAGGTTTTCATATTATCGACACTACAAGAAAAAGGGGTGATTCCAGACAAAACTCGAGACAAATACAATTTTCATCTCAAACTGTATTGAATTTGAAACGGTAAAGAGACGGAAAGGGATGGAGCATCGTTCGTCTCAAAGTGAAAGGAAACTGTTTGGAATTTGTAATGGAAATAAACAATTTAAGATAAAATGCGATAGTTGTATGTAATCGTCTAGAAATTCAAGACAAATTAAGACATTTACAAAGTGTTTTAAAAATAAAATATAATTCGAAACGGATCGAAACGGAAATGTAACAAAATAAATTACCAAGCGTTAAAAGAAATTAATTTTTAATTCATTTCCAGACATATCTAGACTAGAAATCTGTCTGGAAGTAGATCGTTTTACCCGAATTACAACGATTCCCCTGGAAGTAAATCCGTCTGGAAGTAGATCGTTTTCCGGTTTAAGTTGTTGAAGACTTTGCTTAAACTTTACAATATTCTTCGCCTTTCTGTCCTAGATATATAATATACGCATGTTGTTCTCTGATTCATGTTTCGGCCCACATTAGATCTGATTTCATCAATACTTTTTTGTGCCCACATGTGTTGTTCGTATAACCAACTATAAATTTGTGTCGGTTTTGTCTCGATATTGTTTTCTTAAAACACTATATTCTGATTCTACCTTGTCTTACGTGACTCAGTTATCAATTGTGAGTTTACTTAGCTTTCATTTGTTGAATCGAGATTGTCTGTAAACATTCATTAATTATTGTAAACTGTAGTATTCATCTCTTGCTCCATCTTTTTAACTTGTCTGTAAACATTCATTGATTATTATAAACTGTAGTATTCATCTCTTTTTCCATCTTTTTAACTTGTCTGTAAACATTCAATTATTATTATAAACTTGTTTTGATAAGTGTTTCAAATGTTACTTAGTTCCACTCATTAGCGTTTAGTTTAATATTATTAAGTAGAGTTCTTAGTTTAATACCATAATCTGAACATTTGTAATACGTATATAAATTACAAACATCTACTGTTACAATTTTGGTTGATGATTATAATCTGATTTTGTGGGCAGAGTCTTCTTTGCAATTTGATAAGTATAATTCTATCAATATTTGCTGTAAGTTAGAGTAGTTTTAATCTAAGTTTAGTTATTAAGAGTTGTCATGGAACGGTTTTACTAAGTTGTTGCAGAAATCATAGAGAATGTCAAGAAGATGCAGAGTGACCGGTTGACTCAAATGTCTCAAGGTGACTCTTCCAATCCGACAGGGACAACAACACAACCACCAACACTTTGCCGAGAGGGGATCAATGAGATGGTGCTAGAGGTGAGCTATATATTAGTTATACTGCAATCTTACACTATGTAGTTTCAGTTTGTTATTTTTCTGAAATCTTACGGTATATATTACTTTGCTGAAATCATTTAATTGTTTCAAGAAACACTGACTTAGCTTATGAAGCAGATGAACCCAGCCTTTGGTGCAGATGCGACCCAAATGTAGACTTCTCGCTCTGCCTCTTGTTTTCTTTTTTGTTCACCTTAAACCAACTCTGAATGCTCCTGGCTACTCTATGTTAGAATATCAGTGTTTGAATATCGATAACATTTTGTGGAGTTGTTAATTATGAATCTTTTTGGTCTGCTTTAATATTACATAGGTTTACATATATATATATATATATATATATAAATACACATATATATTATTTGTCTACATTTTGAGTCTAATATTGTCTAAAAACAATTAAGACGAAAAAAGTCCATTACAAACACTATGAAAAAACCAGACAGGAATTGTTTATTCGTTTAGAAATAATCTTTTAGATATGTCCGGAATTGTTACAATCATGACCGTCTAGAATTATAGTCGAAAATTTTGTTGTTTGAAATTTGTTTAGAAATATGAAAAAATTCGGGACAAATATTCAATTTGCGACACTCTATACCAGATAGAAAATTTCTTCTCAAATTTTTCTCAAATCACAATTCGTAACGAGCGCTTATTTTGAAGTTTTTACTTCATTCTAGTTTTTATTACTTCCAAATAATGATGAAATGTAATAAGTTGACTAAATCATCTATTGTTGATAGAACATGCCAAGTCATGTTTGGAGATTGCAATCGACGTGCACCACAATGTTTGCTGTTACTAATATCCCAAATGAATATATACAAGAGTCCTAGAATTTCTATACATTTGCTATTAATTAATTGTTAAAGTGAATATACTGATCATGATTTATTATGTCATTAATATCCATTTCAACCATTATAAATTATAAGTAACGGTTATCGATAAAATGTTCACTGCTTTGTCAACAAAGCTTTTAATAACTAATTTATATTACATTTTTTAACCAGGAATATAAAAATCTAATTTTCTGAATTCATAAGAAAAAGAAAAAAAAAATCAGTTTTTAGTCTAGTGGTATTTGGTGGTAAGTCTACTAAAATAAGACATATTAGCACATCTAGTGATCGAGTCTCATTGTCTACATTATGTAAGAATTTGACTAATAGATCGGTTAGTTGTGGTCCAGTGTTGACACAAAGAAAAAAATAATAATGTTCTTATTGTTCTACAAGTGACATATTTTTTTGCAGCAAGAATATTTGAACTCTATCAAAAAAAATCAACCAGAAAGGAATTCTCGACTACAGAATTAACTCATATTGGTTCTAATTTAGTGTTGCATTATTTACACTAAAAATGAAAATATTTAGTTAGCGAGACTAATTTTTTTTATTATTGCCGCGTTATGATGATTTTGCTAATGATTATGGTATTGCGGTAAGATTCCTCCCTACTATTAAATTATAGGTAAAATTTAGACTATTAATCGGCCTTTCTTAATCAAATTATTGACAAAAGAAATATTATTATTATGTGAAATGATCATTAATGATATGAGAGTAAAATGGTACCTCCAAGATTGTTGCTGTTTGGACGCATTATCTTCAAAAAAAGTCAATGGATTGAACTCAAAGACGTGCATGGTGAAACAACATAATAATGAGAGTAACCTAATTCATAATTTCTTTATAAAATCAAATTATCTATCTACGTAAAACCATAACAACAACATTTCTTTCTCTGTTGTTTGTGTCAAATGGTTGATCGTATTACCGATGTGGTCGTACAGCTCGGTTCTTCTAGCGGAACTATATTCCAACCAGACCCAAATCCGACACCAGAACCTCGGAGACCAACACAACTGCCGGTTCCTGCGCCGGAGAAAAAACTGACTCTTTTTGCCTTACGACTCGCTGTTCTTGAGAAGGTTTTTGAGATTTCTTTTTGTAATGAGTCCATTTTTCGAGTTTTGAATGTGTTCTTAATCACTAATTGTAACCACAGATTGCTTCACGGTTGGGATCTTTAGGATTCGTGTGGGCTACAGTTGTTCTTCTTGGTGGTTTCGCTTCAGAGTTAGAGACAACAGATTTTTGGTTTATTACTCTGATTCTTGTTGTTGAAGGAGCTCGGATTTTCAGCAGAAGCCATGAGCTTGAATTGCAGCATCAGTCTAAATACACAATCTCTGGAATCAATGTCTTTCGTTTCCTTGTCAAACAAGTTATCCAAATATTCAACCAGGCGGCTCAAAGATCATCGCTTCAGAAACCGAGAAGAGAAGAGAGGAATTCAGGGGAGATCCAGCGGACAAGGACATGGAAAAGCTCTGATGTTCCTCTGTTGCCTTACACAGGATGGGTCTTTGTTTCAAGAAATGTGAGCAGAGTCTTTTATTGGCTCCAGATTGCTTCTGCTTTCGCCAGCATTGTTATCTCCATGTTCAAGCTCATCAAACAAGACTATGGAGGAAACAACTTGGAACCTAAAAGCTCAAATCTTCACTCTTCTTTGACTCTCTTCTACTCTCTAGCGCTCGCTGAGGCTCTTCTCTTTCTTATTGAGAAAGCTTACTGGGAGTATATGATTAGCGTTTTCAAAATTCTTGAGAAAGTTAATAAAGAATGCGGTCTCGAGAAAATGGGAACGCTCTCGGTGAAAAGGTTCTTCTACGATGCCTACTCGAGATGCCTTAATGGAAGCATCTTTGACGGATTGAAGATGGATATGGTGATTTTTGCCATGGAGCTCTTGGTGTCGAATTCTCCTGATGAGCAGCTCATTGGAGCAGAGGTTCTCTGTAGGTTCTCAACCCACAACGACTATTCAGTTGATACTCTGCAGAAGATTGGGACTAATCTGGAGATCATAGAGAGGTTAGTGGAGATGTTGAATTGGAGAAACCAGAATCAACAACATGTGAGAATGTCATCTGCAGAGATTCTTTCACGATTAGCTAGTAAGAAGCAGAACTCTCTGAGAGTTGCGGGAATTCCAGGAGCAATTGAGTCGATATCTTCACTTTTGGAGAACACGAGAGATGCAGGTCAAGCCACGGATGAGATTGGAGAAAATAGTATCAATCAATCCAACTTATGGACCTTCAACAATCTTGGACTGCTGATTTTGAAAAGGCTAGCTCGAGATCATGATAACTGTGGGAAGATCGGGAAAACAAAAGGGTTACTTTCAAAAATCATTGACTTCACTTATGCTGAGAAGAGCTTGTTGGAGGATTCAAATGTTGAGGTTGCGGAACCTCACAAGAATTTGGGAGTCAAACGGTCTTTAAAGCTCTTAAAAAAGTTGGTAAATACAACCGGTACAGCAGGGAAGAACTTGAGGAAAGATATCTGTGGGATAGTCTTCACAGTGAGCAACATTAGGCAAACATTACGACATGGAAAGAGGCGACCTGATTTGCAGAAACTCGCTGTTGAGATCTTGACTTTCCTTGCATTTGACGAAGGTGCAACGGAGAAAATTGGGGGCACGGGCGGGGTTTTAGAGGGCCTTCTATTCATATTCTTGAACAATGAGATTCCAGAGAATCAAAATGGTCTGAGAGTCTCTGCTGGTGAGTCTATAGCTATGCTAGCTCAAGGAAGTAAAAGCAATTGTCACCGGATCTTGAGATCAAATGTTCTGCAGGGGCTTGTTGAGGCATTGAACAACCCGAATCTGTTGATTCGGTTGAATGCAGCAAGAATCTTGCGTAATCTCTGCGCATACACAGCTAATGATCAGTTCAGTGAACAGCTGAAAGAAGTTATAAAATCTGCAGGAGAAACTGTAAGTCCTCATGTTCTTGATCCAAGAGATCATTGATTAGAATCATGAACCATCTTCATCACTAATGTTATCTTATCATTGCAGGTACTTAAGGCTATAAAATCTGAAAAGAGTAAATCTCAAGAAGTTATGGTGGGATTAGCACCGCATATTCTCAAGCTAATGAGTCCGGAAGAACTAAGATGGATGTTCAAGAAAGCAAGAGTAAGCGAGGAAAAACTAGCTGAGGCATTAGTCGATATTCTCAAGATATACGAACAGCCAGTTCCAAAGGTTCCAAGAATCAGGAGGTTTGCAATAGAGTTAACCATTAGGATGATGAAAGCTAATCCTGAGACAGTCAAGATTTTCGAAACCCTTGGGATGAAGAATGAATTAGAGACAGTCTTTCAGACCACGGCTGAGCTTGAGAACTTTGATATATTCTCTGGCACAGTTGGTTTGGCACGCCACGGCTCAACGATCAATGAACTCATTGACGAAGCAATGGATTTATTGAGCTTGAATGAAAGTCCTGGAAATTGAGAAGAAAAATAAACGTGATCACCAATCTTGCAAGATGGTTGCATTATATGTTCATAATATATTTTTGTAAGATCATCTCATTACATGATCATAACAAGCGCAAAAAAGACCTTGAAGGAACAAGGGCTGATTCAAAGCCAACATGAGATAGTTTCTTCTATTGACAGAAATATTTGGCAAGACAGCATATGAGCAAAAACCGTATAACATAACCAGAAATAACTGTCATGACAAACCTTTGAAACAATTAAGATTTCCATTATATATTTGCCAAAACCACAACACACAACTTAATGGAATTATCTACTTTTGAAGAAATTAAGATCCCATCGGCGTAATAACCCATCTAACACGTTTCCTGATGTGCTACTACGTTCAACCACAGTCACTGTTGCCTTTGTACGTGCTGACAAATCAATGGAATCGTTTGTGTTTTGACTTGTTTTGGGCGAAGCGCCAGGAACAAAATCATTTACGGATCCTGGCAGAGAATCGGATGCTTTACATAGAGCACTGGCTTCAAAAGATGATGAAGCATCCTTGTTACTTGGTGTTGGACAGAAAGCAGAGTCCGTCTCAGAATGCGCCAATCCTGGTTCTGTAGTAGAAGCAGTAGCATTTCCTTCCTCTTCTTTAGTATTCTCTGTATTGCTCTTGGAAGATTCTTTGTTCTGATGAGTTTCAACCTCCACGTCCTTCAGTGATTTCATCATAGCTTCCATCAGCATCTGTGGCCATTAAGATATGTGAATAAACCAATATAGAGCATAGTCATATGGAGTGTACAAAGTAGTAAATCCACTTTTTTCTATTCTCACCCTCTCTTCTTGCTCTGCATTGGATGGGAAATCTGCCAGCTCATCTACGTGAAACTCCACATATTGATCATCATCTAAAGCTACCGCAAGATGAGGATAGGGATCACCATTCGACAAATCAAAGCTGATCATATCAGAAGATGAACTACTGGAGCCTTCATGATTCTCTTTATCCTGAAATAAATCATATCATGCAACGTCAGGATTATTCAGTCCTGTCTCTTCATTCCTGTTTCTCTTCCACAGACAATATCTTTACATGTACAGAAGTTGGTCTGCCACTCTCTACCATTGGTGATTGAAAAACCATCATATAAATAAACATAAATCAAATAGCTTAGTCGTTGACCAAGGACCATATCCATATCGCATGAACAGTAAATATAAAAAGATATGAGTAAAAAAGATACTTTGATCTTATACCTTTGTTTCTGATGGTGATGATTGGTTAGATGGGACATTGGAAGGAACCTGAGAGAAGTAAAAAAAACCGTCAGGGAATGTGGAGAAATCACATACACTTGTGGGTTAGTTTATTTGAAGAACCAAGTCAAGTGAACTCTATTAGTCTGGTAATCTATGCAAGAACAATTACATTTTATGATTCAAAAATTTTTGGACTTAATCAAATGTGATTTTCTATTTTTTGGCGCGAAATGCACTGCGAAATTGAAAGATGCAAACATTAGGGAGACAATAGATTATTCCATGTTTCTGAGAGAAATACTTCAAATTGTAGTTAGCAAAACTGCTTATAGAACGTAATCAAAAACAACCAACCTCTGTGCGACTCATAGGTCTTTTCAAACGGACTTCATTTATAGCATCGGAGGTGCTGCCTGCAGCTATACCTGCAATCAATGAAATACTCAGTTTCCTAAGGGTAAAACTAAATCTGGAATAAACATATAAATAATAATCGGATAATTTACTTTTCTGTGCTGAGGATCGTGGAGAACTCAGCTCTTGTATGGTGCTCCAACTGCCCTGAACATAAAACAGTAAACATCATCGATAGTTTTCACTAAAGAGACAAGAATACCCCAAAAAGAAATGCATCACTGCAAGATTAATTACCTTGGTAAAGTAATCATCCATATGGTCATAAAATGTTGGCCCAACCACCTCTGGAGGTTGAAGAACGTTATGGAAAAATATATTTATTGAATCAAAGTAAAATTGTGGTCGTGGTGAATTATGGTCTCCCTCGAATTTGATGATATTTTTGTCTCCCTGGTGTAATCAAAAGCTAGATGTTTAAAGGCTACATTGTTATGGGTTTACCAAGAACTTCTGAGATGCTAGAGGAAGCAAAGTATAATATGAAGAAAATCTAAAAAACATGGAAAACTTACTATGTATGCTTCATATATACGCTCTGAGTGATGAGGACGGATAAAATCATCATCCATGGCATGTCCAAATAAAACAGGAACAAAACAAGATTTTGCTACCTGCAGCATGAACGATAACAATTAGGAAAAAGAAAAAAGGAAAAAAAAAAACATCACATAACAAAGAGCTAACAAAAAATCCCTACAAACTATTATATTTTATACATTTACCCTGAAAGGAAAAACATTTTATGCCAATCAATGTAAGCAGATACACAGATGATCACCAAAAACAATGATCCGTTGCATGCTGGTTTATAGTAAACAATCTAAGTGATCAATTAGACAAAAGGAAAAACTATCAGAGGAAATTACCTTAATGGTGTTGAGATCCGTTATGTCAAAATTTGCTTTCTTCTGAACAGCTCTCCGCATATATTGTATTGCAAATTTTATCTGAACAAAAAATTGGAAGAGCTAGCCCATATAATAAAGACAATGTGGAAAGCTTGTAGCAGGTAAAACAAATCCCATAAGTAGCAAACACTACAACTTGAACATTACTTACAGTAAACTTAGGTAATCGGAACTTATATGTATCTACAAGTTCCATCATCAAATCAACCAAATCAGAGAATGGGCTATCTAGAACCATTGCTGCAATAGACGGATCCTCCGCTCCATACATCAAACTGAAAAAGAAGTGTAGCAACATAATTATTTCATACTGCATCAGACAAGGAGAATCATCGTAGCAATCAGATTCAAGTTACAGTGGTTTCCGCGTAACATGTTATAGCTATTGCCAATCATTTAGACACAGAAAAGTGTCATATTTTCTACGAAATAGACTACAAATCTGCAGAAAGAATTATTATTTGTTTCTTAATAATTATTCTCTTCTTCACTAGTAAAGATATCACAAGATAAGAAAATCCTCAGTTGCTTACAAAAGTCACTTCAATTGTTTTTTTTTCTTTTTTTGGTAAAAATATGAAGTTGTCACTTCAATAGTTACCAGTTCCATACAGTTAGATGAACATGCAAAACATGAAAAATATGCTCTAAGTAATTTAACAAATGAAAGATTTCAAGGGACCTTGTGACAGCACCCATTGAACGACCCCATAAGCCAATCAGGGAGACATTTCCATCTGTGCGCAGATACTCAACCACGGCTTTCAGATCATCTTTCTGCAAGCACCAACGTGACGTTTAACAATAGTAATATAAGAGAAGGAAACAATTGTCGACAATGTAATCAAGAACACCTACAATCATACATGATCTTTCCACTAATGAACCCAGTGACATCTGAGGAACAGCCAAAAATATTTAAAAACCAAATCAAGGAAACCTATACTCCACATTCTTATACCATAAACTAGGTAATCAAAATCTCTACATCGTATGGAAGGCGTTATTCAGAAAGTATCTTTATAGAACAAATCAAGTAGCATAGCCATATTTGTTTTTAATGGGATAAAAGATAGAGAAACCACGAGAAAAATATAACCTAACAAATACCAATTGAGAAGCATATATATAAACTTTGGACAGCTTCTTTACTCCAAACAATGATAGTTTAGGCCATAACAGTTAAGGAAGAGATAGACAAGGAATACTTTGAAAAGATCAGAGGAGCACATACTTCGTTCCAACCCAAAGTGACATACTCTCCGCCAGAGAGACCAGATCCAGAAAAGTCAAGCGTGAAAATTGTGATGTTCGAAGGAAGTAATACAATTGCACCTTCACTGGCATCAGCTCTACCTCCACTGAATAAGCATAAGGTCATTAATGAATAGTACGCTAAAAGAAAAAATAACAACCAAGGAGTAGGGGAGGGTAAGGTAGCGAAGCACTGGAAAACAAGAATTGATTTGGACACTAATTGGAAACTAATGTATGATTTTTCGCAACCATATAAGTTAATTCACTTCTAAGCATGGTTTTCAGTGTTCTACCAGCTATTGCATCCGATACAGAATGCGTTATTTAGCTAATTTCACAAGTACAGTAAAAGTCACATTCCTAAACATCAAATTTACAATTACCTGTTTCCATGGCAGTATATTACACAAGGTAGAGGCCTATCTTCAGGACGCTCAACTGGCATGTAATGACTACACTGAAGGACATCTCCTCTGCTGTTTTTAACCTGTCAGAGACAAGATCACCTAAAACCTTAGTCAAAAAGACAGCAAAAACTTGAGATCCTAAAGGCACTGTAACTGGTTGAAGTACGAAGAATAAACTAGCTACTCAAACTCAGACGCTTTAAATAGGAAATCAACTCCGACCAACAGAACAACTGATGAAAACACATTGAGATTGAATATAACAAACATGTTTGTTAGATTTTCTACTCAGAAGTTCACAGCAACAGCAAATATATGATCAGGTGTTTATTATATTGTTCACCAGACACAGGTACTGAATCTAAAGCCTCAAAATATGCGCACATGTTATTCAACAGATAGATTGAACTATACTAAAATAACAAGAATGTAAAAAACTCTTCGTTAAGAAAACTCCTTTTTAAGTCCACAGATTGTTTGCTTTTATGTAAACTCTTAAATGAAATATAAAGGTTTACCTCTAAATCTTTCCTCTGGTACCATCTCCCTTTCAGCATAAACTCCGGTTCCAAGAGATCATGTTCTGGATTGTACTCAGCTCTGCATTAGAACATTTCTTGTTCAAATGTAGATAGAACAAAATGAAAAATCTTCTAAAATAGGAACACTTATTTCTTATCAGGGATTCAATCTCATTCAAGTGTTTGCTTTCCATCTAAAAAGGGGGATTTGTAGAGTCACCAAAATCAACAGGAAACCAAGAAAGGAAAGTTACAAAATTCAAATCTTAAACTCTAAACTTGCTGCAAACTCAAAGCCAAATTCTACAACCTAAAAATAGGGGAAAAGGAAGAAACAGAAAGACAAAACTCAAAACCAAATTCCAGAATACGAAAGCTTTTTTCAATTCCTGAGAAAGTAAAGAGCTTCTTTCACCTTGGAGGTCGAATGATGAAGTTAACAAGCTGCTCCATCGAAAAAAATCACCACCTTCGTCTCATTCTTCCAACTTTTTCACGATTCTTCAAATCGAATAAAACCCAGAAAACAAACAAGAATTCAGAATGAAATGTAACTATAAAACCCTAAAAAGAAGATCGAGAAGTTCAAGAGGAGATACTCAGTTAGATCGAAGGGACGAAGAAGCGCACACACAAAGAGAGAAAGAAAGAGAGACAGAAAAAAAAAAGAGAAGCAATAGAAACGGCTTTTGCGTTGCTGAAGCTGAACTGTTTATTTTGATTTTAAAATATATAAAACTATTTACACATTAGCCCCACATTTTTGTATCTTTTTATATTAACGTCTTAACATTTATTTTTTAGCGTTGAATTCAACTATTTGAAAGTAATTACGGAATTTATTAATTAGTGTCATATAATAATTAATCATTATTGCTCCAGAAATTTTTTCAGTGAAAGCTGACATTGACAAAGCGACAATTCAAAGTCTCTTTAATTTTTTCGAAGAAATCTCCAAAATTAATTTTTAAGGTTTTTAGTAAAAGAACGTGCACGTATTGTCGTTAAAGTCAGACTATTGTTTCAAATATTTTTTTTTAAATAATTATGAAGTTAATTTAAGAGATTAAAATAAATAAATGAGGTTAATTATTACAAGTACTAATAAAGCTGTAAGATACTAAGATGACCTGAAAATTAGGACAACAAAGTGCACATCTGGCATAGAGACTGTCACAGTGTCGAAAGATTTTTTTGTCGTTTGTAGATTTGGTGGGCACATGTGGAATGTAAAATACACGAGTCAATTTTCTTTTATCAATGTTCATCGTTACGAAACTAAATACCCAATATTGGTTTTGTTAGCCCATTATCTACGATTCTGTTGGGCTTAAACAGGCCCATATAAATGCGAGCGGGAAACAGATCTGAACCGTCTAAATATTAAAAAAATCTGAACCGTTCATCAATTCAGCTTGACGGATTCGTCCATCTGCGAACATCAATCAATAGATTTGTGATTCTGGGTCAGTAAGCGAGTAATATTTGTCGTCGTGGATTCAGATCAAGGAAAGCTTTTTTCGGTGGTGTTTCATGGGAAATCAAGCTACGAGAACGTTTCAGCAAGAAGTTTCGCAAGCATGTGTAATGAGGGACAGGCTCACAGGTCAATCTAGGGAGTTTGGGTTCGTTATCGTCGCAAATTCTTCTATTCTCGATAGGATTTTCTAGTTCAAGATAAACACAACATTGATTCTAGAGATGAGAGATGTTATTTTAGCTCTCTTATGGCTTCATTTTCTATACTTTTCTTTGTTTCCTTGTTTTAAAGTTTTGCCCTTTTTCATTTTACTTGTTTTGATTAAGAACGAGAGCGCAAATTAAATTTTTGTTTGGTTTTCCCTTTTTGCTTTAAGCTGCCGTGATTTCGTAGGGATTCGTAGGGATTCGTAGGCATGGGGAACGAGAGTGAAACATAAATTTTTGTTCGAAGTTGATTAACGATGATCTTTGAGGTTTATTCTGAGATTTATGATTTTGATCGATATGTAGGTTGATGTGAAGAGATCCATGTCAAGGGAGTAGCAGCAAGTCTCTGGGAGAACTGGGAACCTTAATCCATTAAGAAATTCTGGAGGTGCTGCTTACAATTAAACCAAGAAGATCTTTGTCGGAGGCTTACCACCTACTTTGCAGATGAAGAATTTCGCCAGTTTTTTGAAGTTTATGGTCCTGTGACTGATTTTTCAATCACGTATGATCAGACTACTAACCGTCCTCGTGGGTTTGGATTTGTTTCCTTCGACTCTGAAGATGTGGTAGACCGTGTGTTGCACAAAAAATTTCATGATTTGAGCGGTAAGCAAGTTGAGGTAAAGCGTGCCCTTCCTAAAGATGCCAATCCTGGAGGTGCTGGACAATCAATGGGTGGTGGTGGCTCCAGTGGTTACCAGGGTTATGGTGGAAATGAAAGCAATTTTGAAGGACATATGGATTAGAATAGGTTTATGCAGCATGAATATGTAGGAAATGGCTTTCCATCTTATGGCTCTACTGGTTATGGCGCTGGGTGGTAGTAATGGTCCCGTGTATGGTGGCTATGGAAGTTACACTAGCTCTACCAGAGGTTATGTTGCTGGTGCTACTGGTGCGTATGGAGCAACGAGCATTCCAGGTGCTGGAGTTGCCTCAAGAAACACATGGGTCAGTCCAGCTCCTAGTGGTTATGGGAATCCTTGCTATGAAAGTGTGCTGCTCATAGTGGATATGGAGTTCCTGGTGCAGCCTCATATGTGCAGTCACCATCAGGCTATAGTAACCAAGGTCACAGATATGGAAGATATAGTGGAAATGATTTGGCTGGAGGGCGCCCTAGTGGTGGCAGTTTGAACAACCCTGGTAGTTGTGACTACATGGGAAGCCGTAATGGTGGTGGGTACCATGGTGGTCAGGGTCGGCAAGGCCAAATAGTCACTACACTGCCTGTATTTTTGGATCCTTAATCAAGAAGAATTTAGTTCAAATCAAAGGTTCCTCAACTTCATAAACGGCTGGAGGCTTGAATCTTTATAAGTATGTGCAATCTTATTACAATAAGTCACTTTTATTTAGTTATTTTTTCTGGTTTGAGTTTTGGCGGACTTGTAACCACAGGCTTTGCTACTTTTAACATGTTTGTTGTAACGTAACTAGTATTGATGTTGGATTGGTTGGTTTTGATAGAATTATGTTGGTTTTGGTCTTGATGGATGTAACTTAAGCAGGGAATAATGCTTCATGGTACTTTTTTAAGAAAGCAGATGGTGAGCAGAATTAAATGGAGATGAGTTGCAAATTCTAAATGTATGGTTTGAGTAGAACTTCTGATTCGTTTACTGGCAGCATTAAGAGGAAGCAATAGAAAGTAGCGAGAGTGTGGCTTTGAGAAGTGCATAATCATACTATGTTGTGCAAACCTCAATGAGTCTTCGCTCCACGGTCTATTTCATTTATTTTAATTATTTTGTTTACACTAAACGTCCATGGAAGTGCAACTACAATGCTTTTCTCATTTAGTTCAGTGGTGTCCAATCCAGCCAAAGCCATCGCCAAGATCATTTTTGTCAAGAAAGCCTCCACCTTTACCAATGTCACCTCTCAAACCACCGCTTTTGCCTTTACCAATGCCACCTCTCAGACCACCATGTTTGCCTATTCCACCGAGAAGGCCTCCACCTTTACCAATGCCACCTCTCAGACCACCGTGTTTTCCTATTCCACTGAGAAGACCTCCACCTTTACCAATGCCTCCTCTCAGACCACCGGGAAGGTCTCCACCTTTACCAATGCCATCTCTCAGACCATCGTGTTTGCCTATTCCACCGAAAAGGCCTCCACCTTTACCAATGCCACCTCTCAGACCACCGTGTTTGCCTATTCCACCGAGAAGGCCTCCACGTTTACCAATGCTCCCTCTCAGACCACCGTGTTTGCCTATTCCACCTAGAAGGCCTCCACCTTTACCAATGCCACCTCTCAGACCATCGTGTTTGCCTATTCCACCGAGAAGGCCTCCACCTTTACCAATGCTCCCTCTCAGACCACCATGTTTGCCTATTCCACCTAGAAGGCCTCCACCTTTACCAATGCCACCTCTCAGACCACCATGTTTGCCTATTCCACCGAGAAGGCCTCCACCTTTACCAATGCTACCTCTCAGACCACCGTGTTTGCCTATTCCACCTAGAAGGCCTCCACCTTTACCAATGCCACCTCCCAAACCACCACCTTTACCTATTCCGCCGAAAAGATCTCCACCTTTACCAATACCACCTCCCAAACCACCGCCTCCACCAAATCCTCCGCCAAATCCTCCACCAAATCCTCCGCCAAATCCTCCACCACCTCCACCTTTACCTATGACACCTCCCAAACCATCATCTTTGCCAAATCCTCCATCAAATCCTCCACCATCTCCACCACCAAAAATGTCTCCTAGGAGATTCTTCTCCTCTGCGTTTTTGGCAAAGGTCACACCTTCTCTCGCAGCCACATTATTCACCACGAAAACATTGAACCAAAACAAAGCCAAGAGACAAGCTCCATTTTCGAAACACCCCATCTCTTGTGATCTTTGTATCAAGTTATGTTTGTCTTTTGCATAAGCCAAGAGACTAGCTCTGTTTATATAGAAAGCACCCAATTACACGAACTCGTTCTCAAAGAAATAATTAAATAAAGATTTACAATATTGCTTCAACTACCAACAAATTGTTATCATCACGCATTTTTTAGTCTATAAGTCTACAATCCAGTTTATAATTCTCAAGATAATAAACCATAGTTTGATTATGTCAATGGACAACATTCATACTTCATAATATGGGGTTTAAACCGACTCGTTGATAAATAAGAAACATTAGGTTCCGATGCATATCTAATAACCATTTGTTGTGACATAAAAAAATGTTACAGGCAATTGATTCAAATCGATTAGTGTGTTACTAAAGTTTGGTAATTAAGAATCTTAGGTAACTACAGCAAGTAAGTAAAGACTGTGAGGTAGATCAGCCTGATCAATAGTTAGTTTTTGATTGTCCAAATCCTAACTACTAGTCTTTTAATTATGTAGGTGGGAGTTTAGTCGTTAATAATTCAAGTAGAAAGTAACAAAATTATAAAGAAAATATTATTTATTTGAAGTAAGTTTGATCGTTAGAAAATTTACAGCAATATATTCTATCAAACTATACATAAACTCATGATATTTGAATTTATTCACTGTCTCATTTCAATAAGTCACTTCTATTTAGATAATTTTTTCGGGTGATTGTACTTTTGATAGTTTGTTTTACGTTTTCCAAATCCTAACAGCTAGTTCTTTAATTATATAAATTGGTGTGTTTTTTTAAATAATTAGATCAACAAGACTCTCGATTTATAAATCAAACCTCCAATGAGGATTACGCGACTTCTTGGAGTCAAACTCCAGCCGTAAATTTAGTCACTTCTATTAATAGTGTTTAGTAGTTAATGATTTTAACATGTTTTTTAATAATCAACTGATAACATTTTTCTATAAGTAAAACTTTGTATGAAAAAATACAATTAACATTCAAAAATGAAGCCCACACTCTCGTTTGGGCATAGTTTCTGGAGAAATTTTGTTTTCCGTCGGTTTATGTATTCTAATGTTGTATTCCAAAGACGAAAGAAAGAAAAAAAAAAGCCCGCACACTCGAGAAGATATGGTGAAACTCTCCTCAGACTAACATTCAATGTATAGGTTGTATATAAAGATGATTTTTTTTTTGGAAGTGAACTTGAGATTTTGGGGTTGTCTGCATTGAAATTAATGCGCATAAGAACACATTTTGGTCTGATTTAATTGTTCATCTGCAGAGTTTGGAGAAAGTGCATACAAGTTGGACTTTAGACCAATATGCAGCCTAAGCAACGATTCAAAGCCTTCATACTCAATAGTGAGAATTAGAAAACACAATGCATTTGAATTGATATGATGGAACCAAACAACAAAACAGTTACTGAACTTGATCTATTAATCAATCATTGCATCTCCCAACTGTAGTTGAGATTCAATTCATACAGCTATTGTACATTTCCCACAAAAAAAAGAGAATGATTCGTTATTGAGAAAAATGCTTTCAGGCGTTCTTGATTACCGGAGAACGTGCTTTCAGGTTCAGAAAAATGCTCCTACAATGTATCCACAGAAGGTGTTATCGAAAAACCTCTTCGCATATCGAAATGAGTTAGAAAGGTTAAAGCTTTACCAGCAAGAACCAACGAAGCTAGCGAATAAGACGCGGAATTGCAGAGGAACATACTGGTAATTAATCCATCCCACAATAGGCCAGAACTGTTTGCATTTACAAAAAGTTTCAGAAATCAGAACCATCCAAATTGTTGACCTTTGTCAAAAAGTGTAACAAAATGTGTTTGTTTTGTTTACTAATCGAAAACAAAGATCTTTTATTACCTGCCATGCTGTTAATTGAACTGTAGGGAAATCTTTACCAACTTTGTGCTTCACTTGCTTCCATGGCCTCCCTGTAAATCATTACAGGACATAGAAGATCTTAAACTCTGAATCACAAATCAATAAAGAAAAAACATTTTGAAAAGCTGGACCATGATAGTTTACCTTCAACAACTAAACCATAGTAAGCCATGAAAAGAAAATTGTTCCAAGGAGATGATGTAATTTGTTCCAACACAACCTGCTTCAAAACAGTTTTTGTTACAGAATCCTTAAGATATATAGTAACAACAAAAGATCTATAATATGCACATATTGATCATCATACAGAGAGGTGCCTATTTTCTGACTATCTAATGTAAGCACATCCAAATTCCAAATTGGCACAAAGAAAGTCCACATCTTTTTCAATGTAGCATCAACAAGTTATCAGGAATCAAATCAGAAATAATATTGATTCAACAATAAACCAAAGGATTCAGAAGCAAGCAAGAAGATAAAAAGATAAAACCTTTTTGGCAACAGTTGAATTACTCTTCTTCCCTTTGAAAATGGCATCCATCAATTTGTGGAAGAAGTGACCAAATGGCCCACCATAACCAAACCCAAACAACTGCAAAGAAGAGAACATCACATTCTTCAGACCAAATCTATATATAATTGCAAAACATATTTAAGTAGCAAAAGCAAAACGAAACCATAAGGAGAAGCAATCTCCGGAACTGAATCTGTTTAACTCCAGAGATCTTCTGAGCTATTGCATCACTGAAACCTGATAAAACCCCAGCAGTGATCGCTTTGGTTCGTAAAGGATGAGCTTGAAGCTGAATCATATATTTTCTCCATGCGTCTTTGGCAAGATCAGACATGGCCGAAAGATTCAAACGATGATGAAAGGGAAAGATTCGATACTAGGATCAGAGGGAGATTAGCTGATTCAGATTTGATTATTAAAAAAATTAACCATGTGTTTATTTTTGACATAAACAAATAAATTAAGGGCTAGGTGAGCTAAGATGAAACTATGACAAATACTAGCTTTTGGGTTTGATTGGTTGTATATAAAAAGTGATTTACAAACAATATACTTATTTTACTAGAAACAATCGTTTGCAAACGGTCGTTTAGACTTATTTATAATCGTTTGTAAAACCGTTTTCAAACGAAGCTATTTATGATCATTTGAAAATCTGTTTTCAAACAGAACTAGAGGCACATTTGCAGATCACAAGAACAAGAATTCAAAAGACAATATTTGGTAGTTATTTGTCTTTAACTAGAGAGCAAAACACAGCACAAGCAGTGTTACAAATGTTGAGTAAGAAGAAACTTGTGAAATTTGACAAAACACCAGTTGTATTTACAAACTAAAGTCAAATGTTCAGATAACAAGAACAAGAGAATTCAGAAGAGCACAGTTCATAGCTATTTGTCTTTACCTAGAGAGCAAAAGTACAAACACAACACAACAGAAGCAGCACAAGATGTGCTTAAAATGTTGCTTTATAATACTCCTTTTAAAGAAGAGAAGAATAAACTGATCGTCAAAACATCATCTCTGATCATCTCTTTGTTTATTCATCTGAAATAAACAAAAAAAATCAATCATTAATATCTGACAAGTTGTCATATTCAATGGAATTACAAAGATAACCATTGGTTTTACCTATAATAGGTGCCTACATAAAGCCGGGCGATCTCTGGAGATGAGGAGGACACGACCACCTGAGTAATCGAATGAAGGGCAATACATATCGTTTGGTCCGATGTTCTCTTTTACAGTTTGGAAACTTCCATAATCACCTGTCAAAGGCTGCTGCAAAGTCTCTTCTTTTGCAGTATCAAACACGAACAATCCAAGACCAGAAGTAGCCATGACAAAATTTGTACTCCCCCAAACTTGCGTTATTGCAGAGTGGTGTGGGTGAGAATTAGAGTCAGGCATAGAGTAACTGCTCACGAGACGTTGCTTCCTTAAGGAGAATTGTTGCACTTGAGAAGAAGAAACCATATGATTCTTAACAGATGATTTCGGATTAGTACATCCGATAAATACTGAATCTCCTCGAGATGATACACATTGAGCATTAACACCCACTTTGGGGATTTTTGCACCAATGCCAGATGGGTTACGGAAATCCAAGATGTTGATTGAGTCACTAGTGCAGAAAACTCCATCGTTGCCTTCAACGTCCAAGGAATTTACTCTGCATTTCAGGTGAAGACAAATTGATAATTAGAAGAAAGATAATCTAAAGTATCCACCTTTTTTTAGCTTCGTTCTGTCATAAATTTATGAGACAAAGTGAGGACAATAAGAAGAGGTTAAAATGGCAAGATAAAGTTTTTTACCTTTGACGAACACCTCCCCCAACTTCAGCATCTGTGTTATTAATATGGAAAGCAGAGATTTTTTGCCCTGACGAAGAAATATTTAGCTGTGCTTCAGGGTGAAGGGAATTGACATCCCAAACAGAAATTGCTTCAGCTTCAGCTATGACAAGTTTTCCTCGATTCCTCCATTGTAAAGGGCTTGAATAATCTAAAGCTGACACAAGATTCTGCACCTCCCATCTCATGATTTGTTCTCCATCTCTTATGTCAAAAACCTTAACTACTCTTTGGGAACTAGCTGTTGAGACTATAAGAGGACCGCATGGCCTGTACCACCATTGTTGAGTTTCCGGTGCCAATGCACAAGCTAAAGTGTTCCTACCATGTGACGTATTATTGGGTAAAGGAGCAAGAGCAGTCCTCGAAACTCTTGAAGATCCATCTTCGATATAGACTGTCTTTATATCTTTTGTGTAGAAATCCCATGAACAAAATCCAGACTCTAAGGTATTTCCAGCAGAAGCAGCTACAACATATCTGCCTGAGCAGCCATCTGACCCTGGTGCACGAACTACCCAGCAATCTCTCCACATGTTTGGTGAAATACCATCTGGAGGACTGTACACAGCCTTCACCTGAAACAGAATTATAGATCTTTGATGTAAGAACATAACAATGCATACACGGGAAATGAACTCCAGTCTCTTCATACAAATCTACCAAAGAGCTTTCCATACCATTTGTAGCCCAAAATAATGCCTAAGTAATTGAGTATATCTTCAAGTTCCAGATGAAAACCAATCTAAATCAAGAAAAGCTATGGTAAAACATTTTCTGGCAACTTAAGAAATACGTATGTTGGAGTAGAAGTGAGACTGTAGAATCAATGCTCCGCACCAACATAGTTCAAGTTAAATGAAGCATGACAGTATAATATTTTCAAGCAGGGGCGTTCAGTGAATGAATAGAAAATATAAAAGCGTAGTACCTCAGAGTTAGCGACATCGTAATAGGAACATGAGCCATCATCATGAGCGAGTATAATTGCTTCGCCCTCTGATGCAAACCATCCTCCAGTAGAAGTTTTGGACCCAATGTCATTGAGTTGATACATGCATCCATCTTCTATCTCTTCTAGCTCCATCTCCTCTCTATTCTCTTCATTGTCAATTTCCTCAAGGTCTTCGTCTGCTCTGAGAATTTCTTTTAAGTTGGAAGTCATATTGACATCTTTTGAAGCATAATTTTCCTTTGACGGTTCCTCAGTATCCATCTCCTCCACTTCCGGATTTTCCAAGGCCTTCTGTTCACTCCCAAATGTGCCTTTTTCCTTGTCAAGTAAGGCCAAGAACTCAAGAGCTATTGCATTATTCTCAGCAGGACCTGAGAGCTTGTCGCCAACACTTACTGCCTTGTTGGACTCAACAGAACCATGGCCTTTTGAGACATGTGACGATGTTTTGGACTGGGTTCTGCTCCTTAGCAACCTCTGGTGAGGAAAAAGTCTGTCTTCTAGCTCTTCCTTATTTAATCCTTTAACCGAGGTTTTTGATTTCGTCACTTGCTTAGTTTTGCTTTCTGGACCATCAACAACATGACTTATAGACTTTTCCATCCCTGTGATCTTCTGCTGTATATCAGATACTATAACCTTAGATGAATCTGGATTGTTCAAATCCAACATGTCCTTAGTCTTCTTGATATCAGATGCAATTTTCTTAACCTTTCCTTCAAGAAAAGCAAGCTTCTCGTTCAGTTTGCTTGGGTACTTAGTAGTGATATTGCTGCTGCTATCTTCATTCCCTCTGGTCACCTTAGACATATCCATAGCCTTTCCAACATTATCCAAAGACTTCCTTCTTAATCCTACACTAATACCTTTCCTAATCATTTCATTTTTACTATCAGGTTTCGAGGCAACAGCACGATTTTCTCCACAACTAGCCAAAGTGTGTACCTTTGGACCAGCAATTGAGTTTCTCTCCAAGCTAGAACCTTCAAATTTGCTTGATTTCAGTGGACCGGTCCTTTCTTCATCTTTTTCCTCGCAAACCCTACCTGGCTCGCAGAATGCATCACCAACCTTATTTAGACTCATAAACTTTTTGTAATCAGAGTCCTTGTGTCCAGAATTCTTATCCTGATTAGATTCATCTTTAATCCCAATAACCCTAGATTCATTTCTCTTTTTCAAATCCGAGAAAACCCTAACTAAATCAGATGGACTAGCACTCCTACCTCGCAACCCAGAAGACGTAGAACGTGTGACCCGGCCCTGACCACCGTCTCCGATACCTCTCGCGGCGGACTTATCGATTCGCTGTACAGGCCGGAGAACTGGATTCTGCATTGATCCAACAGACCTGTGACTAGGTTTTGGATTCTCTTTCCTGGATAATGATTTCTGAAGAGCAGGACTCGGATTTTTGCTAGAGATCGAAAGTGGAGTTACAGACCTTGATAGTTTTCTCCCTGAAGATGGATTTTCTCCGGCGCCGGCGTTAACATCATTTAGCCGGCGACGATTTGATAAAGCTGACATCGGCAAAATCTTAGGGCAAAAATAGTTGAAGTTTTGAATACCAAAACTTGGGGGAGCAAAAAGTGTTTTGACTGTGAAGAAAAAAAGCACAAAACGATAAATGGAGGAGAATATCACAAACCGACAATACAATAAAGTTTCAAATTCAAAACTATTTGAGCGGGAATATCAATAAAAGTAAAAATATTTTAGATTTCAAATATTCTACCACGAAACCGCTGCGTTTCATAAATAAAATTTTGTCAATTCCGAGAAGAACGCTGCGTTTCATAGCGGCACGAGGTTTTTAAACACGTGACAGCAATAAGTAACTAAACGCAGCGTTTAGGGGGGACGAGGTTTTAACCACATAACAATAATTGAGTAACTAAAACGCAGCGTTTATGGGGTCGAGGTTTGTAAACACGTGACAACAATAAGTAACTAAAACTTGGGCATAATAAGACCGAGACTCGAGAAACCGAACTGAAACCTCTACAAAAAAGCAGGTTCAGGTTCGAGTCTGAGTCTAATAGTTTTATTCTATTGGGTATTTTATAAAATTGTATATCAAATTGTTGACAAAGAATAAATGAGAAAAAAGTGAAATTCCATTAACTATGAGAATAAGAATTGCATAGAGAAACTAATCTCTCTTAGTTACAACCCAAAAAGAATCTTTCCCAATTATACGAGAGATCCAATCGAATAAACTCAAAATACAATAACCAAGCTTAATCTACTTAAAATGAACCATAAGAATAAAACCATTTTAATAAGACCAATTTTATTCCCTCAAGATGGCAAGTAGATGTTTTGAAGTGCCATTTTGTCCAAAAAACTGTGAAACGATCCAACTGATAATGCTTTAGTGAATATATCTGCAATTTTCATATCACTCAGTACATGTAAAGTCTTGATTACTCTTGCTTTAATTAGTTCTCTGACTTTGTGACAGTACAGTTCAAGATGTTTCGTTCGTTCGTGAAATACAACATTATTAGCTATGTGTATTGCTGCATGTGAATCACAATAGAATGCAACGCCTTTGTGTTGTGGAACTTGCATCTCTATTAAAAAGTTAGCCAACCATTGAACCTTTTTTTATGCAAATCCCATAGCCCTGTATTCTGATTCTGCAAAAGAATAAGAAAATGTTGGCTGCTTCTTGGATTTCCAGGAAATAAGCGATGATCCTAGGAACATACAATAGCCTGAAGTTGATCTTCGAGTGTCTTGGCAAGAAGCCAAATCAGCATCTGTAAAGGCTTTCATAGTTAAGTCTGAATCAAAAGAGTAAAACAATCATAATCCAATAGAATTCTTAAGATAATGTAAGACTCTATGAACTGCAGTCAAATGAGATTGCTTAGGATTATAAGTGAATTGGCATAGTTTGTTAACGACATAGGTGATGTCTGGCCTCATGATTGTGAGATACATCATTCGTCCTACTAATCTTCTATATGATTTTGAATTTTCCAATGGCAGTTCTGTAGTGTTTGAAGCATGTTTCGTACTCGGATCCATTGGTAACTCCAAAGTAATACTTCCTTTGATTTATTGATATACCAGAAGAAGACCTAGCGATTTCCAGTCCAAGAAAATACCGAAGTGCTCCTAAGTTTCTTAACCTGAAACATTTCTCCAAAGCACTTGTAATTTCTGTAGCCAAAACATCATCATTTGCAGTGATAATGATATCATCTACATAAACCAAAACAACCACATATTTGCCACCAATATTTCGAATAAAAAGAGTATGATCTGTATGAGATTTCTTAAAACCTAAACCTTGCAAAGTCTCACTAAATTTAAGAAACCATTGTCTGCTAACTTGTTTCAAACCATATATAGACTTATGAAGTTTACACACAACATTTTCAGGAAAAATATCACCTGGTTTAGGAGTATATCCAAAAGGAAATGACATATATATATCTCTTCATCCAAGTCTTCATTTAGAAAAGCATTTGAAACATCTAGTTGTGTCACACTCTAATGCTTTGTTGTTGCTACTGCAATAAGAGTTTCAACAGTTGTCATTTTAGCAACTAGTGAAAAAGGTATATATAAAATCTATGTCTTCTCTTTGAGTGTAGCATTTTGCTACTAAGCGAGCTTTATAACGTTCCAATGTTCCATATGCATGAAGCTTTGTTTGATAGACCTATTTGCAACATATAGCCTTCTTGTTTGGTGGCAAAGAGCAAATGGACCATGTGTTAGAATTCTGCCAACTCTTCATTCATTGCATCCAACCATTTCTGAAATTTCTTTGCTTGATTAAAGCTATTTGGTTCTGAATGCATAGAAACAGAACAAACATAATCATTATATTCTTCAGTTAACTGATTATAGGACATATAAGCAGTTAAAGGATAAGGACTATCAGTGTTTGTTATGTTGCAATAATAATCATGTAAATAACCAGGTTGTTTAGATTGTCGTTTAGAAGGAGCTGTAGCAGTTGCGTCCATGTCATCTACTATGTCAGTGTGATCTTTCAGTCTCGTGTCTTTTGATATAGAGTCATCATTCTGCATCTGAAAGAAAGGATCCATAGATAATGTTTCATCATTTTTATAAGGAAAAATTTGTTCATGAAATGAAACATTACGAGAGATGGAGATAGTATTGGATTCCAAATCTAGCAACTTATAGACTTTGTAGCCTGTTGGAACTTGTGACAGTGTTTAGATGAAATTTACGCAAAACAAAGTGAACCAAACACTCTCAAACTTGTATAATTTGGTTTCTTATGAGTAAGAACTTCATAAGGACTTTGACCTTTGAGTAAGGTGTGGGAATTCTATTTATTAAGAAAACTACAGTCAAAACGGAGTCTCCCCAATATTCAATCGGAACAGCACTTTGAAAGAGTAAGGATCTAGCAACATTTAAAATGTGTTGATGCATACGCTCCACTACAGAGTTTTGCTCTGGAGTTTCCAGACAAGAGTGATAAGGAGTTATTCCTTTCTCATGGTAAAGCTTATCAAAACATAATTCTGGTGCATTGTCTGATCTTACACCTTTTACCTTTGGTCTGTGCTGGTTTTCTATCATAGTTAAGTAATCTGGAAATACATGCAACACCTCACTCTTTGTTTGTAAAAGATAAACTCATGTGACTCTTATATGATCATCAATAATTGTTAATAAATACTTGAAACCTTCATGAGTTGGAACAGAAAAGGGATCCCAAATATCTATATGCAATAAATCAAAAGCTTTGTCAGACATGTAATTATGAGAAATGAAAGGCAAATGTTTTTGCTTAGCAAGAAGGCAAATATCACAACAAAAAGATTCTTTATTTCTTTGTTTGATTCCAAGAGTACTAGCAATAGAATCTATTTTTGCAATGGATGGATGTCCTAAACGGTTATCCCACAAAGTAATGTCTAAAACCACATTAACAGAACCAACAGAATTATGAATTGATGAGATAACTGAAGTCATGTCAAGAACATAGAAGTTTGAGATTTCTTCAGCTTGACCAATCATTAGCCCCTTGGAAGGATCATGTATCAAACAAGTTGTTTTGTCAAAAATAAGACGACAATTAAGGTCTTTTATCAATTGACTGACACTTAAAAAGACTTAAATGAAAATCAGGGATATATAAAACATTGTTCAAAATGAGATGCTCATTCAGTTTTACTTGACCAATCTCTACAACAGTGATATGCAAACCTGTTGGCAATGATACTTTCTTATCTACTAATGCAATTAAGTTAGTTAACAGACTCTTATCATGAGACACATGGTGAGTAGCTCCACTATCAACAATCCAGGACTCAGACAACAAGACGCTTCCTGTAGTATGAAGGACTCCTACAAAATGCAGAGAGCTTTTAGAGAAACTCATACCAGGTAAAGCATTGTATCAGAGCGGTATTGTTAGACCGGTTTTATCCTTATGGTTCATTTTAAGTAGATTAAGCTTGGTTATTGTATTTTGAATACTTCTACAAGTTTTGGCACAAGTTTCTTCATGATTATTTGACTCCTTGCATTTGAATAAGACTCATAAAGCCCTGCTAGAAACTTAATCATATTCGAATGATCTGCACTCTTCTTGTTCTCTTTGCAACATTCACAGATTTTGCAAACATTTACACACTATGATCCTTCAAGATCATCCCATAGTGTCTTGAGTTTGGTGTAATAAGAAGCAAGATCCATTGAGCCTTGATTCAAAGACCAGATTTGTTGTGACAATTGATATCTTTTAGGTAGATTAGTGATATAAAATCTCAGATGCATCATTAAATCGAAGAATGCTTCCATAAATATGTTTAGTTATAGAGTTTAGAAGCCATGACTTTACCATACTGTTGCATCATGTCCAGAGTATGTAGTGAGGATGAGAATGAAATGGCTTGGGAGACTGCCATCGACAAAAGTTATTTTGTTCTTTGCTTCCACTGCAATTGTGATTCTAATACTCCAATTAGTATAGTTTGAACCGTCTAGCACTTCTGTAATAAGAAAAATACCAGGATTATCAGTTCCAATGAGATGATATGGTGAGTATTCTATTCCTGCAAGATCGAAATTTTTTTGAGAATTCAATTTCCCAAGAGTAGTGGAAGTTTCAAGTCCAGTGTGAGATGCAAGAATCATTGGATTTTTCTCCGATGTGTCTTGATTTGCTTCAGGAGACGATGAATTTCGCGATCTTGTTTTTGACGAGGTTGTTGTTTTTCTTTTTGTTGTTGAACTATGAGCTAGAATCTTTTTGCTTTTGCGGATTGTCACCCTGATAATGTTTCAATTTCTCTAGTGGAAAAACCAGAGTATAAGAAGAAAGCTTCAACAGAACAACTGAAGGAATAGGATAAAGTGATCGCAAAAATTGATCTATAGAGAAGAAAGAAATAACAAAACAGAAAGGTGAATGAGGATCGATTTCGTTGAATATTGATTCAATGCTCTGATACCATATCAAATTGTTGACAGAGAATCGATGAAAGAAAAGTGAAACTCCATTAACGATGAGAAGAAGACTTGCATAGAGAAACTAATCTCTGTTAGTTACAACCCAAAAAGAAATTTTCCCAATTATATGAGAGATCCAATCAGATAAACTCAAAATACAATAACCAAGCCTTATCTACTTAAAATGAACCATAAGGATAAAACCGGTTTAACAATACCGATTTTTTCATCTAATATTGTGGTATCAGGTCGGGTCCGGTTCCTATTTGAGTATCCGAAAAAAATTTCTTATATTTTTTGGGTATTCGGATTTAGGTTCGGGTCCGGGTCCTCAGATACTTTTCGAGTATTTCAGTACTTTTAGATTATTTTTCAAGTATTTTGAGTAATTTATGGGAAAAAGAAATCAGATATTTTCGAGGTTCGAATCCTCATGTACTTTCTAGATATTTAGTATTTTTTGGTTCTTAAAAATTTGGATCCAAATTGACCCGAACCCGAAATGAATCATCCCAAATCCGACCCGAATGTCCATAGCTAGTTTATAAACACATGACGACAATAAGTAGCGTTTTTTTTTTTGTGTAAAATGAAACGCACCGGTTTAGATCAGTGGTAGTTTATCATCGTGAAAGGCTTTGTTACATGCAACAATAAGTATACGAAACGTCGTGTCTAATTTTCAAGCAAACGACACAACGGTTGGTAGATATGTCTGAGTCTCTCTATTAATACACCAATTAACACATTCAATCTTTCAACAACGAAGTGATCGCAATTTTATTGGAAAGGAAGAAGAAAATGGCTAATGAATACGGATTTGGCGTAGGATCAGTATTGGCGATTGTGGTGGTTGCGTTAATGTTACTCTTCGTACCGTTGATGATGGGACCAGTGGGTCCTCCAACTCCTCCACTTATAATGGTGTTTCCGATCGTCTTGCTCTTTGTGTTTCTCTATCTCCATTTTGCATCCAAGTGAATCATCAATCCCTTTCAATGATTACGTACGATCATGTAATATTCAACATTTATCTATGTTTTTGGTTCTACATTTAGAAAATAGGGAGTGTATACGTTCATTGTTTGGTTCTCAAATGAAATGCAAGAAGATTCTTTCTTTTTTACTCTTCCTTTTACTTAATTTCTTACATTACTCGAGACTTCAGACTTATATTGCGATATTTAGTTGTACAAGCAAGTAGCATTATTGGTAGTTCTCATATGAATTCGCGTCAAACACTGTAGCAGATAGATGTGGATACAAACATGATCTCTGCACAAACAGATCATATACTGATGTTACGTAACTGTAGAAATAGCGATTAGAAGACAATTTCTTTTACCATATACACTCCGCAAAAGTCGAATTGAAAATTTTGATTTCATCTAATTGATGTTGCGTATGACATCTTCCTGTTATTATTTTTTTCTAAAAATTAAATAATCGATGGTTTAATCTTTTATATTAGTAGAATAAGAAATGGCGAAATTATAGAGTGTGATTTCTGATTGAAAATTCTGCCGAATTCAAAGATGTAGTTTAAGTAATTCTGCTACTCTGAATCATAGTTAAGTAATTCTCACCAAATTGTGGAGGATAAACTTTTTATTATGTACGTGTTTATTATGGGAGTGAAAAAAAAAAACAAATTTTGTTTATTATGTATTTATAAGTGTTATTGGTTTATCTATTTTAGATAGAGTTATAGATATTTAAATGGTATTAAAATTTTAATGTTATTGAAGATTTTTCAAAATTCGTTTCGTTTGGTGTTATAAATTCTAGAGTTATGCGATTCGTGATTTTATAAAGTATATAAAAGTTATTTGTTATTTAAACTATATGAAAGAATCTCATATTAGCATTGAATTAAAAAATTGTGTGATTGGTTTGTTGATTCTATACATATTCTTTTGCAAAATACATAGTATATAAATGGTTACTGCGGAATTGTGCTGAATGCGGAACATGGCAGAATTTTTTTTTAATGTGGAATGTTGCGGAATTACTTAAAATAAAATGATAAGAGCTGAATTATGCTGAATGTGGAATCTGGTGGAATTTTTTTTAATAATTAGATCGGCAAAATCCAATTCATAGCCAAAATCTGCCCTATAACTTCATTTAATCTACCTCATGTAGTGCGTTGAACCCTTGATACTAGATTCATTTACTAAAAAAAATTTGGAACTCGAACTAAACCAGATCTGAACCAAAATAAATAAAATATAACAATACATGTATAATATTATTAATAGTTAATTGTACTATTAAAATACTTCTTATTCAAAAGATATAAAAATTTAATCGAATCATTATTAACATTTAAAACATATATAAAACTTAACATGCAAAACTAATTCAAATTTTAAAGATACCAAATTGGACCTGACTAAAACCCCATATGGATCTATAGATTTTTATATCCAAAATTTCAAATAGTGTATATGAAATATCCAAAATTTCAAAAAATAAATGTGTATCTGAAATATTCAAAATATCTTACTTATATTTGAAATTGTTAATTATAATTAATTGTATAGTTTATTAAAAAGATTTGCCTTACATGCAAAAACTGTTAGTAAAGAATAAAGTAATAAGATAATACACAAAAAGCAAAAAGTGAAAAATTCCTCAAGATTTTCCACAAACTGGTGAATTCAGAAAATAATAGTTGAAGAATAAAAAATGCTACACATTCCGCTAGGTTACTCAGGTACGAGTTAGTACCACACTCTTCAAAAGTATTTTATTTTGATGAGAGATTTTTAAAATCATGACTAAAAACTACATAAAAAATTATTAAAGTGTAGAAATCAAACATAATGAATCTCAAAATAATAAAATAACAGTTAATTAGTAAACTATTAATTAAAGAATAAAATTTGACATACTTTCAAATTTGAGAAAAATTTCAGTACAATTTATGAGTATTGTTAAATTCAATTTATACAATATATATAAAAAATATTATGTAAATTTGAAATATATTTTGTAGGCAAAAATTTATAGATGTAATAATCTATAAGAGTATTCAAAATTATGGAAAAAACTCTATGAAAATCTTAGATGATCTTTAAAACTCTACAAAAATATATGAATTTTTTAAATCTTCATTACTTTCAAGTTATCCAAACTTTTCTAAAATAAAAATTCAATAACACTCCATAAAGTTGTCATAAAAAGAAAAACACTCCCCAAGAATGTATATGTTTTGTAGTTGGATAAATAGAAAACATGTTACAAGTGTTTTGTTTTTGTTTTTTCACTTCGAATATATGCATTATAATTAGAGTGGTAAAAACCAAGTTTCCACCTTACATAATGGATTAAATAACAATCAAAATAGAAGGCATTACAATGTACAATTTCGAGCTTCTTCATCGACATGTTAACGATCTTCGCAAGTAACACTTTGAGCAATCCGAAAAACTCCTTGGTTAGACATTCTCGCTTCATGGTCTAGTCTCCAAAAAGCAAAGGCTTACCATCTGGTCGAAAGAAGCCCATGCCTTCGGTCTATTCAGCATACCTACCACATCCGAATTCTCAATTCCAAAAATGGTTCTTACAAGTTAAAAGTGCCATTTTACACATCACCATCAACTTCTTTTTTGCTGCACAAAATGAGTTACGATTTTAAGCGGCACATAATTTGCTGCTAGCTAAGTCTGTTTATTATCTATGATTAAATTAGACTGCACCGTAAAGATACATCGGTTAATAAAATTTAAAAAATATCAAAACTGACAAAGACAATGTGCTATGGAGTCAAACAACACAACCATTTCTGATAGATTCAAAGTTTTTTTCTGAGTATCGAAGCAAAAGTAATAATACCAAACCAAAATAGTAGAAAGATGTAAACAACTTAAAAGAGAGATGTTCCTTTTCCCTTCTTGTCTCCACCAATCTCGAAGTGCTTGCACCTCTGTAAAAAAACCAACACACATATATAAGAATCAGAATTGAGCCTTTAAGAATGTGTTTAACAAAAACACCAAAGAACCATCATCATTACCTTAATCGCACGTTGAGAAAAATGCTTGCAACTTTGGCATTGAAGCCTCAGAACAATCTTCTTGGTTGTCTTAGCCTGTTCCAAATATTACATATCGAATTAAACCCATCATTCCTATATGATCTTAGATATATTTTCATAGTGAAAGCCCTAAATCCCTTATCTGGATTTCTCAGAAACAAGAGCAAATAGTGATCAATATAACAAATAATGCCAAACTGAGCCAACAAAAATCTAATACTCCTGTTTAAGGTTCCACTTTGTTACCTTCTTGTGAAAGACGGGCTTGGTCTGACCACCATAACCAGATTGCTTGCGGTCATAACGACGTTTACCTTGAGCAGCAAGACTGTCTTTACCCTTCTTGTACTGTGTCACCTTGTGCAAGGTATGCTTCTTGCATTCCTTGTTCTTACAGTAAGTCTTCTTAGTCTTAGGAACGTTCACCTAAATAAAAAACTTTTGAGTTAAACAACCCCAAGTAATGGATTCAACATCACACAGAATCGAATGCAATCATAATATCCAAATACTCAAAATGGACATAAAGACTGCACACAATTTGGTGAGCTAATAATATTTCCTACTTAAAATACTAAGAACACTACACTTCATCATTGAGTTTAAGTACCTAAAGTGGACAAATTCCTAGTAATCAGAAATGGTTTAAAACAGCTCAGGAGAAGATACATAACACATAGACGAAGAGAACTTAATCTTCAAAGGAATACAAAAAATGGTCTAACAGATTCTAAAATTGAGAATTAGACTCTAATTCCAGATTTACGAATCAGACTCAAAAACAATTCCTTCACAACTCAACAGATCTGGTTTACAAACAGAACTCTACGAAATAGCAACTGAACTTCTAATAGTCTATGAATAAAGTAACAGAGACAGAAGAGTGGAAGAGAAAGTCACCATTTTGGCTCTTCGGTGAAGCTCGTGCCGTCGTCTTCTGCTGCCCAAAAACCAATTAAAAACCAAATGAACAAAGTTTATATGAGACTTCGAGAAAACCCTAAGTGCCATTGCCTAGAATGTTTGGGCCTACAAACTACAAAAAGCCCATTTATGTAATCGAACGATCAGCCCATAATACAAAAGAAATTCAAAAGTTCATTTCCCTTTTTCAATATATATTTAATTACATTGCTGGCCCGTGGACAAAAACTAGCCGTTTAGAGATACACAACGGTTATGTTTGTTCGTTCAAACTTCAAACTTCAATTTCACACTCTCGCACTCTACGCAAAATTGAAGATTCTAAATCTTGAAGAACTTCAAAAATGGCACCGACTCCGTCTTCTGCTAGATCAAATCACAATCAGTTTACCCTGATCAGGACTCCAAAAACCAGACAACGTCTCAATTTTCACTCGAGAACCCCAAACCCGGATGGTTCCAAAGATACAACTCTACCAGAGCATCCAGTGGAAGTAATCGGTCGGATCCGAGATTACCCAGATCGCAAAGAGAAATCAGCTTCGATCTTGCAGGTTAATCCAGATAATCAGACTGTACGAGTCCGAGCTGATGTTGGGTACAGAGATTTCACTCTTGATGGTGTTTCATTCTCGGAGCAAGAAGGTCTTGAAGATTTTTATAAGAAATTCATCGAAGAGAGAATTAAAGGTGTGAAGCTTGGGAATAAATGCACGATTATGATGTACGGACCTACTGGTGCGGGAAAGAGCCACACGATGTTTGGATGTGGAAAGCAACCTGGGATTGTGTACCGTTCCTTGAGGGATATTTTGGGAGATTCGGAACAAGAAGGTGTTACATTTGTTCAAGTCACTGTTCTAGAGGTTTATAATGAAGAAATTTATGATCTTCTTTCTACCAATAATACCAACAATTTAGGGATCGGTTGGCCAAAAGGAGGAAGCACTAAAGTAAGTTTCTTGTTCGTTTGTGTGAAACTGTAGATCAGCATTTCTAATTAAGGACGTTTATGGGTGTTCCTCATTGATGGCCATTCATATGGTTATATAATAGGTGGAATTTGTAGTTTCTTGCTTGGAATTTCGGAGTTTTATGGTTGCTTGCTTTTGGAAGAGTTTTAGTGTTGATTATTATCTAAAGGCCTTTGTGCTTGGTTGTATTGTTACAGGTGAGGCTTGAAGTAATGGGCAAAAAGGCAAAAAATGCATCCTTCATTTCAGGGACAGAGGCTGAAAAAATCTCAAAAGAAATCGTCAAAGTGGAGAAACGGAGAATTGTTAAAAGCACACTTTGCAATGAAAGAAGTTCCCGGAGTCACTGCATTGTAATAATGAATATTCTTGATTGAAGCATATATTGCTCTATACAACTCATGCTTGTTGCAACTTACAAGTGTATTTGTTTCTTTATGTAGATCATACTTGATGTGCCGACTATAGGGGGAAGATTGATGCTTGTTGACATGGCTGGTTCAGAAAATATAGACCAAGCTGGGCAGACCGGATTTGAAGCAAAGATGCAAGTAATATTTGCTTCTACACCTCTCTTAATTCATTTGATTCTACCAAAGTTATCATAGTTATCAATATAAACTGACCTATATCTCCCTCTATTCAACAGACAGCTAAGATTAACCAGGGAAATATTGCACTGAAGCGAGTTGTAGAATCTATAGCAAATGGAGACTCTCACGTGCCCTTTAGAGACAGTAAGCTGACAATGCTCCTCCAGGTGATATTCGTGTACTGTTGTTTTATCGTCTGGAAGATTTTTCTTACGGCTGTTTAGTTTTCTTGAAGATATTTAGTGTTGTTAATAAGTTCTGGATGCAGGACTCTTTTGAAGATGACAAATCAAAAATTCTAATGCTCTTATGTGCGAGCCCGGATCCAAAGGAAATGCACAAGACTCTCTGCACTCTAGAGTATGGAGCAAAAGCAAAGTGCATAGTTCGTGGGTCTCATACTCCAAACAAAGATAAGAATACAGGTGATGAGTCTACATCTGCTGTTATTTTGGGATCAAGAATAGCTGCAATGGATGAGTACATTCTCAAACTCCAGTCTGAGAACAAGCAACGAGAAAAAAAATGGAATGATGCACAAATGCAGCTGAAGAAGAAGGAGGAGGAAGTTGGTGCATTACAGTCTCTTTTAAAACAGAGGGAAGCATGTGCTACCAATGAAGAGGAGATAAAAGAGAAAGTAAACGAGAGAACCCATCTTTTGAAATCAAAATTAGAGAAAAAACTTCAAGAATGCCAAAGAATGGCTGAGGAATTTTTTGAGATGGAGAGAAGGAGAATGGAGGAAAAGATTGTGCAGCAGCAAGAGGAAGTGGAGATGATGAGGAGACGGTTAGAGGAAATTGAGATGGAGTTTCGGCGCTCAAGGGAAGGAGGAAGTATTGATGAAAGTAGTGGGTTCGCCAAAAGACTCAAGTTTCTTTGCTCTGATGATGATCCTGGTATGGTGAAGTCAATGGACCTTGACATGGGTGACTCAGAACCAGTCAAGCAGGTCTGGGGAGCTGTTTCACACCAACCAAGCAACACAATTAGCAGCAATTTCTCTAACATTTTACAACCTAAGCCTTCAAAGAATATACTTGCGCAGATGTACCCTGACCAGGTATGCCTGAGCACAGTCTTTGAAGAAGAAGAGGTTGAAGATGAGGAAGAGAAAGTGATAGTTGAGGATAAAAGCATCTGCTCGATAACAAAACCAATGCCTAGTTTGAGCTCTGAAGGTTTGGGTAAAGAGAATTGCTTCAACGGCACAGATGACAAAGAATCGGCCTCGTCTAGAAGGTTGAGAATTCAAAACATATTCACCCTTTGTGGTAATCAGAGAGAGCTATCTCAACACATTGGACAGGAAGAGGTTCAAGCCCTCAGTGCATCTGATAAGATAGATGATCAGTTGTTTCCTACAACGAATAAGGCCGAAGCAGTAAAAGAAGGGAAGGAAAACAATATATCAGTCGATGACAGTAAAAATGGTCAGATAGAGATCTATGTTAAATGGGAAGCAACTACTGATAACCCTCAAAAGCAGCTCATAACAACACTGAGAGTTACAAGGGACGCAACACTTGCTGACTTGAGGAAGCTTATTGAGATCTACCTTGGATCTGATAATCAAGCTTTTACCTTTCTCAAGCTTGGGGTAATAAACTCGTAATTCAATAAGCACAACAAGCTTTTCAATTAGCTGATTGTCATAATATGATCCTAATATCTGTTTTCATTTAAATGTTGAAGGAACCATTTGGAGCTCAAGTGGCAAAGGAGAAAGAATCAACTGTACAAGCTACGAGCCTGCCTTTATGCAATGGACATGGTTACCTTGCTACTTTGAGACTGGGAAAGAGCTCGCAGCTTCAAAGTCTTACACCGGCAAGTCCACTTCCACTAACTCCCATAGAAAACAAGATGCAATTTACTCCCATCTCAAGAGTGAATCCAAACTACCAAATGGATGAACTTTCATCACCTAATCTCGTAGCTCATCTCAGCTCCACTCCCTTCATTACTCTCAGAAGACATTAGCTGCTGTGTCTTTTTTGGTTCTGTTCAAAGGTCAAAAAAATATGCAACCTTTTGTCTAATTCCGCAGTGTTGTGGAAAAAAACTTTCTACGATCACTTTTATAGCTGTGTCTGTGTTCTACGATGTTTCAGCAGATGCAGAAATGCAAAATGCATCGTCCAATCCTTATTGTACAAGATTTCGTAAAAGAATTCATATTTTTCATTCTACATCGAAATTCTAGAGAACAGAAAAGAGAAGTACTTAGATCAACACTTTTAATCTTTATTAACAGATTTTCTTAAAAAGAGAGACCGAGGCAAATTAGATCAACACTTTTTCTCCCTCTCTCTCTCGATCTAATCTTTTTCCTAATGCGTCTCTTCATTTTTAGAGGATGAAGTCATAATCATGGACATGTTTTCTTTTCACTCTCATAAGCTTCTCTATCCCTATCTTCATTTCCTCTTCTTTCCAGAGCCAATGGTAAGGAGCTCGAAGCTTCTTATGGCATCATCATGCCCAGGCCTTGCAGCTGCAGATGATGGCTTGGATTCATAGCTCTGTTGAATTCGTTGGGTTGTGGGATTACGTGATCCACTTGAAAATAATCGACTTGAGCGATTCTCGCTCAGCTCAGCTGATGAGCCAGGTCTGCTGCTTGATACTACACCTCTCTTTGAGGTGCTTCCATTTCGAGATGAAGAACGGTGTTTATTGGACTCGTGCTGCAAGTAAGGCCAACAAATCAAAACATACATATTTTCTCACTCTTTAGAAATCCTACTTAAAGTAAGATAAACTGGACGGCCAACGAAAGAAAGAACAACAAAAACTAACCACTTCCTTGGCAGAAGAGGGTATATCATCAGAAGATCTGTGTCTAGAGCGGTCACCATGAGCGCCTTGGCTCAAAACATTTCGTCTCGTGAATGCCTCAATTGCACCTGAGAATCTTCCTCGGAGGTCCTGTCCTACTAAAAAGAGTGAGAAATTAAGTTCAGTTCGGTATCTTCCACTATTTGGGTTTCTGACAAATTTCTGGACACTTCTAACATTGGATAAAACATATGTATCTTAGTGGTTCAGGGAAATACTCCGTTTTCCAGAACCCAAAATTGTCAACACTCACTCTTATAAAGTGACAAGCTATAAGAAATTTTTCAAAATTGCGCTTTGTATTAGTCCCACCAATATAAAAGACAGAGAACATCAATATACCTGTAGGCTTTTCAGCTCTTTCTGCAGGTCCTGGAGGGTCCAAGGCTGGTCTTGGAGTTGGCTGTGATAAATGATAGACACATAGCAATAGCTAGATAAGCTTTTACGATTATATAATTACTCTGAGATTTGGTTCTCTCCATGTTTTTTTAATATTAGGACTAACCCTTGGTCTCGAACTAGAGCTAGTCTGAGGATATTTTGAGATTGTCCAATCAAAAACGTAATCAAGCTGATAACCTGCGTAGTTCATTCTGTTAAATAGGTAAGAAAATGCTACATATGATGCATTAAGTCCCACAAAACTGCATAGACCACAAAAGATCTATAATAGAGAGGGAACAGAGCAGCAAGACGTTTCAACCTTCGCGAATGAAAAGATCCCTGAAAAGTCTTCTCAGATATGAATAATCTGGTTTGTCCTCAAATCTCAATGATCGACAGTAATGGAAATATGAGGTGAATTCTGATGGATACGACTTGCAAAGAGTCTCCAAAAGGTAAAACCATGTAATGTCAGAATCTACTGGACATCTGAAAACATCATCTGCATACAGAACCTTAACAATAACATACCTCTACAGAAGTAAGCATCTTCTTTTCACTAATCTTGTCATACTTCTGCTTCTTTGTACCAGCTTTTAAACCTTGCCACGGAAGACTGAGACAGGAGGAGACATGGACTCAAGTTTAAGGATGTTATTTACTTCAACAATTTATAAGTTGATATGCAACATACAAAATTCTCTACCTTCCTCGTAGAAAATACATCAAAACATAACCAAGTGACTCCAGATCATCTCTTCTACTTTGCTCTGTAAGCAGGCATAAGAAATTGAGTCAGCAAAAATAGTAAAGAGTTTTCAAATGCTTCAGACAAGAAATCCACAGATGGATGAGATGAAAGCAGCTCTTACCAATCCCAAGGTGCGTGTTCACACTTGCATAACGAGCAGTTCCTGTAAGATTCTTGTTTTCCCTGCAAATACACAAGGAATTCTGATGAAGCAAGCTAGAAGAAGAGTAAATAAAGGAAAGTATTGAACACAGGTCCTGAATTCAACGAGATATATAATTTAATTTCTATTCTCACCCCAATGCAGCATATATTTCGTGTATCATCAATAAGTGTTTGCAGATCTCACCTGTATGGTATATGCTTTTGTGTCTGAAGATCCTTGTATTTTTTAGCAAGCCCGTAATCAATGATATAAACCTGAGGTTGAAAATTAATTCAGTAATTCAGAAGGATTTAGTACTAGTCCAATCCTAAGAATGGGGCACGATTTATTCTAGCGACACCTTCAAGAGACACCCTAAATCATGCTGAAACAACTAGGATTACCTGGTTTGCTTTGCGCCCGAGACCCATCAAAAAGTTGTCTGGTTTGATATCGCGGTGAAGAAAACCCCGCGAATGCATGTACTCAACTCTGCATAACTGCATTGATACAATATAGTCAAAGAAACAGCTAGCATTCGCAAATATCAACCTAATGTCAAAAAAACAAAGGGCATACTCAGTAAAGTCGGTACTTACCAACTGATCTGCAAGCATTAAAACAGATTTTAAAGAAAAAGTTCGCTTGCAGTAATTGAATAAGTCCTCCAAACTGGGCCCAAGAAGGTCGATAACCATGCAGCTGTATTCACCTTCGACTCCAAACCATTTGAGATGGGGAATACCCCCTATATAAAGAAAGAAAACATGTTAAGATAAACATCAGAGGCAGTGAAGGTTGGAACTAAAACTTCATATAAAGTAGCTGAGAACCACACTCACTTCCTCCTTGAAGAAACATATATATTTTCGATTCATACTGCAGTTGAGGATGCCTCGTCTTCACAGGTTCCTAATGTCAAAGAGAAGCAATTTCAGAAATGGATCAACAGAAATGGAGCTTGATGACACCATTTCTTTGCATAACAGAGCAGGAATAGATTAGCAATGAAACATGACTAAATGAATTACAGATACAAATACAAAGACTGCAATAGTCAGAATCCAGTTCTCAAAATTGAAACCTTTCTCAACACCAAAACCAATAAAAACGTGGAAACAAAATCATCCTCAAATGAGTAATTTTTGAATGAAAACAAACTAATATCAAAGCCGTAGTTTTTTCTACCAGCTTAACTGCAACTTCTTCTCCAGTTTGGATATTGATCCCTAAAATAGAAAGACATAGATTAGTTCAAATATCAAATTACACTCCAATAATCACAAAACAAACCCAATGCAAGAACTAGAAAGACATTCACAAAGATGTCAATAGATACCTAAATAAAGTTCCCCGAATGATCCACTACCCAGCTTCCTACCCAACTTAAACTTTCCGCCGATGATGGGATCCATCTTTTGATTCCGATGATAATCCGATTCACCAGCCAGAACCATACCAGTTAATATCCAACTGCCATTTCTAATTAGAGAAGCTAAACACCGAAGCAGCTAAAACAGCAAATGATGAAGTAACAAGACTGGGGCCCAAGTGATTGAAGCTGATTTTATGGTGAAAGTTAAGGACTTTCGCGAGAAAGAGAAAGAAAGTGTTGTCTTTTACTGCGAGGAAAAAAGGAAGTAAGGAAGCAAGAAGCAAGAATAAGAATCTAGGAGCAAAGAATTTGAAGGGAGAGAAGAAGAATCGGATCTGAGTTTGAGGAAGATTTTGTGGAGATTTGTGGAAGAGAAAGAGAATAATAAAAGAATGAGAGAAATGAGGAGAAGAATTATGGGGAATTGAGTTATGCAGGGAAGACGAAGAAAGACAGACTTCAACATTATATATTTATCTTCATTTTCTTTTCTTTTCTTTTTTGGTTATATACTGAATTTTACTTAAAGAAAAATTAAGTTAATACGTGCACGGTTTAGCATTAACTATTCCTTTAATTGTTTCTGTTTTGTACTCCTACTTACAAATTATAAACAAAAACGGTTTATTTATCGTTAAAGAGTATTTTATTCCTTTCTCATTTTCTCGTTAAAAATTATATATCATCTTTTTTTAATTGAATTTTAGATGTTGAACCCTTAGTTAGGGTTTAGAAAAACTAGACATTTCTTTCTCATTATTAGCAAAGAAAATTTCTTCAAAATATTTTTTATTTATTTAAATTTCACAGAAATAGGATTTACTGTCGACTTTTGCAGAAATATCGAAGATGAAAAAAATTGGCCAACATTTATATCGTACAATAAGAAATTTTCAAGATTTCAGAGTATTTTTAACTTTTTTTTTCTATCCCTCATTTTCCGTTTTGAAGTATAAAACTGATTTTATGATATGTAGTGTTAATGTCTTCCTAAGAATCATGCATTTGGTAATTATGAACCACAATATTGGCTTACCTTTGTCCTTTAATACAATGAGTTAAGTTGAAGAAGAAAAGTTTTGCTTAGGTTTTCATTTTTTTTTTCAAAATAATAACAGTATTTTGTTAAAAATTAGAGAAAATAAAACATAATAATATATAGTTTTTTTTCTTGCTTTCGGAAATTTGGATATATTTCATTTTAAAAGGTACATGATCAATTATAGGTTACAAAGGATTCCATGAAATCTGCAAAAATAGATTAATTGTTACATGCTTGTTTTGCTAAGGCATCAACTAAAGAATTTGTGTTCCTTGGGATGCATGAGAATGTGAAATTTTTACTCTTAAGTTGACATTATTATAGCCTAGAGATGAGAGATATTATAAACTGTTTGGGCTTGAAGCTTTGGGCTTGAGCTTCAGAAGCATCTGGCCTCTACAACTCCAAACTATAATTTGATTATCATTTGAATAGAGAATCCATGCATCTATAAAACATTTGTTATTAGAGTAGAGAGATATGGACTGGCTGCTAGTTTATTCATCCTTACAAAGCTATTACTTTTTTTAAAACAATTAAATCGATAGATAAGTGCCGATCTATAACCTACCATAACTTTTAAAATTCATATTTACTTTACCAAACTGGTAGAAGGGAGAAATCGAATCCTAAATGTCATAGCCATTAGCTGGATCATCCTAATCATCAAACTGAGAACAAATTCAGCAAGTTATTATTCTTTATGTTTTATTAGATTAAGGTATTAATAATAATACTTTTAATTATTATGTGTCTTACTCTAAATATAAATATAAATGTTAGTTGCATACGATAATATAATGTTTTGTGTGAACTTTCGGTATTGTTAAACTATAATGAGAGTCAAATGAAAACGTAAGCAAAAAAGTCAAAGAGAATAACAAAAATTATCATTAGAAGTAAAGGAAGTAAGAAAAAATAATATTTTAAAGATGAAAATTAAGCAATAAATCCGTTGACAAAAAAATATATACGAAAATGCAAAAATTAGATGAATGCTTTGAAAATTACATTTTTCATGTAAGCTTGATGGATTATTCAGTACAAAACATTGAAATTTATTATAGTAGAGAAATCAGTAATTCTGACAAATGAAAACATTTAAGTGAGACAAAAGAATCATAATCCCAACATTGAACTATAATTTAGTGATTCTGTTATAGACACAAAGAGTAAAAGAGACAACAAGAGTTAATATAGTCACAGTATTAGTGGGTGAAGGTTGCACTCTTGTAGTTACAACAAAATGGTTTGATTAAGGAATAAAACAAAGCAATTCCGAAAAGAATATTTACTTCATTTTTTTTTCTATGTTGAAACAATCAAACAAATCCATCTTTCCCCTTTGAGAGCCTTCGCTTCCATAGGAGTCACTGTATGTACTTTGTTGAAACCCCATTTGCTATACTCAAACTTGAACAGTCTTTTGGAGAACACACAAAAAGGCTTTCAACGAAATCAAACACACACACAAGTTATATTAAAGCTGAGTCTTCTGGTTCAGGCTGTGCAAATGTTTCAAATCACCCTGATGAGCTTGACTTACTACCTTCTTTCTCTAGATCTTCCATTTGCGTCGGTAATAGATTTAAGAAACTTCCTTGGTGGGTTGTTGTTGTCCGATTAGATGATTCATCCTCTGTTCATGCGTGTGTTTTCCATAATTTCATTAGAGAATCAAACATGTATTATAATAATCTTGATTCTATATAGAGCATAGCAGATTTCATCTTTGTTATATATGCTACTATCACTTGATAAATGGAAGAAAACATTTACCAAAGAGGGATTTAATCGATGGCCGCTTTGGCTTATTACTCTTCTTCTTCAGCTCAGCTGCACAGTAAAACAGATTACAAAAGCAATCTTATCACAAGGCAATCTAGTTTTGTTGCCTTTTCCTTAGCAAAGGAAGGATGTAAAGTGAAATACCTATCCCTGGTAATTGGTCGTCATTGACAATTTCAACGTTCTTGTATGTATAACCCACAAAGTTAATGTCCTTGGATGAGAGCATCTGGAGAAAAAAAGAAAGCCAACCTCGTATTATGAAATCCGAAGACAGCTAAGATATATACAATTATATCTTCACTGGAACCCGTTTGGTTCATGACACAGATTCTAATAACAGGACAGGTGCTTAGTTATCTCATGTTGGTCCAACAAGATATGCGATCCAACTAACAATCTTAATAACCCACTTATTGAAGTAATGGCTACTTATCTACTAAATTGGAAAAAAGTAAGCCAGCTAAATTTGATGATACCAAATGCCAAATAAATCAGTATTCATGCTAATACCTTTCTCCATGGACCTGACTTCGATGAATTTGGAATTTGCTTGTCAGTCTGTTCCAGAAGAAACCAAAGAACAGTGAGCATTATTTTTGTGATCAGGAGCATGTATACCATTTTTGACATCAAAAGTTCAATATATACATCATGACACATCATCGGTATTACCAATATTTCAATATACTGTAAACATCATTAGCTGATAGTATCAGTCTGTTACCTCTTCAAATTTCTCAAAATTTTGGGTGTCCAACTCATCGTTGACTTTGGGAATAAAGGCAGCCTTCATTTGGTACAGTTTTCCCCATTCAGTACCTCTGAACCAAGGGTGACCCTAAAAGAAACCAGTCAAAGTGTTTATTCGGGTTTCCCAAAGCAATTTTAGATAAGGGAACTTCAAATCTCAAATTATATAGTAGCACACAACACCTTAATTTCATCAGCTCCTTTTGTTCCAAGCCTTTGTTCAACATTACATAATAGCCTACATATAAGATCCTTGGCTTTTGGTGATAGTCTAACCTCTTCTGGGAATTTCAAGTAATTTCTCCAGTTTACTATCTGCATAAGGGGAACACAATGATAAGAAGGTAAATATCCACATTACAAACACCAAAAATATACAAAAAGACTAAAATTGGATGCAAGAGTTGAAATGGCCAGCAATATATTAATTACCTTCCTACAAGTTGTCATTGGATCATCTGAATAAAATGGCGGAAACCCCACAAGCATTTCATACATAATGGCTCCAAGCGACCACCTAAAAAAGTGCTCTCAAGATTATTTACCCGTATTAATCATTTTACCAAAGAAATCAAAGAAAATGAATTCCAATAGTTGGTTGCACCTACCAATCACATTCCATTCCATATCCTTTTTTCAGCAGAACTTCTGGAGCAATATAGTCAGGAGTTCCAACTGTGGAATAAGCCTGAAACCAATAACGTTAGCCTAATAAGTTATATGTAACACAGATGTCTGTATCAGTGGACAGAAGAACACTTCTTTAGTGAACAAAACATACTGGCCAGTTCATTCTTGCAAAAGTGGATATCTCTGAGAAAAAGATGATGCATAAGTGAAACTTACAAGCATCCTTCTATTTCTCTGCCAGTTTAGCAGTTGCTCCTGTTGGGTTCGTCTAGTCGCCACAGGGCGACCATCACTTTGTAAAGCCCCACTAACGTTTCTTGCAACTGTGAAGTCTTTCTCCTGAAGATTACTACAGTCTAATGGTTTACATAATCCAAAATCTGACAGTTTCATGTGGCCGTGTTTGTCAAGTAGCAGATTATCAGGCTTGATATCTCTGAATCACATTAGAGAAATAAAAATGATGCTTAGAACAAATATCAATAAGAGCTGCAACTAAATCATATGTCCTGCTCCACTGACCTGTGGATGTAGTTGTGCTTATGAATGGACTCAATAGCGAGAACAGTTTCTCCTATATAAAACCTTGCTTCATCTTCAGTAAGGGTGTCTTTCCTCATAAGTAAAGTCATCATATCCCCACCAGGTAGATACTCCATTATAAGATACAAGTACTCCTCATCTTGGAAAGAACAATACAGCTTTACAATGCAATTACTGTCAACTTCTGCTAGTAAATTTCTCTCTGCTTTTACATGTTCCACCTGAGAATCATATTCCACAGACACATCAACCAACCAAACAAATGTTAGTCGAAAGTTTCTTTGAAGAGTCTAAATACCTGCCCTCTGCGAAGCATCTCAGATTTTTTAAGTTTCTTCATTGCATAGACATTGCCTGTTCCCTTCTCCCTACATATCCTAACCTGAAAAGAGAGATAAAAAAAAATATCATGCAATACTTAATAGGCTGCAGTCTGGAAAATGCCCACTTCAAGAAGGATGCATCCACATAGAAATTTTCAGGATGATGTCCGTAGAAGCATGCCAGTGAAATGCTGAGAAAACAAAAGAAAATCTATAAAAGAGACGAAAGAAATATAAGCCACCTCTCCGAATGCACCCTTCCCAATCATTGTCAATGGCTCAAAATCATCAGCTCCCATTTTGTGCCTCTGACGGCGCATGTATTCAGTTTCTTTCATATCCAAATCCTTTAGCAAGTTGTTTTGCTCTTCCTCGGATACTTCTGCAGCAGCTAATTTTTTTTCTAGCATTTTGCGTCTGCATGAAATGTAAACATCAGAAAAAGAACAAAGCGCTAAATATGTGGGTGGAAGTTCACATGAAAGTAGCAAAAAAGAGACAAAGAAAAGGCATGACAAAAAAAATTATAGTGAAAATTTGTGAAGAAACCATACCGCTCCTTTCTTTCTTGCAGACTCTGCATCTGCATTTTGTAATGATTTTCAATAAACTGTTTTGCAGCGGCAGCTTTCTCCTTGGTTACATTAGAAAGTGCTTCTTCACCTCCAGCTGTTTTCGGTGCCTCCTTAACAGTACTTGTGGTTTCCTTCTTTTTCGAGGATTTAACCTTGTCTTTAGATTTTAACTTATTCAGCCAAGCCTTGGCAGTCTCCATTTCTCTCCGTTTTTAACTTCCCCCCAAACTAAATATTTAGTAAGATGCTTTATATACAAGATAGCAAAGAGTTCGATAAGCACGACGAACAGACTCCAGTCGAATTATGTATACAGTTCTCATATGTCATGCATTTAGTGATTAGATTCCCACTGCTTCACACCTGCAACAGGATGACATATATTAATTAGCTAACACTCACTCCAACAACACATGAACAGAAGCATGTTCAAAGTAATGAGAAAGCGTTTATCAACTCGAAAATCAGGCAATGCAACTGCTTTGCAAAGTGAAAGAGGTGAAGTAGGTATAAACATAAAAGCCTAGAGGAGCTCAAAGTTGGCAGCAAATTTGTTGCTAGCCACACCTAACCTTATATCCTAACCAAAGCCATATCTGAATCTAAATTACAAAATTCTCCATGGATTACATAAAGACATTAAGTAAAAATACATGATAATTTCAAAGTGGAACACAAACGTTATAGATCTGAAATAGTAGATTAAATATAAAAATCACAGGAAATACAAAATGTACGCCAAAATTGGGGGAAATACAAGTTAAACCGAAAACCCTAGAATTTGGGTCAGCGAAAATGCCCAAAACTCAAATCATAGAATTCTGACAAAGCTCGATCGCAACAAAGCTGTAATGAAAACCTCAAGAAGAAGCTAGATTAGGAACACGACATGGAGACTACACGCAGACATAGAGACAGAGACCCGTAAATTGTGGTGAGAGAAAGAGAAAAAAAAAGACCTCGATTTCTGGGATTCGATTCCTGAATTCTTGTTCTTGATTTTTCGATATTAAAGATCAAATTTTTCGATATTGAAGATCGAATTTTTTGAATTGAAAGAAGAAAAGAGAAGAAAAAGTTGGAAACTTTATAATCCCCTTCGATGTATGTGTGAATTGCACTACTCTCTCTTCTTCTCTTCTGCTGCTGCTCTCTGTTCTTCTCAGTTGTTTTTATTTTCTCTTTCTCTTGTCTCTCTCCTTTCTGACCAATATTAAATCTTTTTTTGGGATTACTGATTATTAATTATTTTCCTTAGTTACTAAGCTGATTACCGTAAATTAAGGATTTAATTGGCTCTACTTAAGTCTTAACCAAAAGAAATTATTGGGTGTGATTGGGAAGGTCGGTGAGTGCGGTAGAAAACAAAAAGATTTTGAAATCACTAAAATTATATCAATCACCATTTAGGTTTTTTTGGTTTTTATTAATGTGAAAACCAAATTTTTAAATTATGATAGGTATTTTAGTTGTAGAAAGCCAAAAATTTACCGCCCAAACATATATGTTTTACAAATTTAAAATTATTTATTATTAATAATACTTTCCTAATTCAATTATATGTCATTAAAGTGTCGTCTAAATATAAATAAAATATTAAATTAAAAGGAAAAAAAAGAAAGAAAGAAGAAGAACAGAGAAAACCAAGAAGCAGCTCGCCAAGATATTTTCATATGTTACTTTTCATTACAGCACCTCTTGATCATTATTATCATAATTTTACTTTAGTTTTCCTGTTTATATTTTAAAGTTACATCAAAGAGATGAATTTATTATTTTAAATATTATATATTTATTATTTTATTTAAAATATTAGATCCAAGCGAAGGAGATTAGGATAGTGATCTACGACGATGACGATTTACTATGTTCATAGGCTTCACTTGCTCCGGGGAGCTTGTCTCGGGGAGACGATCTTTGGTGAGAAGATCCCTTGGGTGTTGGTGATGTCTGACTCGAGACTTTACAGATTCTACTGATTCGAAATTTCATTTCTTCCTAGGTTTTAATTGCTGGGATTTGAAATTTTAATTGCTTATGATAATATTAATCTTTTTGAGGACTGATCACAATCCGGTGTATCCGCTAAAGTTTCTGATGTCTTTGATGCGATTGAATTGGATTTGGTATTTGATTAGATATCATTTTCTTCTTTTGGATTTGTTCTTTTATATTGATTATTGGTGGAGGATCCCAATCCTATTTTTTGATGATCTGTGTATTATCTCTATTGGTATATCTTGTGGTGAGGTTTGACATTTAGTGTTTTATCACAATCTATGTCATAAGTACAAAGCTAGAGCCAATGGGGAAATTTGATCTTTTGTCTTATATTTCCTCTATTCTCGTATATGGATCAAGTATCATGAAATCAGATTTATCCATGTCTATCTTGATACTTTTTATCTTCACATTGCAATGTGTATTATGTTGTACGATTCTCTTGAATCGATAGTAATTATTCTATTGATTCTCTTTGAATTTGACTTGATATGTTTTGATATATGTGATTTGCTGCTAATACCGAGTTCCAAATTCGTAGCATTGATTTCATTGATTCTACTTATAAGTTTGGTCCTGGTTTCAAATTGGGGTCTTATTTATTTAAACAATTGTAGAGATTCAATTTTTAGAATATCTGATAAACATAATCGATTGGATTCTTGGGATATCTTTTTGTTTATGTATTTGATCGCAGAGTAATTAGCTGATATTATTCTGAGGTTTTTTGGAAAGTTGATGTGTACTGGTTTATCTCTGGCGAATCCTACATTGATGTGGACATTCATTTTTATGATCACGTTTTTGATTTGTCGAGAACACTATAAAATGATCTTCTTGATGCTCACTGTTGCTCACGTCCATTCTTTATTCTATTCCTTTTGGTTATCATTATTCTCTCTGAAATCTTTAATTGTTGGTCCGATGTCTCAGCTCACTCTTGCATAGAAGGCTTTGGAAGCAAGGTTTCCTCCAAGGAAGCTGAAAATTAAGGTTCTTGCCATTGACAACTCAGCTCTACTTGTCCGCTGCTCTAGGATTTTATTAGGGAGATGTATTAACCAGCATGTTCAAGATGTCGATACATTTATCTTCATGATGCCAAAGTTTTGGAAAATGAAAGGAAGAACTACATGTTTAAACCTGGGAAATGGGAGGTTCCAATTTGAATTTCAATCGGAGAGGGACCTGAAGGAAATTTTGCATCTTCGGTCGAGTCCTTTTGATGGTTGGATAGTGACATATGCCCCCTGGAAGGCATTTGCTAATGCCAATTACCCCCCCCCCCCCCACAATATTTGTTTCTAGATCAAGATAACATGTATCCTTTTGAGTATAGTACTGATGAAATATATCGTTTGGTTGGTGGCTCTTTAGGACGGGTCATTGATGTTGATGTGGACAGGAGAAAGGTGTTGATAGAGCTACCTATTTCCAAATGAACTTAGTGGTGGTTTGGCTATACTTTATAATGATTCATTTAATGTTGTCTTAAACCATAAGGAAAAAAGAATGATGGATGTGTCTTATTATGTTAAAGGAAAAACTATTAACATTTCCTTTATTTATGGTGAACAAAATCAAAATCAAAGATATCAAGTTTGGGAGAGATTAACGAGGATTGGTATAGTCCGGGATTCCCCTTGGTTGGTTATTGGGGACTTCAACGAACTCACGAGTAATCATGAAAAGCAAGGTAGGACAATGAGACATCCCAATTCGTTTTTATCGTTTAATCAAATGATTCAGAATTGTGGACTCGTAGAATTTCCAAAGATATGTAATTCCTTGTCCTGGAGAGGGGTAAGGAACAACAGAGTGGTCAAGTGTATTCTAGATAAAGCATTTGGCAATGAAAATTAGCATGATTTATTTTCCATGTCCGAGATTGAGTATCTCAAAATGATTGGGTTGGATCACCGACCAATTGTGGGTAGATTCAACGATCAACAATGTAGACGACGACACCAATTCATTTTTGATAAACGATGGATTGGTAGGGATGGTTTCAAGGAAATGATTGAGAAAGGATGAAAAGGTTTATCCTGTCACCGTCGAGTTACAGTTACATGGATGATTAAAAATTGTAGGAAGGAATTATCATACTGGCGAAGCAAATATATTCCTTCTGGTAGACAAATGATTATTAAATGGTAGAAGGTAGTGGAGGATTTACAAAATACTAATTCCTCAACACCTGATGAAATTGCGAAAGCCAAACTGGAGTTAAAACATGCTTATGTTGATGAGGAAATTTATTGGAAACAAAAGAGCATAAATAAATGGCTCAAATAGGGAGATGAAAATACTAGATTCTTTCATGCTCAGACAAAACAGAGACGAGCAAAGAATCGAATAATTGAACTATTTAATAGTTCCGGGAATTAGGTAACCAATGATGAGGAAGTTACTGCAGAAGCTACCCGCTATTTTTCAGAACTTTTCTCAACTAATGGTAGAGACTGTGGCCCAGATTTCTTATCTGAAATCAAACCACGAATCACGGATGCTGATAACCAGATGCTTCTATATAGGGTATCAGAAGAAGAGATTAAAAAAGTGCTTTTCTTGATGGACACGGGCAAGACACCGGGACCCGATGGAATGACCACTCTCTGTTTCCAAAAATCATGGGAGGTGGTTAAATTAGATATATTAAAATTGGTTAACAACTTTATGTCTTATGGTTTTTTTGAACAAGGTTTAAATAAGACGAATATATGTCTAATTTTGAAAACTTCACAGCTAACAAAGATGTCGGAATTTCGGCTAATTAGTCTTTGTAATGTGGGATATAAAATTATTTCAAAGGTTTTATGTCCAAGACTCAAGAAGTTAATGCCAAAATTGATCTCGGAAACACAATCTGCCTTTGTAGATGGCCGATTAATCTCTGATAATATTCTAATTGCGCAAGAAATGTCCATGCTCTCTACACAAACAAAGAGGTGAAAGGTAAGTTAATGGCCATAAAGAAATATATGAGCAAAGCTTGTGATCGTGTAGAATGAAAATTAATAGAAAACCTTCTATTAAAATTAGGTTTCAGTAATAACTAGACAAAATGCATCATGCACAACATCAGCAGTGTAGAATATTCAATTCTCTTGAATGAGGAGCCGAGAGGGAAAATAATTTTTAAACGAGGTATAAGATAAGGTGATTCGTTATCACTGTATCTTTTTATACTATGTATAAAAGTTCTTGTATCTAAGTTAAAGAAGTCAGAAAATGATAAACTTATTTCGGGTATCTCTATTGCGAGAGCGAGCCCAAAGATATCACACCTTTTATTTGCTCATGATAGTCTTTTCTTCTGTAAAACTACTACGGAGGAAGCATGCCACATTATTAAGATTCTAAAATATTATGAAAGAATATCAGGTCAAAAAATCAACTTTGATAAGTCTTCATTACAATTTGGCCATTCATTCTCAGAAAATGACAAGACTTTGATTCATCAAATTCTGGGGATCCATCAATTAGGTGGTATGTGATCTTATCTCAGGACTCCAGAGAATATTGGAAGAGCAAAAACCAAAGTGTTTGCTTTTATCCGGGAGAGATTTCATGAAAGAATTAATAGTTGGTTTTCGAAGTTCCTAACCAAAGGGGGTAAGGAAGTTCTGATCAAATTGGTTCTGACGGCTTTGCCGACATATGTCATGTCATGCTATAGATTACCTAAGACTATAATGAAAAAATTAAATTCAGCTATCGCGAACTTTTGGTGGTCGAATTCGGAAACATCTAAAGGAATACACTGGATGAAATGGAAAAAATTATGTCGACTGAAACATGAATGCAGATTAGGCTTCTGAGTCTTGGAGGATTTTAATTCAACACTCTTAGCCAAACAAGTTTGAAGGTTGATTGATTATCCTGATTCATTTTTTGCCCGAGTTATACATGATCGATATTATAAAAATCACTGCCTGATGTCGGCAAAAACAAATTCAAACCCTTCTTACGTTTGGAGAAGCATCAGTTCAGCTTGATCACTTGTTACTAAATGGTTAATTAAAAAGATTGATGATGGTAGATCTACAACGATTTGGTGAGACCCATGGATCTCTGATATTCACTTGAGAGCGGCAATTGGTATATATTCGAATATTTACCCGGATCTTACTGTTGATCAATTTATTGATTCTCAAACCAGAACATGGTGAGAGATTTTACTAAGACAATATGTTATCCCTTCCGATGTTCAGTTGATCATGGGCATACCAATTTCAAGAGGGGTAAGACCAGATTATTGGGGTTGGCATTATACAAAAACTGGTCAGATGAGAGTATTTCTCTGATGGATGTTGGCTCCCAGGGACCAAACTTTTGGGCAATACATTTGAAAATTTGGAAACTGGATTGTCCAAATAAAATTAGACACTTTATATGGCAAGCCTTATCTGGTTGTATTGCAGTTAAGAAGAACCTGAATAATCGGGGAATAAACTGTGATCTTAGATGTAGCAGATGTGGGGCAGAGGAAGAGACCATTAATCATGTCCTTTTTTAGTGTCCCCTGGCAATTCAATCATGGAAATTATCATATTTCCCCTCGCCTGTAGATGTTTTCCCGGGGAACTCGATATGGTATAATCTTGACTATCTCCTTTGGAGAATTCCAGATTCAGTAAACATCAACATTTTCTCTTGGTTGATTTGGCATATCTGGAAAGCGAGAACTGATTGTTGTTTTTCTGGAAAAAGCAAATATCCATGTGAAGTGTTATCCTAAGCGAAGCAAGATGTGACAAAATAGTCAAATACTAGGCGTCAAAATTGTCATGCTAGCCAACCATGATCACTTAGCTCAACTACGACATGGCCAAGGGTGTCTATACCTTTGATCGCTAACCCGACCTTTACGGGTTACCGATGCTTTGTTAATGCGACGTGGAAAAGTTCTGATAGTCATTATGGGATTGGATGAGTTTGCTTTCCAGACACTGTTTCTAGGGGATGCATGAGAGCACGTCGAATACGAAGGAGCCTTTCTACACTACATTCAGAGGTGGAAGCTGTGCTTTGGGCTATGGAATCCCTGATTTTGATCCAGTACTTAGAGGTGGAGATAGCTACGGACTGTGCGGATGTGGTGAAGATATTGTTACATCTAGAGGAGTGGCCGACCTTCCAACTCTATTAGGAGAATTTTCTCAGGTTAAAGTCGTTTTTTCACATATTTTTTCTCCATGTAATTCTGAAATCTCTGAACCATAAATCTGCTCTTACTCGTTCTATTAGAGAGTCAGCTCATGATTTAGTGTTATAAAGTTTTTCTTCACTTTGTGATTTTTGCTTCTACTAATGTGTTGGTTGACAAACAAAAATATTAGGCCAAAGATTTGGAAAATATGTAATTAATTATAAACAAAAAGATTGAATATTTATTTGGAAAGTAATTAAATTTTGTAGGTTTGAGAAATGGATTGAGCGACTTTATTATTCCGCGTGGACCCCCTCTACTTAAATTTGTTCGATTGCAATGTCAAAAGCCAAAAATAAATGTCAAATTTAATGACAAAAGCAGTTTTTTTCTTTTACGTTAGCCAAAAAAAAACAGTTTTTTTCTTCAATTTTTTTTCCCAAACAGCCGAAATTTTATTAATAAAACAATTATTCATCAGAGTGGTTAGATTGACATGACTAATGATTTTACCATCAATAATTTGGTCTCTCTAATACATATAATATATTAAAAAAAAAATTTAGAACTTAAAATATGGATCGGATTTTGATTATTTAATTATTGACATTTAGAATATTTTTTACAAAAAGGAAAAACACAAATTAGTTTTTTATAGTACAAGTAATAGAGTCATTTCTGTGATTCAAAATTTTACAGATTACACGAGGAAAAAAAATTGAAATAAGCTCATCAAGTTTGCAAAGTCTTCGATGTAAGGGGATAATATTTAGTATTTGCAAAGACATCCAAACAAGAAGTAATCTGGAGACAAGAAGTAAAAGTTGAGTGCTGCCCAAAAAAAGTTATTTTCAATAAGAAATTGCTACTGTCCTGGTGGCACATCTAAACTACCCACAGTCCTATACTCTAGTTTTATTTTTGTTTAATTTTGTGATTGTTGTGAGGTTTTATTTTGACACTTTGAAATTTTATTTTTATAAGAAACATTTTGTTGTGTATATATACTATGTGACAAACTTGACTCCGTCCGGATATAATTGAAATATATACAGTTTGACATTTTATCAAATTGAATAAGTACATACTTTTAAATAAAGTTTGAATCTGTATTGTGACATGTTATCCCAAAAACCAAAATAATTATATACTAATGCTAACTTTCAATTTCAAAGCTTTGCCCATAAATTATTCAAAGAATTTGCAGCTTTGTATAAATCTTAAACGACTCTTCTCTACCAAATCATACAAGCAACACTAATAAGACTGTAAGAAAGAAAAAAAGAATCGACGGTTAATAAATAAATGTTGCTCCAACAATAAAATTTCTTGGTTGTATGCTCTGAGATTTGTATTAATGTTATTGTGTATATCGTGTGGCTTAATCACTACTCCATCTCTCTAAGGCTTTCACTAGTCAACCATAGCTTCTTTTGAACCAAAGCCGACCCTTTCTTTTGGCGCAAAATTAATATTAATATTTTAGGGAAATCAATTTTACAGAAATGTGTTTGTTGTGTAGTGGTAGTTTTCTTCTTTCTTAATATTAATATTTTAGGGGCATCAACACCTATTATGAATAATAAATATAACATTGTCTAAATCTGTCATAGTCCCTACTTCCTCCCAATGCAATGCCTTTAGATACTTCTTCACCAAATCCACAACTCTTTGTTTATCTCTTATGATTACAAACCCATTTGGGCGCATTCTTCGATCCATCTCCGGTAACAAATCTACTTCACTGCAACCTTTAATCTTGATATCCGATATAATATCCCAAACATGGAGGAGATCATAAGTCTTTGGATATGTCGAGAATGCTTCACACATATGGATATAATGATAGATAATTTTAAGGCTAAAGATTCCAGAGTTAGAGTAAAAACAATGTGATTTTTTTGATGAAGTAGAAACTAACCAGCTATGAATTGCACCCATTAAACATTGGTTATAAATCAGTAGCCACAATCAGCAAGCCTAGAAGCTGGAGAGATTAATTGAGCTAGCCATGGAGCTAATCCACTTCCCTTGATTTGTGGTCATCTAAGAAAAACCCAAAAAGAAGTTCAGTGGGAATCTTTTTTCAATTTTCTATCACAAACTTAAAATTCAGAGGTGATATGCGCTGATATTGGAAAGTGAAGAGAAGTTAACTTACAGTCACTATAAGGAGTAATGCATGCTTCCATGTTTACAACCCACACAACATCAGGGTCATTATCATAACGACAAAGAAGAGGCTGAGTTCCAGATTATCTTTCCAGATAACAATCATTTGTCAAAGCTTTTTCCCAAATGACAGTATGGTTCCTTTTTGCCGCTATCTTCCAACACATACGCTCCACAAGAGCACTCATTTCTTTCTAGATTATGAGGTCCTCTTCATCTTGTGCATATGCCTCTGGTGATGAGTAAGCAAAATAACCACCAGGTTTGAGAACTCTGTATAGCTCAAGAAGAAGCATCCCGTCTGTTTGAAGCCAATCAATTCTGCAACGTGAACAATGAACAAGTTCAAAAGATCTGCTTGGGTATGAGAGTCTCTTTGTCCCTAAAACACCAAGGGAGGCAGAAATCCTTTTCTCAAGAGTAAATTGGATTTGGTTTTGATGCACATCATTTGGAGCCAAGGAAATTGCTAAGATATCTGATGATAGAAGATAACCTCCAAAGCTCGCAACACCACAACCAACACCAAATACTATTCTTAGCCTTTCTCCCATTATTCAACATATTGTTTGGAAATTTAAGCATATGAAATTTTCAAGTAAGCAATTATTGAATGTATAATAATAATATGTATATGCTCTGTTATGCATAAACCAAGAAACTGCTTACATTTGCCATTGATGCAATATACTTATCAGACCCATAGTGAAAATATGTGTCTCCACTGGGAAAATTAAATTTGTCTCTTTTGACAACCATCCAGTTTTTGGTCAGATTTCTCATGTACAAGGTGAGTATGAGAGGTATGTTCACTTTCCATACTTTATCTCTGCTCCTTGGCCATTTAATAGAAACTTAACATATTGAAAGAGAAAACAATTATGTCAAGACAATGATCATCCACTACAAAAAAATTAGACGTAATATATCATTTATTTTATTTGTTTGTATCAGTTTTTAATTGATACAATTGCTATTTACATCACTTATTAAAATAATTATGAAAGTAATGACTTAAATAGTTAGTATCAGTTTAAACAATTAATGCAATTATTTTCATCATTTACAAATAATTGATATTAACTTGTGTCAGATATTAAAACTGATATTAATATTTGTATCAATTATTATAAATGATTGTAATAATTGTATCAATTAGTATAAATGATGTTAATATTTGTATCGTTTACTGTAATTGATGTTAATATTTGTGTCATTTATAAAAATAAAGTTAAAACTTGCATGTTAATTTTGTGTCATTTATAAAAATAAAGTTAAAACTTGCATGTTAATATTAAAAATATTTTACTCATTACTATTTTTTATAAATGATATTAAACTATTTTTAAAAGATTTTTAATTTAAATTAAAAATTAAAAATTTATTAGTCTAATCGTTCATTATTTATACTATTAAAAACCGAAAATGAATAATACATTCATAATTTTTAAAAATACAAAATAGAGATAAATCAACTAGTTAACGCCATAACTTTTTTTTCGGATAGTCAAGATTCAATCCGTAGCTAATCTTCCAAACCACTAAAACTTCTAATACTATCATGTGGAATAAACGTGACTCCTAGAACTCAGGTGAAAAAAACAACAAAGATGACAATCAACCACTTCATCAAAGACACTTTTCCTAACTCTACACCAATGATTTTGGAGCCAATACTATTCATGTCATTATTGTTAGCTTGAGCATTAATGTTTAGCCTTTCATTAACATGTATAATAAGAAAACCAAGTATTCAAGTAAAATTTATAATTATGAAAATAAGAATTTTTAAGTTACCTATCAATTGAAATTTTTACATTCCTATGCAAGTTTAAGAGAGAAATTAGAAGATTTTTCCAAATACAACAAATCTTCATGTATTTGCGTCCCTGATTTTGTACAAATAATACATTAATATTCAACAAATTACCAATCAGTTATAAATAATTAACCAAATCAGATAAAGTTAAATATATAGAAACCGATTGAATACGTATATATATATACACATTTATTTATAAACAAACTTCAAATAAACACAGTCACCTTTGAGTATTATAATTTATTTAAGAAATACTGCAAAAACCTGCAAAGACATGAATATATAGTATGCCCACGCCATTAGTGCTAGAGAATCTCCCATTAAGCAGTTAATTAAAGAGTAAAGTCAATATGCGCTTTTCTCCTTACAACTTTTGCGATTTTCCGGTGTCGTCTCAATTTTTCCGGTTATTTTCTCGATTTTCATTTCTGATTATGGCGAGGATCTTCTCTTCTTCTGCATCTCTTTCTCTGTTGCTTGTTTGATGCTGCGTTGCTTGTTGGATCTTGTTTTTCGCCGTTTGTGACTGATTCTTCTGATCGTTTCTTGCTTTTTCCGGCCTAATGGCTAGTGGTTCTCTTCCGATTTGTATCCCAGCTCAGGATATTGGTTCTTCTTCAATGGATCTGCCTCTCGATTCTGATTTGGTTTTCCCCAAGTTATCTCAATCGAAGGTTTCTTCTCCTCTTTGGTCTCAACCTCTGATTGTGAAGGAAAGCGTTTTATCTGCTCCGTCTGAGATTTGTAATTCACTTCCGATTTCAAGTCTCTCTACTGTCTCCAGTCCCTCTCCAATTATCCATGAAACTTCTGTCTCTATTGTGAATTCTGAAGCTGCACCTTGAGCAATCAAATTCTAATCCTTCTGGTTCTCCTCCTACATTGCTTACAGAAGCTGGTCTCTCTAATCCTTATCCATCAAAGATTTCTAAACCTAAGGCTTGGTCTTCTGTTGCTCGTAAGACTTCCGAATCTGTCACTAATTTTGACATTACTCCTGCTGTTTCTAATGGTGTTGTTTCTGCTGTAATCCCTGATGATATTCTTATTGACTCCACTCCTATTTGGAATGATTTTTTGATTGGGAATTTTATTGGAGAGGCTCCTCATATTGGTATCGTCCATGCTATTGTCAATCGTATTTGGCAAAACTCAAATCTGAAAATAGATACTACTTTCATTCACCCTATCTCTGTCATTTTTCGTATTGCTGATGCTTCTACTCGGACTCGTGTTCTTCGCCGGCGGTTTTGGCATATTGGTGACAAGCCATTAATTGTCCAAAACTGGTATCTGGAAACTGCAACTCACAGTCCTGTGCTTCACTCCATTCCTATATGGGTTGATTTTGTTCATGTGTCTGGTCATCTCTTTTCCTACAAGGGTATCAGTTATCTAGCCAGCCATATTGGGAAACCTGTTAATCTCCACCCTTCTACCGAAAGGTGTTTAAGATTGGATGTAGCTCGTGTGTTGGTTGAAGTGAACCTTGATAAAGATCTTCCTTTTTCCCTATCTGTGGCTGAAGGTCTATACCCTGCTACTCAAATTATGATCTCCTATCCATGGTTGCATCCTCGTTGTGACCTATGTCATAAATGGGGTCATCTCTCCAAGGATTGTTCATCCTCCAACTTAGTATCGGACAACACAGTGTCTTCTTTTGAGATTGTCCCTTCTATTTATGAACCTATTCTCCCTGTTTTGGCTACGACAATTGTTTCATCTGAACCTATTGTACCTATTCCTGAGGTTATATCCCCAGTGGCTGACTCTATTCCTACTGGTGGTGATCAATTGATCCGACGTTCTCCTCGGGAATTTGGTGATGGTCTCAAGTCTTTTGACTGGACCACCATCAGAAAACGAGGTCGTACCTCTCTTACTCTTGCAAATCCTAATCTTCCGATCTCCTCTCCACCTCTTAATACCTCTTCTGTTTCAGGTTCTCCATCTCGTTTTCATGTTTTGGAAAACTTGCATGAAGAGAGTGAAATACTTGAAGTGGATATTAATATGAAGCATGTCTCTCATACTGTTGCTATTAATATGCCAATTAGCAATTCAACAATTTTGCTTAGGTTTCTGCTCCTGATTTTATCAGCAAAAGTATGATACCTGATCATGGAGCTGTTGTTAGTTCTAAACCTAAAGGTACTCGGAAATCAGCTCGTACTCCTATTGCTAAATCCAAGGATTTTTTGCCTGCTGCTGGTTCTAATATTTCGAAAAAAGCTTCCTCTAGAAAGCAATGATGTCTTTTTTTTGGATGGAATGTTCGTGGTTTTAATAAACCACGCAAGCATGCTGTTGTTCGTAAGTGGAATGGTGAAATGTCTCCTATGTTTGGTTGCTTTCTTGAAACTAGAGTTCTTGTAGCAAATTGTCTTTCCATTCTTAAATCTTGTCTTCCTGGTTGGCAAGTGATTACAAATTATGATCTCCATCGTCTTGGTAGAATCTGATTTTGTTTCTCCAATGCAGTTCAGGTTCATCTTCTTGACAGAAGTTCTCAGCATATCACGTGTGATATTACTGTTGTTGCATCAGGTTTTTCCTTCTTGTGCACTGTCGTTTATGCTTCTAATTTTGAGAGGGACCGCAGAGATTTATAGCAAAACTTGTTGATGTCTAAATCTAATTTCGCTCATCTCTCTCTCCCTTGGATCTTAATTGGGGATTATAATGTGGTTTTATCTTCATCTGAGTATTCTAATTCTTTTGATTCTCTCTCTTCTTTGGGTATGAGACATTTTCAGGATTTTGTGAAGAGTTGAAGATCCGATTGTGAAGAAGCTGGATAGAGCTTTGGTTAATGCTGTGTGGTTAACTTCTCTTCCTCAATCCTATGCAGTTTTTGAGTCAAATGGTATCTTTGATCATTCTAGATGCTTGGTTCATCTCTCAGCTTCGGTTTCCTCAAACTGTAGACCATTTCAATATTTTAGTTTCTTGGCTAATCACGAGCAGTTTTTACCTTTGGTTCATGATGCTTGGTTTTCATCTCCGCCGTTGTTCCACTCTCGTGCTGCTCTCCATCTTTTCCATCGAAAGCTGAAGCTTCTTAAGCCTGTTCTTCGATCCCTTAATAAGACTCAATTTGGCAATATTCCTCTTCACACCAAGACTGCTTTTGATGATATGTGCAAAGCTCAGGAAATTGCTCTTTCAAATCCTACTAATGAGTTTTTCTCTGCTATGTCAGCGGCTTTTTCTTGTGGGCATCATCTTGCTTATATTGAAGAACAGTTTTTCAAGCAGAAGTCCAAAATCAAATGGCTGAAAGGAGATCAGAATACTGCTTTCTTTCATCGAGTCACTCAATCACGTAATGGTCGTAATACCATTCGTCGTGTTCAAACTGATTCTGGTATTATTTTTACTGATCCAGAAGATATTAAGCGTGAGGTTGTCAATCATTTTTCCTCTTTTCTTTAGCATAATCCTCCCATTGTGCAATCTGACTTGATTGAGCTTATTGATTACTCTTGTCCTCCTGCTTTGGCTTCTTCTCTTGTTGCTACTGTCAGTCCTGAAGAAATTACATCTGTTGTTTTCTCGATGTCTTCTAATAAGGCCCTTGGACCCGATGGTTTTCCTGTGGAATTTTACAAAGCTTCTTGGAACATTGTTGGTCGCGATTTTATAATAGCTATTCAGTCTTTCTTCACTTTCAGCTTCTTACCTAAAGGAGATAATGCCTCTGCAGTTGCTCCTGTTCCCCAAGCATGTTGATGCTATTTGTATGAAGGATTATCGCCCCATTGCTTGCTGTAACTTAATCTACAAAATCATATCCAAGATCCTCGCTAACCGTCTAAAGATGATTCTTCCTGATGCTATTTCTCATAACCAAAGTGCTTTCATCAAGAATCGTCTCCTTCTAGAAAATGTCTTGGTGGCAACTGAGTAGTTAAAGACTACCATAAGTTTTCTATCTCCTCTCGTTGTGCTATTAAGTTTGATATTACTAAAGCGTTTGATACAATCAGAAGTTTATTGTTGATGTTCTCACAGCTATGCATCTCCCTGATTTGTTCATCCATTGGATCTACTTATGTTTTTCCACTACTTCTTTCTCGATTTCAGTTAATGGTGACCTTGAAAGGTTCTTTTCTAGCACTCGTGGCATCAGACATGGCTGTTCTCTTTATCCTTACATCTATGTGATCATCAATGATGTGCTCTCCAAGCTCCTTAATCAAGCTGCTGAAAAATAGTTGTTTGGTTATCATCCTCTTTGCAAAGCTGTAATGTTGATCGAAAGAGAAAAAAATGATAAAACAACAAACGGAAATCTTATTATGTTTAACAATCGTTTTACAAATGCATATATATGTTTATCATCACACATGTCTCTTTATGAAAGAGTACGATTACAAACAAAATGAAAATACACAACTTGTTATACGAATGAACATGACTTTATACGAAACAACACATTCGTATAAAGTCACACCTCTTTGCTTCCAAACCAAGTAACCGCTATCTTGAAGATTTCGGTTAACCTTCAACACTCCTCCTTTAACCGAATCTTCTTGTAACACCAAGTTTTTCCCTTAGATCCTCGAAACGTCCTAAACTCAAAGTCTTGGTAAATACGTCAGCTACTTGATCTTCTCCTTTGCAATATTCCAAGTTAATCAATCCTTTCTCAATGACTTCTCTTACATAATGATACTTGATATCAATATGTTTCGTTCTCTTATCTTGAACAGGGTTCTTTCCTATAGCTATTGCTGACTTGTTGTCACAATAGATAGGAGTACCCTCATCTATCTTCAACCCAAATTCACTTAGTAACCTTCTCAGCCAAACCGTTTGATTTGCTGCGGCACATACAGCCATATATTCAGCTTCGGCTGTTGATTGAGCAACGGTTTGTTGCTTACATGATTGCCAGCAAAACATGTTTGATCCTAGGCTGAATACATAACCCGTGGTGCTTCTCTTATCCTCTAAAGATCCTCCCCAATCGCTATCCGAATATCCCACAAGTCTTGGTTCTTCACACTTGACAAACTTAATACCAAAATCAAAGGTTCCTTTAACATACCTTAGTACGCGTTTTGCTTCTTGGTAATGTCTTTCTTTTGGGGCTGACATATAGCGTGAGAGGTAAGAGCTTGCAAACATAATGTCAGGTCTTGATGCACACAAGTAGAGTAGTCCTCCAACTATGCTTCGATACTTAGTTGAATTTTCGAAAAACTTCTCCTCATCCTCAATTCGTTTCTTGGGAGTCAATGGTGTGTTTACACTTTTACTGAACCTCATCCCAAACTTGTCAATCAACTTATTCGCATATTTGGCTTGTGAAAGGAACAAACCAAACTCATCTTGAAACAACTCCAATCCGAGAAAGTAACTAAGCAAGCCGAGATCAGTCATCTCGAACTTATTCTTCATGCTTGTTTTGAACATCTCGATCAATTCTCCATTGTTTCCAGTCATGATGATGTCGTCTACATAAAGACTGATGATTAAAACATCATCCTTCCTATTCAAAACATAGAGAGCAGCATCACTTGTACTCCTTGTGAAGCCGTTTTGAATAAAGTATCCATCAATTCTTCCGTACCAAGCCCTTGGGGCTTGTTTCAAACCATAGAGGGCCTTGTACAATCTAAGAACCTTCTCCTCATGTCCTTGTACTACGTATCCATCAGGTTGAGAGATGTAAATCTCTTCATTAAGATCACCGTTTAAGAAAGCCGACTTGACATCCATTTGGTATAGTTTCCAATTTCTTTGTGATGCGTATGCAAGTAAGCATCTAATTGAATCATACCTTGAGACTGGAGCAAATGTCTCTGAATAGTCTGTTCCAAATTCTTGAGTGAAGCCTCTAGCCACCAAACGAGCCTTGTGCTTAATTGGAACTCCATTTGAATCGGTTTTCAACTTGTAAATCCATTTCGTGCTTATCACGTTTTTTCCTTTAGGTTTGTCAACCAATCTCCATGTCTTATTCTTCTCTATCATTGATATTTCTTCATCCATGGCGTCTCTCCAACACTTCTCATCATACGCCTCTTCATAACATCTCGGTTCTTCATTCACCAAAAAACATGATTCGATGACTTGTGCAATTTCTTCGAACATAAACGCCGGAGTTGATTGAGTGATCTCGTTTATAGATTTGAAACCTTTTGGTTTCATATCTGAGAATTCTTCACTATCACCACTTGTGTCTTCACTGCTTCCATCGGTTTGAATATAATCATTTCTAATGATTTCGTGATCCCCATGATTTTCTTTTGAATCGTTGCCTTCTTCGATAGGCAAAACAATTTCCCTTCGTATCTCTTGATTTTTCTTCCAATCCCAACACTTGTTTTCATCAAAAACAACATCTCGTGATACTTGGATATGTTGATCTTCCAACACATAAAACCTGTAGCCCTTTGACTTATTACTATAGCCAACAAAGATTCCTTTCTTTGATTTTGCATCCAACTTCTTCCTTTTCTCATCGGCTACATGAATGTAACATATGCAACCGAAGATCCTCATGTGTGCCACATTGGGTTTGTGTCCATTCCATCTCTCAATTGGTGTCTCTTCACAATCAATGCCCTTTGTAGACAAACGATTTTGAATATACGATGATGTATATACGGCTTCAGCCTAAAAACTTTGTGGTAATGATTGCTCAATCATCATTGTTCTTGCCATCTCTACAAGTGATCTATTCATTCTCTCGGCCTTACCATTCTGTTGGGGGGAGTAAGGAAGTGTCACTTGTCTCACAATACCTTCCATTTCACAGAATTGATTGAAATCCCGTGAGACATACTCTCCTCCTCCATCGGATCTCAATGTTTTGATGACACATTGAGATTGTTTTTCCACCATGATCTTGAACTTTTTGAACATCAAGAACGCCTCTGACTTTTGCTTGAGGAAGTAAACCCATGACATATGTGTATAGTCATCAAGGAATAAAAGGAAATACTTACTTCCATCCAATGATTCATTTCTCATTGGCCCACACACTTCCGTGTGTACTAGTTCAAGTTTTCCTTTTGTCTTCGTTTGTGAGATCCTTGGAAAGCTTTTCCTTGATTGTTTTCCGATGTTACACACTCCACAAACTTCATTTGTGACTTTGAACTTTGGTAATCCGAGAACCATATCCTTTTCTTGAACTTCTTGTAGACGTTTATTACTTACATGACCAAGCCTTCTATGCCATGTTTCTTCTCTTTGTTCTCTTGCCATCATTGCTTCATCTTCTACTGGACTCCACAAGATTTTGAAGCTTTTATGAGTCATTGGAATACTCATGATCTTCTTATCTCCTTTGTCTTTTATTTCACAAGTCCCTCTTTCAAAAGTAACCCGATAGCCACATGTGATCATTTGTGGAACGCTAAGGAGATTTTTCTCCAATTCGGGTACTAAAAACACATCCTTGATAACTCTCTTGCCATTATTTTCACTACCGTAATGTCTCCTTTGCCTCTTGTCATCACAATCTCTCCATTTCCAACACGAATTGGAACCGTGATACTTTTGTCAATTCTTGCAAAATATTTCTCCTTGTTTGTCATATGATTAGTGCAGCCACTATCAATGAGCCAAACATCTTTCTTAATGCTTGTTTGACCTTCTTCGACGGCAGTAAACAACATGTGCTCATAACAAGTATCTTCTTCTTCTTCTTGAATCAAATGTGCTTTCTCTTTCGACTTAGAATGACAAGTGCTTGCAAAATGTCCATTCTTTCCACATTTGAAACACGCTTTGTGATTACTACTCCTTTGACCATTTTCCTTCTGCTTTTTGAAGCATTTTTCTTCAGTGTGATTGCTCTTTTTGCAATAGTTACACCAACGCTTGCTCTTAACGTCTTCACTTCGGCCTTTTGAATCATTTTGTTTGAAGCCGGAATTCTTCTTCTTGGCATGAACATTAAACGCCCCTTCACTTAGGCTTTCATCTCGTGCAACTGCTCTTGTCTCATAGGCTTTTAAAATCCCAAACAACTCAGTCATTGTCATCAATGTGAGGTCACGCGTTTGTTCCAAAACGCTCACCACACTATCATACTTTGATGGTAAAGATATAAGTATCTTTTGAATAAGTTGATAGTTACTTTTCTTTTCTCCATGATAGGTTAATTGATTTTCCAAATCAATTAACTTATCAATGAATGTCTTCAAAGTCTCATGATCTTGCATCTTCAAGTTTTCGAATTCTCTTCTTATCGCTTGAAGTTTCACTATCCGAACTTGTGGAGATCCTTGATATTCATCTCTCAATACATTCCAAGCCTCTTTAGAAGTTGTTGTAGAGGCTATGCGAGAGAAAATCCTCTCAGTAACAGCCGTTTGTAGAAGTTGTAATGCCATGAGATCATTCAATATTGCTTCTTCTTCACGTTTTGTTCGTGCCAAAGAAGCCTCAGCCGTTTCCTCTTCCTCCACAATGTTTTCGGGTATCCCTTGTTCTACAACCGACCATAGCTTCCTAGTCTTCAATATGGTCGACATTTTTACGCTCCAAAAATCATATTTCTCTCCATCAAAGAGAGGAATGATTTGGTGAGAGGAGCCTTGCATCATCTCTCGACTTGTGGATGAATGCGAAACCTTACTTGTGCCTTTCGTTGATTGTTGTTCTTCTTATGCTTATTGTGACAGTCTTTGATCCTCTTATTGATCGTCAAGCTCTGATACCATGTTGATCGAAAGAGAAAAAAATGATAAAACAACAAACGAAAATCTTATTATGTTTAACAATCGTTTTACAAATGTATATATATGTTTATCATCACACATGTCTCTTTATGAAAGAGTATGATTACAAACAAAATGAAAATACATAACTTGTTATACGAATGAACATGACTTTATACGAAACAACACATTCGTATAAAGTCACACCTCTTTGCTTCCAAACCAAGTAACCGCTATCTTGAAGATTTCGGTTAACCTTCAACATGTAACTCTAACCCATCTCAATTTTGTAGATGATATCTTGGTCTTCTCTGATGGTTCTACTCGTTCTATCCATGGTATTTTTGTGGTTTTGGAGTATTTTGGCGAAATCCTCAATTTTTGCTGCTGGTTGTGACCACATCTCTTCAGCCTCTACTTCGTCTACTGTTGGTATACCTAATGGCTCTTTGCCCATTCAGTATTTGGGTCTTCCTCTAACTACTAAATCCATGACTCGGTCTGACTATGAGCCTCTTTTCTCCAAAATCAAATCTCGTCTATCCTCTTGGGCTACTAAATCTCTTTCATATGCAGGCAGATTGCAACTTATTCGTTCAGTCATATATAGTATATCTAATTTCTGGTTTGCTACTTTCAGTTTGCTTAGTAAATGCTTGGATGAAATTGAGAGACTTTGTGCTGCTTTTTTATGGTTTGGCTTACCTAATATTACCACTAAAGCTAAAGTCAAATAGTCTGATCTTTGTCTACCTTGGGACGAAGGAGGTCTTGGGATCAGATCTTTAAGAGATTCCTCTCAGGTTTTTTCCTATCACTTAATTTGGAGAATTCTATCACCTTCAAAATCTCTTTGGGTTGATTGGATTAGGAAATATCTTTTGAGATCAGCTACTTTTTGGGATGTAAAGGAAAGCTCAAAAGGTTCCTGGATTTAGAAGAAACTTCTCAAGCTTCGAAATGATGTTTATCACTTCTTTAAAGTCCGGATTCACTCTGGTTTACAATCTCATTTCTGGTTTGATAATTGGTGATACTGGCAAACTTATTGATCTAAATGGCAGCTCTGGTACTCGTTTGTTCAGTCTTAACAGTAATATCTCTGTTGTTGTTGTATTTGAAGATGTTTCATGGCAGAATCTTATTGTTAGAAGGCGTTTTCAGCATATTATTGACATTATCAATCAATCTCAGCCTCTTATCACCGATTCTGGGCATGATGTTATCTTTTGGAAACATTCTTCTAACTCTTTTCAGGATCACTTCTTCTGTGTTGAAGCAGATTCGTAGATGTGCTCCCAAAGTTCCTTGGTCCAACCTTGTTTGGTTCTCTCAAGGCATTCCCAGGCATTGTTTTATCACTTGGCTAGCTTTTAAAAACAAGCTCTTTACTGGATCTAGGATGCGTTCTTGGGGTTTCACTCAACATCGTTTCGACAAAGTTCTCATTCGACTTGTTTTTCAAGTTCCTATATATCATATTTGGCGGGAACATAATTCCAGAATTCATGGGAAGCCTTGGACTGAAGCTGTGGTTGTTATTCGAGCTATAGATAAGCAAATTCGTAACTAGATTTCTTCTTTACATTATACTCATCCTCATAGACTTCATTACTTTTGAACTCTTCAAAGATCTTTGAAGTTAGAACTCTTTAATTCATTATTCTTGTTCAGGTAATAAAGTAAGGATAAGTGTCATTGGAGTCAATATAACAGTAAGTAAAAGAGTGGAAATTAAATTGTGGTTGTAAGATAAAGTAGAAGTTGAATTAGTTTATGGTTGTAATATAGCAAATAAGTGTGAAAAAATCTAGGGAATATTCTTTGAGATATTCCTTGAGGTTTGTACTATAAATATCCATGCTTGGTAAGAGTTGTGACCAAACTTGAGTGAGAAATAAAAAGAGTATTCAAAAGAGTCTTTGTAATAACCTTTAAGTGTTCTTAATAAAGCCCTTTACTCTATTACTATCTCCAAGTCCTTCAAGTCTATTCTCATCATAATCTTCTGAAAAGTCTACCCTTTGATCCTTACAACCTCCTTTGTGGTTGTACCCACTATGTGTCTGCAATTGTGGTATCAGAGCCATGGCAGTTTAAGTTTAGACTCTTGTCGTCTTTAGAAGTACTATGAGTGTGAGATGTGTTCTATCATAAGCTAGAATAAAGAGTATGTTCTGTGGTTGCCATCGATGGATCCTCCACATCAGAAATCTATCCATGCTAAGAACAAGAGAGTATAGAGAAAGATATATGTGAGGGTAAAGCTCGATGTACCTTGAGGCTTTAAGAATGAAATGTTTGCCTCGGTTTGCGTAGCTAAACACCACATAGAATCTTCATCTATATTCTTAGCATTATAAAAAATCAAAAGGACACAACTCATGTTTCAGTATTACTTCGAGAGATTGATAAGTGATTTAAACATTCTGTCTTAGTATCTGAACTCAATGATATGGATACTTTAACCACTTTACCAAAAACCCCTTCGTTTAGAAGATCAACCTCTAATAAAATAGATTATTTATATGAAGCAGAGTATGTGAGTGATGAAAGTAAAGTTCCTATCACCCAATTATCTTTACTTAATCCCTATAAAGCCTTCACTAAGCCTAACTCTTCTTTGCCAAAAGTAATTAGACATGTCCTTGGTCCCAACAAACACTCAGCAAAAGAACTTGTTCTAGCCTCAAATCTAGAACAACACCTAGTTCCAGCAACAGATGCCGAACAAATGATTCCTCTCCCCATCAACGAGGCTATGATCCAACAATGGAGATCTCCTGGATATATCCATCTCCACTATGGATCAATCCGCTTGGCCTTGACTCTCCACAGAAGAAAAAAGTTACCAGTTGTGGCAAGAGTTGCACTACTCGACACCAGATACAGAGAATATCAGCATGCATGTATTGCTACAATCCAAACAACACTTAATGTTGGTACTGTATTTGTCACACTATTCCCAAACTTCAATATATCACTAGAAGACCCTCAGATATACCAGAACATGCAAATTCAACTACAAATCACCGGCGCCCCTCAAGTTGGAAATACATATGCAGCCACATTACACCACCAAATGGCGTATAGAGTCCAAAACCATGCAATGGATTTAAGCCTCCCACAAGACACGGAAGATGCACTCCTCATACAACTAGAGTCGCAACACAGTCCCTCTTGCATTCACATCCCAAGAGATGAATTGGTCAAGTTACTCCCAGAATCATGGGTAATTAACTATGAGAAGTTTCATGAAAGAAGCATATCAATTCAATCACTAGATTCTTTTATCCAAAAGAGAAAAGATGGAGCGGTTGAGATCACCTTCAAACAACAAGAAAAAAAACCTAGACCAACAGCTTTTTGCACGGAAATAAATACAATCTCCCATGTAGAAGAAGAAGATCAATCCTCAGGTCTAACTGAATATCCACCAGGTGTGCCAATTGAATCCTTTAATTCACTACGAAATCCCTCATACTCATTCATGGATGAAGATGGTCATAAATTTTTTGACGTCTGCGATTGCAAAAAATGCTTGGAGAACTATTCAGAAGATGAAGACACTCCAAGAAGACGAAAAAGAAGTCTTCCAAACAAAAACTCAAAGAATGTTATGAGTCAGGAGATCCACAAGTTGGCCTACTTGGAGAACCCAACGGAAGAAATTTCGAATACTATGTCTTATATCCAAGTAGTACAGCCCCATTGACTCCAGACAATGAAGAAGTACAACTGAGCTACATGTTTGGACCTCCATCCTCACACGAGTCCCCATTTCCATCACATGAATTCGAACAAAACAACATAAGACACTCATGGAAAATCAAAAGTCCAAACACAAAGAATACAGATGGCTCGATGGTACAAATTAGTGCGGCATAAGCAACTCTAAACTGGCAATCAGAGAATGCAAAAGCACAAAATCATCTCTTGAGCCAGATTGACAAGAAGGTAACAATTTTAGACCTCTCTGTCAAAGATATAACTAGAAGAATAGCCTGCATTCACCAAGAGTTGATGCACCTAGCAACCACAGTATCATGACCTCTCCTTTGATGAGCAAAAAAGAAACTGAACTTAAATTCCTCAAAACACAATTGAATTCCCTGCAAAACCAACCCAAATCCCAAACACAAATGCCATATGATCTTTTGACTCCATACCCGATATACACTCCACCATATACAGCCCAAACACAACCTCTTCTTTTTACTCATGACCCTAGTATTTTTGGTTCATCATCTTTCCTCCCGACCCATATTATCTAAGAACAACATGGGATAAAAAGAAAACCACCTCTTGGAAAAGAACAAAATATAGCATCCACCTCTAAAGAACAAGCTCCATCTGAGAAATATGAATCTCAATTCATGATGCAACCCGCCAACAATGCAATCTCTGTATTTCTTGATAAAATGATCAAACATGAGCAAGGTTCAGTTCAACCAAAGAAAGAGAAGATCTTTAAAAAAACAAAAACCGAACCAGAAGACGAGGTTCTCATCCCGAACTTCATGATGGCAGAATCTACTGTTGAAGAAGGGGAAATGGAAAGTGACGGAGGAGATATATCTGACGATAGACGTGAAACTCGAAAACCCAACCTGTTTGGAATCCAAGGATTCCGACTGAGCCACACAAAGGCTTTTCTTTTGACGAAATCGCACCATCAAGATAACATGACAAGATTTATGTAATGCATGCATGGATTACTGAACAATTGCTTAACCCAGGAGCAACTCTTCTGCAGTCACAGACAAACTAGTGTCCAAATTCCAAGGCTGCCTGAGACATTGGTGGATAAGTTTTGGACAATATCGACAACTATAGATATGACAATCCCCAACGGTTGATGCTCTCATTAGGCATATCCACAATGAATTCCTTGGCATTTGGGATCACTATACTGTTTAAGCAAGAGAGGAATACTTAAGCATGAGATGCTGCTCTTTTAAGAGAAAAGATCTAGAAAGGCATTATGAAAAAATGTCTAAAAGATTATACGCGTTAAATGGCATCGACGACGTCAATCTCAAACAGGCATACTTAAATTCACTTCCGGATCCCCTTGGAAACGAGATGTCCTGAATACTATCTACCAAGAACATGGCTTTAAACCAAGCCTCTTTGGGAGAAATATATCAGGTCTCTCTTGGAGCACTCGAGAAGTTATGCAACCACCAAAAGTTCTTTAAACAGCTACAAGAGCAAGGAAAACTTCTAGGAAAAGCTTGTGACCGTCCAGAACTCTCAATCAAATGCAGAACGAAGAAGTGTAGTTGTTCCACTGAATATGCAAAAGGAAAAAGGTCAAAGAAAAAATGGCAAAAAAGATACCCCCAATTACCTGGCGGAAGAAAATGGAAGTTCCTTAGAAAGAAAAAATAAAGAGGTTTTAGAAAGTCAGAACGATGCTATTTCTGCAAAAGGAAGGGTCACTATGCAAAACAATGCCCAAACAAAAAGAAGAGAGATAATCTAATTGGATATTTGGCCCAGATTAAAGATATTGATGACTTAGATATTGAATCCATTTTCTCTCTCGATGACGAACTATCAGATGACACGGTTGTTGCAATAGATATTGAACAAGGAGACGAATTCTCTGATGAGTCCAACATAGAAGAAGATGAAAAGGACGACCAGATCATGCTACTCGACCTTTATACGCTTGACTTCCACAGTGCAGAACCGGCCAAAGAGATTGATACCAGACTAACATACTTGTCCCAGTCATCACCAAATGCTAAAATATATGTGTTTCCCACAAAATATGACAAGCCCATACCAGTCATTGCCTATTTTGACACAAGAGCAACGTCATCTATCATTAAGCCAGACATCCTACCACCAGAGCACTGGAATTCATGTTCAGCAGCCTTCAAAGCTGTTAATGGCCAGATTTTTCACATCAACTTAATTAGTAAGCCCATTTACATCCAACTGTTTCCAGGATACATGGTTAGACACAAAGTATACGGATCTGACCTCCTCGGTAAAGATTTTATACTTGGATTTGACATTCTACATAGTCTCAAACAAGTCTCATGACACCCAAAAGTCTCAAGCATAAGAATCATATATTACCATGGACGACTATCTCACATTTGTATCCGATGGAGCTCCTAAATCCAATAAAAGAAGAAATTATCAAGACATCATGTGCTGTGTCCCACTCAGAATTCCTTAAGAAGTGTTCAACACCTTTGTGGAAGAACCCCGAATTCTTTATCTCTCTACCCTTCAAAAAGAACGAGGATATTAACCCGACTAAGGCGAGTCACCCAGGGATGAATCTCGACCACTACAATCAGGCAGCTGAAAAAATAGACCAACTCCAAAAAAAAGATCTAATCGAGAAAAGTACATCGCCATGGGCATGCGAAGCTTTTTATGTCAACAAAAGAGCAGAACAAGCACGTGAAAAATTGAGATTGGTCATCAATTATCAGCCACTCAACCATTTCCACGCTGACGACAAATTCCCTTTGCCAAAAAGAGAAGTATTATTCCAAAGACTTCCTCAAGCGAAAGTCTTCTCCAAATTTGACTTAAAGGCATGATTTTGGCAGCTAGGAATCAAGTCCGAAGACAGACCAAAAACAGGATTCTGCATACCCGACCGTCACTACCAATGGAAGGTTATGCCTTTTGGATTAAAGGTCGCCCCTTCCCTATTCCAGAAGGCATGACAAGGATCTTCGAACCTATTCTTCCTAATGCATTGGTCTACATCGACGATATCCTATTATTCTCTCCTGACATCGATTCACACACGGTGTTGCTGGGAAAATTCCATGATATTGTTCAAAAATATGGCATCATGCTTTCTGAGAAGAAAATGGCTATTGGAGAGACATAAGTTGATTTTCTCGGCATGCACATTAAAGAAGGAGAATATCGCCTACAACCACATATTGCCAGTCAACTTGACGAATTTCCAGATGAAAACTCTCTTTTAAGCAAGTCCAACAATTCCTTGGAATTGTTAATTACATGGCAGATTTCATTCCCGAGCTTGCGAAACACAGATCAGTCCTCTCTGGTGAGCTAAAGAAGAAGGCCCCACTATGGAGTCAAGATTTCACAAAGGCAATAAAGGAGTTAAAAAGAATTTCGAAATCTCTACTTGCACTAAAGATTCCATCCAAAGGAAAACAAATCTTGTAAACAGATGCAAGCGACTGCTATTGGGGAGCAGTCCTTCTTGAAGAAAATGACAAAGGAATAAGACATATATGTGGTTACAAAAGCGGATCCTTCAAAGATAGTGAAAAGCATTACCACTCCACTTATAAAGAGATATTGGCGGTAAAAAGGGGGATAGAAAAATTTGAATTTCACTTAGTGGGCCAACATTTCCTCATAGAAATAGATCTGTCCTCATTTCCAAAGATGATCCAGTTCAAACAGAAGATACTCCCACAACCACAACTACTAAGGTGGTCAAGTTGGTTTTCACAATGGAAGTTTGACGTAAAGCATGTGAAAGGAAAAGACAACTTTCTTCCAGACTTTTTATCCAGAACTCAAAAACAGATATCATCAATTATTCCGATCGCAACAATGCCGCAGGGAATACAAGAAAAGATATTAGATGCGGTACTGGTTTACCAAGGTGTCCATACACTGCATGGCATCCTAAAGCTACCAAGGTGTCCATATCTATGATAGGTAAGCCAAGTAGGTGTCCTTCTTTAACGTGCATGCCGAGAAAATCAACTTATGTCTCTCCAATAGCCATTTTCTTCTCAGAAAGCATGATGCCATATTTTTGAGATAGTCGTCCATGGTTGGATATGATTCTTATGCTCGAGACCTTTTGGGTGCCATGAGACTTGTTTGAGACTATGTAGAATGGCAAATCCAAGTGTAAAATCTTTACCGGTGAGGTCAGATCCGTATACTCTTTGTCTGACCATGTATGCTGGAAACAATTGGATGTAAATGGGCTTACTAATTAAGTTGATGTGAAAAATCTGGCCATTAGCAGCTTTGAAAGCTGCTGAACATGAATTCCAGTGCTCTGGTGGTAGGATGTCTGGCTTAATGATAGATGACGATGCACTTGTGTCAAAATAGGCAATGACTGGTATGGACTTGTCATATTTTGTGGGAAACACATATATTTTAGCATTTAGTGATGACTGGGACAAGTATGTTAGTCTGGTATCAATCTCTTTGGCGGTTCTGCACTATGGAAGTCAAGCGTATAAAGGTCGAGTAGCATGATCTTGTCGTCCTTTTCATCTTCTTCTGTGTTGGACTCATCAGAGAACTCGTCTCCTTGTTTAATACCTATTGCAACAACCATGTCATCTGATAGTTCGTCATCGAGAGAGAAGATGGATTCAATATCTGAGTCATCAATATCTTCAATCTGGGCCAAATATCCAATTAGATTATCTCTCTTCTTTTTGTTTGGGCATTGTTTTGCATAGTGACCCTTCCTTTTGCAGATATAGCATCGGTTTGCCTTTCTAAAACCTCTTTGTTTTCTCTTTCTAAGGAACTTCCATTTTCTTCCGCCAGGTAATTGGGAGTATCTTTTTTGCCATTTTTTCTTTGAACTTCTTCCTTTTGCATATTCAGTGGAACAACTACACTTCTTCGTTCTGCATTTGATGGAGAGTTCAGGACGGTCACAAGCTTTTCCTAGAAGTTTTCCTTGCTCTTGTAGCTGTTTAAAGAACTTCTGGTGGTTGCATAACTTCTCGAGTGCTCCAAGAGAGACCTGGTATATTTCTCCCAAAGTGGCTTGGTTTAAAGCCATGTTCTTGGTAGATAGTATTCGGGACGTCTCATTTCCAAGTGGATCTGGAAGTGAATTTAAGTATGCATGTTTGAGATTGACGTCGTCGATGCCATTTAACGCATATAATCTCTTAGACATTTTTTCATAATGCCTTTCTAGATCTTTTCTCTTAAAAGAGCAGCATCTCCTGCTTAAGTATTTCTCTCTTGCTTGAACAGTATAGTGATCCCATGTGCTAAGGAATTCATTGTGGATATGCCTAATGAGAGCGCCAACCGTTGGGGATTGTCGTATCTGTAGTTGTCGATATTGTCCAAGACTTATCCACCATTGTCTCATGCAGCCTTGGAATTTGGACACTAGTTTGTCTGTGACTGCAGGAAGAGTTGCTCCTAGGTTAAGCAATTGTTTAGTAATCCATACATGCATTTCATAAATCTTGTCACGCCATCTTGACGATGGGATTTCGTCAAAAGAAAAGCCTTTGTGTGGCTCAGTTGGAATCCTTGGATTACAAACAGGTTAGGTTTTCGAGTTTCATGTCTATCGTCAGATATATCTCCTCTGTCACTTTCCATTTTCCCTTCTTCAACAGTAGGTTCTGCCATCATGAAGTTCGGGATGAGAACCTCGTCTTTTGGTTCGGTTTTTGGTTTTTTAAAGATCTTCTCTTTCTTTGGTTAAACTGAACCTTGCTCATGTTTGATCATTTTATCCAGATATACAGAGATTGCATTGTTGGCGGGTTGCATCATGAATTGAGATTCATATTTCTCAGATGGAGCTTGTTCCTTAGAGGTGGATGCTATATTTTGTTCTTTTCCAGGAGGTGGCTTTCTTTTTATCCCATGTTGTTCTTAGATAATAGGGGTCGGGAGGAAAGATGATGAACCAAAAATACTAGGGTCATGAGTAAAAAGAAGAGGTTGTGTTTGGGCTGTATATGGTAGAGTGTATATCGGGTATGGAGTCAAAAGATCATATGGCATTTGTGTTTGGGATTTGGGTTGGTTTTGCAGGGAATTCAATTGTGTTTTGAGGAATTTAAGTTCAGTTTCTTTTTGGCTCATCAAAGGAGAGGTCAAGGATACTGTGGTTGCTAGGTGCATCAACTCCTGGTGAAGGCAGGCTATTCTTCTAGTTATATCTTTGACAGAGAGGTCTAAATTTGTTACCTTCTTGTCAATCTAGCTCAAGAGATGATTTTGTGCTTTTGCATTCTCTGATTACCAGTTTAGAGTTGCTTATGCCGCACTAATTTGTACCATCGAGCCATCTGAATTCTTTGTGTTTGGACTTTTGATTTTCCATGAGTGTCTTATGTTGTTTTGTTCGAATTCATGTGATGGAAATGGTGACTCGTATGAGGATGGAGGTCCAAACATGTAGCTCAGTTGTACTTCTTCATTGTCTGGAGTCGATGGGGCTGTACTACTTGGATATAAGACATATTATTCGAAATTTCTTCCGTTGGTTTCTCCAAGTAGGCCAACTTGTGGATCTCCTGACTCGTAATGTTCTTTGAGTTTTTGTTGGGAATACTTCTTTTTCGTCTTCTTGGAGTATCTTCATCTTCTGAATAGTTCTCCAATCATTTTTAGCAATCGCAGACGTCAAAAAATTTATGACCATCTTCATCCATGAATGAGTATGAGGGATTTCGTAGTGAATTAAAGGATTCAATTGGCACATCTGGTAGATATTCAGTTAGACCTGAGGATTGATCTTCTTCTTCTACATGGGAGATTGTATTTATTTCCGTGTAAAAAGCTGCTAGTCTAGGTTTTTCTTCGTGTTGTTTGAAGGTGATCTCAACTGCTCCATCTTTTCTCTTTTGGATAAAAGAATCTAGTGATTGAATTGGTATGCTTCTTTCATGAAACTTCTCATAGTTTGTTACCCATGATTCTGGGAATAACTTGATCAATTCATCTCTTGGGATTTGTCTTGGGATGTGAATGCAAGAGGGACTGTGTTGCGACTCTAGTTGTATGAGGAGTGCATCTTCCGTGTCTCGTGGGAGGCTTAAATCCATTGCATGGTTTTGGACTCTATACGCCATTTGGTAGTGTAGTGTGGCTGCATATGTATTTTCAACTTGAGGGGCGCCGGTGATTTGTAGTTGAATTTGCATGTTCTAGTATATCTGAGGATCTTCTAGTGATATGTTGAAGTTTGGGAATAGTGTGACAAATACAGTACCAGCATTAAGTGTTGTTTGGATTGTAGTGATACATGCATGCTGATATTCTCTGTATCTGGTGTCGAGTAGTGCAACTCTTGCCACAACTGGTAACCCTTTTCTTCCGTGGAGAGTCAAGGCCAAGCGGATTGATCCATAGTGGAGATGGGTATATCCATGAGATCTCCATTGTTGGATCATAGCCTCGTTGATGCGGAGAGGAATCATTTGTTCGGCATCTGTTGCTGGAACTAGGTGTTGTTCTAGATTTGAGGCTAGAACAAGTTCTTTTGCTAAGTGTTTGTTGGGACCAAGGACATGTCTAATTACTTTTGGCAAAGAAGAGGTTGGCTTAGTGAAGGCTTTATAGGGATTAAGTAAATGTAATTGGGTGATAGGAACTTTACTCTCATCACTCACATACTCTACTTCATATAAATAATCTATTTTATTAGAGGTTGATCTCCTAAACGAAGGGTTTTTTGGTAAAGTGGTTAAAGTATCCATATCATTGAGTTCAGATACCAAGACAGAATGTTTAAATCACTTATCAATCTCTCGAAGTAATACTGAAACATGAGTTGTGTCCTTTTGATTTTTTATAATGCTAAGAATATAGATGAAGATACTATGTGGTGTTTAGCTACGCAAACCGAGGCAAACATTTCATTCTAAAAGCCTCAAGGTACATCGAGCTTTACCTTCACATATATCTTTCTCCATACTCTCTTGTTCTTAGCATGGATAGATTTCTGATGTGGAGGATCTATCGATGGCAACCACAGAGCATACTCTCTATCCTAGCTTATGATAGAACACATCTCACGCTCATAATACTTCTAAAGACGACAAAAGTCTAAACTTAAACTACCATGGCTCTGATACCACAATTACAGACACATAGTGGGTACAACCACAAAGGAGGTTGTAAGGATCAAAGGGTAGACTCTTCAGATGATTATGATGAGAATGGACTCGAAGGACTTGGAGATAGTAATAGAGTAAAGGGCTTTATTAAGAACACTTAAAGGATATTACAAAGACTCTTTTGAATACTCTTTTTATTTCTCACTCAAACCTGGTCACAACTCTTACCAAGCATGGGTATTTATAGTACAAACCTCAAAGAATATCTCAAGGAATATTCCCTAGATTTTTTTCACACTTATTTGCTATATTACAACCACAAACTAATTCAACTCCTTACTTTATCTTACAGCCACAATTTATTTTCCACTCTTTTACTTATTGTTATATTGACTCCAATGACACTTATGTTGTGTTAAACTCTTTTTTCGATGATATATAATTTTCACATTTCATCAAAAAGAAAAGAGTAAAGTCAATATTATTAACTATAATTAACAAAATATGGAACAAAAATAATAAAAAATCTGCAACAAATATACTTTAATAATATATAAAAACAAACGATGGAGGATTTCAAACAATAACTAATTTGTTGAATTGCCGAGTTGTTTTTAGTCTGGTGGTTAGGATGATCCAGCTAATAAATATCAAACATAAACGATATACCTCGATTGATTGATGAAGAAATAATATTTGTTGAAACATTTAGGAATTCATGTTGATAACATGTTATGAATAAATATTGAGTTCATCTTATATATATATAGGGAGATAAGAGTAGAATTTACTAGAGATCCACAATATAAACGTAATCATAACCGAATGAATGTTTATCCAACCTGATTAATGTTTATCAAACTATAATTTTATTTTTATTTTCCAAAAGTAAATAATTATATAAAATATTGTCGTTGGTTACATACTAATTATTTATTTTATTTTATTAATTTATTAAAACTTAAAGTACTGCATTTTTACGCTTATATGAGAATGAATACATGTGTCAAGGAAGATTGATTATATAATTTTGTCGCTCCCTCTTAAAATAAAATATAGATATATAGATATATATATATATATATATATATATATATATATATATAAACTAAGCATTTTATGTAATGTATAAAATGCTAAATTGATTTTTTTTTTATTGATGTTAAATTGTGGATTAGATATATCATTTGTTTGAGACAGCCCAAAAGAAAAAAAGATTCATTTGTTTGAAATAACTAAGAGAAAAATAATTGAAAGCTCTTTTCTCTCCGACACGATTGATGAGGTTCATCGTTCTTTTTCTCTGACCGAGACCAACCGTATAACTCCTAAAATTACGTAGAAGTCAATTGTTCAAAATATAAATTTCTCTTTAATAAAGTTTCTAAATGTTCTATAACATAATTTTCTTATGTTGATAGAGATACTATAATAAATTATTAATATTTACTAAATTGACTAAACATGGTAGGAAAATGGAAAATCCAAAAGTGAAAATTTAGAATAAAAAGACTACATCTTAATTATAGAGTAACCGAATAGACGAAAGAAGAAATGATTCAATATATGATCAATTTAAACAAAACATTTTATGTTAAACCTGACCAAATTCATCTTAATCTGAAATCATAAGAAATAATATTAACATTCTCGAGAATTTATTGGCCTAGTTACTTTTAGATTATATTTATCTTATTTTAATTTTAATTTTGATTTCTTATTTATTTTTGATTTATAAAATCTATTTCTGGTGTAATTTAAAATTTATATAAGTTTAAAAAGTTTGGTTTATAATTATTTAAAATTTTAGCAAAAATAAGATCAGATTATACGTGCCTTTTAGTAATTATAATTATAGCTATTTCATAAAAAAATTTGTTAACTAAAGATATCAATTATTTTTATAAAAAATTTACCAATTTTTAACCTAATTATAAATAAAAAATAGTGTCAATTATATATATCAATTGTTAAACTGAAACCAAGTTAACTATTATTTTTTAATTGATGTTAAAATTTTTGATTAATACATCATTTATTCAATTGATGTAAATGTATATTTTACGTCGATTATTTTTAAGTGATGTAAATCAATATTAAAATGTATCAATTTTATTTAATTGATGTAAAAAATATGATAATAATGTCGTTTGTTCTAGATGATGTTAAATAAGATATTAATATAATATGTCATTTGTAAGTAAATGAATCTATACCATATGTTATATGCATGTTTTCTTGTAGTGATCTTAATAGAAGTGTAAAATTTTATCTTACCTTGTATCCATTCGGAGGAGGAATTAAGCAATTAAAGCGTCTTTCAGGAGGAGGACAATGGCGTTCATAATGTTACATCAAAGACAAATTCAGCTTCAGTCTCAATTGGTATATTAGGTTCATGTTTCAAGAAAAGAGAGAACTTATTAGATTCTCTGGACAAGCATGCTTAACAACATATCATAAATCTCAACAAAAGAAAACCCACAAATGCTCTAATCATGATACACAAGTACTCAATAATTACCTCTACCAGAGAATCAGGCACTTGAGGAAATAAGGAGCATTCAATGTACATAACAAAGAGACAGTTGAATCGTCACTGGCCCGTCAGAATTTGGTGTGCGTATAATACACTAATCTATTCGAATATTTCCAACACAAAATCTACAATTTTTCCAGATGGAAAACAAAGATCTGGTGTGACAAATAGAAGCAAAAATCTAAATCGACAAAAGTGAACCATAGCGTTATAAAACAAGAACGGATCGAACTGACAACAATTTTTATTTTTTTACTAGCATTAATCTAACCATCAGGGAAATTGACTTTCCTTTCGGAAAACCATTTTCTGATCAAACTCCATAGCTTCCGTAATTCACCTCTCTCCATTATGGACAAACCCTCAAATAAATCTTACTCAGAGATAAGTTAATAAACTTAAATAAAGTCTTTTATGGCCCTGCCTCATCCCGCCGTTGAGTAACACAGAATCAACTCCCACTGGGTATAACGAAAGAGCCGCACAATAATCCGATTCAACCAATTATGAGAGTTACAACGAAGAATCACAGAAACAATCACATCATCTAATTACGCTTCACCCTCAACCCTAGAAATGGATCCCAACTGGTGGAGGAGCTCCGTTCGATGACAATAGAGGAAGATCCAACGATTGACCTTCCGGTCATAGGCAACTACAACATCGCTTCGGATAATCATCGCACTCTTATCGGTAAGATCCTCAACCCGTAATCACAAATTATGTTTAGATTGGTGATGGGATTACCTAGGATATGGAAGCTACAAAATAGAATTAAAGGGATTGTCTTAAGTAGCGACACATTCCAATTCCGATTCCAATCGGAAGAGGACCTTCAGGAAATTTTGAAGGTCAATTTCTGGGAATTTTGAAGATTGGAGCATTGTGATTGTCAAAATGGATGCGGACTTCACTCCGGACAAACTCAATCATCTCCACTCTTTCATTAGAGTTAAGATTCTGTTCGATATTAGCAACCCCGTGCGACAGAGCAGAAAGTTCAGACTTCCAACTGGAGAAACCATAACAATAAAGGTGGAGTTTGAAAGAGTGCGGAAACTATGTACTCACTGCCGGAGGCTAACACACAAGGACGACAATTGTCCCTCCTTAAAGCCAAATGCGGAAACCTCGGATGGGGGAAAAGAGGACAATGACAACAAAGAAGGAAATCCAGATGTTGAGGAGAGCCAAACCAATACCTCTGCGGAAGACACCTTACCACGTAGATTCAGACAAGACAAGCAACCAATGGAGGCAGAGACACAAGGAAAAGCTACAGCAACGAAAACTCACAATAAGTTAATGCAGCCATTTCCAGCTGACTTGGAACATGGTGGAACACCGATGTTAAGATAAAAAATAACAACATCCTTAAGAGAAGTATTGATCCGATCAGCTTGATACCTATTCATCGAAATGGCGATTACATTGGAATAGACACAACCCAAGTCTAGTGCTAAGGCACTGGTCCCTATAGGAGAGGATATACAGGGACAGAGGCTGCGGTATAAAACTTACAAAAAGCAGAAAACTTCCCAGACATCCTCTAACATCACAACATAAAAGAACACAGAGGAATAACTCAGTATGGTGACTGTCCAGAAGTCACCCAACGCTCAATGAGCATTCTAAGTTGGAACTGTCAGGGAGTGGGGAGCACTCTGACAGTTCGACGTCTGAAGGAAATAAGGAAATCCTTATTTCCAGACATTTTGTTCCTCATGGAAACAAAAAGCGATAAAAACTGTCTAGAAGTAATTAGGAAATGGAATAATTATGATCAGATATTTACAGTGGAGCCGAGGGGACTGAGTGGAGGACTTGCCTTCCTGTGGAAAAATCATATGACTGTCCAAGTCACACAGTTATGCGACAATTTCGTTGGCACAACGATTTACATAGTGAGGATTTAGTGAAGGCTACATTCATTTACGGGCATCCTGTTACACACTTAAGACCAGAGGTTTGGGATAACATACAAAGACTTGGAGTTGGAACAACTTTACCGTGGCTCCTTATTGGAGAATTTAGCGAGTTATACAACAATAGTGACAAAATGGGCGGACCATTGAGAGCGAAATGGACTTTCAGTGTATTTCGATCTTTTATTCGGAACTGCAACTTGCGAGAGATTCCAAGCACGGGACCCCACTTCTCATGGATGGAAAACATGAATGGTCAATGGATACAATGTCGATTAGATCGTAGTTATGGAAACACGGAATGGTTCCATAAATTCTCAAGATCAACAACGACATACTTGTCAATAATGAGTTCAGATCACCGACCTCTATATACAACCATCATGAATGACACCACAAGTTTCCCTAAGCGCTTCTGCTTTGATAAAAGATGGATCAAAAGGAGGGACCTCGAGAACATTATTAAAGGTAGTTGGGCCAAATGAATCACTGATCCATCCCTAACGACGCTAGATTGCATTGCGGAGTGCAAAAAGGAAATCTCCAAGTGGAAGAAAAAAGTCAACACTAATTCAACTCTACACATCGAGAGATTAAAAGACTGTCTGGATTCAGAAAGCTCCAAAATAAACCCCGATAGTTATCTCATTGGCCAATACAAGAAAGAACTAGCTCTACATTTTGCAAAAGAGGAAAAATTTTGGAAGGAGAAAAGCAGACTCCGATGGCTCAAGGAAGGCGATCAAAATACTCATTTCTTCCATAACTATGTCAAACAGAAAAAGAAAAAAAACATGTTGATATGTCTCGAAGACCCGAGGGGGAACATACATTTTGAGGAGGGTTCTAAAGGTGATATCGCCGCTAATTATTTCAGAAACCTATTTCTAACTTCCAACCCCAATGGAATACATGAAGCACTACAGGGTCTGGCTCCCAAAGTAACTTCTGAAATGAACCGAGAGCTACTAAAGCAAGTTACACCTGAGGAGATCAAATCTGCGGCGTTTAGTATCAGGGGAGATAGCTCGCCAGGGCCTGACGGAATGAATGGAACCTTTTTCTAAACCTACTGGAACATCATAGGAGACAAAACTATCCAAGATATTCAGCGTACTTTTACTAGCGGAGAGTTTCCTAAAGAGTGGAATTTTACACACATTGCTTTGATACCAAAATGCACATACCCTAAGGAAATGACCGACCTCAGACCGATTAGCCTTTGTTCAATGCTATACAAAATCATTTCTAAGATCATAACAAAACGACTTCAAGGCATTCTTCCCCATATAGTTTTGGAAACTCAAGGAGCTTTCATCTCTGGAAGACTTATATCTAACAATATCCTCTTGGCCCACAAAACAATGCACCATCTTAGTACGCATAAGGAAGGACATGAGCAGTTTTTATGGCCATAAAAACAGATATGTCCAAGGCTTATGACAGACTTGAGTGGTCTTTTCTTGCAGAAACACTTAAGGCATTGGGATTCCAGCAAGAGTGGATATCCTTAGTAATGTATTGTGTGTCGTCTGTTACCTATTAAATCATAATAAATGGGGCCCCTTTTGGATTGATCCCCCCCTCAGAGGGGCATCCAGTAAGAAGACCCACTCTCTCCTTTCCTCTTTGTACTAGGCACAGAAGCACTTATTCACATCATGAAAAAGGCTGAAGGGGAGAAAAGAATTACAGGTCTTCAATTCCACCTGTGTGGTCCCACGATACAACAACTTCTATATGTAGATGACAACCTTTTCATCAGCAAAGCCTCTAGGCAGGAAGCTACTGCCCTCAAGGAATGCCTCAAAGTCTATGAAAAGATTTTGGGCCAATATATCAACTACAAAAAATCAGCTGTGGCTTTTGGGACAAAGATAAATAGAGATTCGCAGCTAGAAATCAAACACATACTCAATATTCATTCTAGCCATGGAATTGGGAAATATCTTGGCCTACCTAAATGTCTTAAAGGCTCTAAAAATGAGATTTTCAACTTTATATTTGAGAAACTGGAGACAAAGATGGACAACTAGTTCTTAAAAACACTCAGTTTTGGCGGGAAGAGATCATGATAAAGGCAGTAGCTATGGCACTCCCAGTATACGCCATGTCAACATTTAAACTGTCAAAAACATAATGCAGAAAACTTGCTAGTGCAATGATGCAATACTGGTGGAGCACAGTCAAAGACAAAAAGAAGATCTCATGGATATCATGGAAAAATATATGCAAACCGAAAAAGAGGGAGGGTTGGGTTTTAGGGACATTGAAAAGGTTAACCAGGCCTTGCTGGCCAAACTAGCGTGGATGATACTAAGTAAACCAAACACGCTGCTAGCAAGATCATATAAAGCTAGGTACTTCAGGAAATCCTCCTTCCTAGGCAATGGTAAAGGGTTTAAACCGTCGTATGCCTCAAGAAGTATATGTCATGGACGAGAATTATTGACACATGGCATCATAAAACAAATTGGCAATGGACATGACACTTATGTGTGGACAACTAAATGGATCTTTCATCACCACCCGCGACCTCCCATTAGTAAGGAATCCATTTTTCGATGTCTGTCTCAAAGTGTCAAATTTAATCATTGATGGTGAATGGGATGTGGAGAAAATTTACGACACTTCCATGCCAATGGATGCAAAAAGAGTCCTAGAAATACCCCCCGATATTTCTGCTGAAGACACCTGGATTTGGAGCTACAATAACTCTGGAGAATATACAGTGCGTAGTGGGAATTGGCTACTCCACTAACAAAGATTATCGGCACATGCTAATAACCATAGAATCCCGGACTACGTCATAGTCTTGAAAGCCAAAATATGGAACTTGCATATACCCATGAAAATCACAATATTCTTATGGAGAGTCCTCTTTGGCGCCCTGGCTGTCAAAGCACGTCTAAAGACCAAATCTACAGTGCAAAACAATCAATGTCTAATTTGTGGTAATGGGGCAGAAACTATCAATCATTTTTTTTTCTTTTGTCCCCCATCAAGACTACTTTTGGCAATGGCTTCAATGCCTATACCCCACAATGGCTACTCCCACAATTCTCTGCACTCTAATGTGGCTTTCTTGATGAACAACACAAATCCAACCACTTCAAATCCATTATAAAAAGTCTCATTCCCGTGGAATCTTTGGGCCATTTGGAAAGCACGGAATGCTCAAGTGATCCAAGGCCTACAACCAGATATTACGGAGACCTTCCGTGAGGCCACCCAAGATGAGGAGAAATGGAAAAATACAAACTTGGAGAATGCTACCAGACACAGAGTGATGTCAACTAACCTGCCATTAAGAACATAAAGCACTTCACTAAATCGAGACTGCAAAGTTAGCTGGGAGGTGAGATGGTCAGCGCATCACAACCTTCATGGCACAACCCTCTTAATAAGTAGGGATGGGGTTACACCTTGGCTGCATTCAAGACATGTAATTGCAAATGCCTTCTCCTTCATGAATCTTGCATTTGAAGGCTTAATATGGGTGCTGAGAACAATATCAGAGCTTCAGGTCATAAGGGTGATCGTAGAGATGGACAATAACACGCTGTATAACATTGTTTCCTCACCCAACAGCTGGCCTCGTTACAGGGCGTGGAATAAGAGAGTCTAGTCCTTCACCTCCAAGTTCATAGACATCCAATTTTCGAAAATACACCCAAAGATGAACGGTAAAGTAAACGCCATAGCTTGTAGTGTGGTGAAAGATATAAAATATAATGATTACATTGCAAGAGATGAACCTAGGTGGCTCACTCACCATTATAATCAGTCTACAGATATATGACCGTACAGAGGTCAGCTCGGACAACATAGTCATGGCAGGACCATCAGCCGAGGAGACTTTAAAGCAGGAACCGTAACATTATTGCAACAAGCCAAGCCTATGAGCTCACCAACCTTCGTCTTTTAGTTTCAACCTTTTGTTTCAGTTTAGTTATTTCCATATGGGCCTCTACATGCTTTTTTCAGGAGCCATTCCCCTAATACTGTATTGAACCTTTTGCTAGGCCTTGGCCTTTATTTAATCTTTTAATTTTGGGAAAAAAAAATCTAAGCATATAACAAAAACCCAGATAAATCGAAAATCATAAAATAAGTTTATAAACATGAAACACAAAAACCAAAGCTTTATTAAGTAACAACTAGCCCTAGACATAATAATCAGAACCAAAAAATCGAACCAAACCGAACCAAAATAAGAACAATCAAATCGAATTGGAACCGGATAAATAACCGAACGGTTCCAAAATTCGAGAATCGAAAGAACCAAAACCGAACCAAGAACCAAATAGTTACCCAAAAGAACCGAAATACAACTATATATTTAAAAGTAATTATTTATATAGAATTTAATAATCTAAATATCCAAAATTATAATTCTAATCTAAATTTGTTAATTAATTTGAATCAAAACTACTAAAAAACTAAAATATTCAATTTTTTTATAATTAATTTGTGATTTTTAAGAAAAAAATTAAATAGAAGTATCTGAACCGGAACCGAATCGAAACCGAACCTAATTTTAATAGGTACCTATTGGTTAGCAAATTTTAAAAACCAAAAGAATTGGAACAGGAACCGAATCGAACTAAACCGAATTTTTGTTGGTACCCATTGGTTACCATTTTTCTGGAACCGAAAAAATCAAAAACCAAAAGAACCGATCCGAAACGAACCGAAAAACCGAATGCGCATGGTTAGTAACAATGATAGACAAAGTGTCACAGAGCAACAAAAAAATAACAATCTCTTTACCAAATTGAGGAAGTGGATAACAACACAAACTGTACATAAAATAGCGAAGCGAGGAAATATCAAAAGAGAGAACTCACCCGAAGTAGGTCTTCCTAGATTTGAAAAGAGTGAGAGATTGAAGTGTAAGAGGTACAAAGAAACAAGGAGAGGGAGAGACTCAGATATAAGAAATGAAGGTGATTGCTTTATCTAGCTTCTATATTAAGAAAGAGACGAACTTCTTTATGGGTTATTAGGAATGGAAGCAGCAACACTTCAAGTGAAGATAGAGAATTTGGTAGAGGTCGTTAATGTGTTCATCGGTTTATAGTGTATATATGTTTCTTTAATCATTCTAGTTTTTGTCGGCGTTCTCTTTTGTCATTTGTATTTTTTTCACAATGTTATTAGTCTTTTTTCTTAGATGTATCCCCAAAGACGATGGTACTAACCGATACCAGCTGAATTTGAGTCATTTTTGTATTCCTCAGCTTAATTTTTGTTTTGTCACTAGTTACACTTGAAGAATTCATCTAAACTGGTCTCCTACAAAGGCAGTTATGATTCATATACCCTATGAAGCATGGACCAGCAACAAACCATCTGTAAGTTATTTAAAAGTGTTTGGGAGCATTTGTTACTCCTTGATTAATGCTCCAAGAAGTGTATATTTCTTAGATATTCCTCTTAGTCAAAATGCTACATGTTGTATGATCACGTCAGCGAGAAGGTGATTGAGAACAAAAAGTGGTGTTTGATGAGGTTGGAATCTGGAAATGGGGTAAGAACGAGAATAGTGATTCAATTGAACTCATTCTAGAAAAAGATGAGGAGGGGAGGGGGGGGGGGATATTTGAATTCAGAGAGTGGGGGAAACACTCCTCCCGCGAATTACCCTGCATGTTCTACTCTCAATTCACCAACAAGCAACAACAATGGTAGTTGAAGAAGGATAATCGAGCTCTAGTCCACCTCAGAAGTTCAATTCCTTACAGAAGATATATGTGTAGCCTCACGTTTTCTTCTCAGTAGATCCAGTCAGATTTAATGGAGCTGCAACCAAGAAGGAATGAGTACAAGCTATAGAAGAAGAGTTGGCTGCTATTATAAAGAACAAAACATGGGATCTTGTAAAGCTTCCTGAAGGGAACACTCTAAAGAGTTGAATTAAGCTTGAAAGTAGTAACTTGTTGAGTAAGCTACTAATTAGATAAGATTAAGTTTGTTATAGTTGGGAGTTATCTATTCATACTTTCCTATTGTGAAAAGGAAAAGCTTAATCTTGTCTATGAAAGATGAAATACCAAAGTGTGGTATGAATCTAAGAGTTTGAGATTTGAGAGTTTAGGTTTTAAGGAAGTTTCCTAAGCTAATAAAGAAGAGATAGTTCTTTATAATTTTTGAGTTCTTAACATTCAATTTGCTTAAAATACAACAATTGGTATCAGAGCGAAGGTTCTTGATTAAGGAGGAGCCTTGATCACGAGAAGAGAAGTTACGCGTGAGGTGTAACAAACCATGGGGGATAGTCAAGCGATTGTACCGTCGGAGAAGAACGAAGGAGGAGGGTCTTCTTCAATTCAATGTCCAATGTTGAATTCAACTAATTACACCGTACGGGCTATGAGGATGAAAGTGTGTCTCAAGATATCTAAGGTGTGGGAAGTCATAGAAAAAGGTACAACCGATGAAGAAAAAAACAACTTGGCGATGGGATTATTAATTCAATCAATACCGGAGTCTTTAATCTTGCAAGTCGGTGAGCTAGATACGACAAAGAAAGTATGGGAGGCAATCAAAATACGGAATATGGGAGCCGAAATAGTTAGAGAAGCAAGATTACAAACTCTCATGTCTGAGTTTGATCGTCCCAAGATGAAGGATTCCGATAACATAGATAGCTTTATTGGTAATCTATCTGAAATCTCTTCAAAATCGGTATCTCTAGGAGTAATTATTGAGGAGTCAATGTTAGTGAAAAAGTTTCTTAAGAGTCTACCACAGAAGAAATACATTCAAATTGTTGCCTCAATTGAGCAAGTACTAGATTTTAACACCATAAGCTTCAAAGATATCATAGGATGCATGAAAACCTATGAAAAAGAATCTTTGATGAAAAGGAAGAAACTGAAGAGGAACAAAACAAGTTGATGTACTCTAATTCGGAGACTCAAGTAAGAAATTACAATCAAGAAAGTAATGGAGCTTCTAGAGGAAGAGGTCGAGGTCGTTCTAATTCTAGAGGAAGAGAATGAGGAAGAGGTAATGGAGATCGTGATTTATCAAAAGTTGAGTGTTATCGCTGTGACAAGTTATGACATTATGCTTCTAGCTGTCCGGATCGTTTACTTAAGCTCTAAGAAGCACCAGAAGGAAGTGTCAATGATGATACACAAGATGCGGATAAGCTCTTTATGCATGAGGTTGTGTATCTCAATGAGAAAAACTGCATACCAAGTAAATTTGAAACGAGTAACGGAGAATACACTTGGTATCTCGATAATGGAGCAAGTAACCACATGACGGGAGACAAGAGATACTTCACAAAACTTGATGAATCAGTGACGGGAAAAGTAAGGTTTGGTGATGATTCCCGCATTGACATTAAAGGGAAAGGATCGATTTATTTCTTGGATAGAAACGGAGAAACAAAAACCCTGACTAATGTTTATTATATTTCGGGTTTAAAGAGTAATATCATTAGTTTTGGACAAGCAACAAAGTCCGGCTGTGACATTTGTATGAAGGGAGATTACTTGATAATGTATGATCGAGAAGAAAAATTAATTGTCAAAGCAAGAAGGTCACAAAATCGACTCTACAAAGTACGAATGGAAGTTAAGGAATCAGAGGCTCTTCTGGCCGAGGTAAGTGACTCAAGCAAGTGGCAAGCGAGGTTAGGACATGTTAATGTTGATACTTTGTCAAACATGGTCAAGAAAGAGTTGGTTAAAGGCCTTCCGAAAGTTTGAGATTGAGAAGAAAGTATGTGGATCATGTTTACTTGGGAAGCAAGCAAGACAAGTGTTTCCAAAAGCAACTATTTATCAAGCTGAGAAGATATTAGAACTAATTCATGGGGATCTTTGTGGCCCATTATCACCTATAACAGCGGCTGGGAATATGTATATTTTTGTCCTTATCGATGATCATTCAAGATATATGTGGACGATTCTCATGAAAAAAAAAAGTGAAGCTTTTGGAAAAATCAAAAAGTTTAAAACCATGATCGAAAAGGAAACAAAGGAGAGGATTCAAGTCTTTAGAACCAATAGAGGATGAGAATTCTTGTCAAAAGAATTCAAAATATTTTGTGAAGATATGGGTATCAAAAGACATATTATCGCACCATACACACCTCAAAAAAATAGAGTTGTTGAGAGACGTAATAGAACATTGATGGAGATGTCAAAAAGCATGATGAAGCATATGCATATGCCAAATTATCTTTGGAGAGAAGCGGTAAGACATTCAACGTATTTATTGAATAGAATTGCTACACGAGCTATAAAGGATCGAACTCCATATGAGATCTTGCGAGGAAGAAAACCAAACATAGGACATCTTCGTATCTTTGGATGCATTGGTTATGCAAAGGTTGAGACTCCGCAGCTAAAGAAACTTAATGATAGATCTCGTATCATGGTTTATCTTGGAACCGAACCCGGGTCTAAGGCGTATAGATTACTTGATCCGATCACTCAAAAGGTTGTGGTAAGTAGAGATGTTGTTTTCGATGAGTCAAAAGGATGGAATTGGAACCTCAAAGTTTCGGAGGAGAGTAGTCAAGAAGGAAACTTTGAGGTAGTAAGTGGTGATTTTGACTCTACGACTACACTGGATTGGTGAGGATACCAAACATGATGAAAGAAGAAATAATACAAGTGAAGATCGTATAGGAGACGTGAAACAAGAAGAGTTACTATCTCATGAACAAGAATCACAAGAGTTAGAAGAAAATAATGAAACATCTCCACTATTACGACGATCACAAAGGCAAGTTCAAAAACCTAAACATCTTGAAGATTATGTTTTACTTGCTGAAAAAGGAGAGATGTTGCTGTTGAGCTTAGTAGATGAGCCGAGAACATTCAGTGAGACAAAACAATTAAAAGATTGGATTCTTGCTTGTGAAGATGAGATCAAATCAATTGTAAAAAACAAGACTTGGGATCTTGAAGATCTACCGGAAGGAATAAACCTATTGGACTTAAGTGGGTTTCAAAGATCAAACGTAACTCCGATGGAAGCATCAACAAATACAAATCAAGACTTGTTGCCAAAGGATATGTACAAAAGCATGGAATAGATTATGAAGAGATATTTGCATCAGTTGCAAGACTTGAAACGATAAGGCTCCTCATTAATCTATCTGCATCATACGGTTGGGAGATTCATCACCTTGATGTCAAAACGACCTTTCTTAATCGAGAGCTACAAGAAACTGTTTATGTCACACAACCGGAAGGCTTTGAGGTTAAAGGAAGTGAAGACAAAGTCTATAAACTCAAGAAAGCTTTGTATGGGTTAAAAGAGCTTGGAATATCTAATTGAATCAAGTACTTAGAGAGCTAAAATTCAAGAAGTGTAGCAAGGAACCATCAGTGTTTAAGAGAATTGTTTCTCACGAGATCTTGCTTATAGCCGTTTATGTTGATGACTTGTTTGTTACCGGGACAAGCAAGAGTATCATTGATGAGTTTAAGGAGGAGATGGCAACCAAATTCGAGATGAGTGGCCTAGGTAAATTAACTTACTATCTTGGAATAGAAGTAAAACAACTTGATGGAGGCATAGCGTTATCTCAAAAACGTTATGCTCAAAGAATTCTTAAAGATTTGGGGATGAGCGATTGCAATATGTTTCATATACCAAGGGATTCTGGACTCTAAGTTGTCAAAGTGTCTCAAAGAAAAGGAGATAAATGCCACGGAATATAGAAGAAAAGTTGGCTGCTTTCAATATCTTTTACACACAAGACCGGATTTGTCATATTGTGTTGGAGTTTTAAGTAGATACATGCAAAGTCCAAGAGAATCTCATGGAGCTGCCATGAAGCAATGCTTGAGGTACTTGAGAGGCACAACTACTCTTGGACTAACCTTCACGAGATCCTCCACACAAGTACCAAAGTTGATCGGATATAGTGATAGTAGTCACAATGTTGATCCGGATGATAGAAGAAGTACAACGGGACACATCTTCTATCTAAGTGGAAGTCCGATTACTTGGTGCTCACAAAAAAAGAAACCGTTGCCTTGTCTTCTTGTGAAGCCAAGTTCATGGCTGGAACCGAGGCTTCAAGACAAGTGATTTGGCTTCAAGAGTTGTTGAGTGAGGTTATGGGAACAACTTGCGCAAAGGTGATCATAAGAATAGACAACAAATCCGCAATAACACTTACCAAGAATCCGGTGTTTCATGGAAGAAACAAACACATACATACAAGGTACCATTTCATTAGAGAATGCGTTGAGAATGATCAAATAGAAGTGGAACACATTCCCGGAAAAAAGCAAAAGGCGAATATTCTAACAAAGGCACTTAGAAGGATGAAGTTCAAGGAAAGGAGAGATTTCATTGGAGTTCAAGACATAGAAGAAGTCGATTTCAAGCTTAAGGAGGAGAATGTTTAATTAAGCTTGAAAGTAATAACTTGTTGAGTAAGCTACTAATTAAATAAGATTAAGTTTGTTATGGTTAGGAGTTATCTATTCATATTTTTCTATTGTGAAAATGAAAAGCTTATTCTTGTCTATAAAAGATGAAATACCAAAGTGTGGTATGAATCTAAGAGTTTGAAATTTGAGAGTTTAGGTTTAGAAGAAGTTTCCTAAGCTAATAAAGAAGAGATAGTTCTTTATAATTCTTGAGTTCTTAACATTCGATTTGCTTAAGATACACAACTCTATTGGTGTGAAGTGGGTGTTTAAGACAAAGTATGTTGCAGATGGGACTCTACACAAGTATAAGGCAAGACTTGTAGTCAAGGGATATGCTCAGGAATATGGCATAGACTACAAAGATACTTTCTCACTAGTTTCAAGGTTTGATACAGTAAGAAGCTTACTTGCCTTAAGAGGCTACATGAATTGGAAAATTTATTAGTTTGATGTCAAGTCAGCATTTCTCAATGATGACTTACTTGGAGAAGTGTATGTCGATCAGCCTGAATGATTCATGGTCGAAGGAAAAGAAGAACATGTTTACTAGATTGCATAAAGATCTCTATGAGCTTAAGCAAGCACCTAGAGGTTGGTACAACAAGCTTGATGATACAAATCTCCCCGAGATTATCATTCTAGAGTTGAGAAACGGATTGGATAGGCCTTGCAAAGAAACTGCTTGGTTCGATGTGAAGGGAACCGTGAGGATTCGATGACAAGGTTAATGGAATTGTTGTGAACTATCAAAAGGTAGCGGAAGGACTCTTGATCTTCAGGCTCTTTCTATGTTAGATATGACAAACTAGACAAAGATCGAGAAAGCTAGATTTTAAACACTAGCAAAGATGGAGTCGATGTGAACTATCAAGAGTGGCGGAAGGACTCTTGATTTTCAAGCTTGAAGTCTTTTAGGATATTACACACGAGAGATATCCAAGAACAATGGATATTACACACCATTGTGTTTCCAAAAATTTAAATTCAAGTTGTCTTTCTCAAATGAGATTACATGATATTTATAGGTAAAACTTATACTAAAAACTAGACAATTATTGTCTTGGAAATAGTCAAAGACTAGACAATTAATTTTCTTGGAAACAAACCAAGTCTATACATTAAATTGTCTTGCAAAAAGACTAAGACTTGTCTAGGAACAAAAAGAATATATCTTAGTCTTCACATGTCTTTTAATCTCCCAATTTTGTCACTTTTCTTGGACTGGCCATTAAGACATGTTTTGGACCCTTCTTGGACTTGTAATTGGCTCAAAATATGGTTAGTTTTTAATCAAACAAATGGGTACTTTGGATGTGATCCATTTGCTTCATTAAAAACCTTACTTTGAAAAATTCATTGGGATAAAACCAAAGCCAAAGGAAAATAGTACAAATGAACCACATGCCCATTTGTTGATTCTTTGGCTTGAGATCACGTTTTGTGACCAAGCTAATTGAATAATTCATCCACGGCTACTAGTCTCTTCACGATTTCATGTCCTTGTCCTTGATGCTCTCCATTCTCTTATCACTTGATGTCTCTTCCACAATTTGGATTTGAGAAAAGCAAGAGTGATCCCACACTCTATGTTAAGAAATAAGGAAATAACATTCTGATTGTATGTGTGTATGTCGATGACATTATATATTTGGGATCATGTTTATCCTTGATTGAAGAGTTCAGGTCAAGTGCAATGTAGAAATTTGAGATGTCTAACATGAGATTGATGCATTTCTTTCTTAGACTTGAAGTTAAGGAAGACCAGATGACATATTTGTTTCTCAAGAAAATTATGTGTTAGATATGTTGAAAAGGTTCAACATGGAGACTGCAATCTAGTCGATACTTATATGAATGTGAGTGAGAAATTGCATAAAGAAGATGGTACATAAGCAGTTGATGCAACACTATACATAAGTTTGGTTGGAGGTCTTATTTATTTGACCCACACTCGCTAAGACATATCTTACTCTGTTGGTGTGATCTTAAGGTATATGCACTGTTCAACTAAGCAACATCTTGGAGTAGTAAAAATATTGTTGAGATACATTGCAGGAACTGTGGACTATTTTACTGACAATGATTAGGGTGGTTGTTTAGATGATAGAACGAGCACCTCAAGGTATGTATTATATCTTGGCTTAAGGAACATAAATTGGAGCTAAGAAGCAAGATCATACAACATTGTCATCCTCAGAATCTGAATACACTGTAGCAAATTCAACAGAGTTCAACATACAGTTTGGTTTAGGAGAATCTTAGAGGACATTGGACATACAACATACGGAAATTAAAGTTTTCTGTGACAAAAATTGAGCAAGTGCAATTACAAAGAATCCAACTTTTCACGGGATAACCAAACACATTCAGACAAAGATTCACTACATTAGAGACTTGGTTAAAAAAAGGATCCATCAAAGTGAAGTATTACAACATAGAGGAGCAAACCGAAAACATTTTAATAAAGGTTTTGGTAATTTACAATTTTTTCTTCTTCATAGATAGATTTGGAGTTTATAGGAATTGCGGAGTATGGCTTATGGTATGATTGAATTTCTAGTTTCAGATTGTTCTATTTTACTGATAGTGACTAGGGTGGTTGTTTAGATGATGGAACGAACACCTCATGGTATGCATTATATCTTGGTTTAAGGAACATAAATTGGAGCTAAGAAGCTGAATACACTGCAGCAAATTCAACAGCTCATCATACGGTTTGGTTGAGGAGAATCTTAGATGACATTGGAAAAATGCAACAGAAGGAGATTAAAGTTTTCTATGACAACAAATGAGCTATTGCAATTACAAAGAATCTAGCATTTCACGGGAGAAGTAAACACATTCAGACAAAGATTCACTACATCAGAGACTTGGTTAAAGAAGGATCCATCAAAGGGAAGCACTGCAACATAGAGGAGCAAACCGCATACATTTTAATAAAGGTTTTGGTAATTTGCAAATTTGTCTTCTTCAGGAATAGGCATGAAATTTGCATGTTTGAATCAAGGGAGGATGTTAGAATATGATTCAAATATAGGTTCCATTTGTTAAGCAACAAATTGAGATAGTGGCTTATTATTGACTTGGTTAATGATAACACCACGATCATTACAAGGTTTAGTTTTTACGTTTTCATATGCTATGTTTTTTCATGTCCTACTTTCAGCACATGTTATAACATAAAGGACATATAAATTGATATAGACATGCATATAAATGTTCTTTAAGAATATGAACATCTGAATACGTAAATGTGGACATAACAATAAGAAAAGAAATGAATTGGGAAAAAACGAAGAGAATCAGGGAGAAGATGAGAAAAAAATGAAAAAGATAAATATGTTGTGACACATATGTTATGAGGCAACACCAACTTTGCATTATCACTATACAAATGTCAATTTTTCATAACAAGTATAATGACACAAAGACAATGACCTAGCTTTGTAAATGTATTATCATGCATGACGTGTAGACATATAAACTTTGGTGGACCCCTTCATCACCATTACATATAGGATATTACCTCCACTCATGTAACTTACTTCATATTGTTGTGATAACAAGTTTAATCTCTCAATAATATTATATTATAATATATATAGTTAATTTATAATACGTTATCAGCATAAATTGTAATATTCTAATACCGAAGAAGTACGGTTTAAATTCATGTCAAATTCATTTTATATTCCGAATATATATATTTAATGTTTAAATTTAATTTACAAAATGTTATAATACTCATTTATATTTAAATATTGTTAAATAGCCAATATTCCATATAGGTGATTTGCTCTTCATACTTAAATACTAATTGGAGATTATAAGCGTTATTTTTCCTAAATGGATTGGTAAGGCCGACGAGCCTTATGGGTGATTCGTTCCCATATATATATATTATTTCTTTGGTAAGGTGCTGGCTATTCCAAATCGATCGATTGGTATGATAAACTATGTCTCCATAATAGAATTTTTAAATGTCTAGAAAATATTTATGAAAACGTTCTAGAAAAAAAAAGATAAAAAATAAATTTTTTCCAGAAGATACATTTTTTAAATTATTGTTTTATTTATATTTATTTTTGTTATTTTAATATATATTTTTATTATGTGAACTTTAAAATATTATTATGATTTTTAACTTGATATTTAATTATATTATCACCAAATTAACGATAAATAAATTGTTATATTCAGTTATCATGTCAAATTTGGCTAAACTCGAGATTGTTGTCTTCGATATCGCTGGAAATAACTATATGAGGTGGACAGTTGCATCAAAAATGCACTTAGAAAGAAAAGAGCTTCTGATACAATCGATGTCGAAAAATATTTCTAATGAGAAAAAGATAAATGCCATAATAATTTTATTTTACCATATCCATGATGAATTAAAAGATGAATACATAATAAAAGATGATCTTGTAGATTTTTGACAATCACTCAAAGATAGGTTTGATCACCGTAAATATGTGATTGAACCTCTAGTTCCAAGATTATAAAAGTGTTAGTGAATATAATTCTGATCTGTTCAAAATTACTTCCAGTATTACTTTATGTGGAGAGAAGACAAGTGATTATAATATGATTGAAATTTTTTTCTAAACATTTCATCTTGAACATGTAATCCAGCAGCAACAATACAAGCCAAATGAATACAAAAAAAATTCACAATTGATGCAATTTTTTTAGTAGCATAACAAAATAATGAATTTGTGATGCCAAACTATCAATCCTATCTTACTGGATCAGCCTCATGTACACGTTTGTTGCGAGGCAACACCAACTTTGCATTATCATTATACAAATATCAATCTTCATAACAAATATAATGACAAAAAGACTTTGGTGGACCCTTCATCACCATTATATATAGGATTTTATCTCCACTTATGTAACTTATTTCATATTATTATTGTGATAACAAGTTTATTATCACTTTCTCTTCCTATTATATGATCCTCTCAATAATATTATATTATATAATATATACAATTATTTATAACAGAAGAGAGTATACTGAAAAGGAAATAAAAAGAGAATAAGAGAGAAGATATGAGAGGAGAGAGAGAGGTAGAAGAGAGAAGGAATAGAAAAAGATAAAATTGAAATAAATGATAAGGGAGAAGAGATAGTGTCTTATAGAGAAGATATAAGAGAAGGAAGAAGAGAGAAAAATGTTTAGAGAGTACTTTCATCATTTGGCTAAGAGTTTGTGGCATAGGAAATGATTTATGATGGGTTCTGGCATATTATACAATATAATTTTGTATAAGTTATATTTATGTAAAATTTTGTTTTTAACTTCTTTAATCTCATAAAATGTAATTTATATCTTATAAATATTTGATATTAGTATTGAAAAATGTTTATAAAAACCCTCAATCTTTAAAAATAGTTGGAAAAAGTCTAACCTTAAAAGTAGTTGAATTTAATCGCGAACTTTTGTTGACTTATCAATCAAATCATAAAATTGTGTTAACTTACTAATTCAATAATGAATTTTAATGATCAAGTTATTTCAATTATGTTATTGTTTTCATTTAATCTTTTTATTAACTTCTATTTTTAATTAAAATTTTATTTAACTAAGATAAACCAAGTTAATTAGCCAAAAACAGGTGTTCTATTTTACTTGTCACTAATTTAGCTAGTCACGAAGTGGTAAGTTTGAATTTTACCTTAATCTATTTAGAAAATTTATATTATAGATCGGACCTTGTAGAATTAACAATTATTTGTTGACAAAAGAAAAACTAAGTTAATTAAAGAGATTACAATAGATTATTAAAAATTAATGACGGGTGAGAATGGCTCCGACAGATAAATTTTAAATTAATTGGTAAGTAAACAAAATTCATGATTTAATTTATATTCATATATCATAAATATTAGGGATGAATATATAAAAAATGCCCCATTTTTTTGGTATGAATAAATAAAAATTTACCCCAATTAAATGTACTAATCATGACCCAATTTTTATGTATTAATTTAGGTTATAATTTTTTTTTTGTGATCTTACATTTTTGTCATTAATAAATTTCCTTGTTTGTTCTCTGTATTAATGATATTTTTAAGTAAATATAACTAACTGTAATGTTTATTTACAAAAATATTCTCCATTTAATTGTATATATTGTATGATATATCACTAAAAAATAATTTTTTAAAATTTGGTAAAATTATCTGTTTAATAGATTGATGTAATAAAAGTATAAAACTTAATATAATAAAGACATTAATTGGTAAAATCCTGTTTAGGTGGCGAGATTCTTGAATTAGAAAGATAGTAAAAAGACGTCAAATAGAAATTTTTTTATTTAAGAAAAGTAATAATTACATAGTAGGGATGAGGGGGACACTTCAACTCTTTTATCGATGTGGTACACTCACCCTTAGACACCAATATATTTACTGGTTTTTGCATTGTGTATTTATTTTCTTGTTAAAAGTGTTTCTTCAAAAATCCAATGGAAAAAGCAATAAAAAGGGAAAAAAGTGCAACGACACGAGCTTCCCTTCGAGTGTGATGAAGATGACATCCCTAAACATCTTGTAGATGTTGTATTCCATTGTTATGGATATGTTTTCTGAATAAAGTGGTGGGTGATGATTTTGTCTAGAGGTCTGCTACATTATTAGTCAAATGAACATATATAGAAGTTCATCTATTCTTCTCGAATTCTTGAGTATAAGAAAAAAAATTTAGATGGATATTTTTGGTTCTATAGCTTTTGATATAGCTTTCTTTCGTCTGTGAAACACATGCAACATTTTCTTCGTATAATATGGTTTGCTCCATATTTATTTGAATTCCACTACTAGATGGAATATGTTGACTTATTGATCTCAACAACACACATCTTCAACTCTCTTCATGGATTGCAATGATTTTAGCATGGTTCGAAGATGTGGCTACAAATGGCTTTTGAGAGCATCATGGTATAGCAGTCCCTCCAATAGTGAAATCCTATTTATGATCGCCTTATATGTGAAACCGATAAATATCCTGCATATGCAAAACCAATTATTTGGCCTTTTGAATTTTTAGAATAAAATAACTCTAAATCATTAGTCCTTACTCTTTTGGAGAAAGTGAAAACATGCTTTATTTCATTCTAGTGTCTTCACGTAGGAGACAAACTGAACATAGCCAAATTAATTGCAAATGATATATCAGGTCTAGTGGGCTTTTCAAGATACATAATGGCTCCAATTGCACTTAAATACGACACTTATGGACCAAGTAGTTCTCTTAAGTATATTTAGCAGGTCAAAAAGGGTCATTATCAAAGTTAAGAGACTTAACGACCAATAGTGTATTGAGAAGAGTTGTTTTGTCCATGTTAAATCCTTTCAACATTCTTTTAGTATATGTGAATTGATGTACAAATATGTCATTATGTTGTGTTTTGTATTCAATTTTGATTTCTAATCATATTTAGATTATCAACATATACCACGATAATCACAAATCTGGTTACAATTTTTTTTTATAAAAACACATGGGCGTATATTATTGTTTACATATCTCTCTTTTATCACTTAATGGACCACAACTCACTAAGGCTCATTCCAATTAGGCTTTAGGAATCGAGAACAAATCATCTTCACACTTGGGATGGAAGAATGCAATGGTTTAATTCAATTGCTAGCTTCTATTAGATTACATTTTTCCAACTCAAAACTAATTGACAATGAGTGAAGAGATTCATATCTTATATATACTAGATATAATTCCTCCCTACTTCCGATGTGGGATAAAACCTCATCGTCAAGGTGGTTTCCGATAGAATATATTATGGTTTAAAAGATGTATCAAACAACTAAAAGAGCTGCAGAAAAAGTTGAGAAGGATCTGTAGACGAGAGCATAGAAAGAGAAAATAGATGCGAAGTGAAAGATAACTAATAAGAATCAAAAGAAGAAGAGATGATTGATATATAGTAAGCTTTTTATTTTAGGGGAATTATAGAACATTATGTATTTATAATTAAGAAAATCGATTCTAATCAAACTTGTAAAGATAATAAATAAAAAATATTATGGCTTTAATGTGTACGTCATATCTATATTACATGATATTATTTAGATTTTTATTTTGGCACTACAAGATATTATTAAATTAAAATATAAAATTTTATGTAATTTTAATTTTTTTTCATAACGTCTATTTTTATTATTAAAAACCAAAAAGCTTGAGTGTTTTTGGATCACATATGAAATCAAATATGATGGCAATAATACTAAGAGCCTAATAGACCCAATTATAGAAGCATATGGAACGACACACGTTCCCTTCATTTTGTGCTATCTACATTCACATGTGCACCAATCGTTGAGTTTGATCCTCCACATGCCGTCATTTCAATTTCACCGGCATGCAACCTCCGATCTCAAGATCATGAAATTTGGTGTGGTTCTCGCTACTTTTCAAAATTTTGGTGGAGTTTTAGATTGATAACTCATATTTTACTAATGTATTAGGTTACATTTCCGTACATACATGCGGGTATAAATATTCCCAGTTAATTTAAAATTTTATCATCTTATACATTAGTAATTAAATTATTATTAATTAAAATTAAATAAAAATACCAAATATAAAATCAATTTTATATGTGAAAATAAAATTTTTAAAAAAAATTTCTAAAACATAAAATACAATATCATCAATTTTATAAAAATAATATATTAAATAATTGCTTTCATCAATCTCACTTTTGACAAATCATATCTTACATATAATTATATTAAATCACTAAGTTAATATACTAACTTATTTTAATATTTTAAATATTAATAAATTAAAATATTTAAAAAAAATAATTGATAAAACCAAATTTATATTATTATTTTTACTATTAAAAAAAATTATGTTATATAATATTCAAAAATAATTCTAAATTTTAAATTTATTAGACATACATAAAAATAATTCAAAATTTAAATTTGGATAGCATTTTAAAATAATATATATTTCTCTTCTAATTATAACTAAATATGCACATAGCATCTAACATAATTTCCTAAAACAAATGTTATCTATTCTGAGCATATAACATATATGGTATTTATGTATATAACTTTTCTAATACTATGTACTATAAATTATTATAATCAAATCTATGTAAATCAAATAGAGAGATATCGAATTATTTTATAAATTTCATAAACGATTTTCAAATAACTTGATCATGTAACATAATTTCTGTTGACCTACTCAGATTCAAACCAGTAAAAATAACATCTAGAAAAATATATTTTCTAATATAAACACGAATTTAAATTTTTAAATAAATACAAGTAAAATATATATTAAAAAAACATAATACGTCAAAATCTAAATAATAACATATTAAAAAATTATATTTTTCCACCCCACGATTGAATATAGACTGTAAATTGATTTTAATATAATAAGTATAAATAAAATGAATATAAATTTTCATATATAATTTATATAGATAAATATAAATAATTACAAATATATATTTGTTTTTAAAGAAATATTTTGTACATAGCACCACGGCACATCATCTAATTGTTGAATATAAAATGTAACAATATAGATATCAATGTTTATAAGGTATTTGTTTTATATACATACTACTATTGGTGTATATTTAAATATTTTTTTAGTAATCATCAAAACACAATTTAAGATAGAAATAATTATACTGAACAAGTTTTAAATTGTAAGAAATGCTCCATTTACAAAAATTATTCGAAATGCCCCTTTTCGTATAAAAAAGGTGTTCGAAATAAGGACATAAAATAAAATTCCGTTTACGGTAGACATTTATATGGTTTACGACGGACATATATAGTAAATTTATGTATATAATGAACCAAAATACAATATAATTATACATAGTGTATATATATATATATTGAATTATGTATACAATGGACATAACTGCATTATAATTGTCCATTGTGGACACAATTTACAACTTAAAAAAGGGTAATTCCCATAATTTAAAACTCAAAAGTTACATTTCATAGAAGAACTATAAAGAGGTATTTCTCATAATTAAAAACTCAAAAGGGATATTCTATATAATATTCCCTTGGCGGAAATTTTTTTTTTCTTTCAAAAAATATTTATGAGGGTAAAATCGGAATTTCCAAAAAGGTTGAGGGTATTTTTGAAAAAAATATGGATGAAAGGGCATTCTTGAAAATGGGTATGAGTTAGTGAAAAGTCATTATTGGTGATTTCTCTTAAAATTAATAGAGGAATGCAACTGAATTCGGTGGAATTTAATATATTAGTATTTTTTTTTGTCAACATTGGGCCACAACAGGACGGTCCATTAGCCAAATTCCTACATAATGTAGGCGGTGGGACTTGATCCCTGGTTGTGCAAGTGTGCATGTTTTATGTGGACTTACCGTTTGCCACTAGACTAAAGACCACTTACATATATTAGTAATTAAGTTAAGAAAAAAATATAGTTTTTTCTTAAATATTTTTAAAATAACTACTTAGTACTTGAAAATTTCTAACAAATAATATATTAGAAAAATTAATTATCATAATTATTGGCTCATTACACGCAAATGTTCTACAAATTAATTAACTAATAAAAATTATCCTACAATTTTTGTTTACTTTCCTCTCGATTCGTTTGCATATAAGTTTCATTTGTTGTTCTCTCTTATTCTTGTAAAATTGTTTCCACATATTCCTCACTTTTATCATTATTATCAAACTGATCTCGTGAAATTACATTACCATGTAAAATATCATTAAAATCAAAGTCTTAAATTTGAAAAAGACGAATAAAATTATGTGATCCAGCTGTGATCATGATTAATTCATTTTGTGTCTCCATATAATAAGAATGTAATGATTTTAAAACATACCTTAGATGCCTCTTGAGTTACATTTTTTTTTGTGTTTTGTAAAAGGAACTTGAGTTAGAATTTTAATTAAAGAATGAGTGATATATATAGTTGAATATATATTAAATATTATATATTTTAAAAAATTCTGAGATAACTTTTAATTTTTTTATGTGGGCCTCAATTAATTTTGCAGACGTAAACTTTTCCACATGTTATAAGATGATTTTGCATTCAAAAATTTTTGTAGAAGCTAAAAGAAATTTCGTTGGATATATATGTTTATTATAAATGTCTTAAAGAAGTGATACAAAACATGATGAGAAAGCTAACATTTGTGGAAGAAAGAGAAACACAAAAAGACCAAAACAAAATTCAGCTGAAAATTCAGCTATGTTAACTAGTGTAAAAACAAAAAGCAGCTGAATAAAATAATTCTACAGTTCAGCTATTTTTGTATGTCACCAGCTAGCACCTTTGTGGCATTGTGAAAAAATAGATTACCACAATACCCTTCGTGAAATAGGCAAAATGTGGGAGGAAAAGAGAGAGGAAGAAGCAGAAAAACAAAAAGAAGAGAGTTTGATACAACGAGAACAAAGACGAAACAATGGAAAGATGATATGTGGCAGTGAGAGAAATAAATAACAAACACAAAGGATAAATTACACTCGGGACATGAACATGGAAACATAGAGAAAATTTTAGAACATGGGGGCAAAGACGGGATAATGAGGAGATGACATGTGACAATGAAAGAGAGAAGTACAAAATGGAGAAAAAAACTACATGAGGACGTGGACATGAAACATGGGTGACAAAGACGAAGCAATGGAGAGATAACATGTGGCAGTGAGAGAAAGAGGTTACGGAAGTGAGAGGCAAATTACACGGGAACATGGATATGAAACATGATGGGCAAGAATAAAGCAATGGGGAGATGACATGTGGTAGTGAGAGAAGGAAGAACGAAAGTGACAGAGAAATTATATGCAGACCTGGACATTAAACATGAAGGACAAATTTAAAACACAGGAGACATAAATGACATGGACATTAATCCTGTGGGACATGAACATGACATGACATGACATATATTTTCTCCTCATTACACGACATGAGAAAAAAAATTCAAACATGGGAGAATAAATATGAACATAGATGCATGAACATATATAATCTCTTATAGCATAAACGTATGAATAATTTTACAACATGGGTGACATGTAAATTGACATGAACATGGACATACATGATCTCTTATAGCACAAACATATAAATAATTTTACAACATGAAGGATATATAGATTGATATGGACATTTACATGAATGATTTTCGAGAATATGAACATATGAACATGTAAACGTTGACAAAAATGAAGAGAATCATGGAGATGATGAGAAAAAATGAAAAATGAAAAAGAGAAAGAGATGTAACTTGGAAAAAAATAGAAAGAGAATATGAGAGAAGATGTAGGAGGAGAGAGGTAGAAGAGAGAAGGAAGAGAAAAATAAAATATTGAAAGCAATAATAAGGGATTACAAATATTTTGTGATGAAGAAGATAGAAGAGAATGAAGAACCGAAAAGAATGTTTTGAAAGTAATTTTGTCATCTGGTTAAGAAGTTGTGATATAAGAGACACAATTTACTATGAGTTGTTGTATATTAGACAATTGAATAAAGTTTAGTGGCATAGAATATAATTTTGTCTAAACGTATTTATGTATATTTTTTTCTAATTTCTTTAATATCATAAAAATGTAATTTATATCTTATAAATATTTGATAATTGTGTTGGAAAAATGTTTAAAACATAACCTTAAATCATTAAAAATAGTTGGAAAATTCTGAACTGTGGAGTAGTTGAATTTAATCGCAAATTTTTGTTGACTTATCAATTAAATCGTGAAATTGTGTTAACTTTCTAATTGAATCGTGAATTTTGTTAATCAAGTTATTTTAACCGTGTTTATTTAATTTCATTTAGTCTTTTTATTAACTTCTATTTTAAAAATTAAAATTTTACTTAACTAAGCAAAACTAAGTTATTAACGAAATTACAATGGACTATTAAAAAATTAATGACGGGTCAAAATGACTCGATAAAACATATGGGCATATAGGATTGTTTACATACATTTCTTTAATCAAATTCTCACTAAAACGATTATACCATATTTGTTAAAATGCTTTAAACCATATAATGATCTTGCAACTTTATTGCATATAACACTTTGGGTTTAGGCATGTATGCCTCTAGCATTTTGGGTTTATCAAGAATTCCACTACAAGAAAACACTTGATTTACGACATTATTCTACGATGGCAAGTAAACATCGCAAATTTACAACGTATTTGCAACATTGTTGCGACGTATATTACAACATCGCAATCACGTCGCAATATTGCGACGTCATTGCGATTTGCTTGCAACGTGATTGCAATTCACTTTTGGCTATCGCAATGGCGTAGCAATGTAGCGAGGTTGTTGCGATGCGTCACTTCCATAGCAATATTGCGAGCCATCTGCGATGTGCTTGCGATGTTACTTAACTTCATTGCAATTACATAGCAAATTTTCACCTTTTCCCTATAAATAGCCCACAATATGATTGTATCTTCACACCAAATCTTAGAGAGAGAAAGAAAGAGGGGAGAAAGAAAGAGGGAAAAAAAATTTGAGAATTTTTTTTTTTTAAGTTAAGAAAATGACGTCCGAACATGAAGTGTTCACAATACGACGATAGATGTATAATTGAAAAGATCTAGAGACGAGAGAAGTGATGAAAGAGTTTCGAGATAGATTACGAGGATTCATAAACCAAGCGGCTAATAACCCATTTACTCTGAATGATGGTAACATCTTTTGTCTATGTATTAAGTGTGAGAACAACCAAATTTTGAATGTTGATATGGTGAAACGGCATGTATATAATAAAGGATTTACTCCAAATTATTATGTATGGTTTTCACACAGGGAGGGGTATAGCCTCGGTGCTGGGCGTAGCAGTATGGGTGTGTGTGTTGAGGATCAACCTATTGATAATGTTAATTGTAATTATGGTGATAATATGTTTCAAATTTATGAGCATGTGCAAAGTAATAGATATCATGATATGGTTACAAATGCATATCATGGGTCCATTCTAAGCGGTAGTGAAAATACTATTAAAGAACCTAACGTAGAAGCGGAACAGTTCTATGATATGCTTGATGTTACTAATCAACCTATATATGAGGGTGTAGCGTAGGGCTGTCTAAATTGTCATTAGCATCTAGGTTGATGTCTATTAAAAGTGAAAGAAACATAACTGAGAGAAGTATAAATCAATTAGTGGATGCGTTTAAAGAGTATCTGCCAGCAGATAATAATTCTACTGAGAGTTATTATGAAATGCAGAAGTTAGTTGCAGGTCTTGGATTACCATCAGAAACGATTGATGTTTACATTGACAATTGCATGATTTTCTGGAAAGACGATGATAAGTTGCAGGAATGTTATTTTTGCAGGAAGCCGAGATATCGGGCAACAGGTGGAAGGAATCGTGTCACATACAAACGTATGTGGTATTTGCCAATCACTGATAGATTGAAACGATTATACCAATCAGAAAAGATATCAGCGGCAATGAGATGGCATGCAGAACACACAGCAAATGATGGGGAGGTTAAACATCCGTCAGATGCAAAAGCCTGGAAACACTTTCAGATGGTATATTCTGACTTAGCAAAAGAGTCTAGAAACGTTTATCTTGGTTTATGCACAGATGGATTTAGTCCATTTGGTTTGTCGGGGAGACAATATTCTCTATGGCCAGTCATCTTAACTCCATACAATCTTCCACATGATATGTGTATGCAAAGCGAATTCTTGTTTATGACCTTTCTAGTGCCAGGTCCAAGTCATCTGAGACGATCTCGTGATGTGTTCCTGCAACCTTTGATTTACGAGCTGAAACATTTATGGTATAGAGGTGTTCAAACATATGATTTCTCGCATCAGAAGAATTTCAAGATGCATGCAGTTTTGTTGTGGACGATTAATGACTTCCATGCGTACGGAATGTTATCTGGGTGGACTACACATGGAAGGCTATCTTGTCCATATTGTATGGAATGGTCTGATGCATTTCAATTAAAGCATGGTAAGAAATCATGTTGGTTTGATTATCATCGACGGTTTCTCTCTATGCACCACCCTTACCGTAGGAACAAGAAATTGTTCAAGAAAAACAAGGTTGTGCGCATCCCTTCTCCAGCTCACATGTCAGGGGATGAGATCTTGAAGCAGATTGATTATTATGGTGCTGAGGAAACATGTAAACAAGGGAGCAATCGGCACACTCCAGCAAATATGCCTGACGAATATACAAAATCTCATAAATGACACAAAAATAGTATCTTTTGGGAACTCTCATATTGGAAAGATCTCTTACTACGTCACAACCTCGATTCGATGCACATCGTTAAAAAAAAAATCGATAACATCATGAACACAATTTTGAATGTGCACGGAAAGAGTAAAGACAATTTGAAATCAAGGTTGGATATAGCTAAAATCTATGTGATGAGCGAATTGCATATTACACGGGATGGAAAACAACCAATTCCCATATTTCGGTTGACTGGAGAAGCGAGGCAAGCATTATCTAAATGGATTTCTGAAGAAGTAAAGTTTTCTGATGGTTATGTGTCAAAATTCTCCCGATGTATTGGTACAAATAAGTCTAAACTAAATCGACAATTTTATATAAGTGTTTCAATCACGTTGAAATGTTGTCGGTTTTGTTTAAACTTATTCGTATTGCATTCAATTAATGAATGATTAACGATGTATTCTCGGACCCTCGTATTGATCTTTGATACGATGTCAAGGATGTCGGCTTATATTTTTCCGGTAAGTTTGGGGTTTTGCGGTTTAGTGTTTCGGTTTAATCTTCTGCGAGTCCACTGCGATGTCTTGTGTCTGGATGTTGTAGTAGCCTCGCAGTAGGGGACACAAAACCCTAGTCTTCGTCGCAAGGGTCTCGTAAAACTGCGAGTCCACTGCGACACACAGTGAAACAAATGTCGCAGTGGCGTCGCAGTGTTCGAGTTTTACTTAAAAACCCGAACTACCTCTTCTTCTTTTCTTTCTCTTCTTTCTCTTCTTCCTCTCCTTCTCACGGCTGTTCCTCCATTTTTATCATCTTCCCCTTCTTCTCTCTTCTCTTTCTCTTCTTCTCTTCTCTTTTTATCATCTTCTCCATCTCACCTATTCCCTTCTCTCCCTCTTCTCCATCTCGGATTCTCCTTCACTCGGCCTCAACAACAAAGGTAAGTATTCTCCAACTCTAAATCGTAGATCTATAGGATTGGAACATAGATCTATAGGATTGGAATATGGATTTGCTTGATTTGAGGCTATTGGAACTTAGTTTAGGCTTTGGATTTATATATCTATAGCATTTGAAACGTTTTTTTTATTTTTGGTAATTTTTATATAATTTACAATAACGTTTTATATTATCTAAAAAGTTTTTAGAAGAGGGAGAGCAAGTAGCCTTTAGTCTAGTAGTAGGCGGTAAGTCCACATAAGATATGCGTACTTGCACAACCAGGGATCGAGTCCCACCGCCTACATTATGGGCTGGCCTGTTGTGGCCCAATGTTGACAAAAAAAAAGTTTTTAATTTATAAAAATGTTTTGGTAATTTTTATAGAATTTTAAAAAACGTTTTAATGCATTTTTGTAATTTTAAACCCTTTTTATAAAAAATTTTGAATTTTATAATTAGATTTTATTATTTTAAAAACTTTTCAATGTTTTTAGTAATTTTAAAAGAATTTCTTAAAACGTTTTATATTATATAAAACGCTTTTAATGTAGAGAAACGTTTGGGTAATTTTCATAGAATTTTAAAAAACATTTTAATGTGTTTTTGTAATTTTAAAACAATTTTTTAAAAAAATTGAATTTTTATAAATAGATTTGGTTATTTTCAAAACGTTTTAATGTTTTTATTAATTTTAAAAATATTTTTAAAATGTTTTATATTATTGAAAACCATTTTTATGTTTTCTAATAATTAAAAAAAGTTTAAAAGGGTTTTTAGGAATTTTTATAATTTTATTACCATTATAAAAATATTTTTAATTTTAAAATGGAATTTTTTTTCAAAAATATTTTCACAAACGTTTTAAATATTCTAAACGATTTAAAACGTTGTAAAAATATATTTACAAATGTTTTAAGTTTTAGAATTACTAAGTGTAGTTAGAACGATTTGTCAATCTTAACTACATTTCGGTTTTTAAAATTTTTGTAATTTTTAAATAATTAATTGTAGTTAGAGCGTTAAAAATTACTCGTAAATTTTTTTTTAATGACTCCGTACATCTAAATCGTCGTGATTTCAGATGTCCGGACGTCAAAACCCTTACACTAGGTTCCTTAGTGATGGCAGGGATCGCACCCGCCGACGCCTCCTGGCTCTCAGTCCCAGCCGCTTACGGGGAGGGGACGTCACAGCCTACCCGATCTCCAGCATCACGCTCTGTCCCATCCACGCCAGGATGTAGTTTCGGCTCTCTACCGGGCTTCACTCCGGTCCGGGACACAGAGTCTGCACCTCCTCCACCGCCAGCGTACCAGCCATTGCCGCCTGACATTGTTGCGGGGATGTCAATAGATGACATTTTGGTCGATCCGGACCACCGCTTCTTACCCAATCTCGTTCCTCAGCGTCCGCCGGGAACACTTTGGTATTCTCTTACACTTTAAAATTATAAATTATTAACTTTGTAAATCGAACTTAAAAGAATTTTTGGGTTTAATATGGTAGGTTCAATGATGACCAAAACTTGGCAACTATTATTCGGGAAATCTTTAAAAGAGTGTTCAGGGAACCGCATGCTAATTTTACGCAAGTCCCGAACCACGTCGTCGATAGGTGGTTCAAAACATTTGCGATACATTTTTTAATTCGTTCATATCAAATGCAATTTTTTAAACAAAAATTTAGTACTTATTAATTTTTCTTCCAGCAACGTTATCATTGGAGTCCCTCGATTACGGGTGAAGTCCGTAGAAAGTTTGAGGAGGTTTTGAAGAGTCGCATGTGCGACCAGGTCGGCCGTTGGAATGCCAAATGGAGGCCCAAGGCGACCAAGCAATGCCACGGTGGTTCAACACTGAGGTCTGGGAGAGTCTTGTCCGCTATTGGCAAGACCCTAGGTCCGAGCAAAAGAGAGCTAGTACGCGGGCATCTCGGTTGGCCGATCATGAAGGCTACGGTCCACATAAACATTGCTCGGGCCAAATGTCATTCAAGGCCCGAGCCCAGAAGAAGGTATTATATTATGTCAATTTATTTACACAACACTTTACAAAATGCAATTTATTAATACAATAACTTTTAAAATCATTTTAGCAAGAAGAGACCGAGGATCCTCACCCAGATCTGATAGAGACGCTCTACCAGACCAAACGAAACAAGGCCGGCGTCTTCGTCGACAAAAATGTCTAGAAGATCTATAACGAGGTCACTGCGAAGATGCAACAGTTGACCCAGGATAGCAGCGACGAGAGTACTGGATCTGTCGTGCTCTCAACCGCATAGAAGAACACGATTTATGCTAACGTAAGAATTTTCGTATTTCTTTCGTGTTTCTTCCGTTACAAATTGTTAAACTAATGTAATAATTGTTTTCTTCTTTTCAAGTTGCTCCCCGTAAAAAGGAGAGACTCTTCGGGACCGGTCGCTCCCTTGGCTCGCAGATCGAGCAGAACTCCTGGACGCAAGGCTGGTAGTCTCAACCCTGCCGATTCTTCAAAAATGGTTGAGATGGAAAGTAAGCTGGAAGCGCAGGATCAATTAATGTCGTCCCTGCAGTGGAACATCGCTCAGTTCACTAAATTCTTCTCAACTTTAGCTTCAAAAGGCGCGGACTTAGCTGCTCAGCTGAACGAGATGCGACCCGATGAGCCTGGATCGAGTTCGGCAAACCCGGATCAGACCGCGGAGCAGAACCGGGAATAGAACCCAGACATCTCTGATGATGTTTAGTTTTTTTTTTTGTAAAAATTTTAAATTTTTTTGTAAATATTTTTATTTTAAATTAATTATATTTTATTTTAAAATTATTTTTTTATATAAAAAAAACGGACGTCGCAATGGAGTCGCATATATCCGCCTCGTAATGGAGTCGTAGAACCACGCCTCGCAATTGAGTCGCAGAGTCCCGCCTTGAAAATAAATTGCATATTGTGCCTCGCAACCGCGTCGCATATATGACCTCGCAAGGGCGTCACAATCACGGCCTCGCAAGTATGTCTCATAACGTATATGGAAGACCCGTTTCCATCGCAAGATTGCGACGTTTATATGGTGTCGCAATGCATTTGACGTTTGTGATTTGCGACACATGTGTTGCGACGAATGTGGCGATATCGCAATGGTGTTGCAAATAGGCCATTTGCGACACCATTGCAACGACCTTTGCCATCGCAATGTAGTGTTCCCATATAGATATTTGTATCTAATGACCTGTATAAATATGTTGTGACGACATTTATAAAGCGCATTTTAAGATTTTTGTTAGCAGTTATATATATTTGAAATCTGAATTTAATAACTACCATAATGGGAGAACATGTTTCCTCAAAATCAATTGAATTTTAATAACATCCATAATATGAGAATATGTTTCCTCGTAATCAATCTCGGGTTTTCTCTAAAAACCTTGAACCAGAAGCCTGAGTTTTGCATCTCACAGTTTTGTTGTTCTCATTTTCAAATTGGTGTGTCCCTTTCGTGTCTGCTTGTCTATAATGTTATTCGTCTGAAACATGCCTAATTTTACCAAACGAAAGAATGCACTGAATTAATCTGATGGTAAGTCACGAATGGTTAGTTTTTATGGCTCCAATGGATTTTGTTTAGTTTTATATGAACCGAAATTATGTTATATTTGTGTGCATAAGAAGAACGCAAATGGATTTCTGCCTCAGAAGAAGAAGCGCTTAATGCATATCCCAATAGCAATGACCACCCCTAATCCTGGTGTAAAATATTACGAGCTAGAGAAGGACGATATCGAACTTGATATCGCAAATATAGAATATTGAGAAAGAGAATCGATCGATGATCGATTAGAAGGAGAAAAAAAATTTATCGAACTTGTAAGGAAAGAACACAGAAGAATGATAAAGTTCCTCGAAAATCCAGGTACATCTCCCTGCAGAAATAGATCCTGGAATTCGCTAACTCTCTCTCTACCGATTGATACTCAGTTTAGCTAGAAGGACCCTTAACGGATCTTTTAACTAATTGTAACAAACCTATCCAAATATGGGCTTCTTGAATCTTTAATAAGCCCAGCGGAATTAGTGTTGACCTTAGTTCTTAATGCACACTAAGGCTCATTCGATTAGGCTTTAGGAATCGAGAACATCATCTTCACACTTGGGATAGAAGAACGCAATGTTTTAATTCAATTACTAGCAATGGTCGTCAAAAGTAGTTTCCGATAAGATAGATTTAGAGTGTTAGATGAAAATGTATAATAGACAGCTAAAAGAGATGCAGAAAAAGCTGACAAGGATCTGTAGAGGAGAGCATAAAAAGAGAGAAAAGATGCCAAGTGAAGGATATCTAATAAGAAGCAGAGAAGTAGAGATAGTTGATATAAAAGACATTATCTATAATTAAGAAAAGCGATTCTAATCAAACTTGTAAAGACAATAATTAAAAAATAGAACCAATGTCTAGCGGTAAATCTCCCAAGTGGAGGTGTGGGGTTCAAGCGTTGGCTACCACTCTTGGCCTCTGGCCATAGAAACAGGCTGGGGCCAGAGGATTATGGGCCAAAGGCAATGATTACAATGTTATAAAAAAAAAAAATAGGAGATGATTACAATGTTCTTATATGATCCCTTTTCTCAAACATGGTATAGCTTAATGACTTGATCAATGTTGGCCCGACAAACAGGACATCCCAAGTTGTTGTCTTTAATCTTTTTCAAGCAAGTAATGCATCCAGCGACATGTCCACACGGCACACAAACTGCTTCAGATGATGCATCCACACAAATCACACACTCTCTATCTGCAGAAGGGAGTGATATGTTGACAAGATTCGAATCGACTGATTCATAGTTTTTTGGACAGCCCTCTACTTCTGTTTCAGCTCTTATCGGAAAAACCGATGGTGTAAGGTCTTGATAGATGAAATCAACATTAGCCATGGAAGCATGATCTTGTGATGCAGAGGTTTTTGTTTGAGATGATTGCAGAAACATTGGAGGAGCCATAGGCTGTTGAACGCCTTTACATGCTTCACAAAACCACTTCAGTTGTTTCACATCACCTTTGGTCGCAGCTGCTAGTTTAAGACACAATCCTGAAAGAAATTTGAGATTGAAACATATAAGAATCATGTTTTCAATCATCTTTGGTTACAAATTTTCATGGTTACTGAATCATTCAAAGCTAGAGTAGACAGTACAAAACTGTGTACACTTACGTCTATCGACCTGAACCCAACGTCTCCCCTGAGATATGTATGTCTTTCTTCTCTCCCTCTTGCGTCTTGCACCTATCCATGATAATTATATATATGTATAAGGTTTCAATCAACAAGGAAGTAACTGATTCCAACCAACATGGAGAGACTATCAAGAAATTACTTGTGGAGTTATCAAAAATCATCACTGAAGCATCAGACTGATCTGATTTAGGTTCCTCCATATTGGCCTTCCACAGAGCCACCACTGTCCTTGGCTTTGCGTCCTAATTCGAAGTAAATATCATAGTTCCATAAGTACACAAAAACATGTAACAATTGATACAATCCAACCAATTCCTTAAGCAGTCATCTAAACTTGAACAAGTCCTTTGAATTCTTAGTAATTTTTAGTACCTGAAGACTAGAATACACAGCCAACTCAAACTTGAGAGGCTTTGTAGGGTCTCTTGAACCAGTTGGTACAATAACTACCCATCTGCAAAATCAAAGCTTATTCATATTCACGTGCAACAACAAGAACAATAATGGTGGAAGCAGATTCTATACTTACACTTTTCTTGTAAGAAGCTGAGGAGCAAAGATCTCAACAAAGCTAGGGCCATACGATTCACGCATCCAACCAGAGAACAAGCAGATGTGACTCTATAGAATCAACAGTTTGCAAAGTTATGGCTCATGACTCTGCATATCAATTGGAGAAAATATGAAATAAGTGTGATAAACATATACCTCGATTGTTCGTACAATATTGGGGTGACCTTTAGCTCTAGCAATCTCAAGAGGTGTCTGAGAGTCATCATTCAAAACCAGTGGATTTGCTGCAAAACAAACACAAAGACATCTCAATATTAAGGAAACAGCATACATAGATTTTATTTCAGTCATAAATTTGGCAAGATCTAAGATATCAAAAACTTACCACCATGAGACAAAAGTAACTTAACCATGTTTTCATGACCTCTTGTTGCAGCATGGTGCAGAGGAGCCCCACCATTGCAACCTGATACCAACAAGATAAAGCCATTATTCACTATTCTACATAACTCAAAATTTGGGATAAAGCCACACAAAACATTGCAAAACAAAGAAGAGACAGATGATGAGGAAGATGATGGTTGATAAGGACAATACCAGAACCACAAGCATTGGGATCAGAACCCAACTCAAGCAGAGTTTTGGCTACATCATTTGATTCTGCGTTCTCACAAGCTAAGATTAATGGTGTTTTCCCTTCTCCATCTATCAACTGCATCAAAACCACAATGAAATTTCAGAAAATAACAACACTAAAAGAAAATAATTTCTAAAGATTTTGGTCAATAAATTAACAAGAAAGCTTAAAGAAAACAAAGACGGAGTAGAGAATGAAGAAGAACCTCGAGTTTGGCACCTTCATGGCAAAGGGATTTGATACCTTCGACGTCTGTGTAACTCACTAGCTGAAACAGAAGCTCGTTGTTCGACTGTGGTTGTTGTTGTTGCCTCATTTTTTTTAAAACGATTGTCTAACTGTAGAAGAAAAGGTGTTGGAGTTCTTGCTATATTAGAGGCTATATATAAAGAGCATGAAAACTTCTTGCCTTAGTGTGTCGAAGAAAAGTAGCAATGTGCAGAGTTAAAATTATTAACTTCGGAGTCTTTTCTTCGACCTAACGAGGAAGTCTCCAAGGAAGTCTCCCAGAAGGTTAGGACTTGACTTGGTGATAGAATACAAAAAGCCAAGACTTTAGAGTAAACTCAGGTTGTCACAAGTGGAAATTATTTGACCCAAGTAGGGACAATGTTTTTAGTATTTGATTCAGAGAATGAATTTAATGTAAATAACAAGAGAAAATATTATCTAGGTATACTATATGATAATTATATACGTGGAAATTGCTAGTACAAAATGGTAAAAAAGGATATCAGTAGATATTTTATCAATCTAAGTTTAGGATACAAATTTTTTGTAGTTTACTTAAAGAGTATGAAATTTTGTGTGGTTCTGATTACTTTTCAAAAAAAGTATTTTGTATAAAGACTTTTCAAAATTTTGGGTTTTAGATTGAGAAATCATATTTTACTAATGTATAACTAATACATATATTTACAAATATATTTATATTTGCATTTCAAAAATAGAATTGTATATTAATATTGAACGCACAAAATATATCTGTAGATATCCGTAAGAATGTAAAGAAACAGATGGCTCAGTTTGATTGTCACCAATTTAGCTAAGCATGAAATAGTGAATTCGAATCTCATTTTTCTCAGTTGAAAACTTAGGATTAGTTACTTGTTTAAAAAACTAACAAAATATATTCGAAGAGTTAAATGAATGGATATAGCTTCAATATTAGTGTACTCGAACTAGAATCCAACGACAGCTGTATATTATGACTTTCTATTTTTTAAGTTGAATTTTCATTAAAAAGATATACCTAAGAAAACTACAGATCAAAGAAAAGAAAATGAATCTAAAATCCAAAAATATCAATGTATCTAATTTGGATGACTTAATGACATTTTCAATGATGCCTTGTTTCTCAATCTAATTTTGCCAAACTGCTATTATACACATGACTAGCCTTTTAAGAAGTGTTTAAACTTGATTCATCTGCTTGATCAGAATTTGGTTGTGTAGGAGAAACTGGTGGTCGTGGTGGAGTTGCTATAGGAACTGAATCAGAAGACGTTGGACTTGATGAACCATTATTACTATACCTTTTAAGTAATCTATCTTTGTTACTACTCCACCATTCTTCTGCTTGATGCTCAACAAATCTCCGTTTACTGCAAAGAAATTCAATTCATTAAATGATGATTACACAAATCTATATAGAGAGAAAGACCAAAATTTACCTGAATCTAACTCTTCTAAAGATCTTTCCACCATTTTTGTGCAATACATAAGTAACATAAACGCCAGGCTCAAACTGTTCAATGAGTTCTTTGCCTCCTGATTTAGATGATGATGAAGCTTCTGTTGTTTCTGCTATGTTTGCAGGTTCTTGAGACATCCTTGTACCTCCATTGGATGATGATTGTTCTTCTGTGTTTTGATCATATGCTCTTGCTTCTTGTTGACCCAATTCCAAGGGTGTTATAGGTATCGATGTCTCAGATGCTTTGCTCGCATTTAGATAGGCTACAGCTTGAGAATTCATTGATTCAAAAGCTTCACATCCAGATACTTCAGGTGGTAGCTTCTCTTTTAGATCTCTTAACTATGATAAATAAAAACAACAATGGTTCAATTTGTAAAATTTATTTACTTGTTGCTCAAGAAAACAAGCTTACATGTTCAGCGACAGATTTCATGACCTCTGTTGCTGCCTTATGCTTTGAAGAATGCTTTATAGCTAAATCAGAAGCTTCTCTTGCTGTTCTCTTTAGTCTTTTGATCTCTGTACCTTGACTATCACACTTCTCTTTCAAATTCTTAATCTGTAGCAATGTGTTAGATCCAGCTCAATATTTGATAAACATGAGGATTTGAGATAATATTACCAACCTGGCTCTGCAATTTTGTCATTTCTTTGTTGATAACACCGTTTGATTTCTTCAGATTATCAATCATGTTCCTAGAAAATCCAGAACTGCGTGGAGGACTCGATCTTGTTGATGATCTTGTACCTGAGGACAATGTCGTTGTAGTTGAAGCAGAAACTGGTTTAAAGGCATTTTGAAATGCGCTAAGCGAGCTTGGGAAAGAGACATCTTTAAGTTTCTGGAGAGCCGGAACTTGTGAGGCTCTAACAATAGAAGATTCAGATCTTGATGATCTAACTTCAGAGTACTTGACTGGTTCAGTTTTTGGGGACAGTAAAATCTTCGACGACCTTGTTTCTCTATCTGGTCTTACTGAACCATCTGGTAAACGCGTCGGAGTTGTAGAATTTCTATTAGCAATTTGAAAGTTAGAACCAGAATCTCCAGCTTTAAGTTTGGTGTAACAAGCATCACACACTCGATGAGGCTTCCCTGGAGTTGGTGCTAATGCTGCTTTCAAAGCTTTCTTAGAACTACAAGCATGACAATGAACTAAACCGCAGTTATAACAGTTATGTCTCTTTTTTGTAAATCCAAATGCTTGACGACAACCAGAACAAACTGACTGATCAGCCCCAGAGACCCACTTATGGATGCATATGCTTGATGTAAAGTTAGAGCCACATGAAATGCTTTTCACATGCCTCTCTTTTAGAGCTTCAACTAATGTTGGCGTTTTTCGATCTTCCATGTCTCCATGTCCTAATCTTCCATTGAAGCCTTTACCCCAAGTGAAGACTTCACTTCTAGATGTTAACACAGCAACATGATGATCCCCACAAGAGATTTCTTCAACGAATTCACCAACTAATCTATCTTGAACCAAGGAAGGAAATTTACCATCGGAATTCGAGCTACCAAGCTGACCATGTGAAGTCCCTCCCATTGTGAATACATGTCCTGAGGTCGTTAGTGCAACTGTCAATGTATGACCACAAGCTATTTGGTGAAAGTTGTAGTCAATTAGTGAAGAGACACAAGTGGGAAGTAGATAAGTGTCTTTGTTTCCATGTCCTAACCTGTTTTTATCACCATCACCCCAAGTAAACAACTTTTTAGAGGACACTGTGGTTCCAGTCTGATTCATAACCTCAACAATAGCTACTGTATGCCACACTCCACAAGCTACTTTCAAGGATTTAAGGCCACTCAACATATTTACTTCTTTAGGATATGAAACACTCTCTCTATCACCATGTCCAAGAGCACCAAATGCTCCATCTCCAAAAGTGAATAGTTTTCCATTAGCAGTAGCAACAGCAGAATGCCAAGTGCCACAAGCAACAGATAAGACCTGAAGTCCTTCAACAGGACCTGAGACTCTTTTTGGTATCCAGTGACTAAGATCACTACCATGTCCCAAAAGCCCAACATTATGGATTCCATCTCCCCAAGTAAACAAATCTCCAGAGGTGGATACAGCACAAGTATGATATTCTCCACAAGCAACAAAATCTACATTGGTGAGTGCAAGAAACTCAACAAGCTTTGGCCGACTAACATCGACTTGAATACCATGTCCAAGCCTTCCTCCAGCTTCTTCTCCCCATGTAAACACTTCACCTTGTCTTGTCACAAGAGCAATGTGCCTTACGCCGCAAGCTATCTGATGAACATCAAGAACTACATTTGATTCCAATGGCCTTGGAATCAATACATTTGTTTTTACAGTTTTAGAGTTTACAACTCCATCTTGTGATATCCCATCGCTCCAAACTTCTCCCCAGACATAAACATCGCCTAAAGACTCTATGTCATCAGGACCAGACCCTCCACTTGAACAACTTGGTGTGCTTGAGACACTAATTCGAAACCCATCAGTACTTGGTCTTAACATGTTTCCACGTTCATGTCCAACATCTGAGCTACGAATATTAGTGGGAGAGTTATGGATTCCTAAATCAATGGATGATCTTCCTCGTCGAGTATTATTATTTGGTACGAAATCTAAAGATGCATTTGAAGGACGACCAGTAGAGAAACAGTCACTGTCATATATCTGAAAATGAGTTATGTTAGACATTAAGAAAGTATAAATATGTCATATATAAAGTGACAGACGCATACAATACAGTATACACACACCTCAAGGATCTCACTTCTAGTCTGCTTATGATGCTTTTGTCTGATTAAAGATTGAAGTCCTGCAAACCAAACCTCTGTCTCAGCTTTGTCTTTGCAAATCTGGTAAGAGTGTGTAAACATGAATGAATATATAAGACAATTGAAGTGTATCAGAATCAAAAAAGAGAGCTTAATGTGTTTTATTGTTAACAAACCAGATCAAGAGATCTATCTCCGTTATGATATATGAGAGAAAATGACAAATAATCCTTTTCTGGACGCAAATATCTTCGAAATACAGCCTACGAATGTATAAACAAAAGATGTATTGAGTACAATGATTGAATGAATAATAGAGTACTCAAGTATTATCTGACAATAACACTCACAGTTCTTTGTCCAGAAAGAATTCTGGAAACTGTAGATAACTTCAAACCTTTTTCTTCTCCGTGTGAGATCCAAAACAATGTTGTTTCATCCTATTGAAATGCGGTAACAAATCAAAATTTTGATTTTACATCAATGCATAACAATGTCATATATTGTAGATATACACAAGTGATTCAGTAGAGAGATACCGGCGAAAGCCTGAATGATCGAAATTTAGGCCTCCCTTTGCGACTATACTTAAGTAATTGAGTTCCTTTCTTCAAAGCAATGAGTGCCTACAATGAACATATGTATGAGTCTTTGGTATAAATAAAGCTTCTTTGTTAGCTAAGTCATAAACTAGAGAGCTTTGTAATCGTTTAAGATCGACAACATGAGACTAGTTTGGTCCTAAAAGCCTAGTTGTTTGTATTATTGTCTGAATATTGTGACATAAGTCAAAGACAGAATAGAAGAGAACATACTTGGTCGACGTCACGCTCGTGATTGACATAGCTAGAAGGATCTGCCATTCCATCTGAAAAAACTCGAAAGAAGAAAGAAGAGGTTGAAGAAGCATCAGGTGGTTTGATTCACCTGTCTTCATAGATGCATCCGTACGTCTGATCAGTTCCTTCCCCTAGTTGATCCGTTACTATACTCATTCAATTCTTATTTTCAAAAATATTGATTTCTGAAATTTGATTAGAAAGATTACTCTCAAAGAATGTCAGTAATGATCCTAGAACATAGGAGAATGGTTCAGGAGAGAGGACAGTTTCTAAAGAAAGATCGACATTTTAGGAAGAGTTTGAAATTTGTGATGCAAGTAAGCTCAGACTTTAGCGCACTTCCCCTTCTCTATCCACATTTCACTCTTACCTTAAATATTTTCTTATTTTAATTTATTTATTTAACATATTCATGTAAATAGCTTAATGGCTTAACTGAAACTAGGAAGTGTACACCAGTTGAGCTGGCTGAATTTTTTATGTGGCAATCCCAAAGTAATAGACATTAATTAAGCCGATCTTTTTTTATTTGTGAATTTGTAATTCAGTTTGAAATGTGGTTGTATTCATATTGTTAATCCTTTTGGAATTAAAAGTATGTTTTTCAAAAGTTATCCACATGCTATTGTTTATTATTTATGTTGGGGTATTTCTTTCATCTAGTATAATGAAGATAGAATTCAAGTTATATAATGACAAAATATTAAAGCCGGCAGAAAAGTCTAAAAAAGAAGAGCTAGTAGGAAGCGAAAACCAAATTATAATTAACAAAAACTAAAAAAAAAACAGTTTGGGTAAATACCGAAAACAAAACTTATAGAAAATCTAGATCTCGATCAAGTCTTCTAAATGTAAACGAAGTAAAGTTAGGGTAATTTTTATTATTAGATACTTATTTAAAATGTAAATATATTTTATGATGAAAAATTAAATTGAGAGATTCAGTTTATTATGAATTATTATGAATTGGACATTGACGAACCAATTATTGAACAAAAAATGACATTACTATATGTATCTATATCTATTGTGAATCTGGTTTGGTGTTTAGGAGTGAACTCGGCACTCTGTTGGTCTTGGAATCATTACTGTTCTACAGCTTCCCTCGGCATTACAATAACAAAATTACACATTTAAGATGAACGAATGTTCAACAGTTTATACATTATAGAAAATTATTGAGAATGCTACACAATACATATTTATCTTTAATAAAACTAATTATAATAGCAACAATTATTACTAATGGACAGATCCTTTTATTTGTTTATAAGGCAAAACTTTTTTTTCAACTACTATGAGTTTGACAAAATTGGATACATAATCCAAATTCTAAATCGTATAATGCGAGGTAGTTTAATTTAATATATTTTAACCTTAGTTACCAACTAAAGTTTTTTGTTTAGATTATTTGTTTATATAAGTTTTCTCCTAAACTACTATTTATAGGTCCCTGTTTTTATGAATTACTTTCAATAGAATTTATGGACTCAAAAGATGAATGCACCCGTTACCATGGCACATCACATGACATAAGCCTGCTCTGCCAACGAACATGGATCTACACGAACTGATGACTAGCTCCACATTATACTTTTAAGCTACACCAACTCTTAAAGCTCATCCTTTAACATCCCACAAAACCAAAAAGCCAAACCTATTTGCCTATCCAATGCCCTACCCTAAACCAGATTACTAAATTTCCTGATTTCAATGATTTCCTGGTATTCTTTTGAGTAAGTATTAAAGATTTCATCAGTTGCATGTTTTGACACGATGATAATTAGAATAATATTCAAATGATGTTTTCTTTTAATTGATAATTCATTAATTTTTAGACTAGACTATTCTCCTGGAGAAGTACAGTTTCTGAATATATCTTCTTTTCAAATATTCAGATGAACTATTAGATAGGCTCATATCCATGTTTGGAATGTTTGAAAGAATTGTGACTTAATTTCAAATATTGGGGAATCAAACCCGTGAATATGATAACTCCTCAGACCCATCTTTTGTCATCCAACCACAACACTTCAATGCTATGTTGTTACTAAGGTATTTTACTGAAAATATCCGAACTTCTGAATATGTAAGACATAGTTTGATTAAAAAGAAGAAGAGGAAGAAGAGTAAGACATAATTAAGCAGATAATGTCCAAGACATGTCTTAGAAAAAGAATTAAAAAATTGGTTGGTAATGAATGATGGATATAAAGCAATGGGCCAATGGTTAATTAGAAAATTGAAATGCATAGATAAACAGTATATGATTGATTGATTGGTTGTTGGTTAAATTAATACTAAATTATTAGCTCAACAGTCTCAATCCAATTATTAATTTTATTTATTTATTAGTCTCTATCCAACAAAATTATGGGCCTTTCTCTTGGTCGGATCTCACATGGTCTTTAGCTCCATCCCAAGCACATAACTTACATTTCTCCATCTTTCTTTACAGACCTTCAAACACACATCTCACATTCATTCATCTTTTAAAGACACTTTCTAAAAATTTATTTAAAAGTTAAAAATATATTTAAAGTTAAAAATTTCTTAATATATATCAAATATTTAACATCTTCATTAACACTATTTTAGATTTGCAAAACATTTCTCAAGAATCTACTTTATTACCCAAAAGTGAAGGTGTTTTAATATTTTAATCGAAAAATAAAGAGCTCATTGCAAAATATAATCCATTTTCATGACAATAATACACATTTGGCCAAACATTAAAAAAAAAAAGTCTCTGAATGGCTTCGTTACGGCAAAAGAAAAAGCAGAATTCAGCAAAGAGGGCATGGAGAAACTTGACAAATATGGTGAAGTCCAAATTCAGAGACATGGAGATTGGATCATCGGTTAGAGAATCAACGGCTCGTGTCATCAGATTCATCTCTCGTCGTCTCATTGTTCCTTTTAGAACAAGGTACCTCCAAAACAATAGTTATACAGACAAGTACTACTTTAGCCGGAACCAAACTTCTCGCCGGACGTTTTTCAACTTCTTCTCTCGACCTCACACCAAACCAAATCGTCGTTGCTATGAATATGATGACGATTACTACTCTCAAATCTATCAATATCAAAGCCAATCACGCGGTGAAGGGACGAGTAAAAGCATAGAGAAAGTTGTGGGACGAAAAGAGGAGAAAGAAGAAGAAAGGATGCCGGAAATTGCTGATTCTATGGAAGATGCTTGGAGGAGAGTGGTGGCTGCGTCGCCGCATTTGCAGGTTAATGAGAGAGCTGACGAATTCATCTATAAGTTTAAAGAAAGTATGAAGATGGAGAAAGAGAGATCGTTCCTTGAATTCCAAGAAAGGTTAAAACGAAGTGCTTAATTGATCCCCCCATATATGTATGTGTTCTATCTTCTTCTTCTGATTTTTCTTCATTGAATGTTGTTAAGGAACATTGTTTTCTCATTCTTTCTTCCTTTGTTATAATTTAGAAAATTTCACTTTTTAATTCCCTTTTATGTTATACAATGTAATGTGAATACATTTGGCTCTCCACTCTTTTATGTTTTTTTGTTCCTTCTTATTTCATGTACTTCACTTCAGTGGAATTTTACTTCACTTTATGTATTTTTTTGACAAAAGGTTTTGTTTTTTGTATTTTTTATAAAGTAATTGAAAGAAGCAAGAAAAAGGAAAGTACAACTAAGTTGGACCCAGAAGAACAGATTCTATTTTAAGCTTCCATCAAAAATGATGAATCATGATGATGCATGCCAACTAATTCCACTCTTGCATTCCTAAACCTTCTTTTTTTCTCATCCAGCAATGAATTTAGAATTTAAAAGATAAACTATGGACTTTTATGAACAGATAGTTTCTTTAGACATAACTTTAAATAATTGCTAAAGTGTCTCACTACAACTTTATATTGATTGATGATATAAAGCTGTCACATGAGTACCTAGATTTACTTTAATGGGTTTTGTTCTGGGATGCAAAAAGAACGTTACAGGCTGATTTGTTTCTTACTGTTTCAGGTACCAAAATAGAAAATGCCTTAAATGAGTGAACCATGCCCATACATATTCATATCTGGATCATCTTCATCTTCATAATCTGGTTCTGTAGATGGTCTGCTTCTCTTTACCTCTCTTGCTATTATTGCTTGTCCTCTCCCTTTCTTCGGTTTTCCCCTGTAATTGTATCACATTGGTCAAACCCAAATCATGTATCGGATACAGACATGTCAGGTCTGAACAAGGTAAACTAAGCATTGTTGGAAAACTAACTGTCCAGTCGACAAACCACCCTTGGATCGCCCTGGCCCCAATTCAGCTCGTCCATCTATAACACCAATAGATTACGTGGGTTAAAAACTAATCCGTGAATAAGAAAGTGTATTCAGCGTAGTTGTTGCTGCAGGGTTTACCTTCTCTTCCAACACCAAGTTCTTCAGCCTGAATACATACCAGGAAGATCAACTTACCAGTCTAAAAACTGCGGTTAATTGTAAGCACCCAATCGATAAAAGCCACCTTTTTCACTAATTCAGGCGATATAATTTTGACTAAAGAAGGCAGAGTAATAGCCTAACAAATGACAGGCACATAGGTTCAGCTTTTACGCTTGTTATTATCAACTAAAGTTCTTAAGCCATGTAGATAATTGACCATATTTTTAAGAAATTGTATCCTCAAGCCAAACTAAATACACTATAAAGGGAATCATTGGTTCTTTCGACACTGATTCTATTGCCAAACCAATTCACAAAACAGTTTTTACATAAGAGAGAAAGTGACAAAGATTGTATAAAACATACAGCCGGTGATGTGACTGAGGACAGTGAGAAGACTCTATCTTCTGGCTGAAACTTCCTTGACCTCTTAGCACTACAAAAAATGGGTTCGTGTCAAAGCCAATTACACGCTCCACAGAATAAACATACCAAACGAACTGAGAAGTTGCCACATTCTTTAATGCAATGGCAATCAATTCCAATAAACACTGCTACATAACAGCTTGTGAGTCCAAAGAAATTGACAACAAGAAAGTGTTTGCAGCTGCAAATAGTCAAATAGAACAGAAGCAAGAGTATGAGAAACCTCGCAGAGCTCTTGGAGGAAGACAGAAATCCTTCAAACCCTTTCAAAGCATTTCCTATATGGCTTGATTCTTGGAGATAGCTTGTCTCCAACTCATAAACCTAAAGATACAAAAGAACCCAAGATTTGTTAGCATGGCCCTAACATAATTTCTTCATGAAATCCACGAATTCAAGGTCGAATTCACATTGGCTCAATGCCAATTGTATCACCAAATACCCTAACCTGCTTCTCGATGCTCCTTAGTTCTTGACGAAGCTTCTCTCGCTTGTTCAAAAGTGAAGTGAGCATCGCACCAGGATCCGCCGAACCCTTTTGCCCTAACGACATGTCCGGGGAATATTTTCCCAAAATCCACAGATGGGTTTTGCTGAAATTCGATGCGGAGGAAAAAAAAAAAAGATCTCTTGATTAGAATGGATTACGAGGGAGATGCGATGATATGTCTGAAATGGGAATTAGGATCTCATGTTATGTGCGGAAATCAATTTCACAAAAACAGAACTCTCGTTTTTATTTTTCCCAACTTCCTTTCCCAATCTGTTTGTTTTATGATTTTATCATTAAAAAAAAAATGTCATCGAGACATTTCCATTTTTGGGAAAAAACGTGAGAAATGCAACCTTTCAGATTTTAATTAGAAGAAATGCCAGATTGTTTTATTTTATTGAAATATACCAATTTAGATGGCAAAAATGACGTGATGAATATACCCCTGGATAAGCTTAATATAACTTGTAGTCCAAAATAGCTTTAAAAAGGAAAATTAAAGATTAAGATAGGCTTAAATATATTATAAGGTAAATAGAATCTTATGTGTTAATGAAAACGTCATTGTGGCCGTCCAAATTTTAAAGACTTAATCTAAGAGGTAAGAATCATACATGTGGAAGGGAGTTGAGTTATGAGCTAGAGATAAAGGGATGGTGTGGCATAGAGCATGCTTTCTTCAAAGTATAAGGAGGATAGAAGAGTTTAGAAATGAGAATTGAGAAAAGTTTCAAACATGATATTCAGTTCACAACCACAAAGTTTACTATTTTCTATGCTAGAAATCGTTATTCTGAAGATTCTAGCAAAGGTAGCAGAAGATGGTTTTGAAGAGTTAGGACAAATCATCAGGCCGTGCTGGTTGGGAAGGCATCTGGGGAAGAACAAACCGTTGTTAGAAGGAGCTTCGATGTGGTTGATGGACCTAGTACCACAGCTAATCACTATGGTTCGTCGTACATGTGTTTGTTCATAAGATGTGTTAAAGTTGAGAACAAAGGAACACGGTATCTCGAAAGCCTGAGATTTGCATGCAGAGAAGGGTACATTGAAGAAGCGGCGGATATGATAGCCGTTGAGGAAGACCCGACGCTGGAAATGACATTTGCACTGAGGATGTTTGAAATAGGGTCTGGTGAGTTTCAAATGGGGAATGGTACATTGACAGAATATCTGGAGGAAGCTAGGTTTATAATTAGAGTTGAATTCACTCCAGCAACAACTAGAACATGAGGGCATGGGACTTTAAGGACGTCATATACCTTGCAAGAGCATGATTGTTTCATGATGTCAACTTCAAAGACATAAACTTTGTTGTCGTTAACTTAAAATATCGAAGATGATAAAGATAGCACAACGCACTCTGTTTCCTTACGCAAGTGGCGTATAAGTAACTTTTCAATCTCGGGGGTACATACAGACAAGGTTGCCATTTGCTTCTCCCTTCTTAGCGAGAACCACCGCATTACGAACTCTCTAATGAACTCTAACATTGAAACAATAGGGAAAGAAACCGCCTTGCCAATAGTAGCATTTAGAGACTCGGCAATATTACTGCTCATGATGTTGTACCTTTTCCCTGGAAAATGAGCAAGAGCCCAATGAGATACGCCTATTTCTTCTAGATATTTGGCACAACTAGGGCTGTGAAGCTGAATTTCATCATACCAATGTCTGAATTCACCAAGGGTGAATGACTGAGCCACTTTCAAGACAAGAGCAGCAAGGCCCGAGGTTTTGAATCTGTGATTGACATTCCTGAACAAATGGACCACGCATGCCCCATGAGTAGCAAGGGGATAAACGATCTTCAAAGACGAGTTAATGGTAGCATGTATGTCAGAGACAAAAACTAGTTGGTTCCTGTTTGGGATAAATGTGTGTAACTGTCTGAAAACCATGTCTATCATCGCTCATTTTCACCGTCAATAACACCAAAAGCTAAGGGAAAGATTTGTATGTTTCCATCTTGGCCACTAGCAGAAACGAGGCATCATTTGTATTTCCCTTTGAGTTGTGTACCATCTATAAAACGCTTGCCGTAAAAAAAGGTAACCTTTGATAGAAGCATCAAATGCAAAAAACAAGAATTTGAAAACTAGATATCGTCATTTGCTTTGGTTTTTCCAAGGCAGTAAGGGATCCTAGGTTGGAAGATGTAAGGCGTGCTCTGCAATTGACTCTCCATGACGACTGGGAACACGATATTGATGACCAAGCATAGTAAGTGCAGATATTTATTGAGTAATGTGTAAAAACCTGCCTCATTGCCTCGGACCTTGGTTAGAGCTAGCTCTCGAGCACACCAACCTTTCGATAAGATATTGGGACCTTGAATTGGGAGAATACAATCTCAGGAATCTCACACGTTCTAGGGCCAACCTTACTGTTAGAGTACTTTGAAGAAAGGAATTGTACAAGTATTTCAGCTGTTGCATTCCTTTTGAATTTGTTCCTTGTTTCCACATAACATGAATGCTTCAATTCCACCGTCCTTACTTCGAGTTCAGTTGTGTCTTGTACTACTTTGTAGTTGATGCGCCAACGACATTTAGAATTAGCACAAGCAGCTATGATTTTGCTTTTATCTAACTTAATAATCTTGCAGTGGAAAAGTCTTTTGATGGCATACTTAGACACGAAGTTTCTGAAATCCACTTTGTCCTTGAAAAGACGTCCAGGGACAATTAATTCTACATATATCCTTGAATCCATATTAGCCTCGTCTGAGCTACAGACAAACATGTTATCAAGGATCGGTGAGGCATGGCCAATAAGAAATTGTTTACCGTCTTTCCGTACAACATCAATCTCCTCCAAGGGCTCTCTAGGGGGGAACTTGTAAATCGTCATTCCCAAGGTCAAAGTTGTTTAAATCATGAACACCAGACGTTGCGTGGAGGATGAGTTGGTTATCTTTTGATGTTGAAACTCCATGAACATGATCATCTTTAGTCGGGTCCCAATCAGGAGGGTATTCCTTGTTGATCAGCTCTGTCCAGAAATTAAAGTCGTAGTCTTCATCAGACTCAGTATTGTCAACGCGGACGTCATGAGTATGTTTCACTGTCGGGATGTCCGGTTTTAGAAGCAAGAGACATCCATCGGGTATGACGTGTTGTTTGGCTTTCCTAGCCAAATAAACTTCTTTGGCATGGGCCACCTCAGCTAATACAACCTCGTATTCAAAGGACAAGGCAAGTTTTTTGATTCCCATCGCAGGGGGTGTTTCTTCATCTGCAAGGGTTATCATAGTTCCATTGCCAACAAATTCAGTGGCCTTAAGGGGGAAAGAACATCCCTTGGCATCTAGGTTACGAAAATGTTCATGCCATTTGATCTAGCATAAGTATGTTTAAAAATATCAAGTCCTATGTCATCTTGGACATACACATGGGGTATTATACCCTGGGTAAATACAGAAGTCTGGCTTTTGTTTCAGAAGCTTATTGATGGAATGAAGTCTTTGACAGATATGTTGAATAAAGATATTACATTGTCTTCTAACTCTATGAAAGTTGTGTTTTGTCCAATACGAACACACTTCACGAAATGCTCTTTTCTGACTTGGAAGTGCCAAGAACCGGATTCGAAACACTCCCAATCACCATCAATTGCCAGGAAAGAATCTTCAATCATGGTTGATACGACACCTAAAATGTGGACGTCAGAGAATGTGTAAAACATAAACATGTGTGCAGCAATAAGTTTCTACCAATCAGAAGTAATGTTATTCGTTGAACTTGGTTGAAGAAGATGCTTGTGACGTTGAAATGATAGTTGTATAAAAACTTTTTAAAAATTTCTATTAATGGAGAAGATAACCCAAGTTTAGAGTAGAGTCATAATATGTAATGAAAGACTTGGGGAGGACCCACATGTAACAGTAATCCTTAAATGATGGTCAAATAAGGTCTATAAGACTTTTATCACGTTTATCCATGAGTATAGGACATAAAAAAGCCGAGAAAGATGTTGTTGGAAAGATGTCTTTACAAACTTAATCCGCAAGGCAGAAAAATGTGAAGATTAATAGGAATCCAAATAACTAGGCAGTGAAAATGGCATTGAGAACAACAATAGTTTATAAGTTAAGTTAAACAAACATTGAGAAAAATGTTGCAAACAGATACATGGGATTTAAGGGAATAGGGATGACATAATGGAAAAATACATAATTTAATGGACAAATGCAGTAGTCGAGCAGTCGAAGACATAGTCATCACCATCATCAGCTGAAGAGTAGTCGGTGTCCATGCATGCCAAATCTTCAAAATTGTTATCGTCTTGTGCAAGATTGGCATCACAGCTCGCATTGTTGTTTGCGTTGATGTATTCTGCTTCAGCAATGGCAATAACTGCTAATAAAGCTTCTTCATCAATTGATTCCCTTGACTCGAAGGATTCTGTGGCACAACTTGTTGGATATGGTACAACTTTAATTTCTGAAAGTGTTAAATAGAGAGTAGATGGCTTGGATGTAAGAAGAACATCCTTCAACTTTGAGAAGCTGGCGTTGTCAGATATCTGAACAGGAGGCAACAGACCAGTAGCAATTTAATTGTACTCGCCAAGAATGAGAAAGGTTAGCGAAAAGGAGAATTGATTGGTGTCTATAGAAAACATGGTACGAATCTGGTCATGAAATTCCACAAACGTTGATTCCTTTGAAATGAAAACACATCTACCAAACTTCTTTTGCTCAATATTGAATATCCATAGACTTGATGCGTTATACGACCATTTACCTTCAATGACAATAATTGTTTCCTCCATTGGTTCTTATGTAGGTGGGAAAAAAGAAGGAAAGTAAAAAACAATGGAAAATGAAGAAAGAAGTGTGAGGGAAGGAAATGATGGGTACAAATACTTTAAGAAGAAGCTTGATGACTTTTTGTTAGGAGATATGTAGTATGTAATGGCATATCATGTAAATGACACTTGTGGGATTTCTGTGTGGAAAGTTTAGTTCTGACAACAATGACATATAATAATATTATATTATAATCATTGCTTTTTATCAGAGGCGATATTTCTAACAAATATGTCATCTATGTGGACATCTAAACAAAGCCATGAATATGAATACAAAAGCCATTATTAAGTGTAAAAGAAAAGGTTATGTATACAAAAATTTTATTATTGCAAATTGGTTAATGATTCTAAATAAATAGATAGACGGAGTTAGTATATGTACAAACCAAACCTACAATAACGCTCTCTCTGTTTTTAGTTTAGTTGGCCATTCTTAATGTCTACTTCAAGGGAAAGTGTGAGTAGCACACAATCTGCCATCCCGAGAATTCCTAAGAGATGCGAGTGTGGGCGTTCTAGTCGGAGATTTACATCTTCAACAAGTGTAAATCCAGGACGACCATTTTTTAGTCGTGAGTCAATGAAAAATGTTAAATTCATTAAATCCATTTTCGTATGTTGCGAGTTTGGGTTATTTATAAATCTAGGCACCAATGATATATACATGACCATCTGTTCAAGTGGATGGAGGAGGCAATACTACAGGTGGTAGAAGATGTGATTCCACGCGTGGAGGCGATAGGGTCGGAGACTGTTAATATGAAGGAGGAGGTTGAGCAGTTAAAGTCTAATGTGGTTTTCATTGAAGACGGTGTCAAAGACTGCGTAGTACATCGAAATACTTGAAGATCCTCTTGGTACGTAGTGTCATATTAACAGTGGTAGTTGTTGTATTTTGATTTTCGTGAAGGTAGTTTGTGATGGATGCTTGATGTTTTGTACGCAGACCTAAAAAGTTGATGTCCTATAAGGACATCTTTGTGGTACCTTGTTGATGATGAATGTATTAAAAAAATTTAAGATTAAGATGGAGTATTTGAATTTCCAAACAATTAAAATTCAAAAAGACATGGTTGATACCAACATTACGAACCGGTCCATTAATCAAAATTTAGAAGAATGAGCTCTTATGACAAACATTAAAAAAATTATTACAAGTTTTTTATGGGAAGATTAAAATATTCCACATTAGCTTTTGTTTTAAATGTTTTGCATAATCATAGTAAAAAGTAGAAGAATTGCAAGTAAGTAGAGTCCATCTGCATATTTTTTTTACCAATCACACTATTAAAAATGCAGAGTTAAAAAGGAAAAATAATTTGTTGTATGCAAAACCAAATGTCTTACACTGGTGAGAGATGTTCATCATTATTCTGCATTTACTTTTTATTTTTTTTATTTTGAAAATAGAATGTAAGTATAATACTTCTTTCATTCTCATTCATTTCACAATTTCAAACTTTCAATCACACCATAGTGAAAGTATGCATTTTATATCAATTCTAATTTCTTAACATGCTTAATTATTTTTCTAAATTTTAAATTAGGTTATAATTATACGGAGAATGATAACGTAAATTTAGAAGTCAAGTAAGTAATATAGAAATCATAAAAATTTTGGAGAATAAGTTCTTATGATAAATAATTTATATGATCTATATTTTTTTATTTGCCTTCAAGTATAACCTTTACCATTTCAAAAAAAAAAAAAAGTATAACCTTTAGGTGAAAAAAAATAGTTGACAAATGAAAAGTAAAGTGTTTCGTGTCTAGTCGTGCGTTCCACATGAGTCGTTATAATGAGATAATGATAGTTGAGATAACAACCAGTGTGTCACTAATAAAAGTTGATGCGTTTAGGAAGACGACTAACGACTTTACATTCTCTCAAGAGGTACAAATACTCTTTAAAACTGGGCTGCAGGTCAACCTGTTCTGCCCCGCAAAAAACTCATAGATTTATGGTTAAATTTATAAAATCTGAATCCGCTCCGTAAAAAAATAGGTTATTAAAATCAAATCCGCAACCACTCCTCATAAACCCGCAAGCTCCACAGTTAACTCGCTGAAAAAAACACTACAACTTATCCGCCTAAAACCTGCCAAAAAAACTACGTGCTGTTTTTCAACTCAAAATGTCACAATGTCTAAGCATTTCATGTTGTTTCACTGAACCGTAGATACCCGTACAACCCGCAAGCTTAGACCGCTTAGTCCAACTCAAAATAGACCTGCCCCAATAACTACATACCTTAGCTAACAATTCATATATCTGAAGTTTGATTTTATCGTACTACATATACCTGATTCTAATATATTAGAGACATGGTGAAAAAGAGTTAAAAAGTGTCTTTAAATTGAAAACTTTTACTTAATTTAAGGACCTTAAATTGTAAAGAAATTTTTTTTGTTCATGAGCCCTATGCAAAAACACTTGCATATCTGAAGAGCATGCCTTGCTAGTCTACTACTATATATGGATAAGAAATTTTAGAGATAAATTAATTTAGAGTATGGATAGATCATCATCGAACTCGTTGACAAAAGAAAATGCAATCAAATTCTACAATAGCTGGGTTAAAAAATCTAAAAGCCACTCACATTTTATGAACTTTGATTCCGATTTCTTTCTGTCTTTTCCAAATAATTTTTTTAATTAAAATGTGATTTGCCTCCTCCCGAATAGGAATTTGAGTTTTCTCTTTTATTTCCCACTAATATCAAATCGCCGAATATTGTTTCCACCATTCTTTATCTCCTTGTCGTCATCCCCATTTTTTAATGGGATCACTTTATTAGTCTATAATTTTAATTTTCCGATATTGGCGTCTCCGTTGAAGCTTTCCAAATCCTCAAAAATTTGTTTTTGAGATTCAGATGTATCCTTCTCTCGACGAAGATTTCGTCGCTGATTTGTTTTGCTTCGATCAAAGGTTCTTCCTTTCTTACTTATCTCTCTATTTACCTGTTCTCGATTGATTCATCGTACTTTACTCCTTTTCCCCAATTGAAAATTTCGTATCTTTTACATATCCAGGCTTTAGTTTCTCTGATGTTCTAATTGCAGGATGTTTGGTTTTTTTTTCCGCATTTCAAGGAACCTTTTGATGATAATTTGATGAACCCTTATGTTAAATTTCTTGTTTAATAACGTTGTTTATTTTGTTTCGATTCGATGTAAATGGTTGAATTGAATAGGAGAAGTAACTCTATCGATCTTTTGTTGCGTTAATTTTTCTAATCTATTGATTTTACATATGTATATTCATTGATGGATGTGGATATCTTTGTTCCTAAACCTCAGCAGCAATGGAGCAGAACTCGATGATTACACACAGTTTGGTGTAAATTTGCAGCCTAATCAAGAAGATACCTTCCCAGATTTTGGGTCATATGGCGTGAATTTGCAGCAAGAATCAGGAGAAGTCTTCAGCATTGGAGCTCAACTGGATTTGGCTTCGTATAATGCAGGTTTGCAGCATGAGCCAGAACAAGTTTGTGTCGTTGAAGGGCAAAAAGATTGTGGGACTGTGCAGGAAGAAGAAGGAGAGATTAATTCTGGATCATCTGGTGGAACTGTTAAGCAAGAACAGGAACATTTAGATGATGATTGCTCTCGAAAGCGGTAAGCTTTTTTAAATGCAAGCTTCTGTGTGATCTGGTAGTAGTTGATTGTGTTTTTCTGATAGAATCTGTGATGGTTTTTGATAGCGCTAGGACTGGTTCGTGTAGCAGAGGAGGAACCAAAGCTTGTCGTGAAAGATTGAGGAGGGAAAAGCTAAATGAGAGGCATGTATAGAGCTTAATCTATTTATTGAGACATTTTTTTGGTGAATTGAGTTGTCCCAAGATGAGAATATGATTTATTCTTTTAGGTTCATGGATTTGAGCTCGATTTTGGAACCTGGGAGGACTCCAAAGACAGATAAACCAGCTATACTCGATGATGCAATCCGTGTCTTAAATCAACTCAGAGATGAAGCTCAAAAGCTTGAAGAAACTAACCAGACGCTTTTAGAAGAGATAAAGAATCTCAAGGTTACCTTGTTCACTTTCTTTTAAACCAAGAATCTTGATCTATGGAACTGCGAGTGGAATTTTAAACTTTTTAACATTTCTCTATAGGCGGAGAAAAATGAGCTGAGGGAGGAAAAGCTGGTGCTGAAAGCAGATAAAGAGAAGACAGAACAACAGTTAAAGTCAATGGTTGTTCCATCTTCAGGGTTCATGCCTCAGATTCCAGCTGCTGCATTTAATCACAACAAAATGGCTATGTACCCAAGTTATGGCTACATGCCAATGTGGCATTATATGCCTCAATCGGTTCGTGATACATCTCGTGATCAAGAACTTAGGCCTCCTGCTGCTTAGACTCTCAATTGTTTTTTGTCTTTTTGGTACCCATAGGGAACTTAGAGAGTTGGTCTGATCCACTGGGTTTAGGATTCTTCCGTTTGGCAAGTGTAAAACTTTTACTCTTCGTCTTGGGTTGTACTTTTAATAATACATATATAATATTAAACTCCGGAAGCTTGTGATTTCTCGTTTCTTGCAGGTTCTTATGCAATTAGAGACTTCGACTTTAGGCTCTGATTCTTCTATTTTCTGAGTGTGAAGCTAAAAATCTAGCTGCTTTACCGTCAAGATAGTAGTAACAAAATGTGAACATCAAATAAAATAAAACTGCTCTCGTTGAGAGTCGAACTCAAGACCTCCCGCTTACTAAACGGGTGCTCTAACCAACTGAGCTACGAGAGCTACGTATTACTTAAATCTTCCTGTATATTTTTAAATAATACTAAAGTTACTAGTTTACCTTCAAAGCAAACAAGTGAAAATAAATTTCACGAGGTTGTTTTGATGGCTCGTACAGAATAAAATCAATCAAATCTGTGTCAGATCAAGAGCAGCCAATGAGAAATAGAAATGACGTCTTTCTAAAGAATCCAAAGACTACAAAAAGTGTCAATAAGCTTCAAGAAAAAAAAGTAAAAAATGATTTGCAAAGTTTCTCCCTTTTAATTGTCTCGTCGGATACACTCTTTAAACCCATCCTGGATTCCAAAATGCAAACACAATACAGACCCAAAAAAACCGATGAAACATCTGCTTTCTCAGTTTGCTTTAGCCTTTGGTGCTTTTTTCCGTAGCTGTCTACTCTGTCTCCTTGAGTTTTTCATTCCAATGAAGAAGAGCAGTGCTCCAAGGAGAGCCAAGCTCTGCATAGACAAAACACAGCATAGAAGATCTCAGGGGTGGACTAATAATGAATACATAACTCAAATTTAAATCCATAAAACCGCTGTCTATTCTTCTAAGACCAAATTTGTTAGGACTTCATTAAACAGCCAATATGAGATTTCTAACCTGGGTAAACTTTGAAAATAGTTGGCTGAATTCCTTTCTTTCAACATCATAGTTGTAGAAATCATACAGAATTGGAGTGGCAATGGCTTGATGCAGAAGCTGAAACCAGGATTTCGTAGAGTTTAACAGGTTTACCTTCGTTCAGATAAACGAGAATATATACAAAAGGAACAGTGGTTATTGCATACCAAGAGATAAGCTCCCAAAGAGCTGCCAAAGACAAACAATAGTCCCCCAATACCCTTCAAGGCTATAGCACCAGCAACAAGAAGCTTCATCTGCAATACCAAAAACAACAGATTGAACAAAACACTGAAAAAAACGATTTTGTTACTGTTCTTGGAGAAAGAACAGACATGCCAACTACTTACATCGAACGGTGGCACTTTCTGGCCAGTATGAGTTGTCAAATGGTTAGCAAACGCATTGAATTTTGGCCTCAAAGATTTAACAGCTCTGCCCCCATCATCACCAAAGTCATTGAACCTGCTCGAGGAAGCAACAAAAATATGGTCTTTTCAATCAGAGAGGGAAAAAACAAAAGTGAATTTAAACAATCACTGTATTGACTCGAATTGCAACGAATTTCATACAACCAAGTGGAGAGCGTCTAGAGCATTCAATTGTGTAACTTGCAACATGCAATTTCATCTAGAGGCATTGAAGATATTATTGCATAATCGGTTGAGTCAATGAAGTGAAAATCATACGCAAGAACCTAATAAGATTTTCTTATATTTAAGAAAAAGCATTAAAGTTCGCAAACGTTCAAAGACAAAGGATTATACGTCTTAAATGCCCATTTAGAACCATCAACGAGACCAAATTAACAAGTGAATTCAGCCACATTGGTGAGCAAGAAAGGAACGAAATTTAGAAAACCCAAGTGCCAAGATAAGAGAAAGAAGATAATAACAGAGAAAAGCTCTCCACAAAACCTAACCAGAGTAAATCATACACAAAATCTGACTAGAGTAAGTATAATGTATCTTATCTATCAGATCCTACCACATCAAAGCAAAGCAAGATCCATACATTTTCCTCCACATCGAGCTATCAAATTTTAGTAAAAAAGGAAAAACCTAAATACATGATTCAGCAAGAACAAGATAACCATAATTTTGCTCTCTTCTAAAACAGGCAAAGATATATCATTCACAGAGATAAAGAGTCCTGAGACAAACAGAAAAAAAAGCAGATCCTACTATAGATGAAAGAAGAGAGTAGATCTAGAAGAATAATTTCTTACTCTTGCCATGCGGAGAGAAGAAAGACGGAAACGAAGAGAGCTCTACCAAGGAAAGAAGCAAACTCCATTGAAGCTCTCTCTGTCTCTTTGCTTTCTTTTTTTGCCCGAATCGAACGCAAAGACAAAAAGAGAAGAGTCAGATTTGGGTCCGTAAATCAACAGACATAAAAAGGAAGAGAAGAAGAAAACGAAGAGGCAGATTTTGAAATATTTAGAAAATTGAGAGATCGAAGAGTTGTTTCGTTGACCTAGATTCGCGAGTCTACAATGAAGACTTTTGTACTCGCTGCTTCATTGGAAAGGTAATGCCACGTAGGATGATTTTACACGTGGTTCGACCAATGAGGATCGTCCGAGTCATTAATTATTAAAGCTGGCAACCAGTAAAAATACGAAAATCATTATTGCTTGAATATTGTATAATTCTTTTAATTATAAACTATGAAAGTCAATAATTTCTGCAAAGTTAACCTAAAAAAAGCTAACAAATTAAATTTTATGATGTCTCTAATCAAACGTATTAATTCTGTTTGGTTTTGTATTATTGTTGATTTGTTTTGCCACCTTCGTCCAAATCCGGTCTAAAAAACCAAAAAAAATTAGATTTTTTTTTATCGTCTATTTTTTGTTGATTATTGTAAAACGAAATGAACTTGATGTGAATTACAAAAGAAGAGAATATGGTGGTCTAGGCCCAAAGTAGTTGCCAATTGGAGTTTACCCGCATGTAATCTCCGACGCTGAAGACAACCACTCCACGACTCCAAATCCTCAACTTCAAACCCTGAATCTCCTCCGTAAATCCATCTCTGATGGTTGCATCAAAATTAAACTGGCATGAAGAGCACCTGCAAACCCAACCAAAGAAAATTCCAATGAGGCGAAGAATTACTTCTCACCCATTGGGGAACTCCGCAGACAAGAAATCACCACCAACCTCCGATGAAAGCTTTGCCAACTCCGAGATTAAGGTCAGATCCGAAATCGGAACCAAAGCCAAGAAGAGGAAACAACTAAAACTAGAAACCAAAGAAAACTTTCCGGCGATAAAGAACAATTAAAAAAAAACCAGAAAGAATCGAGGAAAAGAAAACCAACCGGAAAATCCAGATCTGAAGAAAATAAACCTTAACCTATAAACATAAACAAAGCAAACACATGAAGAACATCATACCAAAATAAAACTAGAAAAACAGGTTCTGGAAGAAATTCAAGAAAGTTACTGGCTAAACCGAACAGTAACCTCCACCTGTAGCGCCGAAACAAACTGATCTCTCTGAAAGATGAATTGTTGGGGAAGAGAAACGCCGGAATTGAATCTTCGCCAGTTGAGAGAAGAACTCTCTCTTTAGAGAGAGAAAGAGTTTATCGACCCTTTCTTGCTTTCACGAAAGAAAAATTATATCAAAAGTTATCATTTAAAATTTTTAAAATTTATAGTTGGTTTGATCCTAATTTAACTAGGCAGAGTTGGTGAAAACTTAGATTATAAATGTTATCTTGTTGTCAATCCAATAGTTATTTATTAACAAAAAATAAAATAAAAATGATTATTTGAGTCTGGATTATCTCATTGATTATTTATTACGAATGAATATGATGATCATCTTACTTGTATGTCTTTCCGAAATGCATTTCTATTTCTATTATAATTTTATCAGTTATGGAACACCATACAATGTCATTACATGGCTTGGAAATGCTAGTGGTGAATTATTGTCACCTTTGCATGTTCGATTATCAGCACGAAATTTTTGATTTCTTCTCATTGAACTGTGATAGCTTTGATTAAAGATAGACTCTTTTAGAGTTCTGCCAATAATCCAACATGTTGCCAATAATCCAACATGTTTTATTGTTTCTTCTGACAATAATCATTTTAATTTAAACATTGTTTCTTTTCTCCCAAAAAAAAAAAAACACAGAGGTTTTTGATCGAATTTTGATTAAAGCTTAGGAGATGAAAAGATTGTAGCTTCCAAACCAAGAATACCACAAAGCTCTGGATACAAACTCTTCCTAATCGACGCATAAACCTCACCGCTCCATTTCTTCGCCGCCAAATTCTCACCAAGGCGTACACTAGCCTCCACAACACCTTTTTCACTATCATACGCCGCTGAGTCAACAATCCCCAAATCCACTGCTTCTTCTCCTCGAATCTTCTTCCCACTAAGCAACAGCTCTCGCCTCGCCGCGCTCGATCCGATCTTAGCCCTAACCATCGCCGCAAAGTAATCCGGCATCGAAAGCCCTATATTCACCTCGCTCATGTACAAAACCCCACGGTCTTTCCTCATGAAAACATAGTCATGGCTCAGCGCTAACAACAATCCGGCGGCTGCTGCATGGCCGTTTAAGGCGGCGATCGTCGGCATAGGTAGATCGATAAGCGCTGCAACCACCGGTTTGAAGGATTCAACCATTTGGTGAAGCCGATTAGCAGCGACGGTTTTGGATCCGTCGGATATCGCCCAAGCGAGATCGAAGCCGTTAGAGAAGAATTTGCCTTGACCGGTGGTGATGAGCACGGATCCACGTTTGGATTGAGATTTGGCTTGATGGAGAAACAAGAGAATGGAGGCGATTGTGTCTGGGTGGAATCTGTGCTCGTTATCGCCGGTTAGGATTAGGAAAAAGATATCGCCGCGTTTCTCTAGTGTGCACATGGTGAATCGTAGGAAGGAAGAGGTTCTGGATGCAAAATGAAGATGAAGATGAATTGAATTTGCGTGAATATGTAGAATTTCGCAAGTGAGACTGTGAGAGAGACGACCTTATCTTACAACAGCAGATCATTGCATCTAAGCCCTTGGATCTATGATGAAAATCCGGATTGGCTAATATTTCCATTTTGGTTCTGTTGTATATCTAGCGATTACATCCATTGGTAAAGGCCCATGGCCCGGGCTGTGTTGGTAATAATTATTGTTACAATATATAACTTATAGAAACATCCAAAAGTTAAATTTATTTATTATTTGATGAAAGAAAACGATCTATTTCCATCTTGAAAGTTTGATATTGGCATTATAGTTTAATTTTATCGTAACTAATAATTTTAAATACAATTTCACAAATCTGATGGTTTGAAAGTTGACTGTAGATCAGACTATATTGGTGAACGTTTCACTAACATATCTAGTTTGAATTCAATACCAAGGCTTGACCATATGAATGGATCGACCCGATTGTTTTTGGTCTTTAGATAATCCCTAAATAAAAATATCAAAGAACCTAATTTCAGTTATCCTTAAACTCGTCCGAATTCGAGGCAGAAAAATGAGTAATGAGACTAGAGATTTGAGTCGATCAGCATCTAGTCGACATAGGAACAAAATCATAGGGTTTCCGAAATAATGGTATTTGTTACTCTTTGTTTGATGTTCTTATGTTGCATCTACTCTGGTATTTGTTACTCTTTGTTCTCATTTCGTTGGTTATTTGCTTTGTTTTTTTCCTAATTATGAATCGTTAATATACAAAATGTGTTGAAAAATTTCTGCTCATTAACAATTATTTCGAATTGTGATATCAATTTTGTGTATCTTAATAATGATAATCATGATTTTAAGTGGGCTGATGATGCAATGTTAGAAGAGCTAGAAGCAATAGATTCAAAGAGATATCAAAACAAAACTAGGAGTTTGAGAAGGGGATTAAATGGATGCATAGGCTTGAGGAAATGCTATTAGAGAAGATGGAGAAAGTGGTGGTTGAGTAAAGAAAACAATATTAAGACAACTATGGTAGTATCAATTGGTGGTTTTGTAATCATGGGGTTTTTATCAAACTGTTTGTGTAACTGGCTTTTGTTTATATTGTGTCAAGTTATTGTAGTGTCACGAATTGTTGTTAGTGTCTCATGAATGTTGAGCTTTTGGTTTATGTAATGACATGATTATTGAGCTTTTAATATTATCCTAACTGTTGGTCTTATGTATATTGTTGTGTAATGAATTGTTTAGACAAATCAGAAGACAACATGTGAATACAAAAGCATCATTATTCTGCATATGAGACTACATATGAGGTAAACAATAAATTGAAGCAAAGATATGAAAAATCATAAACAAGAGATAATCTGAGAACAATTATATTAAAAGCTAACATGTTTCAATAACAAGACAACAATGAAAAACCTGCAACTGCCTTGTTGATCATCTGATATAGTTAGAAGTATCAGAATACATAACATCATCCCAAGATGAAATTAAACTAACAAAAGTTGTTCCATGGATGACAACCAACTTGGAAATCCATAACATCCATCTTCTACTCTAATTCATGAAATTGTGACATCGTGCCCTGTGAAGACTCAAGTTGTAAACCTGTTTGAACCACCAGCTGTGTAGAACCTCTCTTGTGGTACTTAGAATTTTGGTTGGCAGCTCCACAAACACCACAATGCATGATCTTCTTCAAGGCTCTTGGTTGAGTTCTTGTTGGATATTCATTAGTCCCGTGTTTCCTTTTATCTTTGTTGTTCCTATTCTTTCTTTTGCCAGACTTTGAATGAGGAGGATGTTCATACACATTTGGAGCACATGTTGAAGGCCAAAACTGAACACCTCTCAACTATACCCTCTTCATAGTTCCTTCTCCACATTGGAGTTTAGAACCATTGCCAACCATACGCTTCAAGTACCAGCTTTTTGTGCAGAATCACACCATAAGTATGTACACACGGGATACCAGAGATGTCATATGCTATACATGTGTAAGTCCTTATATCCAATCTCACCCGATTACTACTACCAATACTTTCCACTTCGTACATCCCATTGGTACTTGGGAACACTCTACATTCAACAATTTTCTTATGATCTCTAGCTAAGTAATCAACCACATCTGGTGTCCACAATCCAATATGTCCTTTTGATAAAACTGATCAGGTGTTTATACGTACCATGTCAAGTTTTCTGATGATTCCAACATAAGTACAATCGGCTTTTCCCTTGCTTTGACGATAGAGGCATTGAATGACTCAGTGGAGTTGTTCTCGACATCTTCACATAAGCTCCATGTTTTCTGCAAACTCCACCTCGTTATAGCTCCATGCTATGTTTAATATTAGTGGTTTCATCCAAGGTTTCTTCCCATGTTTCTTCTTCAAAATTCCATAAATGTGGCGTACACACATTTCATGTTCAATCCTTGGAAGCTCCACTTGAACAACTTTAATGAATCCTTTAAAAACATTAAAAACAATATAAAAACATAAATACATTAACTGTACACAACTAAATAAACAATATAAAAGCAGAGCACATGGATTACAAAACACCAAACACTTTAACTCGTATTACAAGAATGTAAAAGGGTCCACATATAATTTAAAACACCAACCACTGACATAAATCATAAGCAATATAAGGGAGCACATATAATTTAAAACACCAACCAACGACACATTGAGTGAATTTAGACATAAATCATAAACAATATTAGGGACCACATACCTTTTGTCGATTTGATGTGATTATAAGACCCTCACCATGCAATAAACCCAAATCATCTCTCAGTTTCTTCATAAACCATTCCAGTTTTCAAAGTTCTCCAATGGCACAGAGGCCCATGCTACATGATAAATCCTATAATCTATATTTTCTTATCAGAGCTACTAGCAGCTGCCTTTTGATCTTCAATTTCAAGAAGCATCCATCAAGACCTATTATTGGTCTACAGGTCTCCCACCAAGTCCTCCTAATATTAGCAAAGCATACATAGAATCTCTTAACCACATCAAGACTATCTTCATTGGTGAGAGTATCAATCTCCACGGTGGGCAGCTCATTGGATGCTACAATCTCTGCACCATAATCTCTCAGCCTAGCAATATTTTTTATTGTATTTTCATTGTAACAATTTCAAAGTCTTATTCGTAGCAGTTTGGCATTAAGGTCGTGAAGGGTGAATCCTCCATTTTTCTTTAATAATCTCTCGAATCTTATTTGGCATGTAATACTCTGGTTCATGCCTAATTTTTCCATAAATAGTCTAGCTATAACAGGAACCTTGGACATCTCACACTGTCCATTTGGACTGAAGGAGTGAATATTTTTGAAGACCGTAATATTACACCCATCTGCTTTACTAGTCACAAAATAGTAAATCCTCCATTGACAACCCTTACCACCAACACATTTGTAAGCTATTTTTATGCTTATCAAACCTATATTGTTTCAGATTTCTTATAGTTCGAAGCACATATTCGATAACTTCTTCTTTGAAAGCAAAACATTAAAGAAATACATACCTTCTTCAAAAATCCAAGATCTCGTCCCATGTCTTCTAGGTATCGTTGTCCAAAGCCTTCTCTTTGTTCATCTTCATCACTGTCTGGATATATGTTATGTCGAAAATACAGTTCATCTGAAAACTCAGCAACAAGTTTCATCATCTTATATTCTTCGTACTAGAAATTTTCTTGACGTTCTTCTTCTGTTTCTCTTTTTTCTTCTCTAGTACCTTCAACTTCAACGTATTTATGGCTACAACATACCATTACAAGAAAACATGCGATATGCAAGGGAAATATTCCATCGCAAATTTGCGAGGAAGTTGCTACGAATTTGCGAGCAAGTTAAGAGGAATTTTTTTCCGCATCAACCACACAATTTTGCTATGGATTTGCAAGGAAAATAATTCCTAGCAAATTTGCTAGGAAGTTGCGAGGGTCGTAAAGTTTCCATAGCATTCTATATCAAAATTTTCTTTTTTTCCTATAAATATTCCACCATGAGATTGTATCTTCACACCAAATCATAAACACTTAAGGAGAGAAAAAATTTGGGGGAAAAATTTTGGGAAATTTTTTTTTTAGGAAGAAAATTAAATGACGTCAGAACATGAAGTGTTTGCATTACGACGATGAATGTATAATCGAAAAGATCTAGATACTGGAGAAGTGACGAGAGAGTTTCGAGATGGGTTACGAGCATTCATAAACGAGACGGCTAATAACCTATTTACTCCAAATGACAGTAACATCTTTTGTCCATGTCTAAAGTGTGGGAACACCAAATATTTTAATATCGATATGATGAAAAGACATGTATATAATAGTATTTACTCTGAATTATTATGTATGGATTTCACATGGGGAGGGTTATTGTCTGGGTCCAGGAAATAGTAGTACGAGTGATGTGTTGATGATCAACCTTGTCATAATGCTAATTATAATTATGGCAGAAATATGTTTGAAAATTATGATCATCTACAAGAACATAGGTATCATGATATGGTTACAGATGCATATCATGGATATATTCTTGTTGTAGGTGAAAATACTATTGAATAACGAAACGCTGAAGCAAAATAGTTTTATGATATGCTAGATGTTGCAAATCAACCTATCTATGAGGGATGCAGAGATGGTTTATCTAAACTGTCATTAGCATCTACATTGATGTCTATTAAAAATGAAGGAAACATAACTAAGAGAAGTATGAACCAATTTGTGGATGCGTTTAAACTATATTTGCCAGAAGATAATAATTCTATTGGAAATTATTATGAAATGCAGAAGTTAGTTGCGGGTCTCAGATTACCATTACAAATGATTGATGTATGCATTGACAATTTCATGACTTTCTGAAAAGACGATGATAAGTTGCAGGAATTTCGATTTTGTGGGGAACTGAGATATCAAGCAACAGGTGGAAGGACTCGTGTCTCATACAACGTATGTGGTACTTGCCAATCACTCATAGATTGAAATGATTATACCAATCAGAAAGGACATCAACGACAATGAGATGACATGCATAACATACAACAAATGATGGAGAGGTTACACTTCTGTTAGATGCAAAAGCTTGGAAACACTTTAAGATGGTACATTCTAACTTTGCTAAAGAATCTAGGAAGGTTTATCTTTGTTTATGCACTGATAGATTTAGTCCATTTGGTTTGTTTGGGAGACAATATTCTCTATGGCCAATCATATTGATGCCATACAATATTCTATTGGATATGTGCATGCAAAGCGAATGCTTATTTATGACTATTCTAGTGCCAGGTCCTAGTCATCCTAAGTGATCCCTTGATGTGTTCCTAGAACCTCTGATTCACGAGCTAAAATAGTTATGGTATAAAGGTGTTCGCACATTCGATTACTCGGAGCAGCATAATTTCAAGATGCATACGGTTTTATTGTGGACGATTAGCGACTTTCCTGAAGGTTATCTTGTCCATATTGTATGAGATGGTCTGATGCGTTTCAACTAAAGCATGGTAAGAAATCATGTTGGTTTGATTGTCATCATCGGTATCTCTCCATGCATCATCAGTACCGAAGAAACAAGAAATTGTTCAAGAAGAACAAGATTGTGCGTGTTCAGGGAATGATCTGTTGGAACATATTTATTATTATGGTGCTCAGGAAACATGTAAACATGGGGGAAATTGGCACATTGTAGCAAACATGTCTGACGAGTATGTTGTTTCTCACAATTGGCACAAAAACAATATTTTTGGGAACTTCCATATTGAAAAGATCTCTTGCTATGCCACAACTTTGATACGATGCACATCGTTAAATTTTTTTCCGATAACATCATGAACACGATTTTGAATGTGTAGGGAAATAGTAAAGACAATTTGAAATCAAGGTTGGACTTAGCCAAAATATACGCAAGAAGTGAATTTCATATTACACGTGATGGCAAACAACAGATTCCAAACTTTCGGTTGTTTGGTGAAACGAAGCATGCATTGTTTAACTGAATTTCTACAAAAGTAAAGTTTCCTGATGGTTACGTGTCCAAATTATCAAGATGCATTGAGCAAGAAAAAAAAATCTCTGGTATGAAGAGTCCCGATTGCCATGTATTCATACAGCGACTATTGACTTTTGCATTACTTGAGCTTTTACTGACAACTATTCACCAAGCAATTGCATGTAAATTTCTTCGTAGGTTATATTTTCTCATTTAATTAATTATATAAGTGGTTTAATTATACTAAGTATCAACTTGTAGGAATCAGAGCATTTTTCAGAGATCTATGTACACGAACACTAACAGAATATGGTATAGCTCAATTAGAAACTAATATTCCAGTGTTGCTCTGTAACTTGGAAAAAATCTTTTCCACCCTTAATTTTTTTGATGTGATGGAACATCTTCCAATCCACCTACCACATGAAGCAACTCTTGGTGGTCCTGTACAATTTCGATGGATGTACCCGTTTGAGCGATTCATGGGACATCTAAAAAAAAAGTCAAAAATCAAGCAAAAGTAAAAAGATCGATCATTGCATGAAGTTTGACAGAGAAAATACCTCATTTCACATCATATCTCATTTTTCTCATCTCATGTATACTAGCAATGTACTTAGAATAATTTTTACAAGTCTGATACAACTTTGCGAGGAAATTGCGAGAGAAATGCCAATTTCCTTGCAAAAGCCTTGCAATTTGCGAGGAAACTGCGAGGAAACTGATTTTTTCCTTGCAATTCCCTTGAAAAATGATATTTCAAAACCGTAAACCCTTAACTGTATCTTTACCTTAAACACAAGACGTTTATATGAATTAGAGAGAAAAAGTGCAATATGAAGAGACCCGAGAATCGTCGATACTAATTGTCAATACTCAAACGCACACGATATCCGAAGATTTCTAAACATTTTGGTAATCTTAGAAGAACTATACACACAAGAATGAATTCGATGCACTTAATTAGTATAATTTTCCAAAAAGAATAAAGGTTTGAGAGGGAATCGATAATCAATCATCAATTCTCATAACTTTATAATTGCATTACTTAATTTCAATCGTGTTTTGAAAACAGTAAAGAATGATACCTATACCCTAAACCATAATAGAAAATATTTGCAAGGAAACTACGAGGGAAATACCATTTTCCTCGCAAATTGCAAAGGAACTACGAGGAAAATGGCATTCCCCTCGCAATTTCTTTGGAATATGCCTCCTTATTCTCTTCTTCCTCTTACCGCTTCTCTCTTACGCCTCTTCTTCGCCTCTCCTCCGCTTCGCCGTGTTTCTCTGCCTCACCTCCGCTGCTTCTTCTTTCTTCTTCTTCCTCCTATTATTCTCTCTTCTCTCTTTGTGATTGCACCGCCGCTCCTCCGCCTATACTCTGACGAGCTTAGATCTTTTCTTCCATTTAGCTATAGATTTGTTAGATTATAGGATTTTGAACTTAAATCTAGGTTTATATATGTTAGATTTTAGGTCTTGAAATTTAAATTTTGATTTTAGATATTGAATTTTAGATTTTTACATTTTGTAATTTTAAAAACTTTTCAAATTTTAAAAATGATTTTACCATATTTAAAAGTACTTAAATAGTTTTTAAAATTTATAAAAATATTTTGAATTTTTTTAACTCATATTCCAAATTTTAAAAATTTCAGATGTTAGTAATTCATAATCATTATACTAGTTATCTATTCGGAGCTAGCAGATCTCGTTCTCTGACGCCTACCGGTTATGGCAGATCTCATCCCGAGGCTCGTTCTCGATCCCTTTTGCCGGCTCCCGGTGCAAGTTTCACCACTCAGCCGGGCTTTATCCGGGAGACTGATCCGGCATAACCACCACCCAATGTCTATGAGCCCGTATCTCCTGACGTTGCCGCACACATGTCTATAGACGACTTCCTCAACAAACCCATCCATATATATCTCCCACATCTGATCGGAAACGTCTGCCGGAAACTCTTTAGTATGTTTATTAACTTCTAAATTGTTTGATTTATAAATTTATTAATTTATAAAATTATTATTACAAATTTATAAGTTTTTGTTTAGTTTAAAATTTGTAGGTTCGATGAGGACGGGAAGTTGGTGGCTTCAATCCGCGAAATTTTTGAAAGGGATTTCAAAGAACCACACGCCAATCTTACGATAAGTTTTTTGTTTTGCTTAGTTTTTTTTCTTATGTTTTATGATAACATAATTTTTTTGTAGCAACATTACCATTGAGATTCTTCTATTATGGGAGAAGTCCGCATGCAGTTTGAGTTCAAGCTGAAAGAACGTCTGTGCGACCAGGTCAGTCGTTGGAAGCTCAACTAGAAGAAAAAGGGCAACGATTCTGTGGTCTAGGACAGTCACGTTCGCTATTGACAGAATTTGAAGTCGGAGAAGAAAAACGCTAGCAGTTGGATGGCACGATACTTTGATCCTTTTGGCGACAGTCTGCACAAGCATTGCTCGGGACAAAATTCGTTTAAAGCATGAATCCTTTCATGAGAACTGTACAACCCTTTATGAAAGCATTTCTTGGATCCTTTTATGAGTACTGTACAACCTTTTATGATCTTTAAAATTCCATTAGAGCATTGAAATCACGCTCTTTCTCTTTTAATGTACCTAATGATATCAAGTTTCTTGATATATCTGCCATGTACCTGACATCATGCAAGACAAAGGTAGTATTATTACGGTTAGTAAAATGTATTGAACCTATACCTTTTTTTTCACAGAATGTTTCATTTGCCATTCTGACTTTTCCAATGTTATTGTCCTTTAGCTTAATGAACAACTCCTTCATTGGTGCCATATGAAAAGAACATCATGTATCAAGAATCCACTCATCTTGATTGAAGTCTCCTTGAGTGAGATTTACTTCTGATACAACCAATTCGAAAAATCTTTTGCATCATCATTCTTTGTTAATGCTGATTCTCCTTTTTGATTGTTCCCTTTTCCCTTTTTCTATTCTAGCAACTTGTAACACTGCTTCTTGTAGTGACCTTCCTTTCCACAGATCAAGCATTCCCCTTTCTTCTTTTCTCTGGACTTTGACCTGCTTTTACTTCTTCCTTTGTTGTTGGAAGAGGCTTTTCTTGTCTCTAATCTGCCTCTTACAAACAATTCTTCACCATTAACCTTCTGAATAACTCCTTGTTTCTTTAGTTTCTGTTCTTTTGATTTGGGTGCAATGATTACATCTTCAACACATAACTTTTCTTTGCCGTAAGTTAGTGTTTCTACAAGATGTTCATATACATCTGGTAAGGACTTAAGCAATAAGATTGCTTGAGTTTCTTCTTCAATTTGGATTTGAAGATGCCTCGTATCTCCAACAAGCTTCAAGATATCATCAACATTTTGATCTATAGTCTTATCAACTTGCATTTAAAATGCATATACCTCAAGCTAAGTCTAGAGTTTCTATTGTACTTGCTGAGGTAGTACAGTTCTCGATCTTCCTTAGAACCTTGTCACCAACCGCTAAGAAGATAAGATTCAATGCCTTCTCATCTCTATCTTCTCTTGCTTCTTGTTCTTCGATCAATTTCTTCTAATCCTCTGGTTTCTTCTCACTTCCATCTTTTGACTTTGCTGGTATTGGAGGCTTAAGAACATCCTTTGTTGTTTGTTGACTTTGTTGGTACGTGATCATTCTCTTCTTCCATAAACCATAGTCACATGTGCCATCAAAGATAGTTATCTTCGATTTATTCTTAGAGGCCTACATCTTTGAACTTCCAATGAATGCTTCTTCTTCTTCCTCCGATCTTCAGTTACGAACCTAGAGGTTCTGATACCAAATTGTGCGATTTAATGCTTCTCTTTAATGCTTAGAAAACATCATCTTCTTTAATTAGAACCAAAAATTAAGAACAAGAAAGAAAGAAAGACTCAGAGATTTAACGAGTTTGGATCGATGATCTTACGTCTCACCGGAGTTGAAACTCAAACTCTGGATTCCACTAATAAACCTGTGAGCTCAAAATTGAGCTCAACATACAATCAATACTCTCTACTCTCTCTTCAATCTTTCTTCTCTCGATCGCTCTCAACACTCTCCTCTGTTTCTCATTCACCGGAAAAACAGAATGAAACTTAGAGAATCTAACGACCCGATTCAATGAATCTCTCGCCTAATAATGAAGTTTACAGAACCGTATATACCAATTCCGTTAACGACCTTACAACAGAAAGTGACTAACTCTCCTCACGCGTGAGTGAAGAAAAAGACTTCAAATTAAGCTTCAGAGACAAATTGATTATGCAGTGGATCCCGGTTTAATGACCAATTCCCAGTTTGATTCTAAACCATGAGCATTAAACCACTCGCAGCAAACCTTCTCTTTTGATTAGAGTTACTACTACCTGGATTCACTCTTGAAACCTTATGACTTTATCTTGGCTATAAATCTTCATAATACATCCGCTTGACTTATCTTTTTCCACTAATCAAACCTAAACCAAAGCATAAGTAGATTAGCAAATGACTTCCTCTCAATTCTCGATAAGATTGGGTCCCTCACTGATCTGTCAATCTCCTTGAAGACTTCCTGCGATGTTAGTGAGCATTCCATGTGTAACCAAAGGTTTCTCTCTCGCCGGCCTTCCCTTCTTGAACATGTGCTTTGCATTCTAAGTATCAAATAATCCCAACTTGAGATAGTGATTAAGTTTATGCCCAGCTTCACTTGCACTATTCTCCAAATCTGAGCACTAAGTCACAAGTAAGCAAAAGGTGATCCTGAGTTTCGGGATCAAGCTACAAGTACAACATGCATCGGACTGGACCATACCCCACTTGAATAACCGATCTTTCACTAGCAGGCTATCTAGCGTGGCTACCCAAAAGGTGAAAGCAAATTTAGGGACTGCGCCCTTATACCTAATGGCTCTCTCCAAAGGAACATATGGAGAAGAAGGCCTTTAAGCATCAAAGGTTGACTTGGAGTTTTAGCAATTAGTCGGAGAGTCCTTGGTTTTCCAAATAAATCTATGTTCTCCATTTTCAGGTTGTGGTATAGGAGTTTTTACCAAGCAAGATCTCAGGTCAATCAACGAAGGAATCCGAGTAATTGGTGATGGAAGGATCCATTGTCCCTCTTGACAAGCTTTAGCAACCATAGAAGAGGTGTGTATGCCCGTGATTCGAGGGCCTTAAGGGGATACAAAGTCTATCAATGGACCGAGAGATGTCCAAGAGTTGAACTAAAAGCTTGTAGAAAGTCCATCTTTGACAACACTGTGAATGAACTTCCTAGCTAAGGGTCATGTTAAACTCTGCAAGTTAAGTGTGAAGCAAGTGCTAAACAAGTCATCAAGTGGCCGTGGTCCGTACAGCTTTGGATTGTAAGGGAACTAAGCATAAATGGTTTCAGTTGTAACTAAATATGAAATCAAGCCTAACTCAAATAGTTACAACCAAGAAAGAAGTCACATGTCTTGTTTAAGAGAAAATATGACCGTTGGAGCATTGGAGAACACAAGGGAGAGTTGTCACTTTCAACATGTGGATATGAGAAAGGAGAATCTTTCTTCTTTGGGATTATTTTGTATTTTAGTCTTTTGTGTGTAAATGAAAAGCTCTAGACTAGCTAAGTGTATATATATGTGGTCATGTAAATTGTAATGAATCAAGAAAGAGAACAAGGATCTCAGAGCCTTCTTGGTGGTAAGGGGGAGCTCGCTATGGCCAACAAGGCTTCATACCGACATGAGAAAAAGAAAGTGTGGACTTGTGACCATTGCAAGAAGAAGGTCACTCGAAAGACCGTTGTTGGATACCACACCCATACCTCAAGCAAAACAAGCCATGGGACAAGCCTAGAGGCAACCTTGCAAGTGAAGAAGCCGCGGCTCAAGCTAGTGGTCCGTCCACCTCTCAAGCGGATATGGGAAATGCAATGGTAGCGGCTCATGGTGACTTTGTGAAAAAGGCGGATCTTGAGAAACTCATCAAGTCCATCAATGCCTTAAAAGAGTCCGGTAACTCTTTTTATGTGTCCAAAATTGCCAAACCTTTGGTAATAGATTCTGGAGCAACACATTACATGATTAGTAATGTTAAGTTGCTTGAGAACTTGAAACCGGCTCTAGGTTGTGTTAGTATTGCGGATGGGAAGCAAGTTCCCATTAAGGGTGTAGGCGATCTTAAGATATTTGATAAGTAATCTAAGGCCTTTTATATGCCAACATTTAAATCGAATTTGTTAAGTGTTTATAAAGCCGTTTGTGACCTAAATTGCAAAGCTATATTCGACCCTAACTCGGTTCATTTTCAGGATATTAAGAGTGGAAAGGTTCTTGGAAATAGAGTTAGCAAGGATGGACTATACTTGTTAGAGGAAACCAAGAATAATCCAAATCTATCTTTTAATTCATGTTTATCTAGTACTCTTGCTTGTAGTAATTTGAATGATGATGCGTTGTGGCATGCTCATTTAGGATATCCACACTCACGTGCCTTGAACTTATTATTGCATAATGTTTCTTTTAAGAATGACAATTTTGAAGCTTGTATACTTGGAAAACATTGTAAATCAGTGTTTTCTAAGTCTTCAACTATTTTTGAGAATTGTTTTGATCTTGTTCATTCCGATGTGTAGTCTTCTCCGTGTGAATCTAGAGAGAAACATAAATATTTTGTCACTTTTATTGATGAAAAATTTAAATTTACTTGGCTCACATTGTTACCAAGTAAAGATCGAGTTATGGAAACATTCACTAACTTTCACACTTATGTTTTCAATCAATGTAGTGCCAAGATTAAAATCTTAAGGGCGGACAATGGAGGAGAATACACAAGCCATGCATTTAAATCCTTCTTTTCCTAACAAGGAATCATTCATCAAACAACATGTCTATACACTCAAACAACATGTCCTTCTTTTCCTAACAAGGAATCATTCATCAAACAACATGTCCATACGCTCCTTAACAAAATGAAGTTGCGGAACGGAAGAATAAACAACTTATGAAAGTGGCTCGGTCTATGATGTTCCACAACAATGTACCAAAAAGTTTTTGGAGTGATGCAGTTGTCTCGGCGTGCTATCTCATTAACTGAATTTCAACTAAAGTGCTACATGATGTGTCTCCATTTGAGGTATTAACCAACACAAAGCCATCCATTGACCACTTAAGAGTATTCAATTGTGTGTGCTTTGTTCTTGTACCAGGGGAACAAAGGAACAAGCTTGATGCCAAGAGTATCAAAGGAATGTTTATTAGGTACTCAATTACTCAAAAAGGGTACAAGTGCTACATACCAGACACAAGGAGGGTTATTGTGTCAAAAGTGAAGTTCATTGAAGGAAAAGAATTCTATGAGGATAAAGATTGGTCCGACCTTCAAGATCTCACTCACAACACATCGGATTAGGCAAAGAGTCTTCGTATGATTCTTGAAAAAATTGGCATTGGCGACTTGGTTGCAAGCACAAGTGGCACTCGGCCATGCCATAAAGATAACCGTGGCATTAGTCAACTTCAATTAATTGCTTAACCTAATGAAGAACGGGTTGTGGAGAGTCCAACTCATGAATCACATGAAGAAATCGCTCCTCTTTTGGCTGAGCACATGATAGATCATGGTTCGATTCGAAGGATGTTAAGCATGGTTCGGAAGAGGTTGAGCTTGGCTCGGAGAGTGTTGTGCATGGTTTAGAGAATGAGGAAAACATTGAAGTCTTGGAACACCCAATTTAAAGCAGAGCCAATGAGTCAAAAGTATTGTCTTAGTCTCGGAAAATGTTGAAGCCATATAAGCTCATGAAAAATCAGCACTAAGAAGGAGTCAAAGGGGAATAGTTTGAGTTTGAAGGCATCTTTGCTGACTCCATTCATCTTGGTTAATCCACACAACATCTCAAATTTATCCAGATGATCTAATGGATCCTTAGATGGTAGTCCATGGAGCTTTTGTTTCGGAACCATAGTGATCAGTCCACTTTTTATCTCAAAATTATTATTCGGGATTGCAGGAGGGGATGATCCCATGACGCTAGGTATGGATGTTGGGTGCATCTCCTGCCCCAATAGGCCTAGACCGATGAGCATGTGGCCCATGTACAACTCCAGGTGCATCATCTTGTGAACCCTGTGGTGTAACGTTTTCCATCTCGAATGAATCAAAGTTATATATCTGAAGGCGATCCCTCTGCTCTCTCAGTTCTCTTGGCAGCAAATGGATATTGTCTAGCTAACGAAACAAATTATGATTCCCCTTCGATCTAGTCTGCATATACCCAAAATTTTAACCCATAAAGCGAAACTCAACCTGGTGTGATCGAGTTTGGAGCTCGAGTTGAGTGAAACTAAGCAATATAAGAAGAAATTGACCTGGTTTGATTGAGCTTACTAGTCGATTTTACCTGAAACACACCAAAAATAGAGCAAACGAGTGAGTAGCACCAGTTGCAAACAATAGTAACCAATACTTGGTCTCAGAAAGCTTAAGATCCTAAATGTAGCAAGCAAACACTTAGTTTGACAACAACGCCAATTTGATAACAAGACTTTTTACACCTAGCTATCAAATCCTTATATCATATAAGGTATCGAACCAACAAGTGTGTTACTAGCACTCAGGATATGAGAATCTTTTATGATCCAAGCCAAATGTAAATCAAAGATTCTCACAAAATCAGAATTAGATCAACATAAAACATAGTATAAGAAACATGGTAATAGACTAAAAACAGAGCAAGAAATAAAAACAAGCAAAAACAAGGTAATATGCGATTTAAGAAAAGCTGGGTCTTGAGGAGTGAGGTTATTTATCTATGCTTAGCTAGAAGTTTCTAGATTGCTTAACAAACAAACAAGAATCGAACTCAAGGCAGTGGATTCAACACAATCAACATCACTCTCATGAGTATTGAACTTTGCAAAAACCAGATTCATACCTAACTCTCATTAGCGAAATCTAATCAAGCAAGTATTAAGAAACAACCCACAATAAACAATCAATCTCTTCAGCTAGACAAGACTATCTCAGATTTTGGTTCATTCAAGCATTTCATCAAACACTTAGTAAGTGGATAAATGCAACAAGTCAGAGTTCAAATGGCCAATAAGAAATCAGCATTACGAACACTAAATTTGATGAGATCCTAACATTTTTAAGGTTAACCAACCTAGATCCTCCTAGATCCACAAGGATATACCCAGTGTAAGTCGAGTTGTGTGGTCGACTCTGCCATGTCTTCAGTATTTCTTTAACTCGAGGTAAGGTGGTCGAGTCTCCAGGTCGAGTTCATGCTCAGCTCTTCCGAAATCACCAAACTCGAAGCTATGTGATCGAGTCTTCTGGTTTAGCTTGTCCGTGGGTATCAAACTTGACCAATCCAGTCGAGTTGGTCAGTTGAGCTCGTCTAGTTTCTTTCATTAGCTACGTTCATGATCATCTTTAGCACTCTAGTTTGGTCCTTGTTAGTCTCCACGCCCAATACTGCTCCAGAACGCTCCAAAATACCTAGAATTTGCTTCAAATGCAATTTGTATACGATGAAAATGCAAAGTGTGCCATATGAACCTAAAAGGACTCTAAAAGGATGGAATTGCTATGAATATGCACGCAAAACATGCTAAAATGCAGACATATCACTTGTTCAAGTTCGAAAGCCGAGTATTGAGATATGAGAAAGCTCACGAATGAACTCATATGGTTGAAGGAATTGCTTAAGGATTAGGGTGTTGAATCACAAGAACCGATCACAATGCATTATGATAATCAAGCGACCATTCACATTGCATCAAACTCGGTGTTTCATGAAAGAATAAAGCATATTGAGGTTGATTGTCACAAGGTTCGAGAGAAAGTGGAATAAGGAGTAATCTTACCGTGTTACACAAGAAGTTCCAACCAACTAGTGAACATATTCCCCAAGGCCGCAAGTTATAAGGTGTGTGAGTTCGTTTATTCAAAGCTTGGGTTGATTGATCTACCTAGGCCGTAACAATGATCCATACGTTTTTTTTCTTAGTTGGTTTTGTCCCAAGGTTTTTAATGAGGTGGGGAGTTACAACTTTCAAGTTTGTCCTTAATGTTTCATTGCGGATTCAAGCTTGAGGGGGAATGTTAAACTATGCAAGTTAAGTGTGAAGCAAGTTAAGTGCTAAACAAGTCATCATGTGGCCGCAGTCCATACAGCTTTGGATCGTAAGGGATATAAATGGTCTCGGTTGTAACTAAACATGGAATCAAGCCTAACTCAAGTAGTTACAACCAACAAAGAAGTTACATGTCTTGTTGAGGATACAATATGACCGTTGGAGCATTGGAGACCACAAGGGAGAGTTGTCACTTTCAACATGTGGATCCGAGAAAGGAGAATCTTTCCTCTTTGGGATTATTTTGTCTTTTAGTCTTTTGTATGTAAATGAAAAGTCCTAGACTAGCTAAGTGTATATATATGTGGTCATGTACATTGTAATGAATCAAGAAAGAGAAATCTCTTCTTCTCAATCTATCTCGATCTCGAACTCTCTCTTTTATTTTCAAAGGCAAAACCGTAAATCTCCCCCATCTACAACTCTCTCGATCTCTTCATCTTAAATCTTCTGTAAAATCATAGGTCGAAGATTGAGCATAGAATTCCATAACCATGAATTACTCTGCCCCTTTTTTGCAGACCATAAACAATCCTTCTTCATCCTCCTTTACTTGGTCCAAGAAACACAAAGAGAGTCGCTGTTGGAGAAAAAGCAACCATATAAGATGGAGATTAAGAGCCAAATTCCAAATTGATAGATTCCTTAAACCAAGAGCTCCTTCTTTTTTGGGTAAACAAATTGATTTCCAGGAGACCTTTGAAGAGGCATGACTAGTAATCGAACCCAACCATAAGAATCTCCCACACATTTGTTCAATCTTTTTTATCCTTGTTCATTACTAACCCCGAAAGAGATTGAAAGTCAGCCAAAACACTAGAGATTTCCTGCAAAGAAGAGGCATATCCATCGAAAAACAGCATAAGATCAGCAACAAATACTAAGTGAGTTAACGTCAGATCTTTGGCTAGAGGATGATAGCCAATCTTTTTCAGTTCAAGCGCTAAGCGCAACAAAGCCCAAAGCTTCCATGGCAATGACAAGTAGAGAAGGAGACAATGGGTCTCCTTGCCTTAATCCTCTTTTCTCGTTAAAGAATCCACACATATTGCCATTTACCATGATAGAGAAAGAGGTAATTGTAAGACATTGACTGATCCATTGGACGAAAATCTGGAAAGATAGCTGCCCGCATAGTTGCCAAATTTTTTTCCAATTCACCATGTTAAATGCTTTTTTGAGGTCGACCTTTAGAAGAGCTCGCCGAGTGATGTGTTTATGATTGAATCCTGAACTATTTCTGATGGTAAGACGACATTATCCACCAATAACTTTTCCTTTACAAAGGTTGACTGAGATTTGCTTACCATATGAGGGAGAATAGCTTGCATCCTTTTTGACAAAATCTTTGCAATGACTTTGTATACACTCCATGATTTGATGAAGAACTTAGATGTCAATCCATAGGGGCAGGAGTCTTGTTTGGCTCTTTACCTTCAAAGGATTCTTTCAAAAGTTGTTGCAATTCCTTTGATTTTGGCGTGAAGGTCTCAAGTTGTTATATAATAAGAAATTAGAGGATTGTAATGGTTAAATTAGAAATTACAATACGAATAAGGAGTCTCTTGATATTTTTTTTAATTAAAAGTTATTCAAAATCTCCTAAAATCAGAAGAATAATTTTTATAAATAAGAATTATTAAGTTTTGAATAACAAGAAATTTGATATGATTGTCAAGAAATATGTGGCTCAATTAGCTTGTCCTTAATTTAGCTAAGTATGAGATGGTGAGTTCGAATATTACCTTGCTCCATTTGGAGAACTTAGGCTATAGATCGAGTTTTGTCGATCTAATGGTTATTTGTTGACAAAAAAATGAAAGAATTGATATGAATTTGATAAAAAAGAATAACAGAAAATTATATATTATTTTAAGTTAAGTTTTAGAAATTTTAAATTGAATAATACAAAATTTAAGAAGTGATTTAGAAATATCAGTTGAAAAAAGGTGATTTAAAAAAAAACCCAAAATAACCTAAAATTTAGATTTCAATACAGCCCTTATGTTTTTACTAAGAAACCAATAATGTAAATTAGTTTCGCCCAAGAAAAAATATTACAAAGAAACATAGAGAAATAGACGTTGACTTTTTTTCAAACATTTGTGTCCAAACACAATGAGAGTTTCTAAGGGGCTTAGAGATTGTTAGTTGCCAAATTATTGGTCTTTAAATTCAACATAACACAAAGCTCTGAATACAAACTCTTCCTGATGGATGCATACACTTCACCGTTCCATTTCTTAGCTGCCAAACTTTCACCAAGGCTCACCGTAGCCTCCACCACACCTTCTGCACATTCATGCACCGCCGAGTCCACTATTCCTAGAGCCACAGCTTCTTCTCCTTTAAGCTTCTTCCCACTCAGCAGCAACTCCCGCCTTGCGATACCTGACCCGACCTTAGCCACGACTAATGCCGAGAAGTAGTCCGGTACGGGAAGCCCAATGTCTACCTCACTCATGTATAGAACCCCACGGTCCTTCCTCATGAAAACGTAGTCATGGCTCATAGCAAACACCAGACCAGATGCGGCTGCATGGCCATTCAAGGCCGCGATTGTCGGCATTGGGAGATCAACAAGCGTTGCTATGACCTGTTTGAAAGATTTTACCATTTGGTGCATCCGATCTATGGCTCCGGATCCAGCAGATTGAGCCCATGTAAGGTCAAAGCCATTAGAGAAGAATTTCCCGTGACCGGTCGTGATAAGGACTGATCCCTTAGTGGATTGAGATTTGACTTGTTCAAGAAGTGAGACAACAGATGCGATCGTGTCGGGATGGAATCTATGCTCGTCGTCGCCGGTTAACGTTAGAATAAAAAGATCGCCACGCTTCTCTAACGTACACATGATGCTCACGTTAAGGTTGAGATAAGGATCAAGTACTAGAAAACTGAAATATAGAAGTGAGTGAAGTTAAAGAGACCCAACCGCATATTTATTAGACTTACCACATAATACCATAAATTGGGTTATCTTCCCAACCATTTTTGTGTCACATTCTCTGTATTAAATGCAGACAAAACAACGCTAATGTGAAACTTTATTGCTGCATAAGTTATTGTGATTGTTTTTTTTTTTTTTGGTCCGTGATTACCATTTTCTCCTTTGCCAACTATGAGTACGACTCAACATGTATGGGCTAGGTAGTGATAACATTGACACAAACTTCTTCGGTCAATAAATATTATTATTCATAAATCGTATCAAACTTTTTTAAAAGCAAATAATCAATTCTTAAAGCCGAACCTATACTAATTCCTAAAACGTTTATGAAAATAGGTAATTTTGGCATCAAATGTGGCATGAGTTCGTGGACAAAAGCTTCTAGCAAATTTGATTCGATAAGGTATAACATGCTTTTGGTTGAATTATAGTTCACTAACTCTTGATTTCTACGAAAGGCATTAGTTAGATTAGTTTACCAAACGTTTTTTATTTATTTATTTAAATACACAAGCTACATAGTAAAAATAATTAGCTCACAATATAAAATGCATACCCTAAAATCCATACCTTATAATCCATTTTCAATTTAGTATATGTAGTAAAAAAGAATCAAATTCCCTAATATCATGATCATTATCTGAATCATCCTAACCACTAGTAGTGTTAGTTTATGAAGTAGGCGAGTAGTAAAATCGCCCGAGGCACATATTAATTTTGTTTACTTTACTTATATTTGAATAATAATAATAGGGGATCCATAACTGAAAAGATCTATAAAAAAATGACATAAAAGTATATAGATATAGTGAAATTAAATTTGTAGTCTAATAATAAAGAGTTCAATAGATAAAAGGTTCATAAAAGTATAATAGATATAGTGACATTGTTTTTTTAAGGCTCATAATGAAAGGTTCATAAAATGGTCATAATGAAAATATCCATAAAAGATCCCCTAGTCTATAAATATAATGAATTTTTTTTCTAAGGATTTATAAAAAATTTAAATCGAGTCTTGACACTAAATTAAGAAGAATTCGGTAAAAATAAATAAAGTATTTAATAAAAAAAGATTTTATTAAAGAAAGCTAGGTAAGCTACAAATGTATGTGGTAGAAATATTGCAAAGTGTTCAACATATCTTATTATAATTTAGACAGACCATTCGGTCAAACCTGTTGAATTGTATGCTGGGTGACAATTTTTTGTTTGTTGACGAGACTCAAACTCTAAAAGTCACAACAATGGTCCTAAGTTACATAGTCAATCTGGTCTAATATATATGTTGTCGAAATTTCCACACACAAAAAAAAAGAATATTTTTGATGAATACAACTTGACAGAATTACTCAATTCTCCAAGCTTTTGATATTTCCTTCATATTCAAATAGGTATTGTTTTAGTTAAATATGCAATAATTAAATTTTTTTCAAAAATAATTAAAAAATATGAAATTGTTTAACGTACTGATCATATACTATAATTATTAGACTAATTAATATGAATACAAGATAATGAACCAAATGTTTATGTTGGAAAAAATATTATTTATTTTGGAGATTAAAAATTACTTCAACATCATCTATTTTGATACAGAAGTTTTAAGGGAAAATGATAAATATTACTCAAAATTTTATTTTAAATGAAAAAATAAACCTAAATTGAATTCATCTCCAAAAGTAACATATGTAGTAATGAACTTATCATTTTGCCCTTGATGACCAAACAAAAAACCTAGATACGATATTACATTTATACCATTCACCAGATATTAATTACAGACTTCATGTGAAGTCTACTTACAGAAGATTTCACATGAGTCTACTGCTTATACAAGAAGAATTCATGTGAAGTTTGCTCCTTAATTATATAAATAATTTAAAATTAAAATAGTAATTATTATTATTATATGCTTATAATTTTTATTACGAAATCTAATAATAAACAATTATGAAGTATTAAAAATAAAATTTCGCTAAAGCATGGTCAAATAAAATCAACAAAGATAAAACCACGAAGTTCATAAACCAACTATGTAATTTATTAGGGTTTAGGGTAATAAAAGATGATAATCATGTGGGATTTGTAAATTTTGTATTTGGAAATAGAGAAATGGAAGAAAAGAGTTAAATTATGCATATATTTAGAAAATATAAATATTTAATCTGACATTTGCGTATTATAGAGAAATATTCGGCTTGTAGTCTAGAATTTACGGTTTAGAATTTAGGGTATAGGGTCTAGGGGTTAGAGTACACTTCACAAAAGTCTACTCCATAATTATATATTTAATTTAAAATTAAAATAATAATTATTATTATATACTTATAATTTTGATTACAAAATCTAATAATAAAAAATTATGAAATATAAAATATTTTTTTACTAAAACAAGGCCAAATAAAATCAACAAAGATCAAACCCCAAAGTTCATAAACAAACTATGTAATAGTTTAGGGTTTAGCAATATAAGATGGTAATCATGTGGGATTCGTAAATTTTGTATTTGAAATATAGAAATAGAATTAAAGAGTTATCTTGTGCATATATTTAGAAAGTATAAGTTTTTGGTCTAACATTTGTGTATTAATATTCGGTTTGTGGCTTAGAATTTAGGGTTTAGTGCAGACTTCATGTGTAATCTACTTTCAAAGCAGACTTCAAGTGAAGTATACTTTTGAAGCTACGATATATAGGGGTTAGTGCAGACTTTAAGTGAAGTCTACACAATGCAAACTTCACATGAGTATGTACGATGTTTACATACTTCACATGAAATCTGCTCCTCCGAAATTAAAATTGAAATTAAATTGGGTTGTGCTAAACCAAAATTAACCAACAGTTGATATCTCTTGTCCAGCCAACGTGTTAAGTTTCATTCCAGCCAAAGTGTAAGAACTCCGAACTCTTATCTCCTCCTTCACAATTTAAGATTTTTTCACTCTTTTTCTCACAATTTTCGCCTTTTGTTTTTGCATTTTCCACCGAAAGCCTCCAGCCACATGGTGGGAGTCTACTTGGATTAACAAGGTAGATGCAGCAAGGTAAAGGAAATCCAAGTATTTTGTGCAATCCACAAGCTCAAATTTGATGCATAGACTTGATAATTGATAGTCAAGATTATGGTTATCATTTAGTAGGGAATGGAATTAGGTCACAGCATGATTCAATAAAATCATGAAGCTCAAATCGAATATTCCTACCATGGTGCAGTCTTAGCATTCAGAACAAGCTCTGTATGCACAAGTGAAGCAGCATGTCATATACGATTTTATCATCCTAATTCCCATGCAGACTCTAGACTCGATCCTACATAAATGCAACTACATGACACCCTTCTTATGGATTTTTGAAAAAGTTTATCAATTTTTATGGTTTTTCTATGTCTTAGATGCTATGCATGATCAAATATGCTAAAATGAAAAATCCTTTTGGATTTTCTATGCCATATATGAGATTCATGAACTATATGGAAAATCAAACTAAGATCACAGAAGACATGGTCAAATATCCTCTAGGACCCTCCCCCAAACTTAAGTCACATAGTCCCTTGTGTGTATAAAAGTTTGAAAGGAATCCTAGACTAGCAACAAACAAACTAAAAATGCAATGGTATTTACAAGGGAGTGATGGAGCTTGTACCTCTTACAAGCCAAAGAAATTGGCTCATTTTGGACGCAGGAATTGTAACTCGATTAGCCCACTCCACTTTCTAGAATCCTTGGTTAGTTAACTCGAGTGGTTCCCTCAACCAACCATGGTCGAGTTGAGTTAATCAAGCCTTCTAGAAGCTCTATCTCATCCACTGTTCCATTTAGTGATTGTCCCAAGCTCGTTCGACTCCTTTCCTGCATGAAAATTATTCAAACGCAAGAAATATACATGTTTATGGAGCTAGTTTAGTATGAATTATTGTGGGCTTAATCCTAATGATAAATTGATTAAATTCAGTAATTAAGCAAGAGAATTCAAGCTGAGGAGTTGATATATAAGGCTTAGAGTTTATGTGATGTATTTGAGTGAAAAGGATGAAAGCAATAGCGAATCATGAATTAATACTCCAGAATTTGTCCCTTATTACCTTCACTCACTCAGTACATCACCACAAAAAGGATACAAGCTCATGCTGACTCGAGTAGGACCCTTAGTAAGGTCAAAGGCGAATGTTAGCCAGAACTCGAGTCAACAACTCGACCTTAGCATGGTCGAGTTGTTACGTCCTCCATCTCGAATGAATCAATTATATATCTGAAGGCTATCCCTCTGTTCTCTCAGTTCTCTTGGCATCAAATGGATATTGTCTAGATAATGAAACAAATTTTGTTTCCCCTTCGATCTAGTCTGCATATACCCAAAATTTTAACCCATAAAGCGGAACTCGACCTGGTGTGATCGAGTTTGGAGCTCGAGTTGAGTGAAACTAAGCAGTATAAGTAGAACTCGACCTAGTTTGATTGAGCTTACTGGTCGATTTTACCTGAAACACACCAAAAACAGAGCAAACGAGTGAGTAGCACCAGTTGCAAACAATAGTAACCAGCACTTGGTCTCGGAAAGCTTAAGATCCTAAATGTAGCAAGCAAACACTTAGTTTGGCAACAACGCCAATTTGATAACAAGACTTTTTACACCTAGCTACCAAATCCTTATAGTATATAAGGTATCGAACCAACAAGTGTGTTACTAGCACTCAGGATATGAGAATCTTTTATGATCCGAGCCAAATGTAAATCAAAGATTCTCACAAAATCAGAATTAGATCAACACAAAACATAGTATAAGAAACATGGTAATAGACTAAAAAACAGAGCAAGAAATAAGAACATGCAAAAACAAGGTAATATGCGATTTAAGAAAAGATGGGTCTTGAGGAGTGAGGTTATTTATCTATGCTTAGCTAGAAGTTTCTAGATTGCTTAACAAATCAACAAGAATCAAACTCAAGGCAGTGGATTCAACACAATCAACATCACTCTCATGAGTATTGAATTTTGCAAAACCAGATTCAGACCTAACTCTCATTAGCGAAATCTAATCAAGAAAGCATGAAGAAACAACCCACAATAAACAATCAATCTCATCAGCTAGACAAGACTATCTCAGACTTTGGTTCATTCAAGCATTTCATCAAACACTTAGTAAGTGAATGAATGCAACAAGTCAGAGTTCAAATGGCCAATAATAAATCAGCATTACGAACACTAAATTTGATGAGATCCTAACATTTTTAAGCTTAAGCAACCTAGATCCTCCTAGATCCACAAGGATCTACCTTATTTCCTCAAAACCCAAGAGAGATCTACTCACTAATCATGAGAAAATGCATGAACCCAGAAATTAAAGTAAATGACATGATTAGAAAGATGATGGAAAGATGAACAACAATGAAGAAGAAAGCAAAAGTAAACACTCAATTGATCATAGCCGAATCAAGCATTCCATACGAGAGAAAATAGAGAAAGCAAGCTTAAAACTTTGCCAAAAGTAGAAATAAAACGTGATGTGTGTTTGTGGGCTAAAGAGGTATTTATAGCCTACTTACAAAAACTCTAGAAAAGTCAACACGGAAAAGAAAAAGTCAACAAAATAAAATCGCGGAAAGACAACTCAACCCAGTGTAAGTCGAGTTGTGTGGTCGACTCTGCCATGTCTTCAGTATTTCTTCAACTCGAGGTAAGGTGGTCGAGTCTCCAGGTCGAGTTCATGCTCAGGTTTTCCGAAATCACCAAACTCGAAGCTATGTGATCGAGTCTTCTGGTTTAGCTTGTCCATGGGTATCAAACTTGACCAATCCGGTCGAGTTGGTCAGTTGAGCTCGCCTAGTTTCCTTCCTTAGCTACGTTCATGATCATCTTTAGCACTCTACTTTGGTCCTTGTTAGTCTCCACGCCCAATACTGCTCCAGAATGCTCCAAAATACCTAGAATTTGCTCCAAATGCAGTATGTATACAATGAAAATGCAAAGTGTGCCATATGAACCTAAAAAGACTCTAAAATGATGGAAATGCTATGAATATGCACGCAAAACATGCTGAATAATACTCCAAAAACATGCTAAAATGCAGACATATCACTTGTTCAAGTTCGAAAGCCGAGTATTGAGATATGAGGAAGCTCACAGATGAACTCATATGGTTGAAGGAAGTGTTTAAGGATTAGGGTGTTGAATCACAAGAACTGATCACAATACATTATGATAATCAAGCGGCCATTCACATTGCATCAAACTCGGTGTTTCATGAAAGAATAAAGCATATTGAGGTTGATTGTCACAAGGTCCGAGAGAAAGTGGAATAAGGAGTAATCTTACCGTGTTACACAAGAAGTTCCAACCAACTAGTGAACATATTCTCCAAGGTCGCGAGTTCTAAGGTGTGTGAGTTCGTTTATTCAAAACTTGGGTTGATTGATCTACCTAGGCCGTAACAATGATCCATACTCTTTTTTCCTTAGTTGTTTTTGTCCCAAGGTTTTTAATGAGGTGGGGAGTTACAACTTTCAAGTTTGTCCTTAATATTTCATTGCGGATTCAAGCTTGAAGGAGAATGTTAAACTATGCAAGTTAAGTGTGAAGCAAGTTAAGTGCTAAACAAGTCATCATATGGCCGCAGTCCGTACAGCTTTGGATCGTAAGGGATATAAATGGTCTCGGTTGTAACTAAACATGGAATCAAGCCTAACTCAATTAGTTACAACTAACAAAGAAGTCACATGTCTTGTTGAGGATACAACATGTCTTGTTGGAGCATTGGAGACCACAAGGGAGAGTTGTCACTTTCAACATGTGGATCCGAGAAAGGAGAATCTTTCTTCTTTGGGATTATTTTGTCTTTTAGTCTTTTGTATGTAAATGAAAAGCCCTAGACTAGCTAAGTGTATATATATGTGGTCATGTACACTGTAATGAATCAAGAAAGAGAAATCTCTTATTCTCAATCTATCTCGATCTTGAACTCTCTCTCTTTTATTTTCAAAGGCAAAACCGTAAATCTCCCCCATCTACAACTCTCTCGATCTCTTCATCTTAAATCTTCTGTAAAATCATAGGTCGAAGATTGAGCATAGAATTCCATAACCATGAATTACTCTGCCCCTTTTTTGCATACCATAAACAATCCTTCTTCATCCTCCTTTACTTGGTCCAAGCGACACAAAGAGAGCCGTTGTTGGAGAAAAGCAACCATATAAGATGGAAATTAAGAGTCAAATTCCAAATTGATAGATTCTTTAAACCAAGAGCTCCTTCTTTTTTCGGTAAACAAATTGATTTCCAGGAGACCTTTGAAGAGGCATGACTGGTAATCGAACCCAACCATAAGAATCTCCCACACATTTGTTCAATCTTTTTTATCCTTGTTCATTACTAACCCCGAAAGAGATTGAAAGTCAGCCAAAACACTAGAGATTTCCTGCAAAGAAGAGGCATATCCATCGAAAAACAGCATAAGATCAGCAACAAATACTAAGTGAGTTAACTTCAGATCTTTGGCTAGAGGATGATAGCCAATCTTTTTTAGTTCAAACGCTGAGCGCAACAAAGCCCAAAGCTTCCATGGCAATGACAAGTAGAGAAGGAGACAATGGGTCTCTTTGCCTTAATCCTCTTGTCCCGTTAAAGAATCCACACATATTGCCATTTACCATGATAGAGAAAGAGGTAATTGTAAGACACTGACTGATCCATTGGACGAAAATCTCTGGAAAGTTAGGAACCCGCAGTTGCCAAATTTTTTTTCCAATTCACCATGTTAAATGCTTTTTTGAGGTCGACTTTTAGAAGCTCTCGCCGAGTAAATGCTTTTTTTTCCAATTCACCATGTTAAATGCTTTTCTTGAACTATTTATTATGGAAAGACGACATTATCCACCAATAATTTTCCCTTTACAAAGGTTGACTGAGATTTGCTTACCATATGAGGGAGAATAGCTTGCATCCTTTTTGACAAAATCTTTGCAATGACTTTGTATACACTCCATGATTTGATGAAGAACTTAGATGTCAATCCATAGGGGCAGGAGTCTTGTTTGGCTCTTTACCTTCAAAGGATTCTTTCAAAAGTTGTTGCAATTCCTTTGATTTTGGCGTGAAGGTCTCAAGTTGTTATATAATAAGAAATTAGAGGATTGTAATGGTTAAATTAGAAATTACAATACGAATAAGGAGTCTCTTGATATTGTTTTTTTAATTAAAAGTTCTTCAAAATCTCCTAAAATCAGAAGAATAAATTTTATAAATAAGAATTATTAAGTTTTGAATAACAAGAAATTTGATATGATTGTCAAGAAATATGTGGCTCAATTAGCTTGTCCTTAATTTAGCTAAGTATGAGGTGGTGAGTTCGAATATTACCTTGCTCCATTTGGAGAACTTAGGCTATAAATCGAGTCTTGTCGATCTAATGGTTATTTGTTGACAAAAAAATGAAAGAATTGATATGAATTTGATAAAAAAGAATAACAGGAAATTATATATTATTTTAAGTTAAGTTTTAGAAATTTTAAATTGAATAATACAAAATTTAAGAAGTGATTTAAAAATATCAGTTGAAAAAAGGTGATTTAAAAAAAACCCAAAATAACCTAAAATTTAGATTTCAATACAGCCCTTATGTTTTTACTAAGAAACCAATAATGTAAATTAGTTTCGCCCAAGAAAAAATATTACAAAGAAACATAGAGAAATAGAGGTTGACTTTTTTTCAAACATTTGTGTCCAAACACAATGAGAGTTTCTAAGGGGCTTAGAGATTGTTAGTTGCCAAATTATTGGTCTTTAAATTCAGCATAACACAAAACTCTGAATACAAACTCTTCCTGATGGATGCATACACTTCACCGTTCCATTTCTTAGCTGCCAAACTTTCACCAAGGCTCACCGTAGCCTCCAGCACACCTTCTGCACTATCATGCACCGCCGAGTCCACTATTCCTAGAGCCACAGCTTCTTCTCCTTTAAGCTTCTTCCCACTCAGCAGCAACTCCCGCCTTGCGATACCTGACCCGACCTTAGCCACGACTAATGCCGAGAAGTAGTCCGGTACGGGAAGCCCAATGTCTACCTCACTCATGTATAGAACCCCACGGTCCTTCCTCATGAAAACGTAGTCATGGCTCATAGCAAACACCAGACCAGATGCGGCTGCATGGCCATTCAAGGCCGCGATTGTCGGCATTGGGAGATCAACAAGCGTTGCTATGACCTGTTTGAAAGATTTTACCATTTGGTGCATCCGATCTATGGCTCCGGATCCAGCAGATTGAGCCCATGTAAGGTCAAAGCCATTAGAGAAGAATTTCCCGTGACCGGTCGTGATAAGGACTGATCCCTTAGTGGATTGAGATTTGACTTGTTCAAGAAGTGAGACAACAGATGCGATCGTGTCGGGATGGAATCTATGCTCGTCGTCGCCGGTTAACGTTAGAACAAAAAGATCGCCACGCTTCTCTAACGTACACATGATGCTCACGTTAAGGTTGAGATAAGGATCAAGTACTAGAAAACTGAAATATAGAAGTGAGTGAAGTTAAAGAGACCCAACCGCATATTTATTAGACTTACCACATAATACCATAAATTGGGTTATCTTCCCAACCATTTTTGTGTCACATTCTCTGTATTAAATGCAGACAAAACAACGCTAATGTGAAACTTTATTGCTGCATAAGTTATTGTGATTGGTTTTTTTTTTTTTGGTCCGTGATTACTATTTTCTCCTTTGCCAACTATGAGTACGACTCAACATGTATGGGCTAGGTAGTGATAACATTGACACAAACTTCTTCGGTCAATAAATATTATTTAAAAGCAAATATTCAATTCTTAAAGCCGAACCTATACTAATTCCTAAAACGTTTATGAAAATAGGTAATTTTGGCATCAAATGTGGCATGAGTTCGTGGACAAAAGCTTCTAACAAATTTGATTCGATAAGGTATAACATGCTTTTGGTTGAATTATAGTTCACTAACTCTTGATTTCTACGAAAGGCATTAGTTAGATTAGTTTACCAAACGTTTTTTATTTATTTATTTAAATACACAAGCTACATAGTAAAGATAATTAGCTCACAATATAAAATGCATACCCTAAAATCATACCTTATAATCCATTTTCAATTTAGTATATGTAGTAAAAAAGAATCAAATCCCTAATACCATGATCATTATCTGAATCATCCTAACCACTAGTAGTGTTAGTTTATGAAGTAGGCGAGTAGTAAAATCGCCCGAGGCACATGTTAATTTTGTTTACTTTACTTATATTTGAAATATTAATAATAGATGATCCATAACTGAAAAGATCTATAAAAAAAGACATAAAAATATATAAACAAACTATGTAATGGTTTAAGGTTTAGCAATATAAGATGGTAATCATGTGGGATTCATAAATTTTGTATTTGAAATATAAAAATAGAATAAAAGAATTAACTTGTGCATATATTTAGAAAGTATAAATTTTTGGTCTAATATTTGCGCATTAATATTCTGTTTGAGGTTTAGAGTTTAGGGTTTAGTGCATATTTCACGTGAAGTCTACGATCTACAATAGTAGACTTCATGTGTAGTCTACGATCTACAAGAGTAGACTTCATGTGTAGTCTACTCTCAAAGCAGACTTCACTTGAAGTATACTTTCGAACCTACGATATTTAGGGGTTCGTGCAGACTTCAAGTGAAGTATGTACGATGTTTGCGTACTTCACCGGAAGTCTGCTCCTTCGAAATTAAAATTGAAATTAAATCGGGTATTGGTAAACCAAAATGAACCAACAGTTGATATCTCTTTTTCAGCCAACGTGTTATGTCTCATTCCGGCCAAAGTGTAAGAACTCTAAACTCTTCTCTCCTCCTTCATGATCTAAGATTTTTTCACTTTTCTTCTCACAATTTTTGCCATTTTTTATGCATGTTCCACCGGAAGCCTCCAGCCGCCAAAACCTCTTGTCTCTAGCCAACATCCATCATTTCTTCTCCGGTTTAGAACTGAAAAAGGTAGATTTTTTTGGAAAATGTTGAGTTTTTTTTTCTTGTTAAAGTATTTTTTTGTGTGTTTTTTATAGTTAAAGATTACATTTCTAATGAATATTATGTGAAAGATCTAATTTTTTGAACTTTTCTTGTGAAAATTTCATTTTCAATGAAACTTGTGTAAAAGTTTGATTTTTTTGTGCTTTCTAGTTAAAGATTTGTTTTTGAAATCAGAACTTGTGAGAAATTCAATTTTTAAAAAACTTTTCTAGTTAAAGATTATATTTTTAATGAATATGATGTGAAAGATCTAACTTTTTTAAATTTTTCTCGAGAAAAATTTCATTCGTAATGATAGTTGTATGCAACTTTAGGTTTTTTTTTTGTTTTCTAATTAAAGATTTATTTTTGAAATGAGATCTTGTGAAAAGTTCTTTTTTTTACTCTTTTCTAGTTAAAGATTACATTTATATGATTTTTTTTTAATGGAAAATTTAGTATTTTGGCTTTTTTTTTAAGTGATTGTATTTTTTCTGAAAATTTGATTTTCTCTAGTTAATGATTACAATTTTAATGACTTTCAAATAAAAGTTTTACAATTTTAGTTGATTTTTTCTTATATATGTTTTACATTTCTAATGAATATTATGTGAAATTTTTTATTTTTTGATATTTTCTTATTAAAGTTTACATTTTTATTAAAAATATTTTGTAAGAATCGATTTTTTTATCTTTTGGTTTTAAAAATTACATTTTTATTAAGTACTTTTGTTGTTTCTTTTAAGCAGACTTATTTTTTTATTTATTTTTCAGACTTCTATAGTATTATTTATTTCATTATAGTACTTAATAAACTTAGTTTTATTTCATTTATATATGCAGAATCTCATACTTAGATGGATGAACCAAAATTTTGGCGAAAGCTTTCCTAAATGACAAGAGACGAAGAAGATGAGGATGGACAATACTTGATTTTTTTGTTTGCTTAACGATTATCATGTGATGTGCTAATTAACTATAGTTTTTGTTATTATATTTGAGTGGTTAATTAAGCAAATAGTCTGTTGTACATTTTATTTGCTGATTTATGTTGTAGACAAAAGAATTTTGCAGGTAAATGACATATTTCTATTCGAGTTTTAAATTCTTTATGTTGAATAGTCTTGTCTAAATTTAATGTTGAACTAAGGATAACATAGACTAATTTATTGAAGTGTTTCTTTTCACAATTTATGATAAGAACATATAAAATTGCATGATTTATATTTTATATGCCAAAAAACAAAGATGTATAGAAATGAAAAACTCTTAGAATTAGGAAAATTTGTAATAAATAGAGATTTCACAAATACTTACAAAAAAAACTTGTAAATTACTAAATTATACACATGAGGTCTAACACCGATGAAGACTTCATCTGAAGTCTACTTTCAATGAGCTAACTATATAGATTATTTCTAAAATTTATACAACAATAACTATAATATATAAACATGTTAAACTTGTACATGAAAAATACAATATCAAACACACCTAGAAAAACTATATAAAAATATAAGAAAAAATTTAAACATGCTTTAAATGCATTTATACATAAATTTATGTAGCAATTGAATGATCTAAATACTTATATCACTTCTAAAATTTATTCAGACTTAACTATAATATATAATCATGTGAAACTTGTACAGAAGTAAACAAAATACCAAACACACACAGGAAAAATATATAAAAAAGTTAACATAAAATAAAACATGGTTTAAATGCATTTTTACAAAATTAACGTTGCAGACTTCATATGAAGTCTACACATGAAGTTTGCGGGTAAGTCTACTCTAATAAGAGCAGACTTCATGTGAAGTCTACTATTTACACGCACAGACTTTATTAGGTTATTTTTATAATTGACCAAATGTTGACTTTTTTGGCGCAGACTTCACGTGAAGTCTACTTTTTAAGGAGGTTAGATTTGCAATTATCCTAAATATTGAAATTTTCTAGTAGCCTTCACCTGAAGTCTACTTAGTTTCCGATTAATAGTAGATTTCACATGATGTCGCAGATTTTATGTGAAATCTTCTCTGGAAAACAGAGGTTATTTTCGTAATTAACTAAGTTTTGACTTTTAGTACAGAAGTCTACACGTGAAGTCTGCGACAACACAGACTTCACTAGAAGTCTTCAGCATAAATAAAGTAGACTTCAAAAGAAGTCTAAGTCTACTTTATTTTATAAATAAAAAAAAAATTTCATTAAATTCGCAGAAATCATACGTAGGGTCCATTACTTAGTATCTAACGTAGACTTCATGTGAAGTTTGCAGAATTTAAGAAGACTTCTTGTGAAGTCTTCGTTTTCATACAAATTTTCAGATTTTCTTAGTCAAATAACTGTAATGTTGGTCAATTTCAAAAATAATCCCTCTAAGAAACGTAGACTTTAGGTGAAGTTTGCATAAAAGTCAAATTTTTGGTCAATTGCAAACCTGACTCAAATTTCAGCAGACTTCATGTGAAGTCTTCTTTAGTTTTTTTTGTATCCAAACAAGATTGTGCAGACTTGACTTGAAGTCTACTCTCCGAATCTAGAAAGTTGGTCAAATGCAAAACTAACCCATATGTTAACTAGCAGACTTCATGTGAAGTCTACATGGAAAACAGACTTCACATGAAGTCTACTCTCTACAAATTTCTAAAATTATGCAAAAATTAGCTAGATTTGAGTTAGGATTCTATTTACCTTATTCAAATGCCTAAAATGTCGAACTAAACCGTAAATCTTTACTCTTACCTTCTAAAAGCATCCAAAAATCTAACCTTTAAGAATTTGGAAAAGCTAAAATGAAATTATATAGTTTTATGGATAGAAATGAAGAGAAAGTGAAAGATAATGTTGTTGAGGATGAGGAATGAGCATTAAAATGTCGAAAATGGGTAGATAAATGTGCATTTAGAGCTTTTTGGTTGTTAATGATGGGTGAGAGAATTGAAGAAGATAACATTTTGGTAAATAAGTGAGATTGTATGAATATTTCGGTCATTTTACGTCTAACTTTAATTTTTTTTTAAAATAAAAAAAAATAATAGCAGAATCCAAATTAATTGAACAAATAAGAGTATATTGGACAAAGTTTTGGATTGAGAAAAAATGGGTCATTTGATAAACAATCTTAAGCTTTAATAACAAAACTTTTCATTTCAAAATTCCCAAAAGGTTTCCATTACACAAAGGATTGTTGGGAAAGTGCCAACGAAGAAAAAATTCCCCGAAAATGTCGACAAAAAGTTTTCACATTACAATATAGGGAACATGACATACTAACAGAAAATGAATGATAAACCGATTTGTATTTCTGCCTAATTAAATGCTTGTAAATGTGCATGTCGTTTTTAGTCTAGTGGTAGGTGGTAAATTCATTAAAGTCATGTATACTTGCACATCTAAAGATTGAGTCCTACTGCCTATATTATGTAAGAATTTGGCTAATAGGTCGACCTGTTGTTACCCAGTTTTGACAAAAAAAAGATTGCTTGTAAATGGTAAAACTATTCAAACTTGTCTAGTTTTTATAAAACATGACATAATTGACTTAAATGTCTTGAACTTTAGAGAAAAATCAAATAGAAAAAGTCAAAGAAACAAAGAAGAATATTCCCTCAAAACAGAAAAAATGAGGCAAGACTTCAACACTTCTCTTCAAATATTTGATCAAATCCAAGCGTGTTATTTACATGTCGTGTGTGTCTCCTGTATATATATATCATCTATATAAACATCAGAGATCACAAACCACAAACAAAATTATTGAGTTCGTAATTAGATACAAAAGGGTTTAACTATCCCACAAATCTATTTTCATGGCGACGACGATGCAGAGAACAACTAGTTACGTAGCTGGAAACAAACGGCAATGTAGTCAGCTACAAAAACGAGCACCGTCTTTAATGATCAAACCAGAGTCATTAAGTGACTGGAACGTGGCCATTCCTCTCCTCTCGCCGTTCGCTCCATCCCCAACGTCGTCTTTGGACCAATCGCATGTTCCTCGGCCGCAGAACGAGACCAAGAAACCGATGGAGGAAATGAAGAAGACACCCGTTTTTAAGAAATGGCAACATCCAGCGTCACCGTTCTGCTACGATAAAGCGACGTTTGTGTCCTCATTTGTAGAGATTTAGAACAGTTCAAAACTTTAGTAGAATTAACGATCTACTGTGCAAGCTTATTCCTATGGACAAATCACGTTTTATTATTCTAAACTTTTGTTGATCTAACAACTTATAATTTTCTGTTTTTTTTTCTCTTAAGTTTCTTCTGTATCGCAAAAAAATAGTAATAGTTATATACAAAAGCTCTAAATCTTAGTAATGAAATTTAGCATAATTATTTTATTTTTTTGTGCCGAATATATTAGAGTAACTTGAAATTTAAAAGATAAGAATTTAATTAGTGGAATTTATAAAATCTTCAAAATGATTAGGGCCAGTTTCGAAAATGACCCAATGCTACGAGTCAATTGCATCAATAACCTCCAATTTTCTCAATCTAATTTTTTTTCTATTCTATCTATATAAAACTCAATATTTACAATCATGTCATTATTATTATAATTATTTTATTTTATTTTAATTTAAAAATAACTTGAAAAGAGTCATGTGGCTTTTAATCTAGTGGCATGTGGTAAATCTATTAAAGGCAGACGTATTTGTTCATCCAGCGATCGAGTCTCACTGCCTATATTATATAGGAACTTGGCTAATGGGTTGGTGAATTGTAGCCCAATGTTAACAAAAAAAATAACTTGAAAAGACACGAATATTTAGTTGAAACAACTTATTTACCAAATATTGTCATTCATCAATACCAAAAGTATGATCCTTTTACATAAAATTATTAAGAAGCTCTATATCTCTCTTATCAATGTCTTGATATTGTTTTCTCTAACAATCTCTAGAAACGATGTCTGCAACTAATATTTAAAATTATGTCTGTTACTGATGTCTGCAACCAAAAACTAAAAAGGTTCATTAATAAAACAAATTTGATTGATTAATTAACAAGAAAAACACATCTAAATGAGTTGTTCACCAGAAAACAAAAAAAAAAAATCAATTTCACTACTATTTACAACAAAATCAACAACAAAAAATCTTTCACAAATATTAACAAAAAATGAAATAGTTCAAAAATATTAACAAAAACAAATGAAATATTTCACAAATATTAACTAGAAAACCTTATCTAAATGAGTTGTTCATAAATAAATCAATTATTTCACTATTATTAACAAGAAAATCAACAAAAAATAAAATCTTTCACAAATATTAACAAAAAAAATGAAATATTTCACATATATCAACAAGAAATTAACAAAAAAAATAAAAAAATTCACAACTATAAATAAGAAAATCAACAAAAAATAAAATCTTACACAAGAAAATAATAATAAAAATCAAATTTCTTATAGTAAAAAAAACAAAACTTTACACAAGAAAAATAAAAGAGATGAAATCTTTTACAATAAAACCAAATAAAAATAAAATCTTCCATCCCTTGAAAGTTGAATGATGTAGTTTACATGAGACATGAGACAACTCACAAACCAAACCCAAGAACCACCATTCTTGGCTTCTCTTCTTCTTTCATTGGTCCCCTTTGAACAAATCTAAGACAATGAACAATCAAACAAATTAGAATTCTAAATCAAAGTGCAAAGTAAGACAAATCTCATTTTTGTTTTTCCAAGTAACAAAACCTAACATTTCCTTAAAATTTTGCAACAAACAAAATGATTTGTTTGGATTTTCCCAGATCTTAATAAAACAAAGAAAAAAATGAAACCTTACCTAAAAAAACAAAATTCTTTGAATTGTGGTGAGAAAGAAAGATGGCGATTGCAAATGAGAGAGAACGATGGAGGCTACAAATGAAATTAGGATTTCTTTCAACTTTGTAAAACCACTTTTATATCTAGGGTAAATTGTAAGAGTAAATACAAGCCCAATGGGCTTAAATACGTGTAGGTAGACTTCACAAGTCTACGTGTAAGTAAATTTCACCTTAACTCTACGCGTAAGTAAACTTCACTTTAACTCTACACTAAGTAAATTTCATATAAAGTCTACACTAAACCCTAAACATTAATTTCTAAACCAAATTTTGATAATTTTCTGTTTAATGGTCAAAATTTAAATAAAATTTATATAAAGATATTAATTATTAATATATTCAAAATCAAAGATTGCATTCAAAAATTTGTAAAAAAATATAAATATTACATGATTATCAATTCACAATGTCAAACCCTAAGGTATTAGATAATACTCTACATGATTACAAACTTTTAATACCAAGTCTTAAAGAACATGATCTTTGTTAGTTTAGTTTCATAAATTTTAATTTTAATACTTCCTAATTGTTTATATTTTGGTTATGTATACAATTGTTTCATCCAATTATTTTTTATTATTTTAAAATTTTAAAAATAAACTAAAATCACGAAGTAGACTGAACTTGTAGAGTACATATGAAGTTTACGTAAGATATACTTCATATGTAGTCTAATTACGAGTAGACTTAATTTGTAGGCTACACAATATTATAACTGTAATTGTGATCTCAGATTTTTTCTTTGGTCATGTTGGAGAATATTGTAATTTCACTAACCTTTTGAGTTAGTTTTGCATTTGACTAAAATTGGGGTCTACTTTTATACTTGCAACCAATTTTTAGGTTATTCTAATCTAATCCCCAAATAATTAACTAATACTTAAAATTTTCTAAATATAATTAATAATCTTATATCGGTTATTAATCTTCGTTCATCATATGTCATTTTATGACATGTCATTTAGTAATGATTCATTTAATATAGATTATCAAATAACATGTCATTTAATAATGATTCATTTATTAATACAACTTATTTGATAATAATATAAGCTATTTAATATTAAAAAATATTTATTAATTATGATTTATTTGATAATCACATGTCATTGGATATCAATAATTGTGATAACTACCTTATGATTTTAAATTAAAAAATAAATACAATAATATTATCTCGTGCTCTATCACCGCTTAAAATATAATATATATATATATATATATATATATATATATATAAAATTGTAAGATATCTTTAGAAAACCCTTAGAAATCCTAAAACCATAGCCATCATTTGATTTGACCATGTGAAAGAGAAAGAAAAAAACGGATGAGAAAATGACACATAATAGAACGAAATTTGGTGTGTGCCTTCTTAACTCCAAGATCTAGACATAGCTCAAAATAGAATTGCATTCAGAGTTGTGGTTCAAACGTTATAGTGGTTTCTCCAAGACTAAAATTCGGATATCGAATCCACGATCACCTACGTTAAGAAACAGTTTCCCGGCGAACCGGATGGAGACAGAAAACGATCAACATATCATTAGAAATCCCCAAGAGTTTAGATTTCAGATCAGTTTTCTGATTATGATTTAAAGGTGGCTTTCATTGAGAAATTGTGGTTTAAGTCCACAATCTATTTCACATATGTTTCAACCCTAGGCTAAGGTGAGGACGTGATTTTCAAGACTTTTGGCTTTAGTTTAATTTTAGAACGTTTATCTGAATATATTTTATCGATAATATTTTAGAGATTTTGTGATTGTTTAAAAATATGATAGTTGCCTTGTGATCTCCCACTTAGGGGCTCTGGATTCATTAGAGAGGACTGTTTACATACATGTTTGATACAATTTGTTGGAAAACACTAGTTGTACATGTTTGATTTATGTGCATAGGAGAAACATTGTCTGAATTAGGTTAGAGGATTGTGACTCGGTGGGTAGACGTGATCTTCTCACTGAGTAATTTTACTCACCCTTCATTTTTTTCTCTTTTTAGGATGTTTTTGGTGTATGTAGATTTTTCAAAAAGAAGATTTTTGGCAAAATCAAAGAAATAATACATGTCTCCTACGTCTGGAGCGGAGTGTTACAATAATCTCATATACAAATACTAGTTGAGTTATACTTTATGTGGAGATGGCATTGTTACTACTACAAAGAAAAGAATAACATTATCACAACTACAAAGAAAAGAATAGCATATGCGTAGTTTACAAGCCAAGGATTTATTAATAAAAGTTAAAAAACCTCTTGGACTCAAATATTTCATAATTATTTGTGTGCATATATAGATATATTTGGACACTCACACAATCTTACACTAAATATAAAAAAATTATATTAATATCTCTAGTGGAAGAGAGTATATATGGATTCTGATGATGATTGGTTTTGTGAAGTGGAAAAAGATGATAAAACATTTCATCTGATATATCAATCTCCAAAATACCATTTCATTCACAAACTCAATCCCTAATCCCATCCAACCAACACCATATTTTCAACCTATTTTCTTATGCCCTTTAGAACTGATGTTGAAAGCCCAACCTAATGATGATGTCAACATTTTCTCTATTATTTCTTCCCCTATAAACAAACCTAGTGCCCTCTTTATAACAAATTCTGAGAAGTATCACTTACTCTCATTGTCCCAGTGTAACAATAAAAAAATTGACAAACATGGTGAATGCTATGTATGCGAAAACTCTATTTATGGCACATATTACTATATATGTGAAACTTCTGGTGGCAACAAATACCATAAAGAATGTGTCGAATCTCCACCTAAGATCAAACATCCTTACCACCCAAAACATGATTTCCAACTCTTTTATCATGGTGGATCTAAAAGAAAAGAGTGTTATTGTTGTCAAAGAGAAGCACAATATTTATTATATTGTTGTACCATCTATGAAATTTTCATGCATTCAATTTGTTCGATGAAATCTATACCTTTTGTTATAGATCCACCAAAAAGGCATGGTCATTCCCTTACTTTTTTCCCAGAAAAATTTCTCAAACTTGCAATGTTTGTGGTTGTTTGAGAGAAACTAATCACACTTACATATGTGCTAGATGCAACTTTGTAGCTCATAACGATTGTATGTATTCTCCACACATAAACAAAATATCACGTCACATTCATCGTATCTCCTATATTATTTCTCTCTCATCTAGAGAATGGTCTTGTGGAGTTTGTCATCAAAGAATTAACGGTGATTACGGTGCATATGTTTATGAGATATGCGATAATTATGTTGGTCACTCAAAATGTGCTCTAAGGAAAAGATGTGTGGTATGGCCAAGATGTGATAGATGTACCAAAAGAAGATATTAAAACACAAGATGTTAGACCGTTTGATGTATTATCTGAAGAGTGGTACTTTATTTTCTTCATGGCCATTGTCTTCTGCTCGAGGTCAACATAAATTATGATGAAAAGAAGTTTTGTCAAGCATGTGTCCTTCCTATATTTGAAGGTAACATATATTCTTGTAAGAAGTATGACTACATCCTTTATGAAACATGCGCTAATTCTCCACGTAGAATACACATGCATTACATCTTCATACACTTACACTAAAGAGCGCATGTCGATATAATAATGGTTATTTTATTTGCAATACTTGTAGACGTCGTTGTATTGGTTCTGTCTATGAGTGTCACAAATAAAAATGCACATTTTATCTAGATATACAATGTGCATTAATCTCTGAACAGTTCATGTACCATGTTCATAAGCATCCATTGTTCTTAGGGTTAGAACAAGTAAAAAACCCCATATGTCTCGTATGCAACAGATAATGTCCCAACCATTTTAAATGCATCGAATGTATTCACTGCGATTGTATTGTATGTATCAAGTGTGCTACCATACCATACATAATGAGGTACAAGCATGATAAACATTTTCTCACATTTTCATGTGAAAATAAAGTAAGTGGAAAAGATTGTTGCGAAGTGTGTGAATACAATTTAAAAGATTCAAGCACAATAGGATTTTACTGGTGCAGAGAGTGTTATACCACTTTTCATATTGATTTTTTATTTGGTGAAGACTCATATCTTAGGGCTGGTCAATATTTCTGGAATTTCCAGAATTTCCAAATTCTAAAAGAAAATAAAATTTCTTGACCAATTTGCAAATTTTTCAAAAAGCGTTGTCAAACCGTTATATTTGTGATGAAAGACGACAAATCGATATTATGTTCTATGAAATGCTTACGTGCATCCTTAATGAGGGTGGTTGTATGATGATTTTCAGACAGCAAGCTAACAAGAGGAAGGTGAACTGGTGAAGAAACATATGAAAAATAATGGTGAATGATAAAATATAAAATTGTCTGATATAAAGAAAAAGAGAGAAAATATAAGATAGACAATTTCATATTTTATCATTCACCATTATTTTTCTCGTAATAAATGTAAATTTTGTTTTATACTGTTTGTCAACTTGGAAACAAATTAAACTCACTTCTTTTGATTCAAAAAAAAAATCTATTGATATCTCTTTTGATTTAATTATATTTGATGTTTGTTCTTCACCAGTTAGTTTCTAGAATACTATAAAGTTTAAATCATCATACTGTATATATACATTAGTTTAACTAATAAAATTCATTTTATTTTGCATATATCCTCTATCCGATTGTTTTTATAATTAAAACGTTCAATGTAGACTATTGTCTATAAAAAAAAATTTCCATAAATATTTGGTTTTGAAAACACACTAAATTGTTGGTTCGAGTTTGGAACCTCACATTTATACAGTAAAACCTCTATAAATTAATAATGTGGGGACTACACTACAACTATAAATTTTTATTCATTTATAGTGATTATTAATTCATCAAAATTGAACCAAAAATTCAATTTAGGACGATAAAATTATATTAATTTATAGAAGTTATTAATGAATCAAGTATTAATTTAAAAGAATTATATTGTATCTTGATTTTAAATAGTTGGTAGAACTAAATACCAAATTTTGAAAATACTAAAATATAAATAAACTTAATTTAGTGAATACATAAAATAATATAAAATTAAGAATCTACCATCATTGTTTTTTTAATTAGGTAATTAGTTTTGGACATGTGTTTCAATTACTAGAGTAACCTCAAGTGGGCGAATGGACAAATAGGCCAAGGCATTTAATGAGGAGATAAAGCATTTAATGTGTTGTCTTTGTGTTTTACTAATTAACGTGCATATTGTCTCATAATATATATATATATATATATATATATATATATTATCCGTTAACACTTATATTATCTAATAAAATATATTTTATTACGCATACTTTATGCGGTAATAAATATATTATATGACTAACATATGTATTTGTTGGTTAATATATTTATTATCTGATAAATACATGTATATGTTATCCGTTAACACATACTATATCCGAATAAGATCACCTGCAAAGTTAATAAATTGTGAGAACTAAAATTCCAATGTTAGAAATTATATATTGTAAGAGACAAACTCATTTCACAAATAAAGTTAAATTATATATTGTAAGAAAATGAAATTCTTAGATTTCAATAGAGAAGCCAGAAACATAACTTCAACGGAAAAAATAAATACAAAATCAAAAAGATTAAAAAGATATTGGCCCCACACTAGCTTGATGAAAGATTGATGACATGAAGCTCCTAAGAACTAAAAAAATTCCTAGAAGTATGAATACAGACCTATGTTTTGTAGGTTTGGCATTCTTTTAATTATCACAAATGCTATGTATAGACAAACAAATTTCTCATTTAAATATATTCTTGTTAGATTATAATTGAGTTTCTAATATTATAAATATTAGTATAGATAGTAGTGTTAGTATGTATTAAGTTAGTTATACATTAAGAGTCACAATATTTCAATTAGTTAAGACTCGTTACTTTCTAATTAGAGTTCTGTCGTTTAGGATAAGATGTTTGATCAAAAGAAGACATTAAACACGAACAGAGGATGCTTACTTAAGAGAAAAATGAAGCACATGTCAGTTGTAAGGATAACCAAAAAAGACATGGAGAAGACTCACGTGTAAGACGTCATGGAGTCGTTATGGTGATCAAAAGAAGACACCAAGAATGAAAGGAAGATGCTTACCTTAGAGAAAAATAGAGCATAAGTCAGTTGAAAGGATAACCGAAAAAAGATGTGGAGAAGATTCACGCATAAGACCTCACAAACACGTTAAGGAGGATGCTTACAGCGGAGAAAAATGCAGCATAGAAATCGGTTCCAAATATAACCGAAGAATATGTGAAGAAGTTCACGCAAAAATTTGGTAATCAAGAGGACACCAAAAAGGCGAGAGAAGTATGTTGAGATGAAGTGGTAGAAAGACAGATTCAGACCACCATCTTTAATTGCTAATTACCATCGACTACGAACAAACCAGACATTGATATACCTACTGTTGGAAAGACCTATCTATCTAATTTTCAGAATAGGTTTCAGATTCAAAATCAGAGATACGGTTCAAAAATTATAACCAGCATATTAAATCTATCGCAAATTCCAAAGAAAAGAATTATGGATCGAAGGTTACAACCACAAGGAATACCAAAGCATCCATGGTTTGGATAAGAAGGAATGCAAATGAAATCCCAAGAGGAAAAGGGAAGGATTACCCACGTCCTTAAGGATACACAAGACTTAAGGTAGGAAAAAGTGTGAATGATCGGGTAAGAACATAGGGGTGTGAAGAAAAAGTGCAATTCATCAAAGCGTGTGAACACCAAAGATTGTGATTACTAAAGGGTGTGAAAAATAAAGGTTGTGATCACAAAAGGATGCATACACCAAAAGGAATGAGAAAAAATGACACCTAAGAAAAAGAAGGTTTGTGACCAACTAAGAAAGAAGCCTAGTATATGACGGAAACTCAATTAAGGGGGAATGCTAGATAATAATTGAGTTTCTAATAGTATAGATAGTAATTATAACGCCCCGACCACCACATTAATGGGTCCCACGTCCTCTCCCGGTCTGTAGGCCCACCTTACCAGTCTGATGATTGGTTTAAAGACTTGTTTGCCGACCCTACAAATCACCACATGATCTTTCCCCGTGTTTTGTCCTCACTCACATAGTTCCGAAAATCACTTCCCGGAAGGTCACCCATTCTTCAATTACTACAGCTCAAGCACGCTTAACCCTGGAGTTTTCTCTAGATAAGTGACCAAAAAGATAAGTGCACTTTGGTGACATAAGTGGCCAAATCAATTCTTTTGAACCTCTCTGCATGCACCCCACTAACAGATCGCAACGTCCTTGTTGCATACCAAGATCGTCACCCCCCACGGTGTGAGCCCTTTTATCTCCATACACATCTGGGTTCGGCTCTGATACCACTTGTAACGCCCCGACCGCTACCTTGTTAATAAAAAACCAAAAAATAGGTAATCTTAGTTGCCAAAAAGATACTTGTTCTTGTTACTCGTTATTTTGTTCTTACAAAATCGTTACTAGTTTTGCTACCAAGTTTTGATCAAAAGTCAAAGCCATTAATCGATTTTGAATTAGAGTTTAGTCCCTATTTATTGTTTCATCCCAGGGTAGATGAGTTTGGTAGCTCACAAGGCTCGTAACCTTGTGGTCATAGGTTAAGAAGAAAGAAAAAGAAAATGATAGGGAAAATATCAAAAATCGCAAATTAAACATCCGTTCGAAATTCTCGATTAAACAATCAATTCTTAGTTGATTTTCGAAAAAACTATGAATTTTGCATTGACCAAGCTGATTTACCCACAGTTTAGTTTTTTAACCGAAATAAATAACTATGTTCTAATTCGGTTAATGTCTTCCTTTAAATGAAACGCATAGGGAGAAAAAAAATTCACGATTTCATCTTTTCTTCTCTTAAGAGAATCAGATCCGACATTTCTTCTTCATCTTCTAAAATTTCATTGTTCTTCTTCATCTGCTATTTCTTTTCTAAATTTCAGATTATATTGTCTCATTCGGCAATTGTGGAAGCGTTCAGTTTTTTCCCTAAGACAATTGATTATAGCTTCAACAATGGCTAAAGAAACACAAAACACATATCATAATCTGCTTATACATCCGAACTTGGATTAGAACAAAAACCCCAATTCTCAACAAATCTCATGTTGCTCCATGGAATTTCTTCGCCGTTGGAGTAGCTATCGTCGCCGTTGGAGTAGCTATCGTCGCCGTTGGACAAGCTATCGTCGACAAATGTCTTTTCTCATCATTCTCTTAGATCTTGATTCGATTTTCTCTTGTTGTTAATCACAGTGATTCGCTTTTGGCTTGAGAAAGAAGTGGATGATTGGTCCAATATCATCCTCTGTTGCTCATACAATGTTGGATATTGCCAAAGGGCTCCAGTTTCCTCTGGTTTCATTTGCAAGCAACTGATCCTCCTATTTAAAAAAGAAGAAAAACAAAGTTGTCAAAAAAGGAAAGGGAAAATCAATTTAGAGACAAAAACGACATCGTTATTAATAGAGTTAACAGAGTTATTAACTAATAACGGATTTAATTATTTATATTAAAAAAATTCAGAGTTTTTTTCAAATGTCACTTACAAATTGATTGTTTAATCCGAAATTTCGATAGTTGGATGTTCAATTTACGATTTTTGATAAGTATCGTATTTTTTTTTCATTTAATATTGATAAGAACATACTGTTCAAGGATTACAAAGATAAGAATCATAAGCTGGCGGAAAACAAAAATATTCCTAGAAACTTAGTCCAAAAAGGGAAGATTTTTTTGAATAAAGCCCCGGAAAAGAAAAGAGAAGGACACTAAGGACATAATCCGATTAAATGCTACCCCGAACCGGAGAAAGAACTCTCTACCTAGCAATCAGCAGATGACGTAACCTCCTATAGCGAATAATAGTACCTCGAGAAGGAGACCCATGCTTTTACACCACCAAGATTGAGATCCCACATATCTTACGGAAAAAGCAAAGTCGAAATCACAGTCGACCGTTTTGATGCCACGATAGAACCCAAGAACATATTAGACCATAAACAAGTCTATTGAGTATGAACAAGGAGCGAAACCAAACCTCTCATAGGAGTAACCGAATCCAATAAGCACAGCAACCGAACAAACCCGGAGAGGAAAGAACCAAGCAAACCAGGCAGCAAATAACCAGATACTAACCAAAGATCTAACTAATAACTAAACGGGGACATTACACTTAAACTAAACTAAAAAGGCCTAAATTGTACACTAGATTTGGCCTAGAGATCGAGAAAAAATTACTAGAGAAGAGGGCCAGATTCAGAGAGGCAACACTGGCAACTCATTCACCAACGATAGGAGAGACACCAACCACCAACGGGAAGAGGAGAAGATCGGAAGCGGATGAAAATGACCGCACCTCCACCTGCAACTAACAACTCACGGCAAAAACTTGAAACCGCCGAAAAACTATGGAAGAATCTAGTGCACCGGCCAGATTAGGCAAAAGGGAGGTGACCAGTGGCGGTGCTAAGGAAGCCACCGATTGTCGGTCACAAACTTTCAGATATGAAGTTTGGAGAAGCTAGGTTTTGTTCGTTGCAAAAAGGATATTCATAACTTATCTCTTCGGTAAGTATCGTGTTTAATTGACATGATTAAAATTCTATATTGTTTTCTCGATAAAGATTTGTTAAGTCATATGGGCCGGACTAATCCCAGTAAGCTCTTCCTTTTCTATCTTCGTCTAGGGAGGACTTGTAATAGTATGAGCTTTCGTGCGTTTCTCGGCGTGAGTTGTTGAAATACACTTATGGGCGTGAAAAAATCTCAATACATGTGTTCAACCTGAATACATGCCTCAACCCTTCAAAATCTCAATTTACCCTTAATGAAATTCATGGACGTAGAGGGGTTATGTCCAAAAAGAGAAAAGAAAAAGCGTGGGAAAAGGGGGTGATGTGGAAGAGAGAGAAGAGAAATGGTTGGTGGAAAAATTAATGACAAGAATTAAATTGGACCAATAGAATTAAAACAAGTGCATTTTACATTTCATCTTCTTCTCTCTTTTCTTCTTCTTCCAATGAAAAGCCCCACGAAAATCCTCCATTGAATAGAAAGAAAAAGCTTCGTGTGAGGTAATTTTTGATGCGTTTTTAGTATTTATGCTTTTTTATTGTTTTGTATGAGTAAAATACAATGTTACTAGGTATTTTAATTAGAAAAATGAAGATATAAAAATACTTTTGAAAAAATAATTAAACTTCATTTATATGCACGTTGGGCTATGAAACTCGTTTTATTGATCGATTTGAGTGCTACATTGTTAGTACTTGCTAATTTATGGGTTTTGTTGTTGAAATCGCACTGAATCTTAGCTAGATAAAAATTAAAATCGTATGTAGAAAAAATTCAAAAACACAAGTGAAAACTAAGTACAAATATGTGCAATTGGTACAACTCAGTACAACTATGTTAAACTTGTACAACTAAGTACAACTTGGTACAACTAAGTACAACTATGTTAAACTTGTACAACTAAGTACAACTATGTGCAACTGGTTTTTGAAATAGCAGGTTTTTCTTATTTTTTTCTTGTAGAAAATGGATAAATGGATAGTAGTTGATGCACAGTCGTACATTTTTTGTATGGAGGACATTATTCAAAGGATAGAGTTGAAACAATTTGGATTGCAAGCGAAGATAAAGTATACGCTGTAGTGATTAAGAAATCGTTTGAGGAAGTGAAATATTATGATTTGCTTAGTAGCATATACAAAAAGTTTAGGAAAGATGAAGCCACTGCAAGTTTGATATTGAGGTGTATTCCATTGCACTTAGAGTCTCCGTTGACATCATATATATCGAATGATGAAGAAGTCTTTGCCTATTTTATGACACTAAGCTATGAGAAATGTTGGAGTATTTTGCATGTGGAGGTTGTGAAAGATTTAAGTCAGAGGCATGGGGATGGTTTACGAGAGGATCAAAGGAGTGTTGTTGGTGTAAGCACCGAAGTGAATGAGTGTGATATGGTAACTCTTCAGGAAGAAGAACCATGGAATGTTACAAAGATGGTAAACCATGGTGACAATTCTTTATATGAAGAATTGCGTGACTCACATATCCTTGAAGAGAATCCGTTTGAAGATAATCCGCTTGAAGAGAATCCACTTGAAGATAATTCGCTTGAAGATAATCTGCTTGAAGATAATCTGCTTGAAGATAATCCGCTTGAAGAGAATCCGCTTGAAGGAGATGATGCGATGGGAAACGAAAGTGTCAATGTTGGATGGAAAGATGGTGTTAATGTATCTGTGGGCCAATATTTCGGAACTAAGAGGGAAGTCCAAGACATAGCTGAAAAACTGCACATCTGAATTGTTTTAACTTTGCTACAGTAAACTCTGATACGAAGGTATATGTGGTAAAGTGCTCTAAAGCAAGAAATGGTTGTAAGTGGTATTTACGAGCTTCAAACCCCAAGAATTTAAACGTCTTCGCGATAAGAACTCACAGGAATATACATGCATGTTCTTGTTTTATGATAATGATTAGCCAAGGAAGGAGGAAAGGAACATTAGGTTTAGTTGCATCTATTTTGCATGAGGACTGTCCAGGGCAATTTGAGACACTAGCTCCAAAAGTTCTCATAGGTCTGACTCAACGAAAACTTGGTGTTCAGTTGTCATATGCAACCGCGTTGAGAGGTAAACAAAAAGCTGCGAATGATTTGCAGGGCAGCCCAGAGGAGAGTTATAGGTCAGTGTGCTCATATTTGTATATGCTAGAGAGGGTGAATCTTGGAACACTTACATGTGTGGAAGTTGATGAGAATTAGAGGTTTAAGTACCTATTCTTTGCTTTGGGAGCTTGCATCGAAGGTTTCAAATTCATGTGGAAAGTTATTGTCGTGGATGGAACCCATCTTAAGACTGTATATGGCGGAGTCTTGATTGTTGCTACAGCTCAAGATTCGGATCATCACTATTATCCCATTGCTTTTGGTGTGGTCGATGGGGAGAAAGATGCAAGTTGGGACTGGTTTCTGAAAATGTTGAAATTAGTTGTACATGATTCTCCTTACCTTGTATTTATTTCTGATAGAAATCAGAGCATCATCAAGTGTATTAGTGAGGTATACCCATTATCTCATCATGGATATTGTATGTACCATCTGTCGCAGAATGTGAAGGCAAGTGTTCATGGTGTCAACAAAGCCGTAGTTGTTGTGAAGTTCATGGAATGCGCAGAAGCATACACCGAGGCTAAGTTTATAAAATTGTATGATGCATTTAGGATGAGGTTCCCAGCTGCAGCAACATATCTTGATAGAAGTGTCGGGGAGTGCAAATGGTCAAGATGTTCTTTTCCGGGCGGAAGGTACAACATCTTGACAACTAATACTGTGAAATCTATTAATGGTATTTTTAGATATGCAAGAAAATATGCGCTTCTACCAATGCTTGATATCATTATACAAAAAATTGGTGAATGGTTTAAAAAGCATCGGAAGAGTTCTGTAGAAATTCCACATGCACAAAAACTGGTTCCTTACGTAGACAGAATATTGCATGAACAATGTAAAGATGCAGTTTTGTTGACAATGCATGAGCGAAACAATTACATGCTTGAATACTCTGTCATTGGACTTGATGGGTACTCTTATTTGGTTGACTTGAGAAGGAAAACTTGCAGTTGCAAGTGTTTTGACGTAGACAAATATCCATGTGTCCATGCATTGGCAGCAAATTTTAACAACATGATGGGAGAGATCGATGTACGTGAATTGTGCTCCAAATATTATTGGATGGAGATGTGGGCATTGGCTTACCACCAAACAATTTATCCAGTTCCAAATAAGAAAGATTGGTTGTTCCCCCCGAGGTATAAGAAAATACGACATTACCCCCGGTTTATGAAAAAAAAGGATAAAATTCAACAAACGAGGTTTCCATCAGTTAGAGAACATCGTGAAAGAGGTCGGAGATGTGGGTCTGGTAGTGAAGAACGGGGATCAAGTCAGACGGAGGGAGAAACGAGTCAAAGTGGTTGAGGCATGTTTGGTTGATTTCTTTGTGGCTCTTAATTTTAGTTTGGTTAATTAAAGTGTTGTATTTAATTAAAGTATTATATTTAATTAAAGTATTGTATTTAATTAATTATTACTGTTAACCAACATAATTGTAAGTTTGAATGTGGATGTTTGTTTTTTAAATAATAGTAAAGGCATCACGTTAAAATGTTGGCAAACGTGGAACCCAGTGTGAGAGGTTGAATTTATAATTAAAATAATCAAAAATTTCCAGGTCAGCATTAGTCCTTGAAGCTTGCATGCATGAGACATATTATGTTATCACAAAGAGAAGAAGCCAATGCACAAAATAATATAAAATATACAAAGAGAAGAAATACATGTTCCTATTAATCTGTGTTTGTCTAGGATCTATTATAATCTATATAATTAAAAAAAAATTTAAGTTTTTATATTTTGGTTACATATCACTATCATTTTCAAGTAAGTATCTTATACTTTTAATATTTGTTTAGATGTAAAGAGGTTGAATTTACCAAAAATGTTGAAATTCTGTTATTTACTAAAACTTTTGTTATACAACTATAGGACAAAGACTCTATTTATGCATTGTCACTAGTACAACTAAAATAAATTATGTTTGAGTATGGTACAACTGATTAAAGCTAAAACCACCAAAGTACAACTATGTTATGGTTTGGGTACAACTAAGAATTTGGGTACAACTATGGGACAAAGATTGCAAAAACGAGACATGAATTCTTCCGAGCCTTTGTGGATTCGGTCGGTCAGTGGAACATCCTGGGTAGTTTTTAATTTTTGTGTCAGATCGATGGTAGATTCTAGGTACTTTTGACTTTTTGTGTCAGATCTTTGGTAGATCCTAGGTACTTTTCCTTTTCCATCATTAAATTTTAAAATTCAATAGATAAACTTAATTAAAGTATTAAATTAATTAAAGTCAACTACGATACAACTATGGTACAACTTAGTAGAACTCTGGTATAACTACGGCACAACTCTAGAAACTACGGTACAACTCTGGTACAACTACAGTATAAATAAGTACAAGTCTGGTATAACTATGGTACAACTAAGTACTACTCTGGTATAACTACAATTTAATTAGGTACAACTAGGTACAACTATGAAAGTTTCAGCAATAGCAAGAACAACATTTTTTGAAAAACATCAGGTTTCAACATCAACTAAACTTCAAGTTCCAACAAAGCAATAAAAATAAACAAGTTCCAACATCAACAACATGTTTAAACACAATGAAAAATACTACAACTTCTAATTCTTTCTTTTCTTCTGTTTGCCTTCCATAAAGGGGGACTTCACAAATATGGAGGGTACAAGTTTCCTAGCTTGTGTCTTAGTACGCATATTAGTAGGCCTTACTACCATAGGGTTTAGGACCGCTTACCACAGGTGAAGTCTGAGTTCCGGCAGCTGGTGTGGGTGTCTCGGGAGTTAGTGTGGGCATCTCGGCAGCTTGTTTGGGTATCTCGGCAGCTGGTATAGACATCTCGGGAGCTAGTGTGAACATATCGGCACCTGGTGTGGGCATCTCGACAGTTGAAGGCCCTACGGGTTCTGAAGACCCTGCACCATCATCACCAACAAAATTCCAATCACATGCATATTCTGAAGTTCTTGCACCATCATCACCATCATCAACAACCATTTTCTTACCCTTCTCGTTCTACCGGAGGTTTTGCACATCAGCTTGAAGATGTTTTACCCTCTCATTAATCAAACTAACCTTATTCTCAATAGCTTCAAGCATCTCGCAGCTATGACTGAACCCAGCAGCCATTGCCTCATTAAATTCCATGAACATATCCGGACGAGGAGGAGCATACTCATGTTCTGCTTGAAAAGAATTTTCTGGCACAGCTGATGAAGGAAGAGGAGCATTTTCAACTGCCCTAGAAGCCACATCCTGCCGGTATAGGTTTTCTCAAAATATCTTTCTCCCGGCATTGAGATGGGCAGTCATGGCTTCATCATATTCATCCGGATAATCTTGAGGGAAGTTCTGATCCCATATACGAGCCAGCATACGTTCTTCATCAGCTGTAGCCTCCAAAATGCTACAAATCTCTTACATTAGAAAGAAAAATTATTACATTCACTTCCAATAATAGAATTCATCAGCTGTAGCCTCCAAAATTATTACAAATCTCTTACCTTGTTTTCGGCCAGCTTCTCATTTATGGTCGTTATCAGATAACCTTTCATCCATGTGTCTTTGAACTTCCTTTGGCACATCCTTGGACAGCCACGGCTTGCTCCGATATCTTCACAGTACTCTTTCTTTAGAGCATCCATAGCCTCAAGTGCTAAAATCTACAAGACATGAAATAAATTGTTATAACCATTACACACAAACTAAAAAACATGAAAAAACTTGTTGGAATATTATTACCTCTAATAGAATAATGAATGCTGGAAATGTCAGGGTTAATTTGTCTCTGACTTCACCTTTCAAAGCCTTCAGCATCTTATTTAACTCGTCCGAACAATGCTCAAATGTGTACCTCCCCCACGAAAAGGTTTTGCAGACCTCTAGATCATCGACCATACGAAGTATAAACGGTTCGATGGCTGAGAGTACCTTCGCCTTCATTCTGATGACGGAGCTGAGGAGGTACAGCACACCCATCTGCAAACGATCTTCAGATGCTGGCATCGTCTTTAGCTTGTTTTCTACATCTTCCAAGAGGATCTTCTCGTTGCGGTTAAACTGCCTCTCAATAAAGTCGAATCCGCCAAGGTTCTCATGATCTTCCTGGTAGACTTTGCAGTTAAGACCGGATATTGAGGCATGTTCCCTTATCGAATACCGGACCGGAACTCCATTGACTACGAACCACCATTCTTTCTACTTGTTCAGGTTGACTGTCTGAATAATCAACATCCATATGCCCATCAACTTCTGGTCCTTCTCCCTTGGCATGTGGAACAGATGCTTGAACTGGTTATGCTCCTTAAACCACTCCAGCTCCATTTCTGAAAGGTACTGCTCCAAGGTATACAATACCTTAGAGATGTCACACCTTCTCATGAATTTACATCTCTTCATGTAGTGCAAGTGAGGAATGTAGAATCTGGCAGGTTGTGCAAAAAGCTGGACATACAACAAGATTTTATCAGTTGTACAAAAGGCTGGACATACAACAAAATGTTACCAAATTCTACTTCTACAATACATACCGGATTCAAATCCTTAATATTTTCTTCTTGAGGTGGCCTTACGTTTGAGGAAGCCCCTCTTGTTCGCATCATATATGCATTATCAACATAATTGTCAACTCAAAAATAAAATAAAAAATCTCAAAAAACTCTGGAATAGAGGATTAGCATCTATATACCACCCTATACATCCCGATTATGTTCCGAAAAGCTTTGCAATAAAGCTCATGTTACAAAAACAAAAACAAAATCACAAAATCAACGAGTTTTAAATCTCAAATTGAACCCAAAAATGGATCGAAAGTTTGGATTTTTTAACCTCAATCAACGAAATCCATTTATAGTTGCTTAACAACCATATTATCTAGAATCATCAGAAAAATACAAAGATGAGACGATGTTCTTCACAAAAAGAGTTTCTCTTTAAGATTCAAACAAATCAAATTCAGTCTAAATAAAGTTTGAAAATTTCGATTAAGAGCTTTTCGGAAAATCTCACAAACAAATCGAATCAAATTCAGTCGGAAAATCTCACCTTCAATGTCTATTCTTACTGGGTATCGGCGAGAAGAAGAATTTGAGAAGAAGAAATCTCGAGACGAGAAGAAGGATTCTTCTTTAACATAAAATCTTCCCTCTACACTTCGACTCCACACCTTACACGCGAAGAGGCTAAATCAGAACCATAATTATCAACCTAAACACATCAAATCAAATCCAATTAGAGCTTGAATTAGAAATGTTGTACGTCATTTGTCGATCGAACCTCGATAACACTTACCAAACAAGAGTCAATTCGACGTACTAAATAAAAACGTTAATCATGGAAAAAAGAGAGAATAGTACCCAATTTCAGACGAAGCGAGTCGCCATGGAAAATCAAAAGAGAAATTGATCAGAAACAGGCTTAAGATACATTAGCTTACTCGTCGTCGCCGGGAAGAAGATAGTAAAAACGAGATGAAGCCGAAGCTAAAGCTTGAAGCGACGAGAAGAAGAATTTGAAACCCCGAGAAGAAGACTATCAAAGATTTTGAGAAGAAAGATCAAAGACAATGATCGAATTTAAAGATATGAACTGAGTGCCATTTGATGAGTAAATGTTCCATCAGACGGCAGATCCTGTAATTCTACTCTTGACTTGTATTATATATCCAAAAAGATCATTTTTGTTGTGGATGAGAGGGGATTCGTAGGGATAAGTTAGGGATTTGGGAGTTCCGATTTGGAAGAATTTAGTTTTGGTTTACATCAATTTTGGTTTAATCTTTGGTTTAGTCAACAGGTTCTTCGGTAAATTAAAAAAAATCTTCAAATTTTTTTGTCTTTTTCCCAATAACATGTATCTCACCAAATTTTCATGCCTAGACATCAACGTCAGCAATTGATCCCGTTTCTCGCAAACAAACTCAAAAAGCCTGAGTTTTTGGGACTGAATCAAAATTGAGAATTTGTTAGCAATGACCTGATTTCTGTGTTATGGTGAGTCCTTCATAGGAGAGTGGAAGCGAAGACGAATCATACGAAAGTGCGAGATATGAACTATCGAAGGTTTGATCTATGATCTCTTCCTCTGCATCCGATCCTTCAATGTTTCACAGCTTTTTCGTGATATCGATCAAATTTCATCTGGATCTCTTCAAAATCTTCAGTTTCCTTCTTTGTGAGATTTAGTTTTTGTGACACTCGAATTTTCGATTCTGGGTCATTGACCTAATCTAGAGTTCAAATTACAGTTGTCCAGATTTTGATTCGGGTATCTCTAGGTAGAACTTAAGAAAAGGAGATCTGACTAAGAACCTACGATTATAACGTTGCAGGGAGAATCGTGGCTCAAGAAGTTCTCTCTTCGATGGACTTGATGGACTTGAGGAAGGTCGTTTGAGGGCTTCCTCTTCGTATTCTCATGATGTCAGTGAACGCGACAATGATGAAGCTTTGGTAAATCTGCAGGACAGAGTTTCATTTCTCAAAAAAGTATGTTTCTTTCATCTCTAGAACTATGAGTCAAAAGAGATTTAAAATTGCTCTAATAAATTCGTAATTGTGGATTGATTGGTAAAGCTACTTGGGACAGTGATCTGAATTGTTTGAGAAATCATCCTTTTGCATTAACTTTTATATTAAGAACAAATCCGTAAACATTGCTAAGACTATAGGATCTTTTGGAATCGATGAGCATTATTAGGGCTAGTGCTTGTAAAAAGCCTACTTATAAAGAGAATGCCTTTTTTATTTCATTGTTGATGTTATTCTCTTCCTACTCTTGTCATATCTTGTTTGCAATAACGTCAACTTGAGATTGAAGTTTGTAATCATATTTTATTAGGTGACTGGAGACATACATGAGGAAGTTGAGAGTCATAACCGCTTGCTGGACAAAATGGTAGGCTGAAATTTAATGCAATATGTTCTAGTTTATAGATCTCTGTCACATGCTTTTCTTTGAAGCGATTAACTATTGTATGTCTAGGGAAACAAAATGGACTCAGCAAGAGGAATAATGTCAGGAACGATCAACCGTTTCAAGTTGGTATGTCAAAGTAGATTCCTTACTCTAGTAGTGTTCATCATCCTTAAACCAGTACCCCTTTTTATGTTTCTCTATCAAACTTATATCTGTATAAAAATCGATTTTAACACTGACACAGGTCTTTGAGAAGAAGTCGAATAGAAGAAGTTGCAAACTCATAGTGTATTTTGTACTCCTGTTCTTGATCTTGTATTACCTTATTAGGTAAAGTACACTTCTTCATATAAACATTATCCAAATCACTCGAATCCTGACATATAGTTTTTATCCCTCTAGTTCACATTATGTTCTTCAATTCCAAAACAGTTGAGAGTCTGAGACCCTGGATACGCCAATCATTTGGATTTTGCAGGCTGTTAAACTACATCAAAGGTTGAAATTTGGATCATACATGAAGAAAGTAGAGTATTACTCAATTTGGAAACTGAAACAAATAACTAAATTTGGGTTTCTCCTGGTGAGTGAATGATTGAGACAAAGTGAACAAGTGAAGGGACCCATATTGAAACAGGAGATTGTGAAGAGACATGTGAACCAACAGAAAGAAAATTGTTAAATAGAGACATGTTTGTCCAAAGCCCAATCAACTCATGTCATTTCATGTAATGTAGGAAAAGCTTCTTTATGATTTGTCAACTATTTGATCACATACAAACAAGGTCTTGGATCATGTTAGCAATTTGCCTACCCTAGAAAAGCTATACTGATTGATCAGCTTAATTATTAGGTATTTTTGAAAGAAAAAAAGATAAGTTTGTTGTCTTCATCCAATTTTTTCCAAGTATTTCAGGCGTAAATGGCGTCGTTGCACATTGGATTTAACACGTAACCACATAATAAATAATTTGACACAGACATTCTGCAATAGAGTTCGATATTTTCTACTTTTGGTAACAAGTTGACATAAATCGACAAGTTTGTGTTTGGTTTTATGATCGACAAGTTAGACATGTATATTTTTTCAATGGTTCGTTTTCCGTCAAATCATCTTCAAATTTACGTAAATTAAATCATTGAAATTTAATTCATTACGAAATATAAAAAAATTGAAATCTTATTCATTACAAAAATAAAGTATTTGAAATTTTATGGTGTGCATGGTACTGCTGAGAAACAAATAACATGTACTTTGTTCGTTTTTTTTTTCTTTTAATAAGAATATATAAAATTATTAGTCTATTTCTGGATTTTGAACTATATATTTTCTGGCAAGTGGTTTTTAGTCTAGTGGCATGTGGTAAGTCTACTAAAAATAGGTGCATTTGCACATTGAAAAATCGAATCTCATTATCTACATTATATAGGAATTTGGTTGTTGGGCCGGCCAACTGTGATTCGGTGTTGACCAAAAAAATGATATATTTTCTGTTGTAACTCGAACTAATCGTTTTCTAAAAACTACAGTTTGAATTGTTTAAACTAATTTGATTTCCATATATTAATCATTATAAATGCCATTGTTTGCTGGTTTATCAAGAATTTGATTTTAGAGTTTCGTATTCTCGACCCACATACTATTACTAGAAAGTTTGAAAGATTCTTTTATGAATATAAGTTGACCAAAAAAAAGTTAGATGAATATAATATGTAGAGTACTAATGGTATGTGCTATTATTATCATCCTAGAAATACAATTAAAGTTAAAACCAGAATTATGCTTATGCACAGACTAATATATAGTGGGTTTTTATCACACAAAATCAAACCCATAACAGAAAGTTTAAACTTTACTGCAGAATTACATGGCTATATAAAGTTGAACTTCAATAGAAAAACTATTGCGGTAGTCGGTAAACAGTTAGCCACTCAATCAAAAACACTTATCAACCAACATAATGGTTATAGACAAAAAGTGGTGAACATTATATTGCTAACCTTCGCATCCAGAATGTATACTTTCTATGAGAAGTATAATTAATGGATGAAGAAATAGATTCTACTTAAAATCTCCTAGAATGAACTTACAGTTACCTGGACTTGAATTTTTTCGCACTATTACGGTGAACTTTATTTAAGCTTGTTGATTATGAAATTTAATTTTGGATTTCAGGGGTCTCAATGTCCTTTCTTGTTTTAGCGAACCTTATCTTTGTTTTCTCTTGTGACAACATAGCAAAAAAATTGACAGTTGAAGAGAAAGGAAAAGGTATAATGATTCCAAGCAAAGAACTTGCTGCTACAAGAATCAAAATCCCCACGGTAGATAACACTGAGCTGATTGCGAACACTCGTTAACTTTAATTGGACGAGTTACGAACCCAAAACAACAAAGAATATGGTCTCTGATACTTTTTCTATCGGAACTTTGGAATACCTCTTCCAAGGCCATTGGAACAGACCTGGGGCTAGGACTTTTCCAATTCAAATTTGGGAATGAAGCTGACCTCAAATCTGTGTTAGAGAGCTGACCTTACCATTTTGGCTGCTGGATGCTAATTCTGGAAAAATGGAAGGCAACGATGGAAGCTACTATCCTTCCCAGATCCCTTTCTGGGTCCGAACCATGGACTACCGCTTCACCTGTGGATGGACGAAGTGCTAACTAGTATTGGAAACAACATCGGGACATTAGAAAGAGTTGATATATCTCCTCATGCAGCAAGGGTGAGGGTGCATATTAATGGCTTAAAACCACTCATCACAAAATCTATATTGGAGCTAGAAAATGGACAAGAAGTTACTGTGCACCTTATGTATGAGAAGCTGGGACGTTTTTGTTCCCTGTGTAATAGACTGGATTATGAAGCTAAGGATTGTGAACTAAATGATGAAATCCAGGGAAGACCAATTACAACCACTCAGGAGCTAACCGGATTTAAACGCACTTATAGAGAAGTCCCACAGGATTCCCATGATATCATTGATCAAGCTATGGACAGAAAACGATCAAGACATGACAATTATTCTGGAGATAGGAGAACTTTGGACAGAGAATGGTACCGCAAGGATGACTCAAATCTGTACCGTTCTGCGGATCCTATGAGAAAGAGACCAAGAGAAAATTCATGTTACCATGAAGGCTCAAAGTATATCGTGAATGGTGAAAAAAGACCAACAAACTATAGGACTACATACCAAGATAATAGATACAAGAACCATCAGTCTCAAGATAACTCGGAGAGGTACTGGAGGAAAATCCCAACCCGAGAAGGAGCGGTAGATCAAATTTCACAAATCTCAAAGGAAAAAACTGATTCCTCTCGACCAAGAAGACCACCATTGGAGAGAAATTCCCAAATTTTGTTGGAAAATCCTGAGATCCCCCATCAAACCCTTCAAGCTGCAGTTGGGGAACTTCGTGAAGTAATGACTCAATATACAATTGCCACAGATCCTGCAGAGAAGTCAATTCGTGAAAGGAGATTTCAATTGGCAGTAGAATAGGGAGAATTTGAAAAATCAGCAACTGAACTGGCAAGATCAATGATGGCTGAGGAGCTTGTCACTGTCCAGGAAAATTTACTAGAATATGGAAAAAAACCAGAGAAGGTACCTGTATTTAGGCGCCTTGGACCCCCAGTGGTAACAGAACAGAGGATGGAAAAGGATGGCACTTCAGAAAGAACCCATGTTACATTACGCCTTGGCCCCCCTATGGGACAGGATGGTGGAATCCATATTACACCGGAAAGAGAGCAAGTAAAACAAAGAATGGGAAAATCTGCAGTTTAAAAGAAAATTGCTTTTAGCCATCCCTTAATTTCTCTGGTAAACGCAAAAAAGAGGAAAACTATACAAATGAAAGCTTCTCCAAAGAGGAAAACTAACAGTGGTAGAGGGAATAAAATTACAACAGGTGCTAGAGCAAGCAACTCAGCTCGCAGATCTGATGATCGAGGCTTTAAGGATGTAAGGAGAAGTGCATGAACCTCCAATCCCCCGCCTCTACCACAAATCATTCCAGCCATTACCAAGAAAAGGATGGATTTTCTGAACCCATCTGATCCTCTTCCTTAGTAATGCTGAGCTGGAACTGCCAAGGTTTGGGAAATCCCTTGACAGTTCGTCGTTTGCGGAACCTAAATGCAAAATACATGCCAAATATAATTTTCCTAATGGAGACCAAAAACAACGAGAAAGTGGTTTTACAGAAAACAAAAAACTTAAACTTCAAGCAATGGAAGATCGTTAATCCACATGGACAAGGAGGAGGAGGCTTAATGTTATTATGGTCGGACAAAGTCCAGATTACAATTAATTTTGCATCACAGGATTATATAGATACCTTTATCAAGTTTGAGGACAAGGAGTTTTATGCCACTTTCACCTATTGCAATACGAACAAAAGGAAACGCAGAGTAATATGGAAGAATTTACTTGACCTTACAACTGCAAGGAAAGCACCATGGTTAGCATTGGGAGATTTTAATGATATCCTGTCAAATGAAGAGAAGAAGGGTGGAATAACCCGACCGGAAAGCTCTTTTCTGGATTTCAGAATGTGTGCATCCTCAACAGGCTTATTTGATATCCAACATTATGGTGATTTCCTATCTTGGAGAGGAAACAGACAGTAATTGATTGTGAGATGCCGACTGGACAGAGTAATGGTGGAAGAAAAGTGGTTCGATTTGTTCCATTCAAGTAGAACCTCTTATCTTATGTTTGAAGCTTCGGATCATAAGCCACTGATAACTTTTCTTGAACCTGAAAGAAGGAAAAACAAATCAATGTTTAGATTTGATAGGAGATTAAAGGAAAATATTGAGATCCAGAATTTGATAAAGAAAAGTTGGAATCCCTGGAAATCTCTTACTCTCAATTCCCGAATCAGTAGAACTCGAGCTGCAATAATTCTTTGGACAGCAGAAACAAATAGAAATAGCAGAGCCTTGATTGAGGAACTTCAAAGAGAGATGAATGATGCCCTTGAAAATTTTGTATGTGATCACATGAGAATTAAAGAGATCACCTTAAATCTGCAAAAGGCCTATGATGCGGAGGAAGCTTTTTGGCAGCAGCGCAGTAGATCACTTTGGCTCCAGCTAGGAGATAAAAACTCCTCATACTTCCATGCTATAACCAAAGCAAGGAAGATCCGAAATTCCCTGTCAATCATCGAAAACACTAAAGGAGAAGTTATGGTAAAGGAACCTGAAATTGAAGAGACAATATCGAGTTACTTGCAGAACCTGTATTCATCTTCAAATTCACATTCTGAAGAAATAGTGAAAGAAGCACTAGAAAAAAGAATAACGGAGGAGGATAATTTCAAATTGATTGCAACCCCATCATTGAATGAAATCCGAAAGGCTGGATTCTCTATCCATGCTGACAAAGCACCGGGACCTGATGGTTTCTCGGCGGCTTTCTTCCAAGCCAACTGGGAGGTAGTGCGACATGCAATCTCAAAGGAGGTCATAGAATTTTTCGAGTCAGGAAAACTGGTTTCACCATCAAATTCAACATACATTAAACTCATCCCAAAAGTCACATCACCTCGGAAAGTATCTGATTTCAGACCCATTGCATTATGTAACTACGTCTACAAGCTTATTGCAAAGATAATTGCAAGGCGGCTTAGCCCTGTTCTATCAAAGGTCATCTCCATCAATCAATCTGCATTTGTTCCGGGAAGACATATTTCTGAGAATGTTCTTATTACTCATGAACTTCTACATTCTCTAAACATCTCACAAGCTCGAAAATATGGTGCCATTGCTGTCAAGACAGACATGACAAAAGCATATGATCGACTTGAGTGGTCTTTTATTAAAACAGTCTTGGAAAGGTTGGGTTTTCATGATAGATTTATACAATGGCTGATGCAATGCATCACTACTGTACAGTATGCAGTGATTATTAATGAGCAACCGAAAGGGAAAATTATTCCATCAAGGGGCATTAGACAAGGAGACCCTTTGTCACCATATATATTCATACTATGTAGTGAAGTCTTGTCCGGGTTGTGCAAAAAGGCAGAAGAAAGAGGAAGCTTACCTGGATTAAAAATTTCTCGAGAAGGTCCAAGAGTCAATCATCTACTGTTCGCAGATGACACGATGTTTTTCTGCAGGGGAAACACAAAGAATATCACAACGCTACGGGAAATAATCAGGAAATATGAATTGACATCAGGACAACTAATAAACAAGCAAAAATCTGCAATTACCTTCTCGAAAAAAATGTCACAGAGAATGAAATCCAAGATAAAAGAGCAATTGCAGATCACTCAGGAAGGTGGATTAGGTAGATACATGGGCTTACCGGAACACTTTGGTCGAAGAAAGAAAGACATCTTCAACTCAATCATTAACAAAATCCACCAGAAACGTGTCAGTTGGACCTCCAAATTGCTATCACCTGCAGGAAAAGATACGCTACTCAAGAGTGTGTTGAGTGCAATGCCAACATATGCAATGACATGTTTCATGTTACCTATTTCTATCTGCAAAAGAATACAGTCGGAATATATTAGGTTCTGGTGGGATAAAACTACGGAATCTAGAAGCATGGCTTGGATTTCTTGGAGTAAATTAACCAAGCCTAAGCAGAGAGGAGGACTTGGATTTAAAGATATTCAAGCGTTTAATGTGGCCTTAGTGGCTAAAATCTCCTGGAGAATTATTTCTAAGCATGAATCCTTGCTGGCCAGAATACTACTTGCCAAGTATTGCAAAGAGGAACCATTTTTAACAGTGGAAAAACCAACCTCTTGCTCTCATGCATGGAGAGGTATTCTGTTAGGGAGAGACTTGATCAAATCACGTCTTGGATGGACGATAGGGGATGGAAAAAACATCAAGATTTGGTCAGAAAATTGGCTCTCTACTTCAGATTGGAAAGCACCTTATGGACCACCTAATTATCACGACAAAGAGATGAAAGTATCAGATTTGATACAAGAGGAAACTCGAGATTGGAATATTCAAAAGATTAAACAAACTTTACCATTACTGGAAGATGAAATAAGAAGTATTAAGCTGAGTGTCCAACATACTACGGATAAGAGAATCTGGTTGTGCAGCAAGAATGGTACTTACTCTGCAAAAATTGGCTATCAAAGGGCAATGGAAATCAAGACAACAACCAAACACAAAATCCAGAAGAGGAGATAAATTGGATCAAGGAAGTATGGGCTATATCATTACAGCCTAAGATAAAATACTTCATCTGGAAAAGTATTAACCGAGCCATTCCAACTAATGATAACCTACTTTCAAGGCAAATGGTGGTAGACCCTAAGTGTCAACGTTGTGGTGAAATCAAAAATGTTGAACATGTGCTGTTTAAATGTACTAATGCAGTGCAGATATGGCAGAATGCACCTTTTGCCAAGTTTCCGGATCATGTCAGAGCATGGCCGTTCACTAAGGCTTGGAGAACCCTTTATAAACTCAGTGCTCTACCGTCTATTGGTACCACCAGAACTCCTTTAGCTGCTTGGATAATCTGGGCAATATGGAAATCCATGAATCAACTGGTATTTAAAAAAATCTTCCACTCTGCAGAAGACACACGCCTCTCGGCGATTACAGCGGCTCGTGAATGGGAAGAAGCTCAGACGACAATTGATACAAAGGAACCATTTGGAGAGATTTTTGAGCCAAATCGAACTAGGAATAAGGTGGTGCTACTCGGATGCGGCTTGGAATGAAAAGGATCGAACCTCTGCTTCCGCGTGGACCATCAAATCAGGAAAAGACCCACCACGAACAGGGACACAGATCCAACAATTTGTGGCATCGCCGCTGATTGCTGAAGTGTTGGCATTCCGATCGGCTATGATCGATTCGCTGGCTTATGGCTACACTCAGATTGTATTTCGATCTGACTCCTTGACCCTCATCACAGCCATCAAGAATGGAGTGATCCTATCGGAGATCCATGGCATCCTCACGGATGTAACCTATCTTCTCCACCTCTTCCAATCTGCGGATTTAGAATTTATCCCTAGAGCTTTGAACAATGAGACCAACTCGTTGGCAAAGAAAGAGCTCTCTTTTTATCTTTCGCATTTACGCATCTGTAATGTAGTGGTTGAACACAAATAGCTTTCTATTAATGAAGAAGATAGTTTTGACAAAAAAAAAAGAAAAGACAAAAACTATGAAGTTAGTAGCGTTCCGATATAACTTATTAAACATAGGGAGAATTAGTAACATAAATCCATAATTTAATTGAGTATCTAACATACGTATTGATGGAATTAAGAGAATAGCATAAAACTCTACCTATTTACAAATTTAACATTTTAACTAATTATGTTTAAAAATTTTTAAAAAAAAATTTATGTAGATGAAATTTACTTGGTGAAGTATACTTTCTAAAGTACTCTTATACTATATGATATGAACTACTATATACTATAAAACAAATAGTATAGAACAATAAAAACTATTCATCTATATGGCATACACTACAAGAAAACAGCTGATTTGCTATGGCAATTTGCGATGGAAAATCGATGTCGCAATTTTGCTACGTCGTTGCAATGCTGTTGCGACCAAAAACGCAACATTGCAATCGCATCGCAATGTTGCGACGTATTCTGGTGTCGCAAATTTGTGACACTCTTGCGATGTTACTGCAACGTGATTGCGATGCACGTTTGACTAGCGCAAGCACGTAGCAATATTGCGACATTGAGACGATGCAGTTTTTCCATAGCAAAATTGCGAGACCACTGCGATGAGATTGCGATGTAACTAACCTCCATCGCAATAACATAGCAAATTTTGCCCTTTTCCTTATAAATAGGGCACCATGTGATTGTATCTTCACACCAAATCTCATAAACACTTAGAGAGAGAAAGAATTTAGGGAGAAAGATTTTGGGAAAAAAAAGTTTGAGAAAATTTTTTTTTAAAAGAAAAATAGATGACGTCAGAAAATGAAGTGTTCACATTATGACGATAGATGTATAATCAAAAAATCTGGAGACCGGAGAAGAGACGAAAGAGTTTCGAGATGGGTTACAAGCATTCATACACCAGGCGGCTAATAACTCATTTACTTCGAATGGCGTTAACATTTTTTGTCCATGTGTAAAGTGTGGGAACACCAAATATTTGAATACCCCGAACTATTATGTATGTTTTTCACATGGGGAGGGGTATAGTCTCGGTGCAGGAAGTAGTAGTATGGGTGCTAGTGTTGATGATCAACCTAGTTATAATGCTAATTATAATTATGGCAAAAATATGTTTGAAAATTATGAGCATCTACAACGTAATAGGTATCATGATATTGTTAAAAATGCATATCATGGATTCATTCCAGTTGTCAGTGAAAATACTATTGAAGAACCTAACGCTGAAGCGAAACAGTTTTATGATATGCTAGATGCTGCAAATCAACCTATCTGTAAGGGATGTAGAGAAGGTTTATCTAAACTGTCATTAGCATCTAGGTTGATGTCTATTAAAAGTGAAGGAAACATAACTGAGAGAAGTATGAACCAATTAGTGGATGCGTTTAAAGGTATTTGCCAGCAGATAATAATTTTGCTGAGAGTTACATTACAAGAAAACTGTCAGTTTGCGATGGCAAGGGTCGTTGCAACGGTGTCGCAAATGGCCTATTCGCAACACTGTTGCGACATAGCCAAATTTGTCGCAAATTAAAAACATCGAAGGCATTGCGACGTCACATAAACATCGCAAACCTGTGATGGATATGGGCCTTCCACAGACAGTCGCAGGTTCTGTGACGCGCTTGCGAGGCTACATCTACGACGTGGTTGCGAGGCAGGCACTACGATGAACTTGCGAGGTGTGTCTCCGCGACTTGGTTGCGAGGCAACGTTCTGCGATGCTGTTGCGAGCCGTTGATCTGCGACTCCGTTGCGAGGCGTAGACCTGCGACTCCATTGCGAAGTTCATTATTTTTTAGATTAAAAAAAAATTAATAATATGTATATAAATTTAATTTAAAATATATATATATATTAAAATAAAAATATTTTACAAAAAATAAAACTAAAAATTGTCTGAGATGTCTTGGTTCTGATCCGGGTCCTGCTCCGGGGTAAAGTCTGCGTTTGCCGAACTTGATCTGGGCTTATCGGGTTGTACCTCGTTCAGCTGAGCAGCTAAGTACGGGTTTTTTGAAGCCAAAACAGAGTAAACTATGTGACCTGCGCGATGTTTTGCTGTAGGGACGAGATAAGCTAATCCTGCGCTTGCAGCTTAGTGGTCATCTCTGCCATTTTCGAAGAATCGACAGAGGGTTGAGACTGCTAGCCTTGCGACCAGGTGCTCTGCTCAATATGCGAGCCAAGGGAGCGACCGGTCCCAAAGAGTCTCCCTTTTTTACAGGGAGCAACCTGAAAACCAAAAAACAATTATTAACTCATTTAAACAATTTGTAAAGAAAGAAACACGAAAGAAATAGTGAAATTCATACATCAGCATAAATTGGATTCTTTTGTGCGGTTGAGAGCACGGCAGATCCAGTGCTCTCGCTGCCGCAATCCTGGGTCAATTGTTGCATCTTCGCAGTGATCTCGTTGTAGATCTTCTTGGTCTTTTTATCGACGAAGACGCCGGCCTTGTTACGTTTCATCTGGTAGAGCGTCTCTACCAGATCTGGGTGAGGATCCCTCGTCTCTTCTTGCTGAAATGTGTTTAAAAAAAAAATATTAATAAAGTATGTATAGTATTATGTAAATTAATTGACGTTATGAATTACCTTCTTCCGGGCTTGAATGATGTTTGGCCTGAGCAATGCCTATGTGGACCGTAGCCATCATGATCGGCCAACCGAGCTGCCCGCGTACTAACGCTCTTCTATTCGGACCTAGGGTTTTACAAATAGCGGACAAGACCTTCCTAGACCTCGGTGTTGAACCACCTCGGCATTGCTCGATCACCCTAGGCCCTCCATTTAGTCTTCCAACGGCCAACCTGGTCGCACTTACGACCATTCAGGACCTCCTCGAACTTTCTACAGACTTCACCCATAATCGAGGGACTCCAATGATAATGTTGCTGGTTGTGTAAAAAACAATAAGTACTAAATTTTTGTTTAAAAATTACGTTTGATTAAAACGAATTAAAAAACGTACCGCAAAAGTTTTGAACCACCTATCGACGATGTGGTTCGGGACTTGTGAAAAATTGGCATGTGGCTCCGTAAAATCCTTTAAAAATTTCACGAATATCAATCACCAATTTTTGGTTATCATTGAACCTACAATATTAAACAAAAAAATTATTTTAAGTTTGAATGACAAATTTAAGAATTTACAACTACAAGGTGTAAGGAAATACCATAGTGTTCCCAGCAGACGCTGGGGAACGAGATTGGGTAGGAAACAGTGGTCCGCATCAGCCAATATGTCTTTTATAGATATCCCGACAGCAGCCACGGGCGATAATGGTTGCTAAGCTCGGGGTGCAGGAAGTGCGGACTCCGTGTTCCGTACCAGAGTGTAGCCCGGCTGACAGCCGAAACTACTTCCCGGCGTGGACGAAATAGAGCGAGTGGCCGGAGAACAGGTTGGATGTGACGTCCCCTCCCCGTAAGGCGGTTGGGACTGAGAGCCGGGAGGCGTAGGCGGGTAAGATCCCCCGCCATCGGTAAGGAACCTAGTATACGAGTTTTGACGTCGGGACATTTTAAATCACGAAGATTTAGATGTACAGAGTCGTTGTTAGGAAATTTTTTACGAGTAATTTATAAAGTTACAACTACAATTAATCAGTTAAAATTACGAAAACTTCAAAAAACGAAATGTATTTAAGATTGACAAATAGTTTTAGCTTCACTTAATAATTGGAAATTACGAAACGTTCTAAAACACTTAGAACGTTTGTAAATATATTTTTACAACGTTCTCAATTGTTTAGAACGTTTGTAAAATTATGTAAGCATTTATATCGTTTGTGAAAATATTTTTGTTTTAACAAATGATATTATGAAATGCAGAAGTTAGTTACAGGTCTTGGATTACCATCCGAAATGATTGATGTTTGCATTGACAATTGCAGGATTTTTTGGAAAGACGATGATAAGTTGCAAGAATGTCGTTTTTGTGGGAAGCCAAGATATCGAGCAACATGTAGAAGGACTCGTGTCCCATACAAACGTATGTGGTATTTGACAATTACTAACAGATTGAAACGACTATACCAATTGGAAAGGACATCAATGGCAATGAGATGGCATACAGAACATACAACAAACGATGGGGAAGTTACACATCCGTCAGATGCAAAAGTCTGGAAACACTTTCAAACAGTACATTCGGACTTCGCTAAAGAGTCTAGAAATATTTATCTTGGTTTATGCACAGATGGATTTAGTCCATTTGGTTTTTCTGGGAGACAATATTCTCTATGGCATATCATATTGACGCCATACAATCTTCTACCTGATTTGTGCATGCAAAACAAATTCTTGTTTATGACTATTCTATTGTCAAGTCCTAGTTATCCTAAGCGATCTCTTGATGTGTTCGTGCAACCTCTGATTCATGAGCTGAAACAGTTATAGTATAGAGGTGTTCACACATTTGATTTCTCGCAGCAACAGAATTTTAACATGCATGCAGTTTTATTATGGACAATAAGTGACTTTCCTGCATATAGAATGTTATCTGGATGGACTACACATGGAAGGTTATCTTGTCCATGTTGTATGGAATGGTCTGATGCATTTCAATTAAAGCATGGTAAGAAATCATGTTGGTTTAATTGTCATCGTCGCTTTCTCTCTATGCACCATCCCTACCGAAGGAACAAGAAATTGTTCAAGAAGAACAAGATTGTGCGTATTCCTCCCCTAGCACAAATGTCAGGGGATGAGCTGTTGGAACAAATTGATTATTATGGTGCTCAGGAAATATGTAAACGTGGGGGCAATTGGCACACTCTAGCAAACATGTCTCATGGATATACAAAATCTCATAACTGGCACAAAAAGAGTTATCTTTTGGGAACTCTCATATTGGAAAAATCTCTTACTATGTCACAACCTTGATCTGATGCACATTTTTAAAAAGTTTTTCGATAACATCATGAACACGATTTTGAATGTGCAGGAAAAGAGTAATGAAAATTTGAAATCAAGGTTGGACACGGGATGGCAAACAACTGATTCCCAACTTTTGGTTTCCCGGAGAAGTGAGAAAGGCATTGTTTAACTGGATTTCTTTAGATGTAAAGTTTCTCGATGGTTACGTGTCCAAATTCTCCCGATGTATCGAGCAAGGGAAAAAATCTCTGGTATGAAGAGTCATGATTGCCATGTATTCATGCAGCGATTACTGCTCTTTGCATTACTTGAACTTTTACCCACAACTGTCCACGAAACAATTGTAGGTAAATTTGGTTCTTAGTTTATATTTTCTCATTTAATTAAATAATAAAAGTTGTTAAATTACATCTATATTTAATTATTATCAACTTGTATGAATTGGAGCATCAGTGATCTATGTACACGAACACTAACCGAGGATAACATAGCTTACTTAGAAACTAATATTTCGGTGTTGCTCTGTAACTTGGAAAAAATCTTTCCACCCTCTTTTTTGACATGATGGAACATCTTCCAATCCACCTACCTCATGAAGCACCTCTTGGTGGCCCTAGACAATTTTGATGGATGTACCCATTTGAGTGATTCATGGGACGACTAAAAAGAAAGGTCAAAAATCAAGCAAAAGTAGAAGGATCGATCGTTGCAGGAAGTTTGACAGAGGAAACATCTCATTCACTTCATATTACTTTAGTCCAACCGTCAAAACCAAAAGAACCCAAGTAGGACGATATGATGATGGAGGGGTTGCACTATCATATGTCGTAGCTATTCCAGATATCTTCACTCAGATCGGAAGACTTGTTGGAAAAATAAAGGAAGAATATTGGGAAAACCACACGTACTGTCGTGCAGCTCACAACTATATACTGAGAAATTGTGAAGATGTAGTATCATTTGAGAGGTATATATATATATATATATACATATATCAACTTATTAATTTATTACAAATAGTTTAGTTAATTAATATCAGATTTATTAATTTGCAGTGAATTCAACAAACAGATACGAGAAGCCTTCCCTGATTTAAATGAAACAGAATATGAAACCTACAAAGAACGTGATTTTACTTGATGATTGAACTACTACGTAAGTAAGATAATAGTTTATATTTAATCAAAAGTAAAGAACCAAATAATGTTATAATAAATATATAAATATATATATATATATATAATTTGTAGGTTAAGAATAGATGTGCAAGAAAACATTTATTGTTCTGGTTGCATGAGATTGTTGATGAACCAATTGCAAAGATCGTAACAACGCCAATGTATATTACACGCGGATACACTTTTCATACTTATTATAGAATCCACATGCCAGGTGAAACATATTTCTACAGTATTTTGAACAAAATTATAGAAGTCATATATCCAAGAGTTCTTGGACTAAGATGCATTTTATTCCAATGTCGTTGGTACAATACAACGGCTGGTCGATGAGTGCATACCAAACATATTCAAAGTTAGGGGTAACTGATGTAAATGCGAACCAAACATATTCAAAGTTTGACCATTTTATTCTAGTATGTCAAGCAAAATAAGTGTATTTTATTCCTTATCCTCGTATAAAGCAAAGAAGTGAGACATGGCTATCGGTGATAAAAGTGAATCCAAGAGGTCGTATTATCGGGGAAGTCGATGATGTGGCTATGCATTTACAACAAGAATCCACAGAAGATATCATACATTCACAACAAGAAGTATAAGACATTTTTCATGATGATTCAGGGCATAAAATGAGGAATATGACGAGTTCAAAGAGACAGAGGATGAAGAAAACACGGAAGATGAAAACTCTGATAACGAAAATAACTAACTTGTTGTAGCTTATATTTTGTTGTATCTTCAATGAATTTCTGCTTCTTTTTAAAAAAACCAGCATTTGCGATGCCACTACGACGTCTTGTGCCAGTACGTCACAAAAGACTCGCAATTTGTGAGGCCACTACGATGTAGTGGCACAAGATGTCACAGTACATTCACTATGTAATTCTCAGATTTAATCCAGAACATGTTGTATATGTTTTTTCAATCACGTATATGTGCAACGTATTTCGTTTATTCTTCGTCTAAGTGTTTTGCGAGTCCACTACGTATTAATCTCATTCTCTACGTTTAATTCTGCATTAACCCGACAATGTTATATTAGTGTTTACAATCATCTATCTATGCACCACTCTTTGTTTTATTTATGTTTAAGTGTTTTACGAGTCCACTACGACGTCTTGTGCCAGTACATCGCAAAAGACTCGCAAATTGTGAGTCCATTGCGAGGTCGGGTCATAGAACGTCGCAGTGGCCTCGCAAAGCACTAAAACCGGAAAGGTTAAATAGCTAAACCCCAACTTTACACCAAAAAAAAATCGACTTCTGTAACAACATATCAAAGTGCGATTCGTAGAGGCCGAGAATACATCAATAATCATTCATCAATTACCTTCACTACGTTTAATTTTCAGATTAAATCACGAACATGTTGTATACGTTTTTCTAATCACGTATATGTGCAACGTATTTTGTTTATTCTTCGTCTAAGTGTTTTGCGAGTCCGATACATATCAATTTCATTCTCTATGTTTAAGTCTCCACTAACCCGAAAATGTTATATTAGTGTTTGCAATCATGTATCTATGCACCGCTCTTCGTTTGATTTTTGTTTAAGTGTTTTGCGAGTCCTCTACGACTTCTTGTGCCAGTACGTCGCAAAAGACTCACAATTTGCAAGGCCACTGCGACGTACTGGCACAAGACATCGCAGTAGACTCATAAATTGTGAGTCCATTGCGAGGCCGGGTCATAGAAGGTCGTAGTGGCCTCGCAAAGCACTAAAACCGGAAAGGTTAAACCGCTAAACCCCAACCTTACCCCAAAAACAAAACCAACTTCCGTAACAGCGTATCAAAGTGCACTTCGTAGAGGCTGAGAATACATCGATAATCATTCATCAATTACATTCACTACGTTTAATTCTTGGATTTAATCCCGAACATGCTGTGTACGTTTTTTAATCATGTATATGTGCAACGTATATTGTTTGGGTCGGATTACACCATTGTGACGCCACTGCGACGCACCAGTGAACCTTCCATCGCAGTGGCATTGAAAATGGGGACAAAAACCCAAATTTTCATCGCAGTGGCGTTGCAAGGCTCGGGTTTTAATTAAAACCCAAACCGCCTCCTTTCTTCTTCTCTTCTTCTTCCTCTACGCTTCTTACTTCCTTCTCTCTTCTTCTCTCTTCTCTCGATTCCAGCAGCTCGATTCTTCTTCTCTCTTCTTTTCCTTCTCTCTTCTTCTTCTCTTCTGCTTCTCTTTCTTTCCGGCTGCTAACGGTAAGATTCATCCTCTCTTATTAGTTTATTTACATAAATATGTATATTTAGCCATAGATTTGTTAGATTATAGGATTTGGAACAGAAATTTAGTTTTGTATTTGTTAGATTTTAGGTTATAGAATTTAGATTTAGATTTTAGGTGTTAGGAAAACGTTTGAAAACGTTTTTATTATTTTTAGTAATTTTAAAAGAATTTTTAAAAATGTTTTCTATTTTTAAAAATGTTTTGTAGTATTTAAAAACGTTTTTATGATTTTTAGTAATTTTAAAAGAATTTTTAAAAAGGTTTTCTATTTTTAAAAATGTTTTCTATTTTTAAAAACGTTTTTAATATTTAAAACCATTTTTATGATTTTTGGTAATTTTAAAAGAACTTTTAAAATTATTTTCTATTTTAAAAGAAATTTTGAATATATTTTCTATTTTTTAAAAAGTTTTGTAATATTTGAAAATGTTTTTATGACTTTTAGTAATTTAAAAAAAAAAAAAACTTTTTGTATTTTTAAAAACGTTTTGTAATTTTAAAAGATAATTTTAAAAACGTTTTCATTTTTAAAAATGTTTCATGTTTTGAAAATAATTCATATAATTTTTAAATCGTCATTTGAATATTTATATTAAAAACTTTTCAATATCTGTCATGATTTTAAAAAAAATAATAACGACTCTGGACATCTAAATTGTCGTGATTTTCAGATGTCCAGAGTTCGCAATCCCTACACTAGGTACCTTACCGACGCTGGCGGATCTCACCCACCGACCCTCCCAGATCACAACCGCAGACGTCTCTCGGAGATGACAGATCTCAGCCTATGCCGTCTCCCAGCTCGAGATCTGCCCAGTCTACGCCTGCGGGTAGGTTCAGCTCTTAGCCGGCCTTTACCTCTACACGGGAGACCGATTTTGCACCCAATGTGTACGAGCCGTTAGTGTCCGATATTATTGCGCGGATGGCTATCGAGGATATTCTGAACGAGCCGAACTACTACTACCTTACTAATCTCGTTTCACAGGGTCTGCTGGGAAGTCTTTGGTATTTTATTAAATTATAAATTTATTCATTTTTAAATTTAGTAAAACAAAATTAAAATGTTTTTTCGGGTTTAAAATGGTAAGTTCAATGATGACAGGTAACTAACGACTGCCGTGCATAAAATCTTTGAAAGGGATTTCACGGAACCGCACGCTAATTTTATGCAAGTCCCAAACCACATAGTCGATAGATGGTTTAAAACTTTTGCGGTAAGTTTTTGTATTCTTTTAGTTCTTTTTTCATTTTTTTACCACAATTTACAAGTCACAAATTTATTTCCTTGTAACAACGTTACCACTGGAGTCCTTTGATTATGGGTGAAGTCCGTAAAAAGTTTGAGGAGGTGTTGAAGAGTCGCATGTGCGACCAGGTGGGCTGTTGGAAGGCAAAATGGAGGACACACGGCAACGATGCAATGCCCCGATGGTTCGACAAAAGGGTCTGGGAAGGTCTTGTTCGCTATTGGCAAGATCTGAAGTCCGAGAAGAATAGCGCAACTACACAGGCGGCACGGTTAGTTGATCCTTATGGCGATGGTCCACACAACTATTACTCGAGGCAGACTTCATTCAAGGCCCGAGCCTGCAAGAAGGTAAGAATTTCTTTCAATATATTTCCACTAAATATATAAAATTATATTCAATAATATATACTTCTTTAATACTATCAGCAAGAAGAAACAGAGGATCATCACCCTGATCTGGTAGAAACTCTCTACCAGAAAAAAATGTACAAGGGCGGAGTCTTAGTTGACAAGACAGCCGAGATGATCTACAATGAGGTCACTGCGAAGATGTAGGAGCTGACCCATGATTACAATGATGAGAACATTGGATCTGTTGTGCTATCTACCACACAAAAGAACCAAATATACGCTGAGGTAAGTATATTCAAATTTCTTTTGTGTTTTTTTCGTTTAAATTAGTTAAACTCACATATTAATATACTTTTTTCTTATTAGGTTGCTCCTCGTAAAAATGGAAGATTGTTTGGGACCGATCACTCACTCACATCGAGTATAGAGCAGTGCTTCTTGCCGCAAGGATCTCAAGCCTCTACCGATTCCTCTGATCTTAGGGAGGTGGTAGATCGAACGCAGAATAAGCTAGGAGAAGCCAAAAGTGTGATCACATCCCATGCAAAGAAGATATCGCAATATGATGAGTTGTTCTTTTTTTTTGGCCTCAAAGGACGAGCAACTAGCTGCTAAGCTCAAGGAATTGCACCCCGATAAGCCCGGATCTAGTTCAGCGAACGCGGACAGAGCGCGGAACAAAACCCGGACGTTTCAGAAAATTCTACTATTTATTATTATTTTTTAAATAATTTTTAATATTTTGGAAAATATTATAATTTTAATATATATTTTTAATTTTAATTTTAATTATTTATTAAATAATTTAAATATATTTTATTTTCAAATTAATTATTTTTTAAATTAAAAAATATATTTTTCCAAGTCCTCACAATGGCCTCGCATAGAGTGTCTCGCAAGTGTCTCGCAGAAGAGGTCTCACAAAGACTCGCAGAAGCAGCCTCGCAACAGACTCGTAGATCCTGCCTCGCAAAGGACTCGCAATGGCTGCCTCGCAACGGACTTGCACATCCTGTGACGACACGGAGAGGTCCTATTTCATCGCAGGATTGCGATGACCAGATGACGTCGCAATTTTTGCAACACCACTACGACGAATATGATTTGCGACTCACGATTTGCGATAAAGAGGATGATGTCGCAATGGTGTTGCAAAAGGCGATTTGTAACACTACTGCAACACCTATTGCCATCACAAATCGCCAGTTTCCTTGTAGTGATATAAGGATGAGAAGACAGAGAAGAAGAAATAGAAGGAGAATGTGAAAAACAAAAAAGAGTGGGAGGAAGATGATGAAGAGGATGGGGAAAAGAAGGAGGAAAAAAATTAATGAGAAGGGAGAGGAGGAATAGTAGAGAGAAAAGTAGGAAGAGAAGTAGAAGTAGGAGGAAGAATGAGTATTGTTTCTAATTAGTGATAATTTGTTGGACATTTATTTCATAGTTGGATTAATTAGGTCCAATCCTTAACTAATTTCCTCAAACTCTAAAAATCTATACTTTCTAGTTCTTTTAATTATTTCTAGTTTCTTTCTTTTGGGGTTTTACTATCTAGAAATTCAGTGTTTTCCCACCAATTTCTTGTATCTTTCTTCTTCAGTTATAATTTTTAAGAGTCGAATGAAGTTGAACTCCAAATATCAATTAAGTAGGATATGTAATTTGTAATCATAAGACCGAGTTCGGTGATCATATGAATTTAGAAAAAGATATTAAAATTCCACAGTGGTTTTAATTTTGCATGTTTTGGCACTATAAACGACTTGAAAAACAAAAGAATCCGATGTTTCTCCAGATTCTTTAGATAGTGTGGATTTCTATCCATCGTCATTTATTTATTGTTATTATTATTATTATTATAGAAAATAATGTGTCGTAATACATACTATTTTCTGTTTAGTTAGGTTTTATATGCAAAATTATCATAACTCAATCATAATGTAACTGAGCCGACCAAAAAAAAAATCATTATGTAACTGATTTCAAGTGAATTGTTTAGACCGTTAGGCATTAAGTTAAACTATAAACGAAATTGTAATTTAGATTAGAAGCTAATTAAATAGTATCAGCGAATATTAATTAATCAAAATACGTAAATGTAATAGTTGAGACTTGAGAGAGTGGAGACGTTGGGGCAAGGGAAAATGACGTGTTCCCCACCATTCCAATGCTCACGCGCACTATACCCCACTTTACCCTAATTTCCAATGTTTAATTTTTTTTATTCTTCGATTTATTAAATTCCGTTTCATGTTAAATGTTATAGAAAAAAATTAATTTCAAAACATTAGATATTTTGTATTTTCAATCATATTTGATAAAAAAAAAAGATTTTTGCTTTTAGTTTTTTTTTTGCGCTTTTTTTAATTAATTAATTTTTACAATAAAGAAGATTAAAATATTATTTTACAAAAAAGTTTAAAGTGTGAAATTTGAAACAGTGGGAGTAACATGTATGGTATCTGTAAGTTGCTAAACTATACCTATGATAATTAATTAATCACTCCTCTAATTGACAATCAAAATGATCCAAATCCCGCATTAAAAATATTAAGAAAAAAAAAAACAGAAACAACACTTTGGTCTTGTTCCACATGAATATATGTGTTATATAATACAATTGTTTATGCTGTCTCCTGGGTTTTACAAAAGTTGTATAAATAATTAACAATACTTTTGTGTTTTTTTTACTCAATCAACAATATATTTTTAAAATTAAGCTGAATTGGTCTTGTTGTTGGTTCATAATTCAATCCAATTGCTATTTTTATGATATAATTCAAACGTTTTAACTGCAAAAAAAAAGCAATATGTTTTTTTTTTAGATACTATTTGGGTGATCATGTGAATTATAAAATGTGACTGATCTTTCCTATTATGTTGTTGTTTAGGCAATTCAGTAATAGTATATAACTATTTCATATCTCAATAGAAAAATACTAGTATAAAATGACTAGTTCATTAAATACGTTACGGTCTTTTCTATGGAGCCTAAGACTTTGGCAAAATTAATATTCAGTTCAGTGTTGGTTTTAGAATCGACTCATAAATGGGTCCAGCATAATATATTTTATATATTGAATGATTATACATATATATATATATATATTGAATAACTATTGAATGATTATACATATAGTATTGCGTTCTTGGATTCTATATAAACCCTATATAAATAATACTAACTTCTGAAAAAAATTAATTATTGCCCACTTTCTTTCTCTGATTGATTCTTTGTAAAGAAAATCAAAGTCTCAATAGCTTTGCTTTGCTTTGATTCTAGTTCCATTCCCAATTGCATCTAATTCTCCTACCTAAGATCTTCTTTATTTATCATCAACCACTCCTAAATCTGTCTAAAATTAGAAAAGAAAAACAAAAAAAAATGAGAAGAAGAAATATTCGAAGAAAGAGCAACAACATACGCTAATTGACCTTGTGAAGTTGGAACCCTAGAGGCCTTTGAAGATAAGAATTGTTGGATCGATCTTTCTAATGGCAAACCCTTGGTGGACGAACCAGGGTGGTTTAGGTGGCATGGTGGACCATTCAGCTTCCTCTGGTCATCACCAAAGTCTTCTTACCAAAGGAGACCTTGGAATAGCTGTGAACCAGAGTCAAGACAACGACCAAGACGAAGAAGACGATCCTAGAGAAGGAGCAGTCGAAGTGGTTAACCGTAGACCAAGAGGAAGACCACCAGGATCCAAAAATAAACCCAAAGCTCCAATCTTTGTGACTAGAGACAGCCCCAACGCACTACGGAGTCATGTTATGGAGATCTCTGACGGAAGCGACGTGGCCGACACAATCGCTCATTTCTCAAGACGCAGACAACGTGGCGTTTGCGTTTTAAGCGGCACAGGCTCAGTCGCTAACGTTACTCTTCGTCAAGCTGCTGCACCAGGAGGTGTAGTCTCTCTTCAAGGTAGGTTTGAGATCTTATCTTTAACTGGTGCTTTCCTCCCTGGACCTTCTCCACCCGGTTCAACCGGTTTAACGGTTTACTTAGCCGGGGTCCAAGGTCAAGTCATTGGTGGTAGCGTTGTGGGACCTCTTCTAGCGATAGGGTCAGTCATGGTTATTGCTGCTACTTTCTCTAACGCTACTTATGAAAGATTGCCTATGGAAGAAGAGGAAGACGGCGGTGGCGGCTCAAGACAGATTCAAGGAGGCGGTGACTCGCCGCCCGGAATCGGAAGTAGCCTGCCTAATCCCTCGACTATGGCCGTGCCAGGCTACAATATGCCGCAACATCTAATTCCAAATGGGGCTGGTCAGTTAGGGCACGAACCATATACATGGGTCCACGCTCGACCTCCATACTGACTCAGTGATTCATTTCTATATTCTATATATATATATATATAAATAAATATATAGATTGAATATAAGTGTTTTGAGATAGTCAGTCACTCCAAAGCTTTGCTTGTTGGAAAAATAAATAAAAATCAAAGCTTTGTTTATTCTTAATGGAAACATAGAGACGAAATTAAGGAACTTTCGGATTTTCTTCAGTATTTTTTCCATGAAATTATTGAAATGAATAAACAATGTACTGTAAATTAGAATATTTGTCTTTTTGTTTTATTTAGTAGAGTGTAACTATAATATATGTAAGAGTTTGCTAATTTTGTGATCTTTATAGATACTTATCATTTTGATTGGCATAAAATCATCACTATATATATATATTTACCTATCTGTGAATTACTATAGTGATTTATATTATATAAATATATACTATTAGTTCTGAACTTGTGATTGGTGAGCATTTATAATTAAGGTTACACTCGGACCATTAATTAGTGATTATAACCATAGTGGTCATTTTTAATCTTCGGGTAATGATGCTATGGGAATATTGTTTAATACAGTATGACTTTATTAAATAATTAGAGTGGGTATTAAGAATTTTGTTGACTAACTTAAAGGATATACTCTCTATGTGGTATTGATTAATAAGTTAATAATATAATGGTACCTCAAGAGAGAAGCTAACCGAGAAAAACAAAAATTGTTTGATGTTGTTGAAAAATAGCTTATATTAATCTACACTCAATTTTCATTTCCTTCCACATTGTAAATTTAAGATCATTTTAATTTTGTAATATATAATGTTTATAAATTTCTCTTCTAATTACCAATTACAATTCTTGGACTTTTAAGCTTTATGAACATTGTCGATTTTTTCTCAGTAGTCTGAAGGTTAGAATGATCTAATCAATGATTTGGTAGGGGTTCAATTTCTTTCACTACGTTATAGTAGATTAAAAAAGAATTTTAAGGATGGACTTTTAACTATGGATCCAGTTTTGACAATCCAATTATTGACAAAAAAAATCTTTAAGAACTTTCGTCTTCGAAAAAGCTTTAAGATAAGTTTGTTTTGAGGCGAAGCAATAGCATGAAATTTAAGAGAATCATGAGAATTAAACGTTGAGAGAGTGAATTTTAACAAATTGTACCATGTGCTGAGTTTGAATTTTACCATGTTTCAGTTGGAGCATTTATTTAAACTATAGATAGGATTTTGTCGATCCAATTGTTGACAAAAAAGAAAAATTATACACTGAATTCAAATTAAAGATCCATAATTTTTTCTACAAATCCAACTTAAATGATGACATATTCTACATCGGAGATTGGGGTCAGTATAGTCTAATATATATTGTACTCCCTCTATTTAGTTATAGTTGTTTTAGAAAAAAAAATTATTTTGAAAAGATTGATGTTTTAGAAGAAAAATTGTTTTGAAAAAATTGATGTTTTAGATTTCTAATGTATATTTGACTTGAAACTTCTTCTTTTCCCTTCACTTTTTTTTCTCTCTTCTTAAACACTTTATTTTTTATTTTTGTAAGTAATAAATGAGGTTAAAGAGTCATTTCACATATTTTCTTAATATGTGTGAAAATCTTAAAACATCAAATAATAAAAAATATGGAGTATAGTATAATCTAAGGACAAATTATGATTTTAAATTGCGATGAAGAAATCCTTACCATATTAGTCAAACTAGTTTAGTTAATCTCGCAGTGTCTAATTAAATCACAAAACAACAAATTCAACCATTTGAAAATTCTCAAAAATGTTGCATGCTCGAACGTGTTTCCAAGCCAAAGACATTTTATAATCTGGTTTAGATAATTTTGTTAGTTAAACAATCATTATATATATATATATATCACTACAAGAAAGTAGAGTAATTTTTGACGGAAAAACCATCGTCGATATTTTTGATAACAAATTGACGATTTTTCAACTAAATAGGTGGGTGTCAAAAAACCATCGATATTTTTGACTAGATATAGTCGAAAAAACCATCGCAATTTCCAATGCCTTATAGAAGTTTTTTCAACGCCACGAAATGGGTCAAAAAGACGTCAAAATTTTCAACTGCTATCGACGGGTATTGTACGGGTTTAACCACCAAGTCGTTGTCCCACATGTCCCACATGTTTAACCGAATATTTTTGACGGGCCGTCGAAAATTAGGTATATTTTTGGTTAAATTTTTTACTACGAGGTGTATAAGTGATTCTATATATAAGTTTGTCAATAACTTATTTCTACACACAAAAAACAATCAAAAATGTCTTCTTCAAATCTTTATAAATATTTTTGTTCTTGGATGGATCAAGAACAACATGATCCGGTGACAAGCTTACTTACGGAGGAATATGCAGCGGGTTGAGACAGTTCATGGCTTTCGCAACCAATCAAAGCATCACACTTGAATCTGGTAAGATGTTATGTCCTTGTCTTACATGTCGAAATAGAAGATTTATTTCAGTTAAGAATGTTTGGAATCATCTTTATCGTGGAGGGTTTATGCCGGGTTATAAGATTTGGTATTCGCATGGGGAGGATGATTCAATGGTGGATTATGCTAGTACTAGTGAACATCCTAGTGTTGGTCCGAGTGTTGGAATAGATGTGGAATCAACTTTACAAGACGAGGCAAATCCACGAATCTTTCAGATGGTAAATGATGTTTTTCGCGAAAACATTCCTTCATTTACTGAAGATCAAAACATGGGAGAATAACCTATATCAGAAACCCGTAGGTTTTTTGAGATGTTGGAAAAAGCCAAGAATCTGTTGTACAGTGGTTATAGAGATGAACATTCTCCATTATCACTAGCAACTAGGTTAATGAATGTAAAGACAAATTTTAACTTGTCAGAGAGTTGTGTTGATACAATTGCGGAGTTAATAAAAGACATTTTATCAGGAGATAATATTGCACATGCTTCATATTATGAGATACAGAAATTGGTTGATGGGCTTGGATTACCATATCAGATAATAGACGTATGCATCGATAATTGTATGATCTATTGAAGGGACGATCAGATAGGTTACAATGTCGTTTTTGTAGTAAACCTCGGTTTCGGAAAATTGGAGGTAAAGCATGCATTCCTTATAAGCGGATGTGGTATTTACCAATAACAGAGAGGTTGAAGAGGCTATATCAATCAGATCGAACAAGGGGTGCAATGAGAGGGCATGCATAACATAATTCAAACGGAGAGATTACACATCCTTCAAATGCTAGAGCATGGAAACATTTTCAGTCTAAATATCTAGATTTTGCACACGAATGAAGGAATGTATACATTGGGTTATGTACATATGGTTTTAGCCCATTTGGAAAACATGGGAGACGGCACTCTCTATGGCATGTGATTGTGATACCGTATAATTTTTCCCCGGCATTGTGCATTAAGAAGGAGTTCTTATTTCTTACTATTCTTGTTCCTGAACTTGAGCATTCTAAGAGTCATTAGACGTTTTTCTACAGCCATTGATTTATGAGTTGCAACAATTATGGAGTAGTGGTGTCGATACTTTTGATGTTTCAAGCAATGAGAATTTTAAGATGCGGATTTTCCTCATGTGGACCATTAGTGGTTTTCCAGCGTATGTAATATTGTCTGGATGGACAGCTCATGGCCGGTTAGCTTGTCTGTATTGTCAAGATAACACTGATACATTTTAGTTAAAAAATGGTAGGAAGACGAGTTGGTTCGATTGTCATAGACGTTTTCTTCCACCCAATCATCCTTATCGTTGAAGCACTATCTTGTTTAGGAAAACAAGAAATTCTTTGATGGTCCACCTCCAAAGCCACATGGTGATTATTTGTTGATGCAGCTCAGAGATTTTGGTGCATATCGTATTGTTGCATGTAGTGGTAATGGACACTTTCCAGTTGATGGTTGTGGAGAACATCACAATTGGCATAAGAAAAGTATTTTTTGAGATTTACCATACTGGAAAGACCACCTTCTTCACTACTGTCTAGATGTCATGCATATTCAAAAGAACATATTTGAGAATATCATCAACATAAATCTTAATATACAAGAGAAGACAAAAGACAACTTAAAGAGTAGATTGGATTTACCAGACATCTACGATCGTAAAGAGTTTCACATTCAAGGCAATCAAAAAGCGGGGCAAATTCCTATATTTCGTTTGGATGGACCTGGAAAAGTAAGTTAACTTTATATGTTGTATTAAATTATTTTATTTTATTTTAATATATTTTGTTGTTACTTTTACCAATTGTTTTAACTTTTTTGCAACAAACATTTTTTACTGGATTATCAATAGTGTTACATTCCCAGATGGATATGCTTCAAATCTGCGTAATTGTGTTGATAGTGGAGAAGGAAAATTTAGTGGTATGAAGAGTCATGATTGTCATGTTGTAATGCAATGACTCTTACCATTTGCATTTAAATATCTTCTACCTTAAAATGTGCATTCAACAATTGTATGTATAATATTTTGATTTTAGTACACTTACTTATATTTAAAATTTGAATATTTATTCCAATTTCAAATATTACTCAGGTATTATTGCAATTCTGAGATAATTCTCATGAGATTGTGTTTTGTTATGATATCTAAAGTGTTGATGTTTGTTGACATAATACAATCTTAAAGAGCTAAGGTTATTCCTTTGTTGATGAATTAATCAAAAGAGTGCTACACATTTCTGATTCTCAAGTCATTATTATGTGTGTGTAGACATCTCTATTAGATTTGTGTATTAGTTTCTCTATTGACGTGTGTTCTTTTGTTTATATATTATATTTCTATTGACATGTAATCAGTGTTATGTAATCAATATATAATCAATTTATGTTTCTGTTGACCTGTGTTGTTATTCTTTCTCAGATCGTATCGGTTGTTTCGTGCTCAATATGATGGGTCTCAGTCTCGGACTGATTCTAATACTCCTAGTCCAAATTCGGTGCCAAATTCATAGAATTCGGAAGCTCCGGCTTACATCTCGGTTGAGGAGTTTATCTCCCAAAATCAAGATAAACGTAAACATCTTCGTATGCTCCACCCGAAGCTCGAAGGTGGAGCGACTTGGTAAACAAATTTTTTTAATTATTTTATGTCAATAATTTAACTTTTTTATGTATTCTCACTGATTTAATTTAAAATATTTATCTTTTAGGTTTCGTCGTCAAAACAAAATTACAAATTCGATATTAACAATGATGAAATCGCAGCTCCTGTTTGCATATCCAACGTATAATCAGTTCCCGATAAAGCTAAATGAAAAGTGGTTCAGAACATTTGCGGTAAGTACATGTATTATGAATTTTTCTATGTCATATATAATTTTTGTGAATAAACTATATTTTTCAGCAAGAATATAATTGGGACGTTGACTTGACGCGTGAAGTTCGTACTAAATTCAATGAAATAACATCATAGACATATTCGAAGAATCTTGCTGTGTGGAAGAGGAGTTGGGTCAAAAACTCACCAGAGCCACCTTATGGATGCAATGCCAATCAATATAAGGAATTTTGTATGTATTGGAGCCTTGACGGAACAAAGAAAGTCTCTCCAACAAACTCCAAAAATCGAAGAAGTGATCGAAATGGGAAATGAATTACAACACAGAACTCAGGGGCCATGACTTTTGAGACTGGGGAATTTTTTATGGTAAGTTTATTTCTGTAATTTAATATAAATTCATTTATATTGGATATTTATATTACAACTAACTAATTTTTTTTTTCTATAAATGTAGACGCAAGAACGTGAAGGTGAGCCTCCAGATTATCTCATGTTGATGGAAGCGACACACACCTCCAAAAAAAAGTAACAAGATTGGAGATCAAAAAGCTCAGGAGGTCATCGAGAATGTGAAGAAAAGGAGGCTTGACCTCCTAACTCAGGAGGGTTCACTTACACAAGAGTTAACTCGAGATCAAATGAACCGTTTAGTACTCAAAGTAATATTGTTTAAGGAACATGATTTTAGTGTTAGTTTTGAACATGAACATGATTCTCACATCTTCTCGTTCTTCCATGTAATCACTCCAAAGCCATTACTCATTTATGCCACTTTCATTGTTACTTGTTTATCATTAGATTTTAAGAGAGATTATTGGATCTTGACGGGATTAAACCTTAGGTTGTGTGTTATGCTTCTGTTATTATTGTTGCATGTAGGAATGGATGAGTGTTATTCAGTTTGGCTATGCATGTTTAGATAAATGGTTTTTGAGAACTGGAAGTGTAATATTTTGTCATTGAAGCTGAACCGTGTGATATTAATTAGCTTCGGTTACATAACATTATACATTATTGTATGGCTTCAATTAATAATGCGAATACGATACTTGGTTTTGTTTGTTAAAGCTGCTCTTGGAGTAAGCTTCTTATAGTTTTGGAAATACTATATAAGTTTCTGAGATAAAAGCAATTGTGTTCACTGATTATGTCAACGTGTGTTGTGTGTGTTGGATTTCATAATTTGGTTTCTATTGACGTGTGTTATATCTATTGACTCTCTGTTGACATATTTTTTAGGAATCACCGCAAAGCAAGGATCGTTTGTTTGGGCTTGGTAAAATGGTGCAAGCCGGCAGTTCCTCTATAGTCTCTACTCTTGCATATGAGCGAAAAGAGCTTGAACTTCGAAAAAAAGTTGAAGAGAATGATCAACGAATGGCTTGTTACGACCGGCAACAAAAGCAAACTATGGAAGAGTTCCGTGAAATGATGGTAGCTTTCTGTGAATCAAGGGATCTTCCGCCACCGTCTCCACGAGAATATTTTTTTTTATCAATATTTATGTTTTTATTTTGGAACCAATTAAAACATTATGTATGTATAAATTTTAATGAAATTTTAGTTTTAAATTCTATAATTTTAAATTTTAGTTTTTCTTGTAAAAAATAAAAATTTAACTACGGTCATGAAATTATCAGAATTTTCTGTCATATTTTTCAACTACGATTATGGTAAAAAATTGTCATAATTTTTGACAAAAAATACCATGGGTCGCAATTTTTAACGATAAATATCATCGCAACTTTCGACGACTATATTGGTCAAAAATTATCATAAATTTTTTCACAATATTTCATCGATAAAAATCGTAATTTTCGACAAAAATCAGTCATCATTACCCGTCAAAAATTATAATAATTTTTGATTTTATCAAAATTTTCGACCAATCACTTTCGACGGCTTAATATGGTGGAAAATTGGTCGAAAGTTGGCATTTTCGACGGAAAAATAATAGGTTTGGACGTGCGAAATTTTTTGTAGTGGATTAAATGTATAATAAGAAGTTGGAGTACGGCTCGTCAATTACTAGACTCAAAGAGACAAACAGAAAATATGTTTGGCCATTTTTGCCTATCAGTTAACCTAGAATGATATAAACGATATCATCTGAAATTCGTTTGAAAATTTATTGAAAACATTTGGGATAGATTTCATACAGAAATTTAAAAATTTGACTAAGAAAATACTAGAATAGTTTGTGCAACTACTTGAAAAAAAAAAACAATCAGAATGACTTTCAATGAAGATGGAAGAGTATAGTTTAGTTAGTGGATGATAATTAGTTAAAACCCAATATAATGTTGGAAGGGCATGCAATACTCAAAATAGGCCTAGAGATATATATGGAGCACACGAAATAGCATATTTTATGAGAGGCTAAATGGATATGTTTGACTCACCAACCAAGTTTATTTTTCCAAAGACCAGAAAACATAAAATCATATCATCCTGTCAACTATTCTGAAATACTTCGGATCCAAATTTATGACGTAAGACCCACCCGGTCAATTAAAATATTTGTGAGTATATTAATACGTATTTATTTGAATCTTAAAAATGTTTACTTCGTAATTGATTTGCGATTATATATTTATTTTGTGTTTAGGAGTAAAACACGTCGTTTTTGCTAATAAATTTGATAACAAAAATGATGCGTTTTGTCATTTTTAAGAAAAAAGAAAGGAAGGCTCGACACTCTTCTTCTCCTATTTGGATTTGGGGATTTAGGGTTTATCCTTTTTATTGTAGGAAACAAAGTCTAACAATTCGATCAAATGATTGACATCTTAAAATTTCTTTAACAAGGATTGACCAATATTGAATGCAATATAGAAATAAAAGGTATAATCTAGATATTAAATGCAATATAAATCTAGAAGATTCGTGGAACTGAAGAAGAAGAACAAAACATTGGAGATAAAGATGTCGAACGAAGAGACCATAACATAATTGGATTCGCGAAGATGAAGAAGAAGAAGGAAGAGATGATAATGGTGATGAAGGACTAGAAGACGAAGATGTCGTTTTCTTTTTCAATAATTCGATTTAATTTTGTGATTTTTGAAAAAACAAATTTACTTGAACAAACTACACTGTTTTGTTCTTTTTTATTATTAAAATTATTTAAAAAACTACGTTGTTTTAACCCTAAACATAAAAAATTAATCGCTAGTAAACATTTTTAAGATTCAATTAGAGATGTATTAATAAAGATACTGAGAGAAAGTTGATGATTTAATACAAAGTTAAAAAAAATCATGACATGAAACAATTAGCAAAACAATTCAGGTTTTTTCGTGAAAAATCCCAAATAAATAAGTTGGAGGAAAAAAAATTAGTCAACCCTATTTTTGTACTTAATCTGGGTAAAAATATTAAATTAAAAGTTAGAAATTTATCTGTTGACTATTATAAATATAGTAATATTAAAATAGACTTATGGTTCAATGATTTATGTTATATTATTATTATTATACTATTATCCTAATTTAAATCTAATATATCTTACAAAAAAAGATGGTATTGTATTATTATATGTTACGATTATCTTAAATTTCTATAAAAGTGTACTGGCGCCATAATAGAAAAATTGTTAAATTGGTCATTCAGTCAAAATTGTGACAATCTAACAATAATAAATTAATAAAATTATATAATTTTTTTGTATAAATACTAATTTATATCACATCAAGTGGGATGGGGGATCCTAGAAGTGGCGAAACATGAAGGGACCATCTTCACATGAGTTCACGTGTGAATTGTCAAAGCTAATGGCCCATTTTAATTGTTATAATTATTCTATTTATATAATTAACGACACCTCAGGTCAAATCATTGTTTGCTTAGAAACAACATTAGTGGGTCAATTTTACTCCATTAATCATAGTTTATTTTTGTTAAGGACCAGTTTATTTGCTTGCTTAGCTAGAAGATGCCCAGTCCTAAACCAAAAAGCAGAGTACACAAACAAAACAAAAAAATCAATTAATAGAAAATAAACACAGAAAACAGAATCAAAACATAAACTATGCACAATGATAGAAATTATATAAAATTAAAATTTTATATATATATATATATATATATATTTCATATCATTGTATATGACGAAATGATGTAAAGTTTTTATGAGAGTAAAATTATCTTTATTTCATATCATTGTAGACTAGTTACACGTGTAAGTCTACTAAATGCATGTACACTTGTACATTTAAAAATTGATTCATACTGTTTATATTATGTAAAAATTTGGCTAATAGGCCGGTCAATTATACCTCAATGTTGAAAAAAAAAATATTGATAAATTCAACTACAATTGAATGCATTACTCTTAATTTTGTACAAACATCTTTCTGAAATTTTTGTATGGTAAGTAGGTAAATATTTTACAAACTTAAGGTTATACAACCTTAAGACAAGTTATTTGAAGAAAAATACTCTTGAATGAAAGGTAAGTAGACTTATCCTAGCTTTTTCATTGAATTCGTTTAGAATCAATGACCATTGACTAATGCTAGCTAATAGATTACCCTAACACAGTAGTAGTAACACTTTATTGTTTCAATAAATATTTGATTATCAAGTAACTAGTTATTGTAAATAATCCAATATATGTTCTTTGGGAGCTGCAAGAGCCACAATCTAATTTTCACTCAAATGTGGTATACCAGAGACACCCACTAATACATGCATTTTGTTAATTGTGCATGTCTTCATTAAATATTATCAACGCGAACAAACCAAAGTTCACTTATATATATTTTTATTAACTTTTATCTCTGTATGTTATCTTTTATTTTTTTTAAAGCACACATATCAAATTTACTGATACCAACTTGAAAATATGTTATGCGTAGATCATACACTAATAATAAAATGTTACTACATTTAAGAAATAGTCATTTTGTATCATAAAAATATCATTTTTAAAATTAATAGTCATTTATTATTCAACCGCATCAATATAAGTAATAAACATTAATTTCAAAATAATATTTAGGTTTGAATGTTTGGCTGAACAAAAATAGATCTAACGTAGATGAGGCTATCTGTTTTTGTTTTCCTCATTCATATATTTAGGTTTTGAATTGTTGGCAACTCATCTCTAGATTAAATGAGATTAAATTCAGTTAAACTCATATGCAATTTTAATTTCCATTTACACACATTTTTGTAGGAGATAAAAATTAATAAAATATTATTTCATCTGCAAATAGATAAAAAAATACATACACTCTACTCTATTGGTCGGTATTCCCAAATTTCAAAATCTTTTCTTTTCACTTATTACAACAACTTAAATTGTTTATTTCTAGGCCATTTGCTTCTTTCTATTTGTAGTTGTATTTGTAGATGTTGTGTGGTTGCAATGATATCAATTTGTGTTATCTATAAAATTTGGAAGTAATTTCATATCTATATAATTTTATTTTATGATTTACTAAATTTTTTTTTATTAATACTGGATCACAACTGACCAGTCAATTAGTCAAATTCTTACATAATGGAGGCAGTAGGACTTTATACTAAATTCTTAACTAAATTATTTTTTTGAACTATAATTAGTCATTTGTAATTTTGGCTATTTTTGTTAAAGGTTAAATAATTTTTTTTGATAATATATACTTCATAGATAAAATATATTTTAAAACTTAATATAATAAAAATTGAACAAAAATGTTTAGTTAATAAATATTATAAAAAGTGAAATAACTTGAAATAGATAAGAGTATCTATGACAATAAATCAAAAAGTTAATATTAATTATGTGATTTTTAAAAAGTTGATATGTTGTTTTAATCTTATAATTTAAATTATAAAAACTTATATATAAGTTTTTGTTTTATGAATTATTATATGTGATTAAACTAATAACATTTTAAAATTGGTAGATATGACATTAAATCGTGGACAAAAAATAAATTCTTTCGTGCAAGCAAATACCATCTACCACATGAAAAATATTGTAAATTTGTTATGTAAAAATCAAAATACTCCATTTTCAGTATATGTTCTTCATAATCTATGTAATTTTTATATGTTATACATGATCTGTATAATCTGTATATTTTGATCTGCATTCATCATTCAAAACTTTAATATTATAGTACAAAGCAATAAATGATACCTGCAGATCAAGAAAAAAGGAAAAAATGGAATGCATCCATCTTGTGGTGTACACCCAAAATCTACATTTTTTATTTATTTTATTTATTTCGATTATATAACTCTATATTCATTTATTATAATTTCTTAGAGAAGTTTCACGCTTTAATTCTTTACAATTTTTTTTTTCTTTTAACATTGTTTTTTTCCAATTTAATTATTATTTTATTATTTTACAAGAGAAAACATTACAAATTTTTTATGAGAAAATCAAAATAATTTATTTTAATTTTTGTTTTTTATATTTTGCATTTGAACATATAATCTATATTATCAGCATATAATCTGCATAATCAGCATATAATTTATATGATCTGCATGATATGTATTTTTATTTGTATTCATCATATTTTTTACAAATATAACAAAATAAAAGAGGGAGTTATTATAAACACTTTTACTTTTGTTTTCTGTCTTTACTTTCTTTTTTTGGGGGGACTTCCCATCCACAAAAGAATCATTGTTACCGAAAATATGGTTATCTTACAATTGGTTGGAATCTTATAATGTTTACTTAATAAGCTGATTCGTGTCATTGAAGTAGACAAAATATTTCCATCAAAATATTACATCACACCTCACTTCGCAATTGCATTACATATATCTCTTGTTTTTTTTGTCGTCTAATTATATTAATAGAACAAGATAGAATATCCATTTTACACCCGGCTGCACAAAAAAGCCGAATTGACATTAAATTTTGGAAAACAATACAACTAGATCATGAATTGGAGTCCCAAGAAAAAAAAAATACTATTCGCAAGAACATAAACCACTTTTGGTGGTCGATCTTCTATTTAACTATTATTGTAGGTAGAGTGCGAGAATAATAAAGATAGAAAAAATAAAAAGTTGTAAGTATAAGTATGCCAAATTTTGTTTTATGTTTCTTCAGTTGGATTTATTAGAATATTTCATAGTTAATCTCTCAAACATTTAACAATATTACTCGAAACAAATACAATTATCTAAAATTAAATTTAGTCAAAAAAATATATTAAAACTGATGTCTAATTATTTAACTAAAAACGCTTTATCTAATTCTTTTTATATATTTTATACATGCATGCGGCATGCATAAAAGTTAAGTGAATTTAAAATTTATTACAAAATCAAAAATGATAAATGTTCAATATTTTTTTGTTTACATTAAATAGTAACTCTTAACTTAAAAAATTATTCTTTTTATATAAAAAAACTAAAAAAAAATGTATTGTATGGTATGTTCGTGTGAATAATATATTAATAATCGCTAATTAAGGCCCAATAATTTACGTAGAAATAGACTATGGATTAGTTAAAAAGAATTTAAAGTAGGTTTTAACTTATGGATAATAATTTTTTGATTTAATTATTGACAAAATATATATATATATATATATATAAATGTTATTGAGAATTTAAACAAAAAAAAGTTACAGGATACAAATGATCATATATATATTAGTAATTTTTTTTTGGTAAAGTATTGAAAGAAAAAAGGAAAGATTGGGGTTGTCTTTCCAAGGAAAAAAATATGGGAAAGGAACAAAGAAAAAAGACTGAAAACATTGAAAACTCAAAACATAAAAACTGAAGGTTTTGACGGATTCATAATCTGACACGTGTACTTGCTTTTCCTCCCGTACATACTGGGCTACCCTCACCTCTTATATTTATTTATTCATTTGCGTTTCCCAAAAACCATTATTAAATTTATCGATTAGTTCGACAACAAATAAATATTTATCATTCTTGCTTTTTGTGCAAATACACTTTATTAGATTTTTCCTCTACAATAAAAACCACATATTTTTTTATCAATTTTTTTTAAAAATTTTTGTGTGGAGTGCAATTTTTAAAATAGAAATTGTGTAGAGTGCCTCTTTGTAATTTGTTTTTGTATTTGCCTTCTTTTTGCAGGTAAAAACGGTCTTGCCCTTGGAATTGTGTCAAAATAACGACAAACATGTAGTATAAAACGTCCAAAATAAACAACAAATATGATTGAAAGATGGATTATGATAACTTTCTCATGGAGATTGGAATTACACAAAATGTATAATGTCATCTTTAATCTTGAAATTATGCCACATGCCACCAATGTGAGGGTGAGTGCTTCATTTGGTAGAGATCAATTCAGCTTCTAGAAATGTTTGACTTATAAGATGTAAGTGTTGGTTAAGTAGTGTTGAGTTATGACCGAAAATGTGAAATGTTTTAAGTTGTAGGTTGTTTGCTTTATTGTGTGGATGGTTCCTTTTATTGTTTCGCAATGTAAGGATAAACGGTAATTGTAATATTATGTACGTTTTTTTGTATTTGGTTATGAAGGCAAAAATGATATGGGAACGTCTAGTGTGGACAATATATGGAAATATGGGATGTATTCATATGTTATGGGGATGTCAACCATATGTTGTCTACTATAGACGTTTTACCCCATATGTTCGCCATTGTTTTGAATGAGTTGCTGGAGCAAAACTGTCTTTTCACCTGCAAACAGAAAATTAAAACAAAAAAAAAATTATGTGGGGGCACTCCACGCAATTTCCAATTAAAAGAGTCATCCGACACAATTATGTCTTTTTTTAATTATCTGAATTATATTCAAATAAGATGAAATATATCTTCCATATACATTAATACATAAGTGGGCGGAAGAATTTTTTTGTCCAAAAACAAAATTAAAACATAAGACCCAAAACGAACTAAAATAAAACCTTTAAATAATTAGATTCTATAATCTGTTATACCAGTTTTACAAAGAATTTTTTTTTGGGGGGCCATTTTTACTGAATTTTTTTTATAGAACAGGGCCAATATTTTTATTGAGCCGCCACTAATGCATATTGTATAAACATAATTAGTAAAACAAACATCTGGCACAACTAATCAATTCTTTTGGGTCAGATTTCGTTTTTAAACTATTGGCAGAGAATATACAATCAATTTTTACGAAAATAAGATTGTGTTTCGAGCTTTTAAAATTTTGAAGGTTTATAAATGACATGCAACCCGAAATTCTTGGGACTAGAACCGATTTGGTATGTTAGTCAGGCTTGCGAAAACCATATAAAATATTTTGGGTTTAGTATCTTTAGGCCCAATAATTTTTAGCCCTTGCTCAAATCACCCATTTTAAATACTATTTATTGAAGATAAGTTTCTATTTCTGATTTTCCAAATTGGTAAAACATAACTCGTTTACCAAATAACAATGAGAGTTGTAAGTTGTAAATTCTGACCTTAAAAACAAAAAAACAAAAAAACACAGAGAAATCTGAAAAATTGGTAATAATATAATATAATAATATTAGCACATAGAAAAACACAATAGTTTTTTTGTCAATAACAAAACTCAATCCATAACCTAACCCAATCTTTAAAATTCCTATTTAATCTACTAATTTGTAGAGAGAAGAAATCGAACCCTAGATATCATAGTCATTAGCTGGATCATCCTAACCACTAGATTAAGACGAACTCGGCAGAAACAATATTTTAACCCAAAAAACTATCTTTCTCAGCACACAAAGTCTTGAGTTTCTCAGTTTCAAGTTCAATCTTCAGCTTCTCCACCAATTCTAAGAGCTCTTCTTCTCTACTTTTCTCTTCCTTATTCCCACTCAATGCTTCGATTATAATCGACACTCTCGCTCTTTGATGCTCTAAACTTTTCTTCAACACTTTCAGTTTCTCTAACACAAAGTCTTTGTCAAACCCTATAACCTGATCACCTTCTTGATTCTTAGCTTCCTCATTCACAATCCTTTGATTTGACAAACCTAAACCGATTTCAGATTTAGTTTTGTCTTGGATTTTATCATCTTCCCTTGGACTCGACGCAGAAGTGTCTGAGTCAGTAGCTGGGAACACTGGACTAAGTTGGAGATCATCTTCTCTGAAATTCCACCCACTGATTCTCCTGTTCTTCACTATCTCTTCATCTTCTTCTTCATTACCGTCTGCAACACTCTTGATCAGAATTTGGCTATCTATAAACATCTGTTCCGTGTTCGACAAGCCTTGCAACACGTTTTTGACCAAAAAATCAGCTCCTTTACAGTTCTTAAAAAACGGATGCTTCAGTAACTTCTCTGCAGATGGTCTTTTAGCAGGATCTTGCTCGAGACATAAACCAACCATTTCTCTAAACGCTTTTGAGAACTTCTTGTTACCCTTTTTCCCACTCCCGCTTGTGTTGATCTCGTAATCAGAAAAATGAAACCTTTTTGTGATCTTCATGAGCAGACTCTTCAAAGGTGGTAAGTGAGATAATGGAGGTCTCCCATGAGCTAGTTCCAACGCCGTTATCCCGAACGACCAAATGTCTGCCTTGAAACCATAGCCAGTGTGAGAGTGAACAACTTCTGGAGCCATCCAATACGGCGTCCCAGCTATATCAGTCAGCCTTAAAGAAGAAGATATAGTTCCAGAGGATGAAGTCACGGGTTCATATATCGATGCAGATACTCCGAAATCGGCGAGCTTCACGGATCCATCAGAATCTACTAAAATGTTACCAGCCTTGATGTCGCGGTGCAAATGACCTTGATCGTGAAGATAAGAGATTCCACATAGAGTTTCCTTGAGGAAAACGGAAATGCAATTTTCCGGTAACCCAGTTGGGAAAGACGAAGAGACGATTGAATGAAGAGAGCCACAAGACATGAAAGGCATAACCACCCAAAGACATCGATCAACAGTGAATGAGCAATAAGCATTGAGGATATTAGAGTGAGAAAGCAAAGACATGGTCTTGGTTTCACGACGAAGACTGTCAAAATCAGCTCGAGATTGATCAAGATCGATGGCTTTGATGGCAACAACTGTTGAGTTCATTGGAATACATACGGCTTTGTAGACCGTTGCACTAACACCAACACCTATCTTGCATATGATCTCGTAAGCCTCAGAATCAAGAGGGAACTCGAGCTTGTTGCGTGCCATGAAAGAAAGAAGAAGAGTACAGTTTTTGCTTATTGAATCGTCGTTAAGGTTTATGGTGGAATTGTGGTATTTTAGAGGCTAATAGTAACACGAAGCTATTGATATAGAGGTGAAAAAGGAGAGTTGGTAGTTTTAGCATGTGAACTTCAAAAAGAAAGAAACAAAAGTGAGGCTTAAATGTAAAAAGTGAAACCTTATCTCGTGTTGACTGTTGATGATGAGATAATAAGATGAAGCATGTGAAAGTGCTAACTAACTAACCTTAGTTAATGAGATTCTTACATTTGGTCTTTTCAAGTGCACAAAAGGGCAACAGATACCCTCACAATCCCAAACTGTAAAATGAGTCTTCAATGATCAACACATAACTTAACCTGCTAAGATTACAAAAAAAATAGACACAAGCAGAGATTGCCAAATAGTATTGCATAGGGGTGGGTAAAAAAACTTTATCTGAAAAAACTGAACCGTAATTAAATGATTTGGTTTGATTTCACTTTTACTAAGAAATCCGTTTGGTTATTATTATAAAAATATTTCGGTTTCGGTTCGGTTTATAACCCGTTTGGATTTTTTTTTATTAACTAGATATTTATAAAAATATATTAGAAAACTAACAATAATGGTTGAAGACAGAAATATCATTTAGTAGATATAAGTCTTTCTCTCATTTTAACTTATAGTTTCCTTTAGTTTTGTGAATTAAAATTTATTATTTATTTGATTTGATTTAAGTTTTTTGAAATTTCTACACTTATTCTCATTGGTTTTTTATATGAGTATTTTTATTGATTTATTAAACTATGATATAATAGAGCCTAATTACTTTTGGTTTTAATATGGTTTTGATTTTTACAAAACCGATAAAATGTGAACCGAGAAAAACCGAACAGTATTACACCAGACTCTATTCAACTGAATTTTAAATAATTTTTAAATGGTTTAAGTTTTTATATAACCGATAAACCGTAAAATCGAAAAAACTAAACCGTAACCAAACTGTAAACTAAATACCCACCTATTACAAGAGCTATAACAAGAGCACTAACTCGTATTGAGTTGATAAAAAATTTTTCTAGTATCTGACAAATTACAATAAAGTGTAACTGCAAAGGAAAAATAAATTAGATAAAATCGTGAATATAAAAGATAGAAGAAACCAAAATTTGGAACCATAATTATGTAAGCATGAATAAGAAGTCTATGTCAAGAAACATATGGTCTAGTTGGTTTGCTCGTGATCTAGGTAGGTATCAAATGGTGATTTTCAATTACATTTAGACAATAATGGATCAATGGGTAATGACATAAAAAAAAACAAGAAGCCCATTGGTTATGCAAATAAACCCATGTAAAGTCAGCCCAATATCATTAGTCATGTAGCCCAAATCCCGTAGCTGGAAATATGGGTGGGCGTTCGGATCGGTTTATTCGGTTCGATTCGGACTGAATCGAATTAACCTGATCCAAATCCGAATAACATCTGAATTAAAATCCGAACTGTGCCATTTTATTTTAGATTCGATTTTCTGGTTTTTCGGATCGGTACTTGGATTCCGAGAAAACCAAATTATCCAATTCAATTCTAATTCAATTTCGGATCGGTACTTGGTTTTCTATTAACCAATTCAATTTCATTTAACCAATTTCATTTAACCAATTTAATTAAATTAAATGAAAAAAATCATTTCTACAATCTTTTAGAAAAAAAAAACTCAATCGAAGTCTCGAAGAAGACGACTTGAATCTCGGAGACGAAATCAGCTCGATCGAAGACGACTCGAAGATTCAAGCTCCAGCCACCGGAATATTTGCAAATCTATGCGGCTTTTTCGTAAGCTCCAGGTATCACCGGAATCGCTATTTTTAGTTTTTGCAATTTTGTTTTGCGAGTTCTTCAAATTAGTTAGGTTTAGGGGTTTTATTAGGTTTGTAAAAACCAAATTGATTGTTATTTTCAAGTTTTTGTGCTTACATTGTGTTCAATTTGATATTTTCTGATTGAACCCTAATCGGAAAATCAAAATTTTGTTTGGGGGTTTTAAGAAATTTTTAGGTATATGAGTTCTATTAGGTATATTAAAACCGAATTGATTGTTAATTTTAAGTTTTTGTGCTGAAATTGTGTTTAACTCCAGATTTTCTGATTGAACCCTAATCGGAAAATCGAAAAATCAAAAATTTATTTGGGAGTTTTGAGAAATTCTTATGTATAGGAGTTCTATTAGGTATATTAAAACCGAATTGATTGTTAATTTTATGTTTTGTTGCTGACATTGTGTTTAATTTTTTGATTATACGATAGGATGTCTTCTCAAAATGAGGCAAAAACATCAATTCCCAGGCCAGAAGCACTAACTTCGGAATCTAGAACGAAGAGGAAGACAACAATTAGTGATTCAGTTTCGGGTAAGCCATCAAAACCTAAGAGGGTTTATCCGAAAAGGGCTTCATGTTGGGAGCATTTCATTCAAAGGGAAGATGATCCTGGTAGGTGCAATTGTAAATATTGTAGTCTAGAGGTAGGTTGTGACTCGAAATTATCTGGTACTAGTCCAATGAAAGGTTACTTAGGTAGATGTAAGTTGTTTAAAGACTTTGGTGATAGAAAGAATCAAAAGATGTTAAGTGGTAATAATGTTGGTGACATGAAGGTAGTTAGGTATGACCATGAGCTGTTCAAGAGAGTAGTGAATAAGCTAGTAGTCGTGAATGAGCTCCCATTTTCATTTGTGGAATCTGTGGGGTGGAGACGATTATGTTTTGATGTCTTGTCGTTGTACAAGACTTTCTCTAGAAGGACATGTGCTAGAGATATATCTGCAATGTATTTGAAAGAGAATGTTGCATTGAAGGGGTTATTTCAAGCACAGAAGCAGAATGTATCTTTCACCAAAGACATATGGGTCTCTCCTACAACCTCATACAACTACATGGTGGTCACAGCTCATTGGGTTGATGAGAATTGGGAACTGCATAAGAGGATTCTCTCATTTAAGGTCATCACAGATCATAGAGGAGATACAATTGCGGGTCACCTGATCAAGTGCCTAGATGAGTGGGTATTGAGAAGGTTTTCAGCATTACAGTCGATAATGCAAGTGGAAATGACAAGGCACTGAGGGTTTTCAAGGATCAATTGAGGATGAAAGGGCCTCAGTCTATAGTGGCTGATAGAGAGTTTCTTCATATGTGTTGTTGTGCTCACATTCTCAATTTAATAATGGGAGATGGTCTGAAAGAGGCTAAGCCTAGTATAGTTGCTATTAGGAATGCATTTAAGTATGTGCGGTCATCTTTCAGTAGGTTAAAGGCTTTCCAGCTTAGGTGTGACACAGATAAGACGATCACTAGAGGTAGTTTGTCGTTAGATTGTGTGACACGATGGAATTTCACTTACCTAATGCTGACTGCTGCCATTAAGCTTAGGGTTCCATTTGAGAGGATGCGTAATGAGGACAAGCTGTACTGCGATTACTTCGACAAAGAAGATGAAAATACAAAGCTGAAACAAGTTGGACCACCAACTGCAGTTAACTGGGATGAAGTCCAGAGATTAGCTAAATTCCTTAAAATCTTTTACCTATGTACACTAACCTTCTCGACTTCTCAAACAGTTTCTTGTACTCTTGCATTCAACGAGATTGTGAACATAGAGAGGAATCTGATTGGCAAGTGTGCAAGCAGTGATGAACTCAAAAGAGCACAAGCTAGGACTATGAGGGATAAGTTTGATAAGTATTGGGATGAATTTGCAAATATGAATCCGCTTGTGTTTGTTGCTAGTTTATTTGATCCGAGGAACAAGTTACAATTTGCTGCCCTTTTTTATGATCAACTTTATGGAAAAGGTATGATAGAAGCTAGACAACTAAATAATTCACTTCTTTTTGTATTGAAGAAGTTGTTTGCTCAGTACACTATAAGACTTAGCAAACACTATGAGGCTGAGACTAGTGGAAATGTAGAGGGAGAATCTTCTCAATGGCAAGATCATGTTTTAGATTTAGCATTGTTAGATGATGATGATGGTTGTGAGCGGATGGATGCAATATACATCAAGATGGTCAACTCAGAGAGTAGTGAAGACAGCTCTAATGAATTAGATATATATATATATATATATATATATGGCATAACGAATTGAGACTATAGCTGAAGTTAAGTTGGGTAAACCATTTGATGTTCTGTTATGGTGGAAAAAGACAGTTCTAAGTTCCCTATTATATCCGAATTTGCTAGGGATGTTTTGGCTCTTTAAGTTTCTTCAGTTGCTTTAGAGTCTACTTTGTTAGATCCTTATATGAGTTCTCTAACTCCATATATGGTTGAGGTTTTAGTTTGCTCACAACAATGGTTCAGATGTGCTGAGAAATCTGAAGCAATAGTGGCAAACTTGGTGCAACCGTTGGAAGATGTGGAGTTCCTTGAATCATTAGGTCAGTTATTCGTTTATATTGAACACTCTTCTTATCCATATCATACTAATAAACTGTGTTTTCTTGTGTAGATTCACAAGTCAACACTTAGCAGCATCCTCTCCAGTCTCCACAGCTGGACCCGTTTTCTTCAGTGAAGTTAGCAACATCCAATTTTCATTGTCCAACTTTGTATTTTGTAGTACACTAGTACTTAGGTGAACGTATGTGGAACAGATTTCAGAATGTTTTGGCTGATGATACATTGTAGTATTGTATTGATTCGGACCTAGGTAATGTTTCTGATGAAATGGATATGTATATTCGGAACCTTTGATCAGATTAAATGAAGAATCGGATCAATTCGGACCATGTTTTCTGAATGAAATCAAACCGAATAATCTGAGATCCGAACCGAATTGATCCAAACAACTTATTCAGTTTATTCGGTGAATTTTACAATTTCCGAATGATCCGAAATACCAAATAAATCGAACCGAATAATCCGGTTAAACCGAATGCCCAGCTCTGGCTGGGAAGATGAAGCGTTGTTACTAACGGAGACAGATCAATTTCACTCGAGAGAAAAACAAACCTGCATAATCTGAGAGAATTTTTTATACGGTTCTTAATTGTTGATTTGATCACAGTTTGGAGACGCTCAAGTGCTGTGTGAGTATTCCTGTGCAATCTCTCATTTCTCTTTCTCGAAATTTCATAGATTATCGCCTGCCAAAGGAGAATTGGGAGGATTTTCTCTACCTTTCTCAGTTATTCTTAGTCGAGGGTTTTGGATGATTGTTAGTTTAAATAAAAAGTGTAAAAGTACATAACCGTAAAATGTAGATACAAAGCTATGTTTGGGTCTTTTGTTTCTTTCTAAAGCTCTAAATTTTGATGGAAGTTTTGGTAACCTGTCCTTTAATACTTACATGCGTGCTTAGTGTTTGTTCAAATGCGTGAAAGAAACATTTTTCCAGTGAAAAGCTCAGAATTTATAATTCAGATTTGAGTTTATTGTTCGTCTTGGTAGATTTATAATATGAAACCAGTTTCTGATTTTCTGTTTGAAACAGCAGATAGGTGAAATTGTTACTTTGCTGGTGCATGTGTAGATTTGAATCCAAAAGCGATTGTGTACACCAGATCCTTGAAAAAAAAACTGAACTTTGATTCTATCTTTAGCAGAAAGTACTGAGAAAAATGTGAAAAAATATATGTCGGTCTCATAGAGGAATCTAAGAAATACCGTTGACATCCTTTTCTTACGCGTGCATCGTTCTATTCTGATTGTGTTCCCTATATCAATGGTAATAGGTATATGCAAGTCATTTGATAGCAAATTGACATTTGTTTGATTTGGTTTTGAAAGTTTAAAAATATGTTTCTCAGAGTCCAGTTGCCATGGAATGTGATGATTCCAGCTGAAAACATGGACGCCAAAGGGCTGATCCTGAAGAGAGCTATACTAATATAGTTACTAGACGCATTTGCTTCAAAGAAAGCAACTAAGGAGCTCGGCTACTATGTGGCAGTCACAACTCTGGACAAGATCGGAGAAGGAAAAATCAGAGAACACAGTGGAGAAGTTATTTTCCTGGTAGTTTTCAGCGGACTCACCTTCAAGACCTTTAAAGGAGAGATACTTAAGGGTGTGGTGTACAATGTGATGAAGCTTGGTGTCTTCATGACGTGTGGTCCTGTCGAGAATGTTTACCTCTCTAACATAAAGATGCCAGATTACAAGTATATCTCAGGAGAGAATCCAATTTTTATGAATGAGAAGATGTCTAGGATTCAGGCTCAGGCTAAGGTTAGGTTCCTGGTGATTGGAATAGAGTGGCTGGAAGCAGAGAGGGAGTTTCGAGTGTTGGCAAGCTTGGAACGTGACTATCTTGGACCAATTTCTGAAGAATGATCTGCTTGATTTCTTTATGTGATGAGGTTTAACTTAGTATGTAGTTCGTGTCTGGTAAGTAATGAATCTTGATCTTTGAATGTAATGATACTCTCCACCTTCAAGAGGAAAGGTGGTCTAATTTAGGTATATGATATTGGTACTTTTTTGTAGTGATTAAATCCTGATAGTGATTTTTGGGCTCTGAAATTTCTCATCTTCCAATTGCATACCAACAATCACAAATCCTTTTTAGCATCACAAGTTTCATTTTATATGATCCAAATAATAAAAAACATGTTCTGGAAAGGTTATAGGTGGACAGATGATTTTTGGTCATATGTTTATGTTGTAATACATTTTTATTTTTTCTTGGTCTTAACATACTTCATTTCATATTCAACTTGAAAGTGCCAATACAACAAAGCATGGATGGGTCAACGGTCAACGCCTCACCAAACCGAAAATTAAGAACAGCAAAGATAAATGAAATGAAGTATGATAGATTTACGTTTAGACAATTAGAGAGAATCTTCGTAGACATTTGGACGTCTTCAAATCCATCTTCCATGCATTTCTCTAAACTCTTCACGAAGGTTGATGCTACTAGGCATTTTATCACTAGAAAAATTAGGAGAAGAAATCAAACGATGAAGTCATTTTGATATGGCAATACGAGGTTGAGATCGTCGTTGCATAACAAAGCCAAATACTAAAATATAAAGTCGATGGACCATTAAAGATGGTCTAACACAAACCTCTTAACTAAGAGTTTGATTCGTAGAACATAATAGGGGGATTAATGCTAAAAAAAACCAATCAATTTTTTAAAAAAGCATAGATGGTTTCATAATGCTGAATAGTTCAATGCTCCTAAATGGAGTTTTTTTCAAGATATGAAACATTAAATATAAATAAAATATAATTTTACCCTGATATTAGTTATTAATTTGATTACTATTTTGTTGATAATATTAAAAAATAACTATGATGTCTAATTTTGTAATTTGAAATCTAATTATCTACTAGTATGCGCCGAATTCTTTTCAGTCTGGTGGTTAGGATGATCCAGCTAATGACTATGACATTTAAGGTTTGATTTCTCCCCTCTACTGATTTGGTAGACTAAATAGGAAGTTTAAGAGTTGGGTTAGGCTATGGATCGGACTTTGTTGATCCAATTGTTGATAAAAAAAAAAAAGAATATCATGGGAAATGTTCTTTTTATGTTTTTAATTATCGAAAATGTCCCCTTTTTCACCTTGTGGAAAATACTCCTTTTATGTTTCAATTATGGAGAATTTCCCTTTTTGTGGTATTGAATTGCAATATCGTTGTCTACAATGGACCGTATAAATGTCCACCATAGATATAACTGTATGTTATGTCTATAGTAGACCATATAGATGTCCATCGTAGACAACAAATGTATGTCCACCGTAAAAGTATTATATATGTCCGTGGTAGAAAGTATTATTGTCCACCGTGGACAGTACTCTATATTATGTCCTTACACAAAATAGCACATTTGCTCAAAAATGGATATTTCGTATTAGAGTTTAAAAAAGAGATATATTGTACAATTTAAAACATAAAAGATCATTCTATACAATTTTCTCAAAAAAAAAAAATCCATTACTATGCTAATCATACTAATATCAAATTAGACATCATCATTTCTTTTATATCAAATTATAGTCTATTTTATACTTATAATACTATATGCCATATCTCTATACTTTACTAACTATGATCTAAACCATGATTAGTTTGATAATTTGGGCTTTGTACAATATTTTTTATCGTAATTATATACTACTCTATTCTAAAATGTATGATATTTAAGATTTTTAACACAAATTAAAAATTATTTAATATTTGATTTTTTCAACTAAAAATATACTTTTAATCTATGTAATAGCTATTCAGCCAATTAAAAATCAATTAAAAACCAAAATTTTCACTAATATTTTTTAAAAACTCTTAACTAGGTGACTTTCCGTCACTCTCGTGCGGGTATAAATTTTTTAGTTTGATTGTTTTAAAATTTATTTTATATTATATATTAGTAATAAATTTTTAATAATTGATATGAGATTAAAACACTGAAAAATAAAATTTAATATGTGAAAAATAAACTTTTACAAACCAAAATTTAAGATATAAAATAAAATAACATCATGTATATGAAAATAAAATATAGATAATCGCTTTCATTAATCTCACATTTAACAAATAATATTATACATATGGTTATGCTTTTAAAACTTTTTTCTAGGCATTAAAAACAGTAATGGTGTCATCTTTCGGAAAATGACATAATAATATTTTACATTGATTTGTTTTATTTTATTACATATGAATTCCAACATTAGAAAAATAAAAAATAATATATTAATTAAAATAATATAAAATTATATAATATTCAAATAGGAATATAATTTATTAAAAATTATGATAAGTATGAAAAATTTGTAATTATTTTTATCTCATTAAAATTTAAATAGTATTAAATTTAAAAAGTATATTTTCTTTACTTATTTTTAGATAATTTTAATATTTAAGAGATCATTATATTTTCTTAAAAATAAAATATTTAAGTCAAAATAAAAAATATTAAATCTAAATACGAATTTATTTTATATAAATATGAAATTCTAATTTTGAATATATTTTATGTAATTATCTATATTTTAACAAATAAGAAATTAGTTAAATACATAAGTAAATTAAATTTTAATATTAAAGATAAATTTATAATCAACCACGTTAAAATTAAACATGGTATTAAGACATAAACTTTTTGATAAAAATCTTTTTCACTATTTTAAACCTCAAATTATCAAAATCTCAATATGGTTTTTTATTATTTTTCAGGATTATAGAAGTACAGGGCTTTATAGACTGATGGCTAAAAGCTATTGGTGGAAGCGTTGGAACGATTTCGAGCAGCAGCAGCACACGTGAATCTCACTGCTAACGTATCTCCTCTTCTCGTCTAACCTTATCCACAGTAGTTTCTACTCTTCTCCACGCTCCTCCTTCTTCTCAAAGTTGGATATTCCCTTTATATTTTTTTACCTATTTTTTTGTTATTGTCAAATTTACTTATAGTTATATCGACAAGCATTAATCTATATCCAAAACTCACACTTTAAAATATACTCATTTTATTCCATAAAGTTTGATTTTTAAGCATATATTCTTGTTTCACAAAGTTTGATTTTCACAAAATTTGATTTCTGAAATATTTAATACATTTTTATTTATAAAATAATTTAAAATAAATGATATATTTCGTAAAACGTAATGATGGAAGTGGTTTAAAGAAAGTGGATGGTGTATTGTGTTGTTACTTCCACAGCATAAAACATTTTATTAATTTAAGAAATACACAAAAGTAATTAATTTTAAAAATATTTTTTCTTTCTTAATTTTTGTGCAAAATTCATAAAATCGAATATTGTAGAACAGAGAGAATATATATATTTTATTGTTGTTATATTTCAAATGAGTTTTTAAAAGTATATTTACATATATCGATATTATTTATATTTCCCATTTTAAATAAAAATGTTTTTTTTCATTACTATTAACCAAGTTTTTTTTCAACAATAAAAATAATTAACTAATTTTTTTTCATTTGTTTTTTATCGGAGATAATTAGGTGTTCTTATCTAGATGGTTTTATTACTCTTTCTGTTTTTTTTTAAAATATCATTCTACCAATAAAAAATAGTTACACAAAAAATGTCATTTTACATTTTCAATACAATTTTATAAATAATTTTAATTTTATATTACAATCAAAATTAAATATATAAAATCTAACTAATTATTATATAGGGGTATAAAAGACTTTTACTATTGTTTGTTATTAATAAACGGAGGAAGTACTGAACACAAGAATTGTAAAGAAGACGACGCGCCTTGATTTGACGCGTGGGATAAAATTGTCGGTCAACGAGAAAGCCACGTCATCACCACCTTGCTGCTACTCCATATCATTCTTATCATCCGTCAAAGTCATTTCGGCTACAACAAAATATCATCAGACATTTTTATTTATCTTCAATTATTAAATCAATTAATCACCTAACTCAGTTTTTTAAAATAAAAATAAAAAAAGAAATTGCCCTTTCTCCTGCTTCTTCTTCCTCTTCTCTGTCTTTTGATTCTCCTGAATCGGTTCATGTCGTTCATATTTTTTCCGACCTCTGATTTTCATTTTCCTTCGGGAATCTGACATTTCTCAGAAAAAATCTTCCAATCCAGAGAACCATAAGGATCATTATGGATGAGACCTATAAAGATCTATTGTATTTCATGAAGAATCCAAATTTTACAGAGACATTCGTCGACATCTTACTATGTGCAGTTCCGATTTGGCTCGCCATCATGATCGGGCTCTTAATCGGATGGGCTTGGCGTCCAAGATGGACCGGTTTGATCTACCTAGGGTTCCGTTCGAAGCTTCGGTTTCTATGGACTGCACCGCCTGGGTTTGGTGCTCGTCGGCTTTGGCTTGCTTTCACGGCTCTCTCTGCTTTCTCCGTTTGCCGTACCATCTGGTCAAGGAACGACTCTAGAGTCAATAAATCGTCGGCGACCGGTTCAGCTTCGTCCCAGACGCCTGTTGAAGAGAGTCTTCAAACTGATGAATCAGGATTAGTCTCGAGGTGAGTATATTGCAAGAACCAATAATGTATGTTGGATTGAGAAGATATAGAAGTTTAGTTCTCTGTTTTTAAAAGGAACTCTTACTTCCATTTAGCTACAAAGGGTATTGCAATGACATTGGCAAAAGAAACGTTTGTTCTTTTTCTAATTTTTAATTCTTGCATTCATTGATATATTACGAATTGATTTTGCAGAGATGGCAATAACACGACGGAGGATGTTGTGACAGAGAATGATTTAGAGCATCTTTTAAAGCTGCTTGAAGTTAGAAATGAAACTATGGAATGGCAATCAATGATGAATAAGACTACTCCAAATATGAGCTATCAGGCTTGGCGTCATGAGCCTGAGGTAATCTAAATTTTAAACTCTTGCTTTTCCTACTCGTTTCCTGAATCATGTAAGTAAAGGATCAAGCCAAGTCATTGAGTAGTCGAAAATAGATGAAATTTATAGATTGGTGTGAATGACACTTGCCTAAGAGACTTGGTGTTAGATTATTAGCTCAGTGTTGTGTTGGTTTATATTATGGGTTCCCAAGAAGGAGAATATGTTCTTTGGGATGGTGATGGACGATCACATTTCAATGATCTATCTAACCATTGTGGTTTAAGTATTATTTATCGAGTTTCTTTGCTTCGCTTTGGTTTCTTATCGGCATGATGTGATGCATTGCTGTATTTACTTCTGTGTATGGTATTTTTTATGATTATTTACTTGTAACTGCTTAGGTATATAATTTATTAATCCGAGTTTTTAGCCTGAAAGGTTGTATTGTTTGTCAGACAGGTCCTGTTGTTTATCGGAGTCAAACGGTGTTTGAGGATGCAACTCCAGATATTGTTAGGGATTTCTTCTGGGACGATGAATTTCGACCTAAATGGGATTTTATGCTTGCCAACTTCAAAACTTTGGAGGAAGACACTGAAACAGGAACGATGATTGTTCAGTGGAGAAAAAAGGTCTGTGGAATTACTTTAGTTATCTAAAGAAACAAAATCTCTAATTAATAACTCTTGTCATTATTAAATTCTTTTGCCTACAGTTTCCCTTTTTCTGTAGTGACCGAGAGTATATCATTGGTCGGAGAATATGGGAATCGGGAATGAAGTTTTACTGTGTGACAAAGGTAATGACATGCTTCAGTAGCTTGCTTTTACGATTCATGGATCGAAGTTTGTAGCATTGATTTGTAGGGGAAATAAAACCTAATATTAGCTTTGAGGGTTCTAAATGCCTGGAGATAAATCCGGAAATGGGACCATTGTCTAATCTGTTTCTATTAAATCTCATTTTTTATAAGTGAAAAATATTGGTCAAATAAAGACAGATCCAACTCTACATCTCCAGTAAATGCATCTCTAGTTGATGCATTTTGTGAATAATAATGTAACACTTGTTTTTGTAGGGAGTTCCTTATCCAGCTCTACCAAAGCGTGATAAGCCGAGGCGTGTTGAGCATTATTTCTCTAGTTGGGTTATCAGAGCTGGTAAGCCTTTTGATATGCAAGCCTTTGTTTTTTCAAGCTGGCCCAGAGTTTGATTTTGAATTAAAGACAAAACAAATGCAGTTGAATCCCGAAAAGGTGATGGACAGCAGACAGCTTGTGAAGTATCGCTAGTCCACTACGAAGATATGGGAATCCCAAAAGACGTAGCAAAGCTAGGCGTCCGTCATGGCATGTGGGGAGCCGTCAAGAAGCTAAACTCTGGTTTACGAGCCTACCAAGCTGCCAGAAAATCAGGCTCAGGTCTATCCCGGATCGCCCAGATGGCAAGAATCACCACAAAACTGAACATGGATTCTACAGAATCACCTACAAGAGATGAAGGCAGAAGCAGAGCAATGGACTATGCAAGGAGACAACGGGACCATTTGAGAATGGACTGGAAATGGTTCGTTGTAGGAGGTGTTGCATTGGCTTGTGGCCTTCACACTGGGGTCATTGGTAAGGCTTTATTGGCTGGAGCTGGCCAGAGACTTGCTCGGAGATGAAAAAACTTGGCGTATTCTATTATTAATCTTTCCCTTGATAGAAAAGAGAAACATATAGATATTACTAAAAAATAATGTATTTTTCTTGCAACTCCAATGAAAGAAGGGCATGTGGTTTTGATGGTGAACCATGTAGAGTAGAAGCTTTAAGCTATGGAGTTAAGATTATTTGAGTCTGATCTTGTTTCAGAGGAGTGAAATATGTATTCTATTAAATTATATGAATCTACAGAGCTCCTAAAAGCTTGAAATTTTTTTTTTTTTTTTTTGGTAAATAAAGCTTGAAATCTTTGCATGCGACACATTTACTATCTTCATCACTGCATTGATTAACAGAGAAATAAATGTCAAAACTCGTGCCCACAAGCCGTTCTTTATAACCACTTATGGTTGAAGATGAAGTTAATCGTTCTGCTGATCTACAGAGGTTGTTTCTGGTGTTGTGGAGGATGCAGAGTCATCACTAAACTCAGTGTCTGATTCATCATCTGAATCCCAGAGTTCATCATCTGAATCAAATCCAACATGTGTTTCAGATAGCGAACTCGTGGCCTGAATCTCACCTACTTCGCCATCTTCTCCGTCTTCGTATATACCTACATACAAGTCATCTCTTTCACCCTACGATAGTGGAAGAGCACAAGGGAATGTGAGAACTCATATACAAAATGAATATTAGTGAAAATTTAAGACTATAAGTGATCATAAGTAACACGCATCATACATCCGTATCTTCGGTCTCTTCGGTTGAAGAATAAGCCATGTCAAGTTTGGCATATAACGCTTCATCTCCCTTGTCCTTTACAAGTTCAACTTGTTTCTGACAGAATGGATTCAGGCTCTCGGGTTAGCTAACATTGCAGAACAATTAAAAAACACAATTTTTGTTAAGACTGGTAATGATGCAGATAAATAGGTCCATACAATTTCAGCTCTCAGCTGCTCTGATCTTGCCTGTACTGCCCCAATGTGTTTGATAAGAGCCTGTTGAATATAAAGCATCCAAATAAGAAAGCAAACTACGCGTTAGCCATCGTGGTGTAATTAGACTTAAGTGTTGGTCATCAACGTTAGAAAAATTGATAAGCTTGCTGCAGTAATTTATCGTTTGGCCTTAAGCTTGCAGATTTTGAGATCAACAAACGTTGTTGCATAAATTTATCACGAACCTCGCGTCTTTGGAGTTCAAGAGAACGTGCCAAAGCTTTCCTCTTTGTCAAGAGGTTTTTAGGCCTCAATGTGGAAGGACGCTTATAGTCTTTTCCTCTATACACGATAATGGCATATCCTTTGGAAATCTTGTCAACAGAAACCAGAATACCTCCACTCTCGGCTTCAAGGGCCATTGCTACTTTCTTCGCACCCTCAAAAGTTTTAGCTTTTACAAGAATCTTGATCAGCTCCCGGTATTTCCAGTGCAAGTGCATGTTCTCCACTGTCCCATCAAACACCCCTCTCCGACCTGAAGCAAAAAAATTAATTCAAGTTCCTCAGATAATCCACATTCTGGAGAACACATGTCAAACATATATCAGTCTATACATTGGTAAAAGATGGTTTACCAAGAAGTAAGAACGCCTTCATTTTCAATCCAAGCTTCTGGAACATAAATCTCTCTTCCTCAGTTATGCCCTCTACATCTGTTCTCTGCTCTGCTGGCTTTAGAGATTGTTCCACCTTGGCTAAAGCCCGTTCAGCTTTCAGCAGCTTTTTCTCAGCCTAGAAGGGTTTATCGAAAAGTTGTAATTCACTTAATTCAAGGAGCAATCTTTTAAATCAATACGTGGAATATAACTTGACTAGTAGGACGTGAAGGGTCAACTCAGGAACTCACAAATGCAAGTTTCCTTTCCAACTTCCTGACAAGTTTTGCAGACCTCACTTTCTCAACCTCCTTGACCATTTCTTCCACATTATCATCGTCATTCAGATTCTTTCCCCACTTACCAGTAGCATCAAGAGTTTCTCCAAGAGTACCGGCAGAAATGACGTTCCCATTACCTTCAATACTAGGGAGAACAAGAGCAGGAGATGCTCTTAGACGTGCCTGTTCCTCTTCATCTTGCAAAGTCATCGCAAGGTTTTCATTAGCTTTAATACTTGGGACAACTAGAGCAGAGGATGCTCTTAAACGTGCTTGTTCCTCTTCGTCTTGCAAAGTCCTTGCAAGCCTCTCCTTCTCCATCAATGCTTCAGCTACTTCTTGTGACAAAAAACTCTTACCTCTGTAGAAAACCAAGAAGTCTTTGTTCCTAGAGAGCAGCATACCTCCTGTCAGTCTCTGCAGTCACTTACCAAGATTCAGCATCATATATAGACACCTTCAAATTTATTCTAGATATATCAACATTAATATAACAACAATTACAGTATCTTTGCATGTTCGTTAACTGTGAAACCTTATTACCTTAATGTCCTCAGCCATTCTCTCACTGGTAGTCAATTGTACACCACGTTTAAGGGCAACTTTGGCAATCAAACTCTTTTGCCATAACTTAGCCATTGCTGTTGCCAAACCTTGCAGCTGTCTACTTCGACCTGTACGTCAAAAGAAAATCTCACTCTTCAAAGACCTTATTAGGCTCTACAAAAAGTCACAAAGGAAATTCAATACCTAAACCAAAGTGTGGAGGAAGAACTGTGGCAAGTCTTCTCAAAGCAGTTGCCTCCTTTGTTCCCAGAGTTGATCTCACTCCATAAGGAAGTACCCTGAAAGGGGGTTCGTAACCAGGAACAGTCCCTGGAAGCAAATCAGCATCAACAGGTAATGGATAACCTCCCTGCCAGTCTGTGTACCGAGGACCAAGACCTTCTAACAGTTCATTTATTTCATCTTCATACTCAACTTCTTGAGGAGATGTCCTGTCTTTATTTTCCACAACCGTTGTCTCCTTTTCTAGCTGCTGAGGAAGATACACTTGTTGAACACTATGATCCACTTCACTTGTACTCGGATGTAAGGAATGTGGTGATGTCTCTGCTCTTCTGTATATTTGCCTGTTCCCTGATGCATCTTCATTGTTGCTACCTTTGTATTTGTACAAAGTGATAGAAGTCCCTGACCTCCAAATCACCAACCCACCAGTTTTTCTCTGCCACAGAAAAGACAAAACTAGTATTACACTTGACCGTGAAAAAGGAATTTATTATGCTTATCATTTCAAAACTCCAAAGATCAAGTCTTTGTGAACAAAAATTTCAGTTACTGCATTCATCTTGAACATATAGCTTTAATAAAAATATTGATTGAAGGCCCATAAGAAGTAAAACCTCTAATATTTCATGCATCCTTCTCATGTTGAGCGCACTTGATCCTTCAATCTTGAGTCTCACAATCTCTGAGCTCTTCCACTTCTCCTGAATTGCATCTACCACAGCCTGAGTAACACCTGCGCCCTTAACTCTCATCTTGCTCTTTGTTCGAAACATCACATTCCTCAACCGATTTAGCTCTGATATTGAAAGAGTCATCTCCGCCAGCGAGTATCTACTCTCCTTCTTGGCTGTCCACTCTCCATTTACCAGCTCCGTCTTCTCCTTAGAATTCACCTTTTCCCAAGGAAACTTAACTTCTCCATTGCTTCCAAAGTCACCAAATGGTGATTCCTCCGAGAATCCACCTCTTGCTTCTTCAACATAGTATCTATCTTCCACTGACCTTTTCTCAATCCTTCTCTCTTGTTCAATTTCCTTATCCTGAAACTGATCCTCGTCTACAAATCCATACCTTTTTAATTTCTCCAGAATTCTCTCCATGGTACTACTACTACCACCAACATCACTACGTCGATTAATATTCTCACCACTTGTGACCCCTGAATCCGAGGTAAATCTCTCTTCTTTTCGATGATTCAGCACTGCCTCCGAAGATCTAAATTGACTCTGCTTCTGGATTTTGGTCCAATTATCATTCCTACTACTAATACTACCTTCACACGATACTCGTTTAACCTTTTTCATAGGAGAGGAACTGAATCTCCTCGACGTAGCACCGTCACGGAACCTGAGTGAAATTGATGAATAGATGGTTCCATGGAACTTGCAGAAGGAACTTCCCAACGAATCGAAAATTTTGGCCGAAGCTGTCTTCGTTACAGCTGTTGGGCAAAAATGGCGACTAGAATTCATCGTCATTTCTGATTCAAAATACTCTCAATTGGGTACTAACAGAAATACTTCGATTCAAATAAAAATTTCAGCGTTTTTCGCTACGAATACGAAGCTCTCACTCTGTGTTATCCATGGCGGGGAATGATGTTCGAGATGATTAGAGGGTTGTTTGGATACATGGTTTATCGCGTAACCAGGCCAAGAATATTCTTTTTACAACATGGCCTTATTTAGGCGCATTATAGAAACTCACAATTACGTGTTGCTAAAATGCGCCTAAGTGACAATTGTATCTAAAGCCGAGTTTAGTAACATGCGCGCTTCGTGACTTGATCCATTTTCTGCAGTCAAAAAAGTTTTGCAGAGAGAAAAGAGTATAAATCTCTTTCATGTGATATTTTTTCTCTTTGCTTGTACGATCACTCGGCTCCTTTCGTCTATGAAATAGTATCGAATTATCTTCTCAAGGTTAGGTTTTTCAGCTCGCTACTTGATTTTTCAAAAATTCTCCTTTGTTTTGGTGAATTTGAGGAAAATTCATATGTCCCTTTTCCTTACCTTCTTGGTGATGAAATTGTAACATACACAGACCTCGACTGTAAATTGCTGTCTAATTTTATTATGAATGGAGAGAGAATCAAAGAGGGGAAGGGGGAAGAGAATTCAGTGGTAATGGGAATCGATTTGATTATCAAAATTTTGAAAAAAATAGAGGGAAAAATTCAAACTTTTTTGAATTTTAGGATGTTGGGTTTCGCTATAAACGAGGTTGTAATAACATCGAAGTGTGTGTTTTATTTACTGTTTCTTGTGAATTTTGAATGGTCCTTTGTCTATAAATTAGCATCGAAGTGTCTTAAAGTTGTTAAGATCGGACAGTTCCATATGTTTATGTAGCTAGTTGGTGTCGGAATCATAAACTAAGGCTTAATTATATGGAAGGTGTGGTTTTGTTTGAGAAGAGAAACAAGGAATCTACTTGTGTCCTGTTAAGCTCACTTCAGAGTGTTTGGTATTCTAAAAGATTATTGATTTCTAGGCTTCTTGCTGCAATTCGGTGGTTTTATATTTATTTTTGGGGATGTTTAATGTAAAGTAGCAGTTTCAGTTTTGAGTACTTTTCTTTGAATTTCGTCTCTTGGTTGATTCCATTCCGCTGATCTAGAACTTAGCTGATTAGTTACTCTTAACAGCTCTAAGTGCTTCCTTCATATGCAGATACCATAGAAAACTTAAATGCTTTAAGTTCAACTGATGCTGCCATTATAAAATTTTGGTTACCTGTGGCTACTCTCTGACCTGCGTGTTCGTTGCGTTATAAGCTCTATTGAGGCTTTATGGTTCTCGTTTACTGCGGTTTGTATGAATAATATGTGACCTACTTGTGTCTGTTTCTTGTGATATGATTCATCCTTGAACTAAGAGTCTCCCGTGTTTCTTCAGGGTATAGATGAGAAAGATGTTTCCAGAAGTAGAAATGGCACGGGTTGTGGCTATATCTGCCAAACACTTGAACGTCCATTCGCTGGACCGACAGATTCTACGCAGACTACTCCACGATCTAACAAATGAGACAGCATGCAGGGAACATGGATTCTACCTCGACGTCACCACCCTAAAAAGCATATGTATCAACGACAACAATGAATACAATAATCAAGCGCAGATCCTCACATTCCGAGTCTTATTCACATGCCGCACATTCTTATATATAGTGGGAAGGGATATAATCCACCATATAACCACAACACTGAGAAGAACTGGGCAGTGAAGAAAATTGATTTACAAGGGACCGTATGTTTGTAAATGCGTACCCATTGTAAAGGAGCTGAACATATTAGCCAAGGCATGAGAGAGATCCTTATAGCTACTGTACATCTTGAGG